>CM040427.1:104074429-104674429 GCA_022702705.1 Papilionanthe hookeriana x Papilionanthe teres
AAATTAATTTTAAGTATTCTTGAGAACAAATAAAATGTTAGGTTTTTGAAAATTTTATTATTTTTAAAATTCCCCCCCAAAACTTTAATTTTTAGTTAGGATAAAACATTTAAGCATAACAAATGATACATGGGTTAGAATTAAAAACTAACATAACTTGCTTGCAAGAATCTTAATATCCTAAATCTGCAAGTATAACAATTTAAAA
This sequence comes from Papilionanthe hookeriana x Papilionanthe teres, assembly GCA_022702705.1. Lineage (NCBI taxonomy): Eukaryota > Viridiplantae > Streptophyta > Magnoliopsida > Asparagales > Orchidaceae > Papilionanthe > Papilionanthe hookeriana x Papilionanthe teres. The sequence goes on from CM040427.1 coordinate 104,074,638, forward strand.
ACAGGAGTAACAAGAAATGAAATTCAAAATTTTCAGTTTTTCATTAAATAGAAATTTCAAAATTTCAAAGGACTACTACAATAGTGGAGGTTCTAAAAGCAAATACACACCAACTGAAAATAACAGAAATCACACCAATATTAGATAACAAATGGTAGTAGTAAATTTTGAAAAGTTTTAAACATGCATTTTTTAAACAATAGTTTTTAATAGTGTTCCATATTCTCCTAACAGTTTTGAATTAAAGTACACACTATAAAAACTTTGACACGACATACACATTAAAACATTTACTACTACACATATATCACACAAAATAACATACAGAATATCAATCCAACAAAGATACATCTGAATATGCATGAAAAAATAATAGTACAACTATAATCAGCATATTACCAGAGTTCACACAACAAACACAATATCAAAATAAAAAAAAGACATAGCATACATCAGTACATCAACAAAAACTCAGTAACTGATCCAACTAAAAATTACCTATTTTTAGTGTAGATTTCATGATCACTTTATGCATAATTTTTATGTTATACACATTAAAGGAATGTATTTTTTATATTTTTGTCTACAAGTCTAAAAATATATGATTTTAGAGAAATGAGGTAAAAACAATGCAATTTGGAGCCAAAATGATCAAAGAAGAAAATTCTGACCTAGTACATATCAATATATTTTTCTATGCTTAATCTATTTTATATTTCTCACATGTTTTTGAATGAAATTATACTTTTGAGAAAGGTTATTTTATGTCTATCTTGTAGGTGAAGATGTTAGGAACGCAACGTAACTGAAATGGGGCGAAACGGAGTTGAAACAGAGCCAAACTGAGCAAAACAGTGGAGTTGCGCACAGAGTGGTGCCTAGGCTCCAAACCCAACGCCTAAGCGCCAGTGACAACGAGAAAGCGGCGCCTAGGCGCCAGAATCCATCTAGGGACGATTATGGACGGTTATGGATGACTTTGGACAGTTATTTTGACGGTGTTATGTAGTTTCCAGACCTTCTACAAGACTGGAAGTTACTCCTAATATATAGAACATGTGATACAACGAATGTATACACATTGGAGCAGTTTTTTTAACGAGGAGGTGCAGCTCAACGTGAAGGGGTGGGACTGTTTGGGTACGGAGTCTGGAGCCTAGGCACCAGAACTTGGTGCCTAGGTGCCAGAATTATTTCTAGAAGATTCGTTGTATCTGGACCAAATTTTGAAGAGGTGTCTGAAGCAACCCTTGGTCATTTTTGAAGCTTTAAAATAGGGACCAATTCTACAGCAAGGATGTCTCTCTAGGCGCTCTCTCTCTCGCTCTCTCTCTCTTTCTTCCCCCTTAGTCATTTTAGAGTCATTTTAGAGTCATGAAGATGTAGATTTCTACATCTTATAGAGAGATTGTTGAGGGATTTTGAAATATTTATGTAAGGGATGTATGAGCGGCGCATGGATCAATGGGAGACTTTGGTGGAGAGATCTTCTTCTTTCCTTCAGAGGGAAAAAGCTAAGTATTGTGTTCTTCATTCTCTTGTAATTGTTGTAAACACGGATTTTCTTTGTTTTAAACCGAGTTTTCTGTCGTGATTTATCCATGCTTTGTAAGTAATTTTCTTTACTCTTTCTTTTAAATATAAAGTAGTGGCATGTGTATGAAAATTATTTTTATAAAATTATCTTTTAAATACTTCTAGGTGACAGATAGTTGCATAAATATAATAGAATACTAATGAAATAAGTTTATTGTTGGCACTTAATTTATTACATAATTCTATCAATTCTTTTACTTCTTATGCCATTATTTTCATTTACTTTTATTGTGTAATGAAATAGATGCATGTTTAGGAATTAAGATTTGCTTAGATATTCTCTTATTAAATTATGGTGATGATATTCATACCGGATTTTCATTTACTTTACAAATTGATCACTTGTATTGTTAAATTCTGTTGAAGAATTCTGAGACCTAACCGGAGATGAGTTCTTAACTAGTAGATATCACATGAATCCTTGGGTAATCGAAGGCCTTGAGCAGGTTATTCAAGGTGAAGTGCAAATAAATAGGGAGATATTGTTTATTGGGCATAGAATTGATTAGTTTTTAGAGTGACAGACTAAATTCTAATAATTTGGTTTATAGAAAAGGAACGGGTCACTAGTAGGGCCGACCATAGCCACCCGTGGACATCTAGAAGTGTGAGCCTAGATTAACCCATTCAACTAATAATACATCCTGAATCGATCTATAGATTAGCCAATGTTCTTTATTCTATCGAGTGAAGGTAAAGAATAGGATTGCTTCTATTTGGCACTACTACATAAAATTCTAAGCATCTCTTTCCTACACATTATCTATGTAATTGCAAGAGAAATGTAGTTTTTTATATCTGAGAATTCTCCAAACCAATTTATCCATAAGTTATCTTTTTATTTAAGAAATTTATTTAGGATTAGTTATTAGAAAACCCATTTTAATCGACATTCCAAATTTAGGCCTTATAGAAATAGACTGGAATTAGCCTAAAGAATTTCTTACCTCACTTCTCTGTGGGATCGATACTGGGGTTATAAAAGAAAATCCTGTTTTACTTGAAACGATACGTATACTTGCGTAGTACCCCTAGTGAGTAAAATATTTTCAAAAATTTTACAACATTTTAGTTTTATATACTAGCCGCTATTTGTAAATTGGGTCAAGTTTTTTGCCATCTTTTAGAAGCAAAAATTACTGCGTTATTGCGGGTCAGGTCAAGTTTTTGGTGCCGTTGCCGGAGAAGTTTCGGTATGAACTTTAGGAGAATTTTAGTTGAAATAATTAGGTTTACACTTAAAAAATTGTAGTGTCGTAAAAACTATTTTTGTGTGAAAAGTGTTTTGTTATATGAAAAAGTGTTGTGAAAAAAGAAAAAAATTATTTGTGTGAAAAATAAGGTGTTCGTGAAAATATTTTGTTATGTTGAATATATTTCATCTATTATTTGTTTAATTGTTAATGTATTGTTTGTTGTGCTATGTATGTGAAACAAAGGATCTGCAAGACTTGTGCCTTATGATCCCGAGTTTGAAAAAAATAAAAAAAAATATATAGAAAGGACTCAAAAAACTAGAAATGGAAATGGAAAACTTTCAAGATAATAACTTGGAAAATCATCATACTTAATTGAGGGATTACGTAAATCCTATGAAAAATGAAATTCACTCAATTATACAAAACCCTGTCATAGAAGCTGACTCATTTAAAATAAATCCTGAGATTATCCAACTGGTGCAGAACAATCAGTTTGGGGGAACTCCTTTGAAGGATCCCTATATACACTTATCTAGTTTTCTAGAACTTTGTGCTACATTTCGTTATAAAGGCATGTTAGACGATGCTATTAGGCTAAGGCATTTTCCTTTCTCACTAAGGGATAAGACTAAAATATGGTTATACTCATTAGCACATGGCTCTATTAAAAATTGGGAGAAATTAACTCAGAAATTCCTAGCTAAGTATTTTCCACCTTCAAGGACTACTAAACTTGGAAACGATATTATCTCATTTTGTCAATATGAAGGTGAATCAATATACTAAGCCTAGGAAAGATTTAAGGAACTCCTAAGAAAGTTTCCACATCATGATCTGCCTGATTGGTTAATCATTCAAACTTTTTATAATGGGTTAATAGGATCTCTTAAGTTTATAATTGATGCTACTGCTGGTGGTTCATTAATGTCAAAATCATTTGATGAAGCGTATGCATTAATTGAAAAAATAGCTACAAATGAACTTTAATGGCCCTCTGCAAGGGTAAATCATAAAAATGTAGCTAGTGTTCATGATACAGATGTGATTACAATTCTTGCATCTCAGGTTGCCACAATATCAAAGAAGTTGGACCAATTTGGAATGAACCAGTCTCAATTTACTTCTATAAGTGAGGAAAGTTCATTAGGGCGTATAATTGATTCTAACTTATCATATGACGCTTTAAATACCATAAACAACCCATATTCTAACTTTTACAACCCGTGTTGGGAGAACCATCCTAAATTTAACTGGAATCATACTACTGATGGTGGAAACCAAAAATGGGAAATAATCATGTGAATCCTAATGGAAGTTGGAATAGTCAAGGGAACACAAACTATAGACCTTAATATCCACCGGACTCTAATAATGATTAACAATTTGAGGATAAGAAGATGTCTATGGAAGAAGTGATATTGCAAATGGGAAACCAGTTGCAAAGTCAAAATGCTGCGATTATAAATATAGAGAATCAATTGGGACAAATTGTTAATTCACTTAGCAATAGACCCCAAGGAACACTTCCTAGCAACATTGAGATCAACCCTAAAGAGAACACTAATGAACAAGTAGAAGCTATCCAATTAAAAAGTGGAAGAGAGATAGAGGATCTGGTTAGAAATAAGAAAGATGTTGTGAGAGAAACAAAGGAAACTAAAAGATGTTCTAAGAATTTGGAAAAATTAATTTCTCCAACTAAAATCAATTTAGAAAGATCACCACCTCCATTTCCTCAAAGACTTAGACAGCATGAGTTGGATAAGAAATTTTCAAACTTCATGACAGTACTGAAGAACTTAACTATAAATGTTCCTTTCACTGGAGCTTTGGAACAGATTCCAAGTTATGAAAAGTTTATGAAGGAGATATTAAACAAGAAAAGCAAATTTGGGGATTACGAGAATGTTGCACTAAGTGAGGAGTGCAGCGCTATACTTCAGAAAAATTTTCCTCTGAAATTTAAAGATCCTTGTAGCTTTACAATTCCTTATGCAATTGGACAAAGATTATGTGGAAAAGTTTTATGTGATTTTGGAGTGAGCATTAATGTGATGCCTCTATTTATATTTAGAAGGTTAGGTTTAGTCGATATTTCTCCCACTACTGTAACCCTTATGTTAGCTGATCGATCTATCATTTATCCAAAAGGAGTTATAGAAGACATGTTTGTTAAAGTGGATAAATTTATCTTTCCTTTGGACTTTATTGTATTAGATATGGAGGAAGATAATGAAATTCCAATTATTTTAGGCAGACCTTTCCTTGTTACTGGACAAGTTATGATAGATGTGCAAAAAGGAGAGTTGATTATGAATATAAATGACCAGAAAGTAACTTTTGATGTATTAAAGACTATGAAATATCCAACTGAGAGAAAAGATGATGATTGTTTTTGGATAGATGAAATTGATTATCTAAGTAAAGACCATTTCCAAGAAAGTTTTAGAGTAAGTTAACAGATGAGATTGAAATTAATTTTCATGATGATTCACAAATGTTATTTAAAGAAGACTGTATGTATGTCCATGAGAGGTGTGAAATGATGGACGCTACCAAAAATAGTAAACTTTTAATTCCATTTGTTGAAAAATCTCATGAACTTAAGATGGATGAACCCCATACAATTTTAAAGCCTATCTATTTAAGGAATTCATCAACACAACCAGTCTTTATATCTTTAGATGCGACTCAATCACAAGAAAAATTTGAATTGAATAATGAACATGATAAACTTATTAAACTAGGACTTGGAAGAGAATTTAAGGATATATTTCAAAATAACTTTGAGTTAAAAAAAGAGGATAAGGATATTGGAAGACCATTAGAAGAAATTCCTAAGGAATTAAAAAAACCTATTTCCTCAACTAAGATTGATCCTCCATCATTTATGAATTATAAAGGGGAAGAATTGGAAGATAATTTGAAACAGAAGAGTAACATAGAAGATATTGATCCAGAATTTGAATTATCTAAAGAGAATTTGATCCAAAATTTGGGAGATATTGAAGTATCTTATAAAGATCCATTTCTTATAAATTTCAAGGATGATATTAATATACAAATTCAAAAAATCAATAAAAGAATATTGGATCTGGAAAGAAATATGAGGAACAATGATATAAGTCAAACTGAAAATGAAGTGTTGAATGAAAAATTAAAATTTGAGGATTTTATAGGAATCCCTGGATCTGGAAATGATTGGGCGATTGATCGAGGAATACTTAATTGGAATTTAAATCCAGGCGGAATCCTTTGTCAGGCCCGCGACATTAACACCAAGTGCTTTATGGGAGGCAACCCAAAGTTATCAGTTTGCTTTGATTTAGTGTGCTTGAGAGTCATGATTTTTAGTGTTGTATAGTGTTTCTTTCGAGTGGATTGACATGATCTTTATGTGTCATTATGGATTGATAAGTTTGATTGTTGTTGGTTGATGTTTGGATTGTTAACAGTTTGATCTTTGTGGGTCATGAGGAAAGTGATTCCTTAACTTCTTATTATGGTTAGACTTTGTGGATTGATCTTTGTGGATTGATGAGTCCACTATGACTCGGGTCTCACCCAGACTTGAGTTTTACAAGAGAAATCATGAATTTCAAACATTGATAGTTCCATCTTATTTTGTTACTTCCTTTCTGCAACTTTATTTTCATTTTATAGGAGTCACAAACCAATTTGATGAGTACCATGTGGATAATCTTACATTATCTTTATAACTGTTAGAGGTGCTTAATTAAAGCGATTAGATGATGCCTGAGATTGTTGTCCGGAAACCAATTTATTAGGGATAATGTTATCTTTGGTATTATAATCTATCAAATCATTTGAAAGTACCTAATTTACTTGTGTAGTGATTCAGTTAGAAATTGGAGGTAAATTAGTGAGATGCGATGAGTTAAAGGATGAATTGACCTCATTTATCATGTGTGTTTGTATTTGAATTGTGTGTTTGTGCTAGTGTTACAATTTTATATAAGACTTGAAGAACATTTATTATATTCCCTTCCTGATACATGCTTTGCTAGTTTAACTTTTATTTAATGAATTTCATTCCGGCATGATTAGTTTAGATTTACTTTCTACTGCATATTGTTCTGTCCTAATGAATACATGTAAATAGTTTTGATAGACATTTGTGGTAGATAGAATTTCTAAATTATTTTTCTTCTTGCTTATATTTGCTGTATTGAATGCTATATATGTTAAAAATTAACTTTAGGGGTAGGAAGAAAAATAAAATTTTAATGTGAAAATAATTTCCTTTTTGTGTAATTTTATTACAAGCATGTTTTAGGTTAGATTTACTTTCTCCTACAGTCATTCTATCCTAATTATGCATGTATATGAATTTGATAGGATGTTGTAGTAGTAAGTAGGTTTAACCTTTACTTTTTCTTCCTGCAATATTTTATGGAATTATTTGCAAAATATTTTAAAATATAAGTTTGGGGGGAAGAAAAATTTTTAAAATGTAACTTTATTTGTCCTCAGTAGCATGTATCTAATTTGATATAATTTTTAAAATGACTTGTGGTATGTGGTGTTACCTTGAGGTTACTATATTTTCGATTTTAGGAATGTTAGAAAAATAACTTAGTTGAAATCCTTAGTGAAGAAACTGTTCTAGAGTTAAGATATTCCGTAGGAAACATTGGAAAAATGATTTTTCTATTTATGGTAGAAAGGAGTTGAAAATTTGAAAAGCTAAAATTCTTAGATTTATACTTAATGATAATTGAGCCTTTATTGAACAACCTTTTTCAAACTAATACTTACACTTAAAAAAAGTGAGAGAAAGTTTTTGAGTTTTGGATTTTAGAGAAGTGGATAGTGAAATTCAAAATTATTAAAGGCTAATCCAGAAATAGTAATACTCACATAAAAAAATGAGAGTGAAAAAAAGGATTAAAAATGATCCCAAAAAAATGAAAGAAAATAAGTGATGAGAAGCTTGAGGTGAAGCCTAATCAAAAATTGGTTTCACTTGAATCTTTTTAAATGAAAAGACTTAAAAATAATCCTAATCTTATTCCTATTTCAATAGGTATTGGTTAAATTGGTATAAATAAGGTGCTTAAATTCCATTTTTATATTTTCTATGAATCTTTAGTTTGACAATTTTCAATAACTTTTGAAGTAAATAAAAAATCAGGATTCCTAAGTTGAATATGAGATATTCTTATACTCTAGTCCTAGCTAGAATTTCTCCTATGTTATACTATAACATTTCTGAGATGAAATTATAGGAAACTCTATTGAAACCCACAACCACAATTCAACATATTTGGTTTTTAAACTTCTAGTGTTACTTGAGGACAAGTAATGTTTAAGTTTGGGGAATTGATCCAACTAAAAATTACCTATTTTTAGTGTAGATTTCATGCTCACTTTATGCACATGTTTTATGATATACACTTTAAAGTAATGTGTTTTCCATATTTTTGTCTTCAAGTATAAAAATATATGATTTTAGAGAAATGAGGCAAAAAAAATGCAATTTGGAGTCAAAATGAAGAAAATTCTGACCTAGTACATATCAGTATATTTTTATATGCTTAATCTATTTTATATTTCTCACATGTTTTTGAAAGAAATTATACTTTTGAGAAAGGTTGTTTTTATCTATCTTGTAGGTGAAGATGTTAGGAACGCAACACAACTGAAATGGGGCGAAATGGAGTTGAAACGGAGCCAAACGGAGCAAAACTGTGGAGTTCCGCACAGGGTGGCGCCTAGGCACCAGTCAAGATGACAAAACGGCTCTTAGGCACCAGAATCAAGGCCTAGGTGCCAGAACCCATCTAGGGACGATTATGGACAGTTATGGACGACTTTGGACAGTTATTTTGACGATGTTAAGTAGTTTCCAGACCTTCTAGAAGACAGGAAGTTACTCCTAATATATAGGACATGTGATACAATGAATCGAGACACATTGGAGCGGTATTTTTAACGAAGAGGTGCGACCCAAAGTGAAGGAGTGTGACTGTTATGGCACGGAGTCTGGCACCTAGGCTCCATAATTTTTTCTAGAAGATTTGTTGTATTTGGACCAAATTTTGAAGAGGTGTATGAAGCAACCCTTGGTCACTTTCAAAGCTCTATAAGTAGGGACCAATTCTACAGCAAGGGTGTCTCTCTTGGCGCTCTCTCTCTCTATCTCTCTCTCTCTCTCTCTCTCTCTCTCTCTCTCTCTCTCTCTTTCTTCCCCCATAGTCATTTTAGAGTCATTTTAGAGTCATGAAGATGTAGATTTCTACATCTTATGGAGTGATTGGTGAGGGATTTTGAGATATTTTTGTAAGGGATTACGAGCGGCGCATGGATCGATGGGAGACTTTGATGGAGAGATCATCTTTTTTCCTTCAGAGGAAAAAAGCTAAGTATTGTGCTCTTCATTCTCTTGTAATTGTTATAAACACTTTCTAGTGGATTTTCTTTGTTTTAAACCAAGTTCTCTATCGTGATTTATCCATTCTTCGTAAGTGATTTTCTTTACTCTTTCTTTTAAATATGAAGTAGTGGCATGTGTTGGAAAATTATTTTTATAAAATTATCTATTAGATGCTTCTAGGTGACAGATAGTTACATAAATATAATAGAATACTAATGAAATATGTTCCTTGTTGGCACTTAATTTATTACATAATTCTATCAATTCTTTTACTTCTTATGCCATTATTTTCATTTACTTCTTTTGTTTTGTAATGAAATAGATGCATGTTTAAGAATTAAGATTTGCTAAGATATTCTCTTATTAAATTATGGTGATGATATTCATACCGGATCTTCATTCACTTTACAAATTGATCACTTGTATTGTTAAAATCTGTTGAGGAATTCTGAGACCTAACCGGAGATGAGTTCTTAACTAGTAGATCTCACATGAATCATTGGGTAATCGAAGGCCTTGAGCTGGTTATTCAAGGTGAAGTGCAAATAAATAGGGAGATATTATTTATTAGGCGTAGAATTGATTAGTTTTTAGAGTGACAGACTAAATTCTAATAATTTGGTTTATAGAAATGGAACGGATCACTAGTAGGGCCGACCATAGCCACCCCTGGACATCTAGAAGTGTGAGCCTAGATTAACCCATTCTACTAATAATACATCCTGAACCGATCTATAGATTAGAAAATGTTCTTTATACTATCGAGCGAAGGTAAAGAATAGGATTGCTTCTATTTGGCACTACTACATAAAATTCTAAGCATCTCTTTCCTACACATTATCTATGTTATTGCAAGAGAAAGGTAGTTTTTAATATCTCGAAATTCTCCAAACTAATTTATCCACAAGTTATCTTTTTATTTAAGAACTTTATTTAGGATTAGTTATTAGAAAACCCATTTTAATCGACATTCCAAATTTAGGCCTTATAGAAATAGACTGGATTTAGCCTAAATAATTTCTTACCTCACTTCTCTGTGGGATCGATACTGGGGTTATAAAAGAAAACCCTATATTACTTGAAACGATACGTATACTTGCGTAATACCCCTAGTGTGTAAAATATTTTCAAAAATTTTACAACATTTTAATTTTATACACTAACCGCTATTTATAAATTGGGTCAAGTTTTTGGCCATCTTTTGGAAGCAAAAATTACTGCGTTATTGTGGGTTGGGTCAGTAACACATAAAAAAACAAATCTACTAATCATCCTCATCATCATCATCATCTTGCTCGTTTCAATCTCTGGATGGCACATAAGGTATATAGAATGGATGAGGGGGCATCTCAGCACTCATATCAACTCTAATCAATCTATCCAAATAATGCTGTAAATTCTCCTCTTATTCATCATATTTTACAATATATCTTTCCATATTATCCATTTTACCATCCATGTCTCTAATATGCTCACGAGTAAGACTCACCTTTTCAAAGTCTTTCTTAACAAACCAGTCTGTTAATCACTTGATGATGAAGCTCTCAAAGTAGTTGCATGGGAAGTAGAAGCAGCAGAAGCAGTAGAAGCCCTACCAAATCCTCTTTTCCAGTCAAACTCTGAATGTACAGTGTAAGCTCCAATGTTTACACTGGTAATTTGTTTTAAAGGCTAAAGGACCTCTTCCCAAGTTTTAAATTTCACTCCAGACAGCTCACATAATGAATGAATCAAGGAACAAAATACCATACTTGTAGTAGTGGTAGATCTGACACAATTCAAAATATAATCATAAATGATTTCTCCAATATCTATTGGCTTCTCTTGCTGAATGCAATAGTTCAATACGGCTCTCTCCCTTGTATCTTCACTAGTATGGCTTGAAGGCAACAGCTTAGATGAGATAAAATAATGTCTTGCTTCAGAAGTGGCATTTAACTTAGAGGCCTGAAAATTGACTCTTTTATCATTAGTTATCTTCCATAATTCTCTTCCATCAGTCAGAAATGCCATTATCTCTTCTAACTCTCCCTCAGTAAGATGATAGTTAGAATAAAAAAAACATATCAGGAGGCAGTCGATAAAAGGTATTGATTACCTGATGCACGGGACTTATCTTTTGCAAGAATTTATGAACTCAAATTTATATATTTATATATATTTATAATGATTTTGTTAAGTCCGAGCATTCAATGCAAGTATACACATCGTATCAAGTAATACAGGGCTCTAATGGAGTTCTGGTTATCAATCCCACAGGGAAGTTCGAAGTATAAGAAAGCGTTCACAATATAAATAATATAGCACTAAAATCCCATATTAAAATAGCACTTAAAGTTTAACACTTACTCCTACTAACACTATACAGAAAATAGTAACAATTAACTAAACTACAATTACTTCTAAGAACTTTAAAAATAGAATTAACTAACAGACACACTAAAGTAATTATTTGAAAGGTTTTCGATATATGAGAGAAGTATGTTTCCTCTTGCAATGAGATAATGATGTGTGGATTGATATGGAACAATTATCTATGTTATTGTGCCAAATAGGAGCATAGATGATTCTTTACCCTTAAAAGAGTACCCCCCCTCTTCTAATCAAGAAAAGAACGTTGACATATCCTAAGTTTAGTCACTAAATCTAAGCCTAGGCTGGGAGGATACCGGCTCTCATTTCGAAGCTCCCACTCACCCTTCACCCGAAGGCTAACCTTTGATATTAGCTACTAATCTTAGAACTAATTTGGGAATTTCAGTCTGTCACCCTGAATTCTCCACATTGAAGTCCATCAAAACACATTTCCTTATTTGTTTGCACTCAATTCCCATGAACTACTCAATTCATCCCTAAAAATTGAATGGACATTTCATTATTGTTGTAGGACATTAAATCCATTCAAACATAATGTTCAACAACATATTTTAACATTTCAATTGGCAAATCGAAAAGTAAATTAAGTTTGAAATGAAAAACCATCACAATTTCTTCATTACATTAAAAGCACATCAAATCCACATCAATCCATCACCACATCTCTATGCAAGAAGAAAGGCAAAGGAGACTACTCAGAATTCATGGAGAAGATATAATAAAACATGGATTTTATATATAAAAAAAAGTCATAATAACCACAAAAGAAAATATAACTTATCTCTTTCTCTTCTCCAATGCAATTCCCTTGAAGTTCCTTTGAATCCTCTTCTCTCTTCTTTACAACACTTGATTCTCTCTTTAGAATGGAAAGGAAGAAGCAATCTCTCACTTTACCTCTTCTCCTTCACTCTAGAGAAGAATTCCTCTCAAATCCTTACTCTACACACTCTTCTCCTAAACCCTAACACTTAACCCACACTAAAACTACACTAAAACCACTGTAGAAGCACACCATTTTCATCCAAAAACAGTTACTTATAAGATAGGGATGAAATCCCAAGAGTTTCCATAAGCATCCCTTCAAAAAGTCGCAAAAACTCTTCAAATTGGAATTCCACTGACTTCGAGCGACGGCGGAGCCAGATAGGGCACCGGCGGCGCTCTATTGTGCCATTATTTCTGAAGTCTCTGGAAAATGGCGCTGGCAGCGCCAGAACCTGTTGTCCACCATTTTGCTTCTTTTTGCTCTGAATTCGTTCCTTTTCACTTCTTTTCACTCCAATCACCTAAAATCATCATACCTGCAACAAATCATGAAAAATACCTTTCTTTAAAGTGCAATATCACCAAAAACTAAGTAAAATTATATAGCAAAAACCGTATATATTTTTGGTGCATCAGAATCCCCTAAACTTTAACTATTACTAGTCCTTAAGTAATCTTTTTACTACATAAAATTATAACTCTAGGCAATGTACTTTTCAACTGTAGGATACTAAAATTTTTCATTCAAAAGAATATATTGGTTAGATTTTCAAAAAGAATTTTAGTAACTCAGGTCAACACTATAGGTATAAGAATATTCAGCAATCAAATCTAAGAGTTCTAGTCTTCTATTTATTTCAAGGTTAACCATGATTTGTCACAATAAGAGTGCCTTAAAAGACTAGGTGAAAAAGAAGTTCATGTAAATTTCATCACAATGTAGGCTAGTACTTTAAACATGAATTCAGAAATGAAATCAAGTTTTCCCTTTAGGGTGACTCAAGTGAAGCCAATTTTTTATTAGGCATCTCCTCAAGCTTCTCCTCATAAATATTTTTTCTTTCTTTTTCTTTTCTTTTTTCTTTGGGATTGTTTTTCAATCCTTCTTTTCTTTTCTTTTCTCTTTTTTTAATGAGGATTACTATATCTGGATAGCCTTTAATGATTTTGAACTTTACTCTCCTCTTTCTAAAGTTCAAACTTGAGACACCTCCTTACTTTATAGTTAAGTAGAAGCTTTACTATTCATCATAAAGTCACAATCTCTTCTTAACACACAATACTTTAAGTCCCTTAACATTTCAAAAATATAGTTTTCTTTACTTTAAATAGTTAACTATAATCAAATTCTTTCATACCAAATATCTTACTTCTATAAAATCAACCTTTATTACTAAAAATTTACATCCTATCCTTCCATAATATTCAACTTAAATAAAAAGTTTTAGTTATCTTACAATGAGGTTCAACTGCCAAAAGTTATGCTAATAATTTTTGAAAATATAATAATTGAGAAAAAATAAAAGTTAGTATTTCTCTACCCTCCCCCAAAGTTAAATTTTTCAATAAATTTGAAACAGTTAAGAGTAAAAGAAAACTAACATTTCTGTGCTGGGATCTTGAAATCTTTAACAGCTATCTGGTATTAGTCAAAATTTACAACTAGCAGGCATGAAACAATTAGTAGCAGTGATATAACAATTTTAAATATTTGTATGGGTAAATAGAAATTAACTTTAAACATCTAAACATTCAAAAAAATACTATAACAAGAAATAAACTATCACAGTACTACACAGTCCAACTAACAATTTCAATGTTCAATACAACATAACAGTACACCGACAGGGTTACACATAACATGAAAAGTAAATAACTACTACATCACAACAGTACAACACAACACAACAAGATCAACAGAAATAGAAATAAACAATCTACCAATCTCCATCACCAGGATCAGCAGCAGGGTCATCAGCAAGGTCAGGTCTATAAGGTGTATAGCTGGGGTAAGTAGGAAATATCACATCAGACTCCCCCCTCATAAATCTGACATAAGCATTATAATAAGCAATATCGAACTCAACTCTTCTCTGCAGATAATCTTCATTAACATCACTCCTCGCCTTAAATACATCCATCCGACCATGGAGTCTATCCACACTAGCACTCTGTAATCTCCGCTGCTCCATAATATCAGATAAGGTAGTCGGCTCAAATGTAGATAGAACATCATAACTCATAGTAGGAATATCAGTACTCCTACGCTCAACTCGGGCTCCCACATGAGACTCATAAGTACAGATAATAGTCTTTGTGATTGGTCTCAATGGTATAGCCACTTCTTCTGAACTATTAAACTCCACTCCATACTGAACACACAGGGTATGAACTAAAGCAGGATACCCTAAACCACTAGTGGCCTCGCCTCTACCAATTGTCTGAATGTTCTTATAGATAATAGCCCCAATATCAATATTTTTCATCTTCTGTATACAATAGTTCAGAATCGCTCTATCCCTTGTAACTTTGTTGTGGTGATAAGATGGTAATAGCCTCACAGAAATGAAATAATGCCAAACTTTTGAAGCAACATTCAATGTGGAGGCGAGGAAGTTAATCAATTGTTTTTGACTTACTTTCCATTCTCCTCGCCCATCAGTCAGAAAAGCAATAACTTCTCTCATATTCTCCCTCGAGTGTCAAAGTATTCGAATTCAAAAACAAATGGTTCCCTAGTCTGACAGAAATCATTGATACGTTGAGGGGTAAACTCAACCATTTTTCCTCGAAATAGCACATTCTCGGTCTCAGTCTAAGGTACATTTGAACAGAACTCTCTAACAACTCCCGTAACAGCATTCGTAGTGAAATAGCAAAATTGTTCCCAGTTTCATTCTGCAATTAACTATTTTACAGATCCACCAGAACTTTCAAAAGCTCGATCATGGATACACTTCTTGTTGTAAAGGTAAGAATTAAAGCGAAATTGGCCTTTAATATTCATGAACTTTTCCTCATGAAAATCCAATTTCCTCTTCCCTTTACTCAACCTTAGAGCCATGTGAATTTTTAAAATTTGCAAGAAAATTCCAATAAATCCCAAATTCACAATGTAACAAACTCCAAATACTATACTAATCAAGTAAGAGCAAATTTCATCATGGAAATCTCAAAATCTCTTTAATGGTGAAAATAAAAAAATTCCAACCTATGAAATGAAAAAGATTTCCATTGTGAAAATAAAAAATTTTAACTTAAAGTGAAGCTCTCACCAAGAGAAGTATATATTTGGCCTCGAAAAGCTTTGAAATCAAGTTAAATCCGAGATCTAGTAAGCCCTAGATCTTCAAAATCGTGAAATGGAGGAGGAAGACGAAGGAAATGGAAGAATTTGCGGGTCCCAAGGTAAAAATCACGAAAACGAGGATTTTTGGCCTTTTACTGGATTTTGGCACCAATGGCGCTCCGCCAGCACTCGATAGGGCACCAACGATGCTCGATTTAAAATATTAGCCAAACTCTCTAGATTTGGGCGTAGGCGGCGCCAGTCCAAAATATTTTCTGGGTTCGAAAATTTTTTTGTAATTTCGATCGTTTCGACATCCATAATGATGTTTAACATTTTAATAGGCATCTACATCATCCCATAAGCAATAATTAACACAATTCTTCACACAAACAACACACAACAATCTTATATATATAAAATCCAAGTTACATCATAAACACAAAATATGTTCATTCAAACCAACTATCCATAGATATTTAGTGTTGCAAGTACTCTACGATAGGCAAACACTAAGATCTAAGCACACAATTAAAGTAAGCACATCCAAATCCAAATTCAAATTACAAAGCAAATATTACACAAACCAAACATAACTAAGCAAAGTAAATCAAACACACAACAAGCATAAGTAGAATTCATCAATTACTCCACATCAGTTTCAGAACTATCCTCTCCTCTAATGTCTCCAATCGATTGCTGATGCACAAATAAATTATAGAATGAACGAATTGAAAATTCGTCAGATGATTCCTCAGCAATCACTGCATTCTTCTTCATCAAGTTAATCAAGCCCATCTCAATTCGACCAGTGTGATCAAATTGTTCTTTCATTCTCCAATCTATATGATCGAATAAATCAGAAATGTTATTGATTTCATTCATAACGTTCCGTACCTCTTTCTCCAACTGTTTAATCTTCTTCAATATCATTCTGGAACCTTCAGGAAAATAGGGTTGAATCTGTTGTGAAGTCTGTGTTAGTTGATCAGCAAGCAAATTCATGTCATCATTATGTACAACTGTTTGGTAGTCATAGGGATTAGTTGGATCAATAGGCCTCCATGGAAGAAGAACATTTTCCCAACTTTCATTAGGAACCTGTGACTAACTACATAATAGAAATATGGTGGACAGGTGTCTAAACCCATATTTAGATCCATGCACAATTAATCCCAGAACTGATTTCACAATAATATTACCAATGTTAACCGACCTTCCAATTTGAATACAGAAATTCAAAATGGCACTTTCCTTGGTTACCTTGCTAATCTTCAATGTCAGAAACAACTTTGCTGAAATAAAGTAGTGCCACAGCTTCGACCATTTGGATTGAGAGATGCAGATGGGAAACTAATTTATCCATTCTCTCTAATTTCCCATTCCTCATTCTCATCTGTCAAATATCGTTGCACATCATTCATATTATCCCTCATGGCATTGAAATTAGAATAATGGCAAATAGGTACGTTCTCAATCATAAAGAGATAGTTAATTCATGCAGGAGTGAATTGCACAAATCTACCACGCACAAATACGAACCCTTGGTTGATCCTGTGAAGATCTGCATAGAATTCTTTCACGACAGGAACAACAACGGCACTGGTAGTGTAGCAAAGCACTTCCCAACATCTGTCCTTAATAATTTCTTCAATTCTAGTAGTAGGATTATCCATACATCGATTTATGAAGCCTGTTTCCTCGATAATCCTTCTTTTAATCAATACTTTATTGAACAAATGCTGCGCTTCGAAACTTATGAACTTCCTTCGGTTGAAAACACAACGTTGAGGGTTTCCAATGGGGTAGCAATCCATAGGACACGAATTGGGATTGGTGGTATTCGTTTTTCTGGAGTTAAGAAGTAAAAAATGGAGATTAGGGAGTTATAAGGACGAAGATCTCGCCAAAAACTGCCAATACTCGCATTTTAAAACTTAAAAACCATCAACGGGTTTTTAAGCACCGGCGGCGCTTGATAGGGCGCCTGCGTCGCTCAAACAGGTAAGTTCAGTGTTATATCTGTGATAGGCCACCGGCAACGCCATGTGATAGGGCACCCGCGGCGCCCAATCTAGCGCCGGCGGCGCCAGTGGTCAAAAATTCTCACCAAACTTTATTTGGCCCAAAATATTCCAATATTTCGATTTGATCCATCATTTATCAATTTTTAAAGTATTTAGGAGTAATTAGGATTCAAAACAACTATCTAAAAAGCACAACTACATCGAATAAGCAAACACACCACAAAGATACATATGGGTTGCCTCCCATAAAGTGCTTGGATTAACGTCATCAGCCCGACAAACCATTCAGTTAATCGAGATGACTCTGCATTAAAAGCTCTTTGAAGTCAGGTTGAAACCCGTAAAAGTAAGGCTTTAATCAATGCCCATTAACTTTGAAAATCTTTCCAGTATCAGGATCTTTAATATCAACAGCTCCAAAAGAATGAAATTTTACAAATGTAAAAGGTCCTAACCATCTAGACTTGAGCTTTCCAGGAAATAACTTCAATCTTGTGTTGTATAATAAAAATTTTTGTCCATATTCCAAGTTCTTTTTCAATATCTTTTGATCATGCCATAATTTTCTTTTCTCTTTACAGATCTTCTCATTGTGATAAGATACATTTCTAATCTCTTCTAATTCATTCAATTGCATAAATCTTTTCTCTCCAGCATTTTTCAAATAAAAATTTAACTCTTTTATCGCTCAATATGCTTTATGCTCCAATTCAACTGGTAAATGGCAAGTCTTACCAAACACTAGTCTATAAAAAGATATTCCAATAGGGGTTTTAAAAGCAGTCCTATAAGCCCATAAAGTAGAACCTAATCGAGCAGACCAATCTAATTTACGATTATCCACAGTTTTCTCCAAATTCTTTTAATTTCGCGATTAGACACTTCTGCTAAAGCACTAGTCTTGGGATGATAAACAGTAGAGATTCTATGAATAATATTATATTTCTCAATTAATCTATTAATTTGATTATTCCCGAAATGGGATCCACCATCTGTTATGATCACTCTCGGCATTCCATATCTTGTAAATATGTTTTTTCTTTAAAAATTTTAAAACACTGCGAGCATCACATCTAGGTAAAGCAATAGCTTCAATCCATTTTGATACATAATCAATGGTAACCAATATATATAAATTTTCAAATGAAGGAGTAAATGGTCCCACAAAATCTAATCCCCATACATCAAAAATTTTAAATTCCAAATTATAATTTAGAGGCATTTCATTTCTTCTAGAGATATTACCTACTCTCTGTCATCGATCACATGATTTAATATATCTGTAAACATCTCTAAAAAGAGTAGGCCAATCAAATCCAGATTGTAGAATCTTAAAAGCAATTTTATCAACACCAAAATGACCTCCAAATTTAGAATCAGGACATCGTTGAATAATCAAATTTGTTTCTTCTTGTGGCACACATTTCCTAATAATCAGATCCTTACACTGTTTATATAGATGGGACTTATCCCAAAAATAAAATTTTACATCATATTTAAAATTCTTTTATTTTTTCATTGATAAATCAAGTGGTACAATATCACTTAAAATATAATTCACAATATCAGCATACCAAGGAAAATTGCTTCCCATAATAGTATAGAGTTGCTCATCAGGGAAAATTTCTGTAATTTCCTTTTCAAATTCAGATAATTTATCATATTCTATTCTGGACAGATGATCAGCTATTTGATTATCATCTTCTTTCCTGTCAACTATCATAAAATCAAATTCTTGCAGAAGAAGTTTCCATCTAATGAGTCTAGGTTTCGCATCCTTCTTTTGCATTAAATATTTGATAGCCGAATGATATGTATGCACAATACTTTTAGCTCCATTTAAATAAGGTCTAAATTTTTCAAAAATAAATACTATAGCTAATAACTCTCTTTCAGTTGGGGTATAATTAATTTGAGCCTCATTAAGAGTTTTACTAGCATAGTAAATGACTTTGAAAACCTTATCGTGCCTATGCCCTAATGCTACTCCGATTGCATAATCACTAGCATCACACATAAGTTCATATGGTTTCTCCCAATTAGGTGAAACAATTATTGGTGCAGTGATTAATTTTTCTTTCAATAATTCAAAAGCACTCAAGAATTCATCATTAAAATTAAATTTTCTATCATTTTCTAAAAGTCGGCACAAAGGTTTAGTAATTTTAGAAAAATCTTTAATATATAGCATGTAAAATCCAGTGTGTCCTAAGAAACTCCTTACCTCTCTCACAATAATAGGTGGCTACAATCTATCAATCACTCTAATTTTAGCAGGGTCGACCTCCATACCATGTTCAGAAATTTTATGCCCAAGCACAATTCCTCCTGCAACCATAAATTGACATTTCTCCCAATTCAGAACTAGATTTGTTTTCTCACAGAGCTCCAAAACTTTTGCTAATTTTTCTAGGAAAATTTCAAAGGAAGTCACGAATACAAAGAAATCATCCATAAAAACTTCTATTCCATTATCTATCATACTACTGAAGATAGACATCAGACATCTCTGAAATGTTGCAGGTGTGTTACACAATCCAAAAGGCATTCTTCAAAAAGCAAAGGTTCCATAAGGGCTAGTAAATGTTAACTTTTCTTGGTCCTCAGGAGCAATAGGTATTTGATGGTAACCAGTATATCCATCAAGAAAACAGTAGTACTTGTGTCCAGCAAGTCTATCTAGCATTTGATTTAGAAAAGGAAGAAGAATGTGATCTTTTCTGGTGGCGGCATTTAATTTCCTATAATCAATACAAATTTGTCATCCATTAATTTGTCTTGTGGGTATAATTTCATTACATTCATTCACTTCAACAGTAACTCCTCCCTTTTTTGGTGCATAATATATTGGACTTACCCAAGCACTATCCGAAATAGGATAAATAATTCCAGCATCCAGCCATTTTAAAATCTATTTTTTAACTACTTCTTTCATTATAGGATTCAGCCTCCTTTGCGGATCAACTCTCGGTTTATATTCTTCATCTAATAAAATTCTGTGCATACAAATTGAATGACTAACTCCTTTAATATTTGTCAAAGCCCATCCAAAATCTTTCTTGTATCTTTTTAAAGTTTCCAACAACTTCTGTTCTTGATAATCGTTTAACTCTGAAGATACAATAACTGGCAAGATAGATGATTCTTCTAAAAATAAATACTTTAAATGATTAGAGAGAATTTTCATCTCAAGTTCAGGAGATTTTATTATAGATGGAATTAAACTTTTATTTCCACCTTCCATAGTGTCTAATACTTTGAATCTCTTCTAAACATACTCCAAATCTTCATTCTTCTTACTATCTGAATTTTTATCATCTTCAGTTTCTTCTTCAAACATATTTTCATATTCCACTTCTTTTTCAAATATATTCTTAAAATTATTGTTTCTCAAGTATTCATAGACCTCCATCCTAAAACATTCATTATCTTTTTCCATTGAGGGATACTTCATAGATCTTAAAATATTAAAGGTCACCTCTTGATCATTAACTCTCATAGTTAATTCTCCTTTTTGAACATCAATTACTGTTCTTCCAGTAGCAAGGAATGGTCTTCCCAAAATGATTGAAATTTCTTTATATTCCTCCATATCAAGTACAATAAAATTGACAGGAAAGATAAATTTATCCACTTTTACTAACACATCTTCCACGACTCCTTTAGGGTAAGTAATGGACGATCGACCAACTGAAGATTCATAGATGTAGGAGAAATTTCTCCTATTCCAAACCTTTTGAAAGTTGATAAAGGCATAAGGTTAATACTAGCTCCCATATCAAATAAAGCTTTTTCAAAAAAAATTTCACCTATAGCACACAGAATAGTGAAACTACCCGGATCTTTCAGTTTTTCCTGAAGCTTCTTCTGAATAATTACACTACACTCTCCGCTAAGTGCAACAGTTTCATGATCTATAAACTTTCTTTTCTTTCTCAGGATATCCTTCATAAACTTGGGATAGTCAGGCATCTGTTCTAATGCTTCAACAAAAATATTTATCGTTAATTTCTTAAGGATCTCCAAAAAATTTCCAAATCTGTTATCCCTATTTTGTTTTTTCAATCTTTGAGGAAATGAAGGTGGTGGTTTTTCAACAGTTATCTTCATTGGCTCAAAAGGATAATCCAAGTCTGGATAAATCTTGTTTGAACCTTTTTCGATTTCCACCTTCTCCATTTCTATTTCAACTTCTTTTTGCACTCTAGTTTTCAATTCTTTTCCACTCCTTAATTGAATAGCCTTATGTTGTTCCTTGTTTTGATCTTTTGGATTGATCTCCACATTACCTGGAAGTGTTCCAGAAGGTCTATTATTAAGTGCAGTGAAATATGCCCCACTTGATTTTCAATATTTTTCATAGCAACACCTTGAGCTTGTAATTGATTTCCCATATTCATAATCATTTCTTCAGTAGAAAACTTGTTATCCTTAAATAGAGGGTTACTATTGAATCCAGGGGGATAAGATGGTCTAAAATTAGTATTTCTTTGATTGTTCGAATTTCCAATTAGATTTATCGAACTGTTAGCCCAATGTGAGTTAACATTGGCATTGTTATTATTCTAATTGAAGTTTGGGTGATTCTTCCAACCAGGATTATAATAATTCATATAAGGATTTTTAGGTCTATTAATAGCATTAAAAGTCTCATAAGGTGTTTGAGATTCTATTATCTATCCAAATGAATTTTCCTCCAACACTTGAGGTGGTTGAGAATAATTCATTCCATATTTATCTATTTTCTTAGAAAGGGCTGTAATTTGAGAATTTACCATAGTCATCATGTCGAAATCATGAACACTAGCTACTCTTTTAGGATTTACCCGTTCAGAGGGTCATTGAAAATTATTAGTAGTCATTTCTTCAATTAATGCGCATGATTCATCAAAAGATTTTGACATTAATGATCCACCAGCAGCAGCATCTATAATAGATCTCAAATATCCCACTAATCCATTATAAAATGTTTGAATTATTAACCATTCTGGTAAAGCATCATGTGGGCACTTCCTAAGAAGATCTTTAAATCTCTCCCAAGCTTCATATATTGACTCTCCTTCAAACTGAAAAAAAGATGTAATATCATTTCTTAGTTTAGCAGTCCTTGATGGAGGGAAATATTTTGATAGAAACTTTTGAGATGATTCTCCCCAAGTTCTAATAGATCCAGGCGCTAATGAGTTTAACCACGCCTTAGCTTTATCCCTTAATGAAAAAGGAAAAAGTCTAAATATGACAGCGTCACTAGACACTCCATCATATATAAAAGTAGCACACAGTTCTTAAAAACTAGCAAGATGTAAATTTAGATCCTCATTAAGTGTTCCTCTGAATTGATTATTTTGTATCATTTGGATAATAGCAGGTTTAAGTTCAAATTAATTAGCAGCAACATCAAGATTTTGGATTAGCATAATCTCTTAAAGGCCTTGGCAAATTTCCAATATCATTTCTCTGAATATCTTGATTATTTACCATTTTGCAAGGATTTTCAATTTATTTTTTTGTTTTCTAATTTTTCTGACAGTACGCTCTAACTCCGAATCATAAGGCACTAAACATATAGATCCACTACTACGCATATACAATCACATAAATACTTTTATAAAGTAAACAAACACACAATTACACACTACAAAGTAAAGGTTTTTTGTTACTATATTATTAATAAATACCTTTTATACTTTCTTACTTACTACTTCGTTACCTCCCCGGCAACGGCGCCAAATACCTGATGCACGGGACTTATATTTCGCAAGAATTTATGAACTCAAATTTACATATTTATAATAATTTTGTTAAGTCCAAGCATTCACGCAAGTATACATATCGTATCAAGTAATACAGGGCTCTAATGGAGTCCTGGTTATCGATCCCATAGGGAAGTTTGAAGTATAAGAAAGCATTCACAATATAAATAATATAGCACTAAAATCCGATATTTAAAAAAAGCACTTAAAGTTTAACACTTACTCCTACTAACACTATGCAAAAAACAGTAACAATTAACTAAATTACAATTACTTCTAACAACTTTAAAAACAGAATTTACTAACAGACACACTAAACGTAGTATTTGAATGGTTTTCGATATATGAGAAAAGTATCTTTCCTCTTGCAATGAGAATATGATGTGTGGATTGATATGGAACAATTATCTATGTTATTGTGCCAAATAGGAGCATAGATGATTCTTTACCCTTAAAAGAGTACCCCCTCTTCTAAGCAAGAAAAGAACATTGACATATCCTAAGTTTAGTCACTAAATCTAAGCCTAGGTTGGGAGGATACCGTCTCTCACTTCGGAGCTCTCACTCACCCTTCACCCGAAGGCTAACCTTTGATACTAGTTACTAATCATAGAACCAATTTGGAAATTTCAACCTCTCACCCTGAAATCTCCACATTGAAGTCCTCAAAACACATTTCCCTATTTATTTGCACTCAATTTCCATGAACTACGCAATTCATCCATAGAAATTGGATGGACTTTTCATTATTGTTGTAGGACATTAAATCCTTTCAAACTTAATGTTCAACAACATATTTTAACATTTTAATTGGCCAAATCAAAAAGTAAATTAAGTTTGAAATGAAAAACCATCACAATTTCTTCATTACATTAAAAGCACATCAAATCCACATCAATCCATCACCAGATCTCTATGCAAGAAGAAAGACAAAGGAAACTACTAAGAATTCATGGAGAAGATACAATAAAACATGGATTTTATGTATAAAAGAAAAGTCATACAAAACACAAAATACAATACAACTTATCTCTTCCCTTCCTCAATGCAATTCCCTTGAAGTTCTTTTGAATCCTCTTCTCTCTTCTTTACAACACTTGATTCTCTCTTTAGAATGGAAAGGAAGATGCAATCCCTCACTTTACCTCTTCTCCTTCACTCCTTAGAGAAGAATTCCTCTCAAGTCCTCACTCTACACACTCTTCTCCTAAACCCTAACACTTAACACACACTAAAACTACACTAGAACCACTGAAGAAGCACACCATTTTCATCAAAAAACAGTTACTTATATGATAGGGATGAAATCCCAAGAGTTTCTATAGGCATCCCTTCAAAAAGTCGCAAAAACTCTTCAAATTTGAATTCCACCGACTTCGGGTGTCGGCGGCTCCAGATAGGACACTGGCGGCGTTCTATCGTGCCATTATTTCTGAAGTCTCTGGAAAATGGCGCCAGCGGCGTCCATTCTGGAGCGGAGGCGCCAGAACCTATTTTCCACCATTTTGCTACTTTTTGCTCCTTTTTGCTCCAAATTCGTTCCTTTTCACTTCTTTTCCCTCCAATCACCTAAAATCATCATACCTGCAACAAATCATGAAAAATGCCTTTCTTTAAAGTGCAATATCACCAAAAATGGGTAAAATTATAGAGCAAAAACCGTTTATATTTTTGGTGCATCATTACCGCAGATGTAAAATGTACTTCTTGCCTTCTCACCATCACCCAATTCCTTCTAGAAATCATCCCCTCAATAACCTCTCCTGGCTTACTAAACACCTGCTCAGGAATCAATTTACGTGACTGTAGTGAGTCAACATATCGTTCCTTAGCCCTTGCACTAACAAACTTGTCAGAATCAAATCTTGCCTTTTCTCTTGCCCGCTTTGAGTTTGGAGCCATTTCTAAAAATTCACAAAACAATTCACTATAAATTTGAAAATCAAACTAAACTTGCTAAATTAACTTCCAAAAGTATTTTCCACTAAATCCAAGAAATTTCTCATCCTTTTTCTCAAATTATCACCATGAATAGTGATTTTAGGATTTTACAAAATGTACTCAAAACACATGGTGAAAATAAAAAAATTTTTACTCAGGAGTAGTGCTCTTACCTTAAGGAATCCAAATCTAACAATTTTTGTTGAGATCGGCTTTCAAAAGATCCAATATCATGATGCCCTAAGCTCCTTTTCGCGAAAATTAGAGGTTGAAGATGATAGGTAAGTTAAAAATGGTTTTTTCGGTTTTTTAACTGCTAAAAATCAATTCATGAACCGGCACCTAAGCGCGAGGCATTCGGCGCTTAGCCGCAAAATCTGGCACTTAAGCACCGGCACTCTGGCGCTTAGCTGCCAGTGCCCAAATTTTCACAATTAAGAAAATGCACTAAACCACTTAGTTAATCACCCTTAATCTTCTCAAAATAATTGTCTCTTCCTCATAAATCTCTAGTACTCCAATTTCAATTTTTAATATCCATCGATTCCAATCAAGTTTCACACGAACACAAACTTATATTCATTAAAAAAACACACTTAATACAAACTAAAAATTTATATCCAAATACTTTGGATGAAATTCCCTAGAAACAAAAGGACTCAATAAACGTAAATATAGGTTTACATCACTAAGACGTAACAATCACACATTAAAGTGCAACAGATCACAATCATAAAACATTAAACACTTAAAACATTCAAACACATAAAACATAAGATACACAAAACTAACCACAAAATCAAACTAACATTTAATTCCACTCTCCAGTAGGCGGAATATATCCAGAACCACTATTATTTCTATTTGATCCTTCTGGTATATAAATTTGATAGAACGGGCAATGATTGAACACTCTTACATCTTCTTCTTCTAACCACTTATTCTTCAGGAACATCGTCTTATCTACTTCATCCACGTGACTTGTATGACTGAATTGCATCTTGAGTTGCCATCCCATATGCTCCAATTGTACGTTAGTTTCATTAATCTTTGCTTCAATTGAAGTCACTCGGACTTCGATGTCTGCAATATTTTCTGCAATTCCTTGAATACTAACGGCGAGAAATCCATTGAATAACTCTTTAGCACTTTCACTAATAAACTTACTCTTGTTAGAATCTTCTCTTTTCTTGATCACATTCTCCCAGGAAGACATGATGCACTCAAAACACTCTTCTTAAGATTCAGGATAGAAAATAGGACTTGGGGCAAGTGTTTCTCTTAATCCAGGGTCTTTTTATAGACTTTAGAAGTGCATAAACCTCCCTTATACGTTTTAAAACTCCAAAATAACTTCAAAAACCACTTCCCCACAATCTAGGCTTTTGGAACCTCATTTATCACATGTTTCATAACTCTTGCACCTAAGTGCCAACTAGGAGACACTTAGCCGTCAGTGCTCAATTTAGCACAGGTCTGTCAAATGTCCAAAATTTCATTCCGACTCCTCTAAGTCATAAAATAAGGTCAAATAAACACTACTATAACATAAAAACTCCAAAATACTACTACCAAAACATAAAAACAAAACAAACAAAACACACAAAGAAAACATAAAGCAAAGCACACAGATAACTATGGGTTGCCTCCCATAAAATTCTTGGTTTAACGTCTTCAGCCTCACATACCCAGAACTCATTCTGAGTGACCCAACATCAGATTCTCATTAGATTTAAGTTGATCGACTGAAAAATAAGGTTTATGTCTATGACTGTTAACTTTAAATATTTTTCCAGTCTTAGGATCTTGAATATCTAAAACTCCATAGGAAAAAACTTTTATCACAATAAATGGACCCATCCACCTAGACTTAAGTTTTCCAGAAAAAATTCTCAATCTGGCATTATACAGCAAAACTTTCTGTCCTGGCATAAGATTTTTAGTAAGAATATTCTGATCATGCCGTAACTTCATCTTTTCCTTATAAATCTTAGCATGTTCATAAGATTCTTTCCTTATCTCTTCAAGCTCATTTAATTGCAATAATCTCTTCTCAGCACCATCTTTCAAATTATACTTAAACTCTTTAATAACCCAATACGCTTTATGTTCAAGCTTAATAGGCAAATGACAAGCTTTTCAAAAAACCAGCCTATATGGGGACATTCCTATAGGGGTTCTATAGGCAGTCCTATAGTCCCACAAAGCGTAATCCAGTTTGATTGACCAATCCTTTCTATTTGGATTAACAGTCTTTTCCAACATTCTTTAAATTTCACGATTGGATAATTCAACCAAACCACTTGTCTGAGGATGATAACCAGTAGTAATGCGATGATTTATATGATGTTTCTTTGCTAACTTCTCAATAATCGCATTTTTAAAATGACTTCCCCCATCTTTTATGATTACTCTTGGTATTCCAAATCTGCAAAATATATTATTTCTTAAAAACTTTGCAACACTTTGAGCATCACATCGAGGTAAAGCAATAGCATCAATCCTTTTGGAAACATAGTCTACTGCTATCAAAATATAAACATTTCCGAAAGATGGTGTAAATGGACCCATGAAATCTAATCCCCAAACATCAAATATTTCAACTTCCAACATATAATTAAGGGGCATCTCATTTCTTTTAGAAATATTGCCTACACGCTGACATCTATCACAATTTTTATTATGAGCATTCACATCCTTAAAAATTATAGGCCAATAAAATTCATATTGTAAAATTTTATATGCAGTTCTTTCAACTCCAAAATTTCCCCCATAATCAGAATCATGACATTTTTGAATAATTTCATAAGTCTCTTCCAAAGTTACACGTCTTCGAATTATAAGATCCTTTCCTTGTTTATATAAAAATGGGTCATCCCAAAAATAAGTCTTAGCATCAGACAAAAATTTCTTCTTTTCCAGGTATGTCAAACCATAGGGTATAATATTACTGACAATAAAGTTTTTTATGTCGGTATACTACGGAACACGCATTAACAGTGAATAATTTATCATCAGGAAAAATGTTCATTAATTTCTTCAGCATCACAGAGAGAATTTTCATTTTCAAGCCTGGACAAATGATCAGCAATTTGATTATCAGAACCCTTCCTATCTACTATCTCAAAATCAAATTCTTGCAAAAGAAGAATCCATCTAATCAATCTCAGCTTCGCATCCTTCTTCTTCATTAAATATTTGATAGCAGAATGATCAGTACGCACCACACATTTAGTTCCAATTAAATATAATCAAAATTTATTAAAGGCAAATATTATAGCTAATAACTCCTTCTCGGTAGTGGTATAATTAATTTGAGCTTCATTAAGATTTTTACTAGCATAATAAATAACTTTGAAAATTTTATCATATTTTTGACCCAAAATAGCACCAATAGCATAATCACTAGCATCACACATTGATTCAAAAGGTTTTTTCCAATTTGGTGAAATTATAACAGGTGCAGTGATTAATTTTTCTTTTAATGTTTTAAAAGCTTTTAGGCAATCATCATCAAAATAAAAAATTGTATCCTTTTCTAGTAAACGGCATAAAAGTTTTGTAATCTTTGAAAAGTCTTTGATGTAACGTCTATAGAATCTAGCATGTCCCAGAAAACTTCTAATTCCCCTTACATTGGTCAGGCAAAGTAAATTAGAGATAACTTGAATTTTTGCAGGATCTACCCCCAAACCTCATTCTGGAATCTGATGTCTCAATACAATTCCTCCTGCTACCATAAATTAGCATTTTTCCCAGTTAAGGACTAAATTAGTTTCTTCACTACGTTTTAGAACTTTAGACAAATGTTCTAAACATGATTCAAATAAAATTCCAAACACTGAAAAGTTGTCTGGATATTTTTTAGGTTTTAATTTATATATATATATATATATATAATTTTGAAAGTAGCATTTCATTTTGAAAATAATTTTATGTTTGAAAATTTTAAGATATGAAATCAAACCGACCTCACATCCCGAACAGTTTATATAAACGAGCACTGCATCACAAACCATGCATCTATCCCGAAGAATAGACACACTGCTTGATGATGGGGCTCGATTAAATAAACTAGAAGATTTGTGACATCCGTTTTGTCTGCGAACCAATTTTATAAGCCGACAAGTTCCCCTGCTTAATATAAATGAATTAAGCAAGGTTTATATTACCTGGGTTCTTAAAGTTTCCTATAAGGGCAAGCCCCTATAGTTAATTACATCTTAAATGACTGGAATCATTTAAGAAAACTCTCGAAAATGATCAGTGGTTTTGCTCTAAAGAATTTCAAAGTTTAAGGCTTTCAAACAATTGGATTTTGGGAATTTGAATTGGGAATGGATCAAATTTGGAACAGTTATTTTAAGAGTCCAATGGAAGAGAGGTAGGAGAAGCTGAGGATCCAAGAGGAATCTTAGCAACTTCTCGACTATCCTATGATTTGGCTTCAATTAAGGAATTTATTTAATGTTATAATCCTGCAAATTTTAATTAATTAGGACTTATATTTGTATGACATGATCATACAAACAGCCTCGAAGTTGTAAGTGTTTATATCGTACCAAACAATTACCTCGGAGTCCTAAGACCGGTTAGGGCTTAATTTACATAACATGATTATGCAAATGCCTAACAAAGAGTTGAGGATTTATGTTGCACTAGGAAAACTACCTCAAAATCCTATGGTTTAGTTGTTTAAAACTAGGAAAAGGTTTTGCTAAAGTAGACACAAGTTTTGCTAATGAAGATGGTCGTGCTGCCCACCGTGCTCCGAGCTCCTTGTTGTTGCAGAGGTTTAGTTATAGAAGGTGAAAATCAGAAGATAAGAGAAGTTTTTTGGTTTAGAGAAATCTTAATGTCCAAATGTCTTTAATGTTTTAATTAAAACAAATCTTAAAGTTGATTAAACAGAACCAATTAAGATCCCATGGTTCCGTCATCCCGGCACCATTATTTTTATCGAATTCACTTAATCCAGATGAATTTGCTAAACTCAACTGAATGAGTTCCACACTTTCATTTAGACCGTGGGAAATTCCGTTAGCAACACGTGGGTTACATCATCCGAGGTATTCCCGATCATTCAACGAGACGTTTTAATTTAGTTAAAGTTGTGGTTTTGTTGTTCTGTTTGTGATTAAATTTTGCGTTGATTTATATTTTGAATGTTGTGGCGGTGAATTTTATCTTGTTGTGACTTTTAATTTAGTTTTGGTTTCAGTTTTGTGGCTATCCTAAAGGTTTCAGTTTTCATGCAACAATCCTGTTTATCATGCAAGAAAAGTAAAGCGCAGTACAGGTAAATAAGTTGCAATAAAGTAAATTGTAATAAAGTAAAAGCGTACCTGGAGGGTCTTCCCGTCATTCCAAGCTACACTTAAAACACATGTTAAGAGCATTTAAATGTTTACAACAAGCACCTAGGTAAAGCTAAGGGAAAGGTTTTGGTTGTCTACCAAGATTCTAATCCTACTGCTAGTCAGTTCCTATGACGTCTAGGTTCTTTATATTTTGTTAAAGATAATTTTCTTCATCAAAGAACAATTAAGCTCAATTATTCTTCTTAAAACACCTCATTGTATTGAGGAAGTGCTTAGAACAGGTTCTAAACATCTTTTCAATACTTCTGAGATTATTTTGAGTCTAAATGAACTTTTATTGTAAAGATGAATCAATCATACAGAAATTTTTAGTTAAGTTTTAACTCTTACTCAGTGAATTAGGATGTTTGATTATCCCATGAATGAAGTGATATGTCACTTGATGCTCCATTTAAGAGTTATAATGATAAAAGTCTTTAGGGGCAAATCAATTTATTAAGAATTTCAACGATTTAAAATTAGAATTAATGTTTTAAGGTGATTTAATTTAGTAATAAAATTTTAATAAATTTAAGTTTGAAATAGTGTTCAAGTTGTTTTATTCTTAAGTGTTTTAAACCATTTGAATTGAAAGAGGAGTTTAAATTATTTAATTTAGACTTTAATGATTTAATTTTAATTTAATTGCAATATTCTAGATTAACTTTTAATTAGTTTGAATTTTTTATTAAGAATTATTTTGAAATTGATTTTGATGTTTCAAGTTTGTTTTAAATTTGCTTTTAAGTGATTTTTGAAATTAAATTTTTTTAATGTTTTAAATTTATTTCAATTTAATTATCAAATTATTTAATGTTTTAAGTTTTAAATTAATTAAGGGTTAAATTTTCTTTATTATTAATTTATTAATTTCAATCATCATCTTAAGTTTAATTAAGAGTTAAATATAATTAAAGTTATTCATTTGGGGATTTTAGTTTAAGTGATTATAGTCTCTCTGAACTATATCCCCATTTTAATAATCCAAATTTTTTAATTTTTCTTCCAAAATTCAAATTATTTAATTTATTAAGGTCTCATTTTTTTTTATTTTGGTTTATTAAAAGTGATCAATGAGTTCCTACCCTTTTATTTTCCAAAGTTTCAATCATCTAAGAAAGAATTAAGATCAAATATTTTACCCCCCCCCCCCATTTTGATTAAACCTAAAGTTTTAATTAGGGGTTAAAATTCTTAATTATTAATATACCATTTTAGGCTTAATTATTTCATAACTCATTAAATTGAGCTCAAATGAGCTTGAAATTTTTATGTCACTTCACTCACATGTCAATTAAGACATTAGAGGAGAAAATGTAATTTTTCTGAATTTAATTTAATTTATATATTTATTTTAATAGATAATAGGGATTTTCAATGGAAATTCAACTACATGAGCAAGGTAAGGTTTCTGCCCTTAAGAAAATGATGGGATGTTCGTAATGACCAGAGGACCACTTGGACCAATTTTGGTGATTTTTTGAGTTATATTTTATTTATTATAATTATTTTGAGTTTTAGAGTGTTAACTAATTATAAAATAAAATAAAGGTTGAAAATTAAGTTTTATATTTTTCTTAAATCCCTCTGACATCAAGGAGTTCAGGGAAGCAAATTTTATATTTTCTTGATTTTTCTTTGATTTATTAGAATTAATTTAGTGAAAATGTTGGAAAATTCATTTTTTAATTCAAAAATTGTTTTAAGCCTTTTAAAGTTCAATATCTTATCCTAGGGACTTGGGAAAAATATTTAATTTGTTCCTAAGTGATTAGGAGTTAAAATATGACATTTTTGTGATTTTAATTATTTTTGTTATTTTTATTATTTTTTAATTATTAAAATATTAAAATATGGTGAAAAATGAAGATTTTTAAAAAATTCCAATTTTTATTTTCTTAGACTCCTCTGTTGTTCCTAAGTGATTAGGAGTTAAAATATGACATTTTTGTAATTTTAATTATTTTTGTTATTTTTATTATTTTTTAATTATTAAAATATTAAAATATGGTGAAAAATGAAGATTTTTGAAAAATTCTAATTTTTATTTTCTTAGACTCCTCTGATATCAGAGAGGTCCCAAACCCCATTTGGTGAATTTTTAAAATGTATTTTTGGAGTTAAGAATTTTTAAAGTTTAATTTTACTCATGTGACTTAATTAATCCATTTAGTGAGGTTAAACATTTCCAATTGATTCCAAATTTTTATGTGAGGTCCCACTGATCCTAAAGCTCAGTGGAGAATTATTTTTAAGTTCTTTTAATGTGTGGTTAACCCTAATTAATTAAAGTTCAATTTTGAGTAATTAGGTCAATTAGGGTTATTCTTAAAGAATTAACTCAAAACATAATTATCCTAGGGTCCTCTGCTCCTAAGGAACTTCTGCAAATTTTCCTAAAATTTTCTAAGTAATATGCTAATTAATGGCATTAAAATACCAAAAACAGTGACATAAACTTAAAAAATACATAACATACCATAGAGATGGCCTCTGACCTTGAAAAATTCAGGAAATGTTCCCAAGATCAGAAGCTTCAAAAGCCCTATGGTCTCATGCCATGGTGAATTGTCTATGCAAATGGAGAAATAAAATACTGAAATGAGTAAATAATTAATTAAAAATAGAATACTCATCAAATTAACTCAATTCTTTTTCCACATTATTCTCCTCTGTTCACTGAGCAAGTGGGTATTTTTAGTTTATTTTTATGATTTTTCTACACAAAGATATGGATTTTCTAAGTTTCAGGTATTTAATTAAATCAAAAAATCCATATTTATCTACTTATCCACGCGACGCCAACTCATCCTCGGCAACTCCGAAAGCCCACGCGTCGCCTCCCTATTTAACGCCGCCATCTGACTCAGCGCTCCGGGGGCCCGCGGTTCACGTACCGTTCTCTGGTCCAACGCAATCTGAGCCGTCCAATAGATACACGCGCGATCGGACAGCGCTTGGTCATCGTCTACGACTGGTGTGCACCCGTGACCGTCCACACTAAAACCCTAATATCTCTCTCATTTCTCAACGGATTTTCGTGTTCTTATACTCTATGGATTCGTCTTGAAGAGAAGAACGCATCCATATGGTTTACATGCATTGAAATCAACTCAAACGAAATGAAGAATTGCTGGAAGCTCTCGGGGAGGAGGAGTGTCCATACCTTAGTTCAGGAGGAGAGGCCTCAACTGAATGTGCTCGGCACGTTCGCTGGAGTTGGAGGAGCCTGGGGATGAAGCCTCTGGCCCTGTCAAATTGTCTTGGTACAAGTTCCACCAAGCCCGATTTCAAAGCTTGGCCGATAGAGAGAATGGCAGGCCTGGTGAGGGGGCTTCCACTAGGGAACTCCTTCTCTTGGTCTTGTGCAGGTGTGGGTGAGTTTAATTTAGTTTTGGTGGTGGTTCCAGGGATTTCCTGTTCTGGGCTTAGAATTGAGCTCCAAAATTGAGCTCAATCAATGGGGTTTAGGGCAGGAGAACAGTGGGGATAAATTACTCTTGGCTAGGGGAAGCTCTGTGAGGAGTTTAGAGGAATTTTGTGAAGGTTGATTTCAGCCAACCTTTTGGCCGAGAGGGGGTGGCTTGTTTAAATATCCATGGCCAGGGCTTCCCAGGGGAAATTGATGGCTGGGATCAGCTGCCTAGGGGAGGAGATGATGAGCTGTGGTGGCCAATTGGAGTGGGGCAGCTTAGTAGGTGAGATTTGAAATTTTGGCCTATTCCAAGCTCCTCAGCTATGGTGTTTTTCAGCGGCCTGGTGGCTGGCCGGCTAGAGTCAGGTCACCATCTCACTCAGGGGAGTCAGGGCTGGGGTTTGTTGCAGTCAATTGGCTTTGGACAAGTGTCTAAGGATTGATTCAAATGGAAAGTGGGGAGGCTAATTTTGGGCTCATTTTGGTCCAAGGCATGGTTTAGGCTAGGTGCACCTCCCCAAGGCTTGACTTTGGGCTGGGAGGAATCATTTGGGTGAGCCAAGAGAGAGTGGTTAAGCTTTGTTTAGAGTGTGACATGAATATGGTTAAAAGGGCTTAATGAAGGATTAGGAAAGAATCTCCTCTTCTTGCCATTAATGGCTTGGTGAGGTGGAAAGTGGCTTCCATGTGGCTTGTACATGGCTCAATGGCTCACATTTGGCATGGAAAAAGTTTGGTCAATTTCATAAAAATGAATTTTAAGGATTTTGGATATTTTTGTGGAAATTTGGATGAAGCTTCATTTAGAATTATTTGATCATTGGCTTAGGACTTATGGATGATTTTAATTGAATGCATGATGAAGAAGAGTGTCATATGGACTTTGGATGAATTTTTTTGGGCATTTTGATTTGGTGGAAGTGGGCTTTTAGAATGGTTTAAGAAAGTGGGCCTTTAGGTTTAAAAACAAATAGGTAGATGGAAATTTTGTGAAGGATTGGGCCAAACAAATGTTGGGTTTAGTTTAGGGATGTGTCATGAGTGATTTGAAACAAATTTGAGGTGATTTGATGTTGAATTGGGTTTGATTTGGGATTTTTTGGTAAAGGGGTCAAAGTGGGTCAAATTGGGCTAACTTGGGCTAAGGTTGGGCTAACGTTAGATTTGATGTAAAATTAATGTTGAGAAATGTTTATGGGAGTGTTACAAAGAGTTTTCAACTTTGGTTGGGCTTTGATTTTGGGATTTGGGCCCATTTGGGTTAATGGTGGGTTTAGGCCAAAATTGGGGATTTTTGTTTTGGGTTAGGTTTGGGTGGAGTTTAGGTTCAAAGTTGGGGTAAATCTTGTTAGTGTTTTGTTTTTGGGGTTGTTAGGAAGGTTTAGGAAAAGATTTGGGGTTAATTGGAGTTGAGTTGGGTTAGTTTGGGCTAAGTTTAGGTCATGGGCCAAAATTGGGCTCTAAGCTTCAAATTGGAATTGGATCCAAATGTTAATCAAATTGGACTTAGATTTGGTCTATATTGACATTGGGGATATTGAATTGGATCAACATTGAGGTCAATTGGGTTGATTTGGTTTGACATTGGGTCCACTTGGGTTAAAAATGGGCCAAATTGGTGGTTTTGGCAAAAGTGGGTTAAATTGACAAAATTGGCTTATGATGTAGTTGAACAAAATGAAATTGGGAATATTTGGGATTTTCTTAAATTTTCTGGGAATTTTTGGAATTTATGGATTTTTTGGGTTAAAAGGGTATTTTGGGTATTTGGAGGATATTGGGGGGTATTTTTGGAATTTTTGGTATATTTGGCCAAGGATGATCAATTTGAATGGTGTGAAATGTTTAGGATTGGTTTTGAGGAATTTTGGGTAATTTAGGTGATTTTTGCAAATTTGGGTGGTTTCAAGGGTACTTGGTAGGTTTGGTGGGTGTAGGGAGCCCGGGGTCAAAAATTGAAATTTTGGAAAAATAAAGATTGATCAAGTTTGAGTAGAATGGAATCACTTTGGTTGAGCCATGAAGCCATATTAAGCCCATAAGAGCCATGAGAGGACTCATTTGAGGCATTCACTATGTTGTTCCTAACCCTCTAGCAAGGGCCTGGGGTTAAGGTCCATCCATATGAATTACCTATATGAGTCAGGAAGTCAAGCTAGGTATGAATGGTTTTAGGATTGGAATGTGTGTGAAAGTGTAATGTGTGCATGTCAACCCTCACCAAACTAGGCCACCTATGGTAGTCCTAAGGCCAAAGAGTCCTATAAGGAACTCATTCTTTAAACCTCCACATTTGATCTTAACCCTCCAAGTGACTTAGGGGTTTACAATCACACTTATGGGGTTTGCAGGGAGTTAAGAGGTGTTTAAATTTCTAAGTGGTGGGTTCCATTTCTAGTCCTCTAAGATAGTCAAAGGGAAAGCCTAAGGCTAGATCCTAAGTACTAAAGAGAGAGAAGAGAAAAGACCTCATCAAAAATGAGGTCAACAAATGGACCCTTAATAGGTGTGGTGTGCTAACCAAGCACACCGCTCGTATTGGCGTTGACCGAAGAGATCAACAATACTAACATAGACGTCTAAGTGACACACTTAGAACATAGTAGAAAGAAAATTCTGCTGGGGAGTATCGAGTATATCTCCAAGACTGGAGATTCCTGAACTCTCGCTGGGGAAAAGAGAAGAAGGTGAATTCCAGAACATAAGATCTGGGGAAATTTGATTTAGATTTCATTTCATTTTCTATTCCGAGTTTTTTTTTTTATGTGTGAGTTTAGATTTTGATTTGTTCTGAGTCTCAATTTCGGTTGAGGTTTAATTTAAAGTCAATTCAAGGAAATCTGGATTTGAAATGAGAATTGGAACCTAGGTTCCAACCTCAGGATTGCGAAGAGAACTGGAATTTAGGTACCAGCCTCGGAGTAAAAATTGGAGTTTAAGTATCAATTGAAAATGATGAGAATCAGAATTTAGGTACTGATATCGAAATAAGATTTGGAATTTGGTACCAGTCTCGAAAGGAGAGAGTTAAAATTTGGTATCAACCCCGAAGAGAGTCAGAATTTGGTACCGACCTCGAAAGTAGAGTACTGGAATTTGGTACCAGTCTCGCAGGTTTAAAGAGAACTGGAATCTAGTTCCAGTCTCGAAGGTTTAAAGAGAACTAGAATCTGGTTCCAGTCTCAAAGGTTTAAAGAGAACTGGAATCTGGTTCTAGTCTCGAAGGTTTAAAGAGAACTAGAATCTGGTTCCAATCTCGAAGGTTTAAAGAGAACTGGAATCTGGTTCTAGTCTCGAAGGCTTAAAGAGGACTCGGATCTGGTTCCAGTCTCGAAGGTTTAAAGAGGACTGGGATCTGGTTCTAGTCTCAAAGGTTTAAAGAGAACTGGAATCTGGTTCCAGTCTCGAAGGTTTAAAGAGAGCTGGAATCTGGTTCTAGTCTCGGAGGTTTAAAGAGAACTGGAATCTGGTTCCAGTCTCGGAACTGGAATCTTGTTCCAGTCTCGAAGGTTTAAAGAGAACTGTAATCTAGTTCCAGTCTCGAAGGTTTAAAGGGTTGAAATTTTCTGTGGAGATTTAAGTTTAGCGGAAGATTTGGAAAAAGACGTGAAAGTGTTTCACGTCTCACGAGGATTGATCAAAGTCTGATTATTTGGCGAAGGATATGAATCCATGCCATCAGAACCAAATCAAAAATTTTCTTGGTTCTGTGTCAGTAGATTCAGTCGACCTTCTCAAAATTGGGAAGGAAATATAGAGAGTCAAAAAGAGATTTTAGAATAGCCGAAGGCTGGGGATTTCAGATTCAGGAATTTGTCTTAGTCGCTTGTTGTGATTTGATTTTAACTTGATTTTCAATTTAGGGTTCACATTTATTTAGAATTCGTGTTTATTTGTAGTTTGTTTTGACATTCAGATTTTTAAAAGAGTTCTCATTTATTTTTATTTTCCCTTTGTTCTTTGTTCGAAGTTTATTTAACTTAATGGCGTTTCCCAGTCAATTTGCACAAAAAGAGGTGAAGGCAAAACATGACATGGTCATTTTCATTCCAATCTCGTCGAAAATACATCTTACATCTTGCTCCAAAACATGATGATATTTTCCTTTAGAATTCAATATCTCATACAATCCAATATATCCAAAACGGATTGTGTAAGATTCTTCAAGTTTCTTTCAAAAGCAGCTCTCAAAATCCATGTCTGAATAGTGAGATACATGGACAATAATATCACCTTCCAAGTCATCCTTGGCAGGAATGTCGTATGGATGTGCATTGGAGGTGTGATATTTCCCATGTAAATCACAGTTCGTAGGGCCGGAGACTCTCTAACTCTGGATCTGGCTGAAAGTGGAAAGGCATTTTTTTGTCATCCATTCTCCTGAAAGTGACGGAGATTCGTTCCACAGGCACTCCTGGAATGCAATGTTTTGCGATGTCTGCTCCGTTTCCTTTCAATACCAGGACGGAACCTACCGGTAGTGGTATCTCCACCGGCCCTCGGAACTCACTGGGGCATGTAATCTGGAGGTCAGATCCAAACATGATATTGCACTGGTTGACAAAAGACACTGTGTAGAAAGGTCTAACGAAATCATGATGGTCTATGTGTGGAGGTATGCAGTCGCCCTCCTTGTCGATGTTAGCTGTTGGGTATGCAATCTGCAGGCAATACCCTCCATGTTATCATCCTTTTTACCATTCTTTTGATAATATTCGGCATCGGATCCACCTCAATGCGACGGAGTATTCCTAGTGGTTCCCTTTTCTGTCTACCGTGAAGTTGTAGCAACATCCGCATTAGATTGTAATTCATCCTTTTCCTGGCATCCATCTTCAGGGTTCTGAAAAGGTCTTTTCCCTTAGGCGACCTCGGCCCATTTTCTGAAGCTCAAGTACGCAGTCTACAATTTGTTGTTGTTTGTAATCTGAGAATACATCTGTATGCAGCTCGAGGTCTTCCAAGATGTTGTCCCTCTTGCCTTGAATTCTTTCAAAGTATTCAAAAGTTTTCATTTTAACATTTTGCATTCTTTCCAACTCATATTCTGGAATTATCTGCAACTGGCGAGGTCTAGTAACGTACTGGGGAATGTATGGTTCAACCCTAGCATGCTCTCCGGCATGTCTTAGCTCCTCGGGGATAGTCTCTGTCGGGACATTCTCCGGGGTTGCTTTCGCAACAAGACTCTTCAGAACTGGTGCATCTACCTGGCGTCGAGGCGCTGATTCTATTTCTGCTCTTCTTGGAATTTCCTTTACCTGTTCTGCTTTCCTTGGAGTTGATCTCCTCCTTTCCGGTTCCTGACGAACCAATTTCTTTAGAGTATTTGTATTGACGGTAGCAACTGTCTCTTCATGTTGATTTGCTGCTAACTTGGTTAACATCTTGCGAATGCGGCGATTCTTGTTCCTCCGCTGGGTGGCAGTGAGAGTAGCTCTCCTTACCCCTTGGACTTCTGCGGGCATGGCACTGACAAGCCTGCCCTCTACTGTAGCAACAATGGACTTAACTTTCTTATCTTCTCCTATTGCATGAGCGGCGTTTGCTTTTCTCTTCTTGTTGGCGGACTGCTGACTTGGGCCACCCACTTTCATCACTGTCTAGCTATGGAACTCTTCCCGATCAATTGGGGTCCAATCATTTTCTTCATATTGTAGCCCGGCTGGTGTGAAGTCAGAGTCAATCTCGATCACGGCTCCATCCCTCACCCTCTTTTTATGAAGTGCTAGACTCACGCTATTTCTAAAGTTCAGAACCAACCGCCAGTTCGACATTTCCCTGCGAAGAAACAAGGAAAGGATCAGGGGCTGTACTAAGAACAAGAACAATAAGAAAAACATTTAATAATGAAAAATCTTATTTATCTCTTTTAATTTTTAAAGAAAGTAGGAAGAGATGAGGGAAAGATCAGGAATGAATTGATTTAAAAGGAAAGATTGACATTTTATTATTTCAATTTCACATGTTTTTTTAACACATTTTTTGTTAATGATTTTCTTTTTTATCATCCCTTTTCTTTTATTTTTTGGGTTCAGACCCTGTCGCAAATGATTACTCTACCCGTGCTTCTAGGAATGAGACCTCATTTTTAAAGTTCATCCTTCAAAACATCAGGTTGCGTAATATTTCTTCAAATATGGTCCATTAATTGGAAGCATAGGTTGTTCTCCGCAACGATTCACCGGTTGGTAGGAACCTCTCGAGTAGATCGTCTTCGACCACGAATGGCCCTTCCCATGTTGGTTCAAGTTTACCTCCTATCTTGCGATGTGCAAGAATAGGTCTTCTGAGAACTAGAACCAAGTCACCGACTTTAAATGTCATTGGACGGACTAGTTTATCGTGGGCTCGGATCATCTTGGCTTGATACGAGTTCCAAATTATCTTGTCTGTGCCGATGCTTTTTCCTTCCAGACTTTCCAATTCCCCCATTCGTAATTTGGCATTTTCTTCTCGTAGTGATCTTTTACGCAACCGCAATTCGAGTGAGGGAAGCCGTACCTCCAAGGGTAAGACGGCCTCGGACCCGTACACTAAAGCGTAAGGCGTAGGCCGAGTAGAAGTTCTGAAAGTCGTCCTGTAGGCCCATAAGGCTTCTAACAACTTCTCGTGCCAATTTCTTTTGTTGTCGTCTAAGGTTTTCTTTAGGATTTGGACGAGAGTTTTATTAAAAGCCTCGGCCAAGCCGTTTGCTCTTGGGTAGTAGATTCTCGAATAACGCCAATCAATCCCATGTCTGCTGACAAAATTGTTGATCTTCGTACTCGTGAACGTGGACCCATTATCTAAAATGATTATGCGCGATACTCCGAAACGGTAGACAACTTGATTCTTGAAGAATTGCAACACATGATGTGCCTTTACTTCTTTGAGCGGTACTGCTTCTGCCCACTTGGAAAAGTAATATGTAGCTGCAAGAATGAAGCGATGTCCTCTTGAAGAAGGCGGATCTATCGGACCCACGATATCTGTGCCCCAACACTTAAATGGCCACGATGGGATTGTCGGATGTAAAACATTTAGAGGTTTATGTAGAACCACTCCATGCACTTGGCACTGGTGACAACTTTTGGCAACCTTCATGTAGTCGGTCATCATCAAGGGCCAGTAGTACCCTAGTCTTTTAATTTTCATTTTCATTTTCGGACCCGACTGATGAGCACCACAAAGTCCTGAGTGTACTTCTTTGACAATTTCACGAGCCTCGGACCTACTCAGGCATCTTAGCCACATCTGATCAAAAGACCTTTTGTATAACGTGTTGTTTATTAATGCGTAATACAGAGTTCTTTTCTTGATTTGATGGGCTATCGACTTATCGTCTGGTAGGTTTCCTGTTTGCAAGTAGTCTATTAGTGGCTGTCGCCAATCTTCTGTATTTTCTGTTACTACTGCAATTGTTTCCTCTTCTTTTCCTGACCCGTGTATTGCATCCATGTCAAGCTATGATAGGACCTGTCGTTCTTGAACTGACATTTCAACTGATTCATCCTGTAGGCAGGAAAATTCTTTTGTATGTCGGGCTAACGCATCTGCGAGAGCATTTTCCTCCTGGGAATCTTGTAGATCGTTACATTTGGAATCTGCTCCAACAATTTCATGGCATATTGAAAGTATTGGTCGAGTCTTGTCTTTAGAATTCTGTATTGTCCTACGACCTGTTAAATTATCAACTGAGAATCCCCATAGATGTTGATATTCGTTATCCCCATCTGAATGGTTAATTCCAATCCAGTTATAAGGGCTTCGTATTCTGCCTCATTGTTTGTACACGGTTCTGTTAAGTGGTAGGAGTACCTTAACATCCCCCGCTCCGGTGTTATAAAGATTAGTCCGATTCCTGCCTTACCGGGCACTATCGTTTGCGATTCTTTATCTTTCTGTGCTGAAGATGCTCCGTCGAAGTACAGTTCCCAACGCTGATCATCGGGGTTTTCTAGGCTCATTATCTGCTAGTCTGGCAAGTCATCATTGAGAGGTGATTCTGTCGGTAAAGGGTGTGCTGTAAGGAAGTCTGCCAGGAGTTGTCCCTTTACGGCACGAAGAGGAACAAAAGTTATATCGAATTGCAATAGTATCATTGACCACCTGGCAAGTCTACCGGAAAGTATCGGACGGGTCATCAAATATTGCAACGGATTGAACTTCGAAATAAGGTTGACTTTATGAGAAAGCATGTAATGCCTGAGCTTTTGAGCGGCGAAGATCAAGGCCAAACAATGCTTCTCAATAGGAGGATACTTTACTTCCGTCAGAATTAGACGATGGCTTAAGTAGTAGAGGGCATTTTCATTTCCCTCATCATTGACTTGGGCTAGCAGGGCTCCGAGAGAGTCGTCTAGAGCTGCGGTATAAAGTATCAATGGTCTACCCGAGACAAGGGCTGCTAAGACAGGAGGTGTCATTAGGTATTGTTTGATTTCATTGAAGGCATGTTGACATTTGGAGTCCCATGTAAACTTGGCATCCTTCTTAACTAAAGCAGAAAAGGGCTGACACCCCAATTTCCCTTGAAAGGATCGTAGTTATTTCAAGGTTTTAGGAGGTGGCATTTCTAAGATAGCTTTACTCTTCTCCAGATCGATTTCAATTCCATGATGTCGGATGACAAATCCTAA
The DNA here is from genome assembly GCA_022702705.1 of Papilionanthe hookeriana x Papilionanthe teres. Classification (NCBI taxonomy): domain Eukaryota; kingdom Viridiplantae; phylum Streptophyta; class Magnoliopsida; order Asparagales; family Orchidaceae; genus Papilionanthe; species Papilionanthe hookeriana x Papilionanthe teres. The sequence goes on from CM040427.1 coordinate 104,117,380, forward strand.
GAATTTCCCAGAGGTGAAGTCGAAGGCTCATTTCAGGGGATTCATCTTAAGGTTAAATTGTCTTAATCGCTCGAAAACAATTCTCAAATCATACAAGTGATCTTCCTTTAATTTGCTCTTGATGACCACATCATCCACGTAACACTCGACTTGGTTGTGAATGAGATCATCAAAAATCCTAGTCATTGCTCTTTGGTAGGTTGCTCTTGCGTTCTTCAATCCAAATGGCATCACTGTGTAGCAGTACACTCCAATTGGCGTTCTGAAGGCTGTGAGCTTTTCATCTTCCGGTGCCATCTTTATCTGGTTGTATCCCGAAGATCCATCCATGAAAGAAAAGATTTCATGTGTTGAAGCGATGTCGATCATCAGTTCTGGAATTGGTAGCGGGAATTCATCCTTTGGACATGCTTTATTCAAATCTCTGAAATCCACGCAAATTCTGATATGACCATTCTTCTTTCTGACTGGTACCACATTGGCTAACCAAGTCGGTTATTGCTCTTCACGGACAAATTTAGCGTCTATTAGCTTCTTAACTTTAGTTATTACTTGTTGTTCAATCTCTAGACGCATTCTTCTCGGAGCTTGTCTGACTGGAACGGCAGTAGGATCTACACCTAACTTGTGAACTGCAACCTCTGGAGCTAATCCTGGCATTTCATCCTAACTCCAAGCAAAACAGTCCTTGAACTCCATCAATAGCTTGATTATTTCTTCGGAGTCTTCTTTATTGAGTAAGGAGCTAACAAAGGTCGGCTTAAGCTCTTCGCCAGTACCTAAGTTAACTTCCATTAACTCGTCTATGGTAGATTTAATTTCTTCTTCTAATTCTGGTGGAGCATTTCTGATTTGCAGATCTTCAAGATCTTCTGAGGCTTCCAATCAGTCTTCATTAGGCTCACAAGTGACAACCAAGCAAAATTTCGTTTCGTCAATTGATCCTACCGTGCCGAATCCGAGACCATGTTTTGAATTGGGAGGTCGGCTGGCATTATACCATAATTTTTCGAAATGTTGTGATTGACCTTTTGTCCATCGTCGAGGTAAGACACCACATTGAATTAAATTTTGAACACAGGGAGAGTACCACTCCAAAGTCAGTTCCATTAGTTCAGATGAAGCAACATCTTCAAATTGTACATCATTTTCAGTTTTGGAAGAAGAAGCACCACGGTAAAACTTGATCGGTTTAGTACCGCCACCATGCACTTCCTTGACCACCATACCCTCGACCTTATTAGAATGGATCGAGGTTAGGGTCATAGTATGTACATGATGGTTAATCTTCTCGTACATTGATTTATATTATTCATTCTTTTCATCTTCGAGAGAGATCTTGAACTGGGGTTTCTTCTGACTTATCGCCGCTGCTTCTTTCATGATTTCTTCTTCTTCGAAACTGATCTCCTAATTAGCGTCGATGACTGATCTTTTCTGTCTAACTGTTCCAACGTTTCTCCCATGACCTCGTCCCCGGCCTCGACCTTGGGTGCGAGTTCTGGAGAAACCTTCACCATCTCGCCGTAAGGGAGTGGTGAGTAACTGTTGGACTAGAATTTCAAGTTTTTCATCGTCTCAAACTTCTTTTGCTTCATTTGGTATGACATTTCTAGAGAAGAATTTTTTCTTCGGAGGCGCGTAATAGGCTGCATCTTCATGGATTCTGATTTCATGTAAGGAGAATGGTTCCAAGTCACCTTTGATACATTTTTCTCCTCCTTCGTAATACTTTATGCACTGGTTCAGAGACGACGGTACCATCCGGTTTTCATGGATCCATGGCCGACCCAGTAGAGCATTGAATGATGTCTCAGAATCAATTATATAGAATTTTACGGTTGTCTTTGCTAAATCACCGGTCTTCATCAGTAGTGTTATCGATCCAAGAGCTCTTTCTCCTTTCTGATTGAAGCCTCTCAATAACATCTTTTCTGCTTCAAGCTCATGAGCATCAATTTCCAAATACACTAGCGTCTGAAGATTCATTACGTTGATTGATGCTCCCAGATCAACCAACACTCTGGAGAGCGTAAACTTTCCAATAGTGACTGAAATGTACAACGGTTGGTTGTGATCTGCTGTTCCAAGTAGTAGATCATTGTCCCTGAAGGTAACACCTCGTTGTTCTTTTAACGAGCAAACCTCGTGGAAGGAATTACCGGCCATTTGAGCTAAACAAATGTCTGGATCAAGTAGAGCCTTGATCAGAGCTTCCCTCATCTCCTTTGACAGGATCAGAGTGTCGTATATGCTTAGTTTGGCTGGTAGTTTCCTAAGATGGGCTAGCACCATATAGTCCACTTTATTACCATGTTCCTCGGTTTTTTCCCGAATGGGCAATTCCTCTGTTGGGGTTGGCTCCTCCTGAGCAACCACCTACTTTCCTTTATCCTTTAGACCCATTCTCGGGGGTAGAACTTTTTCACTTCTTAGATTGACTTCAATTATTTGTTCTGAGTCGCAGTGCTGGATCTGCCGATGTTTCCCCTTAAATTGGAACGACTGGCTCTTCTGGAGTTGCTTCAGAATCTGATAACTCTAAGTCTATCGCGATTGGAGTTCCTCAAAATTCACAAATAGACTCATTGCTTGTTGAGCTTTCGTAGCCTCCTTTGTGAACATCTTCTTCGTCATGGTCATCGAGGTTTAGTATGATTTGAGAATTGTTATTTATATTGGAATCAAGATCTGGATTAAGTCGGTTGTCGCTAGTTACGTAATCATTAGAAATAGTCAAAACGTAGCCAACGCCATAACTCTTATCATTATAAGATCCCGCCAGGGCGAGCAAATAATCATACAGAGTCAGAGGTTCGAGGGATTTCTCCCACAAATCGGAAACAACCATCCTAGGATAAGCAGCCACTAGTCTTCGGAGCCTCAATTTTCTTCTCTTCCACGATTTTCTCCTCCTTCTGAGGCGGTTCTTAGATCGCAAGCGATAGTGCCGGTTCGGCAGGTTTCAAACTTTGAGTTGAAGCGTGCACCGAAGCGGTCTGGATGTGATCCAAAATTTTCTTTGAAGACTTTGTCCAGACGGTATTCCATCCATCATCGGTTGTATACGGGTTTATCGGAACAATAGGATCTGTCAAGATAACATTGACGGAACCTCCTTTTTGGGGTTCCTCCATGTATTCCTTTGGGCTCGTTATGTTCCCTTTCCGGAGATTGTCGTCAAGCCAACTCTTGAAAGTGATACAATCCTCTATCTTGTGCCCGAGCATCTGGTGGTAAGGGCAATAGTTCGGATGATCTTTCTTGTTGGCTTCTTCCGGCCTCTTGGGCTCTAGTAGCTAAAAATCTGGTGTTTTCATTAAACTGTGGAACATCTTTGCTACTGCTTCAGTCTTGAATGGATATTCCTTATTCTGAAAATCTTTTAGAGTATGCTGTGGACAAGGCGGTTGTTCATAATGCTGAGGCGACTGATAGCCCGGTAGAGGCTGTTGATAACCCTGCTGAGGTTGCTGATAGATCTGTTGCGGTTGTTGGTATGTCCGTTGCGGTGGTCGATAACTAGGTTGTGGCCACTCTGGCTGTATCTGAACCGACTTCTTGCCCTTATCTACTGCCGCGACGATTCTGGATTTCTTTTCAAATGCTTTTACGGGTTTCTGTTTATCGATCTTGTCCACAAAACTTAACTTCTTTGCCTCTTCTTGCAAGCTCCCGGCCTTGCTACGCAACTTCTCAAAAGTCTTGATTGTAAATCCTTTAAGGAGAAGTGCTATCGGGCCATGGATACTCTAAAGCAGGATACCGACTGCATGCTGTTCTTGAAGCTGTGGTTCACACTTCATGGTTAAGTTCCTCCATCGAAGTATGTAATCCACTAACATCTCGTTCGGTTTCTGGTGCTCCACCACTAGATCACTGATGGTGATGTGGTGCCGGGCCCCGGCAAACTGCTTAACGAAGAGGTTTTCCAATTCTGCGAAGGTCTCAACTGAACCATTTGGCAATTCTGCGTACCAGTCGAAGGCGATCCACGACAAGCTGGCGACAAGCCGACGGAAGAGTAAAGCATCACTCCCGCCAGCATTGCAGCAACTAGCACGAAAATGTGTGACATGCTGCCGGGGGTTTCCCGTTCCATCAAAAGTCTTAAACAGAGGTGGTACGAAGCCTTTCGGGTATTGGACTACATCGAACTCTTCAGGGTAAGGTCTACCTGTCTGAATAGAAGCTCCGCTCTTAGATTGTGCTAAGGCTTCTCGCACCTGCTGTTCTACCATGTTTTTAATGTCCTTTTCGGGAATCATGCTCTGTGTAGAATCCTTCTTTGGTGGCTCATCTCCGCTGACGGATGTGATTTCTTTTCCTCCATCTGCAATATGGATGATCTCTGGGGGTGTATCTTTCTGAGGTTGTACCTGACTATGGAGAGTGGCTAAAGCAGCAGCCATCTCTTCCATCCTCTTTGCCATCTGGGAAATTGTGTCATCTCTTTCCCGAAGTTGTGCTCTCATCACTTCCGGTTCATCTCTTTCCGCAGCTGCCGGAGCACCTTGCGAAGTTGATGATGCTCGTGTCTCAATCATATTGATCTCGGCATACTCTTCATCTATGAACTCTGATGAATCAACTTCATTTTTCAACTTTTCTCCTCTTTCTTTTGCCAACCGTCGGATATCCGTCCTTAGCTTTCTTATAGCATCCTCGAGGGTTTTATTCCAGACGGTCTCGCGGTTGTCATTTGATGACTGCTGGCCTTCTTTCTCGGGTGTTTCTTTTGTTGCAGTAGCACTTTCTTCTGATTCAGGCTCTTTGACGAGGCTTTTCTTCTCAGGACGTTGTGTTGGTCTCGGCTCGGTAATAATAGGTCGCCACACCATCCTTCTTGCATCAGAAGGCCTATGACCGGACGGTTTGTCAGCTATATGCTGGTAGGTGGTGTCCTCCCTTAATATTATGACCCGATACAACAACAGGTGAACTAGATCTCATTTTCTTCCTCAGTTTCTCTACGGTAGTGACAGGCTCTACTCGCGGTCTGAGACGGGATCTAGCTGGCACTCGTCCCATTCTTCTTAGGATTTGTGACACGGGGCTTCTTTCTTTCTCTGCCAATTTTTCTATCACAGCTTGTAGCCGAGCAAATGGCGTAGTCTTAACCCTTTTTCTTTTGTAGTTACTATAGTATGCAAGTCGGGGTAATGTAGCGGCAATCCTTTGGACGTCTTCTTCATCCGATGCAGCAGAGAGAGGATGAAACCTACTTCCTTCCAACAGAGGTGTATACTCAGGCAGTTCAGGATTTCTTCCGGAAAGCAACTTCGGCGGCCTTGGCTTTCTCGATCCCGGCTATCTTTTTGCTTCTATTTCTCCTTTGAGTCCGAGTTAGGGGTGCAACTCTTGAGCTGGACCCGATCTCGAAAACGGATGGTATTGTAGCAATACCATACCCTCCACTGATAACGGGCTCATCACGGACTTAAATTTCCTTCCCCTTCGGTTGGCGAAGTCGGGGTAGGTGCGGAGATGACTAGACCGGTGGGGGTAGAGACAACGGTCCTCCTACAAATAGCAGTGCTTCTTTCAGCTGGAACCTTTTGTAGGGGAGGGAATTCTTGAGTCGACTTCAGGTTGAAATTAATTACGGGCTCCTCAGTTTCTGGTACTTTGTCCATCAGTGTGAAAAGAGTAACGTCAGCGAACTTAATATCTGTATTGTCGAATCCTTATCCAAAACGGATGATTCCATTGTCAGGCAGCTCATCCTTATAGATGGTGAAGTCCATTCCATTAGTGAAGGAGAAAATTAACTTTGGCGCAGTCATTTTCTGCAGTATAGATTTCGAATATCAGTCCCGAATTATGCTTCCTTTCGTCACAAAAACTTAGAACGAAAAAGAAAGAGTCCGAACACATTCCCGTTTATCTTAATGAATTTGTGATTTTTAAGAGAATTCGTTTATTAGAAGGTTGTTTATTAGAGGATTTGTTTTTTAGGAACAAAATGATTAAAGGTATAGAAAAGGTAAAGGACCCGATTCATAATTGGAAAGGAAGAGAAAGTCTCGTAAGACTTCTTAACCCGAAGGATCGCTCCTAAGCTAACACCTATTGGGGGTCAACCCCACCTCAGAAAAGAGGTAAAAGGATTTCAGAACCTCTCTGTTTAGGGGTGTATAAACAGTGGCCCCTAAATCCTAGGGAAGTTGGCTATACCCGTTCAAGATAGAAATAAACGTGGTATGCTGTCGGCATATTTTTAGGTTGAGTGATATTTTAAAAAAGGGAGTCGCCTAACAGAAGTTGTCGGCGAATTTTAAATTTAAATATAGATATAATTTAGAAAGTAATATTTGATTTTGAAAATAATTTTAAAGAATTTTAAGATATGAAATCAAACCGATCTCACATCCCAAATAGTTTATATAAACGAGCACCGCACCACAAACCGTGTATCTATCCTTAAGGATAGACACACTGCTTGATGGTGGGGGCTCGGTTAAATAAACTAGAAGATTTGTGACATCCGTTTGGTCTGCGAACCAATTTTATAAGCCGACAAATTCCCCTGCTTAATATAAATGAATTAAGCAGGGTTTATATTACCTGGGTTCTTAAAGTTCCCTATAAGGGCAAGCCCCTATAGTTAATTACATCTTAAGTGACGGGAATCACCTAAGAAAACTCTCGATAATAATCAATAATTTCGCTCTCAAGAATTTCAAAGTTTAAGTTTTCAAAGGATTGAATTTTTGAAATTTCAAAAGGGATTAGCTCAAATTTGGAACATTTTATTTTGGAAATTCAAAGGAAGAAAAGTAGGAGAAATTACGGATCCGAAGTGAACTTCGATAATTTCCCGACTACCCTATTGTTTGGCTTGGATTTAGGAAAGTCCTAATGTTTATTTAATGTTTTAATCTTGCCAATTTTAGTTAATTAGGGCTTATATTTATATGATAGAATCATACAAATAGCCTGGAAGATATGAGGGTTTATGTCGTATCGGACGACTACCTCGGAATCCTAAGACCGATTAGGGCTTAATTTGCAATGCAAATGCCTAACGAAGAGTTGAGGATTTATGTTGCACTAGGCAAACTACCTCGAAGTCCTATGGCTTTGTTGTTTAATTCTAGGAAAGTTTTGTTGAAGTAGGTTCAAGTTTTGCTTGACTGACGATGGCCGTGCTGCCCACCATGCTCCGAGCTCCTTGTTGTTGCAGAGGTTTAGTTTTAGAAATCATAAATCAAGAGATGAGAGAAAGTGTTCTGGTTTAGAGAAGTCTTAATTTCCAAGTGTTTTTTTTTGTGTTTTAATTAAAACAAATCTTAAAGTTGATTATAACGACACCGGTTAAGATCCCACGGTTCCATCCTTCCGGCATCATTATTTTTATCGGATTCACTTAGTCCAGATGAATTTGCTAAACTCAACTGAATGAGTTCCACACTTTCATTTAGACCGTGGGAAATCCCGTTAGCAACACGTAGGTTACATCATCCGAGGTATTCCCGATCATCCAACAGGACGTTTTAATTTAGTTGTAATTGTAGTTTTGTGTTCTGTTTGTGATTAAATTTTGAGTTGTCTTATATTTTGAAATGTTGTGGAGGTGAATTTTATCTTGTAGTGTCTTTTATTTTAGTTTTGGGTTTCAGTTTTGGTTTTTGTCCTAAAGGTGTAGGTTTTCATGCAACTGTTGTTTATCATGCAAGAAAAGTAAATGCGATGCGATTAAATAAATTGCAGTAAAGTAAATCGCAATAAAATAAAAGCGTACCCGGAGGGTCTTCCCGTCATCCCAAGCTGCACTTAAAACACAATTAGAATATTTAAGCAAGTTCCTAGGTAAAGCTAAGGGAAAGGGTTATGGTTTTCTACCAAATTCCTAATCCTATAGCTAGTCATTTCCTATGACGTCTAGGTTCTTCATGTTTTTGGTTTGAAGACGATTTTCTTCATCGAAGAACAATTAAGTTCAATTGTTCTTGTAAATATCCTATCATATCGAGGAAGTGCTTAAGAAGAATCTTAAACATCTTTTCAATATTTCTAGGATTGTTTTAAGTCCAAATGAATTTAATTGTGTAAATGAATCGATCGTCCGAGGTTTTCAAGTTTTGTTAACTTGCTCGGTGAACTAGGACATTTGAATGTCCTATAAGTGAAGTAACATTTCATTTTAATGTTCTATTTAGGAGTTATGATAACTAAAGCTCCTAAGGGCAAAATGATATTTAATGATTTGTGATTCAAATTTAAGTTCAAATTAATGATTTAAGTTTGGAATAGTGTTCAAGTTATTTTAGATTTATTTCTTAAGTGATGTTATTTAATTCGACTTAATTTAATTTAATTTAATTTAATTTAATTTAATTTGTTTATTTAATTTAATTTAATTTTAATTTAATTTAATTCAACTTTTAATCTTAATTTAATTTAATTTAATTTAATTGAAATTTTTGAAAGAGTTTAATGATTTAATTTTAGTTTAATGATTAAGTCTTTTAATATTTTAAATTTGAGTTATCATTTTAATTAAGAGTTGAATATTAATGAGATGATTAATTTAGGGATTTTTAAATTAAAGAATAAATCTCTTCCTAATAATATCCCTATTTTAATAATTTCAATTTTATTATTCTTCCAAATTCAATTAATTATTTTATTAAGGTTTATTTTAATTATTTTTAAATTGTTTAGTAGGTTTCTACCCTTTAATTATTTAAATTTCAATCATCCAAATCAGATTAGGATCAGATATTTTACTTGTTAAAAATTTTTATTAAACCTAAAGTTTTAATTAAGGGTTAAAATTTTAATTACCATTTTGCCCTTTAAGCCTAATAATTTCATAACTCACTAAATTGAACTCAAATGAACTTGAAATTTTTATGTGACTTCACTTATGTGTCAATAAAGACATGAGAGGAGAAAATGTGATTTTTCTGTATTTAATTTATTTATATAATTATTTTTTAGTAGAAAATAGAAATTTCCAAGGAAAATTCAATAACATGACCAAGGGAAAGTTTCTGTCCTTAAGAAAATTAGGGGACATTCCTAATGACCAGAGGACCACTTGGACCAAATTTTGTAATTTTTTGAATTATATTTTATTTATTAGAATTATTTTAAGTTCTGGAGTATTAATTAATTTAAAAATAAAATAAATGTTGAAAAATAAATTTTATAATTTTTAAAATTCTCTCTGATATCAAGGATTCCAGAGAACCAAACTTTACAATTTTCTGATTTTTCTTTGATTTATTATAATTATTTTGGTGAAAATGCTAGAAAATACATTTTTTAATTTTAAAATTACCCTAGAGCTTTAAAAATTAATATCTCACTAAATAGACCTAGGAAAAATATGTGACTTGTTCCTAAGTGATTAAAATTCAAAATATGACATTTTGGTGAATTTTATTATTTTTGTGATTTTTATTATTTTTTAATTATTAAAAATATTAAAATAATATTAAAAATCAACTTTTTTAGAAAATTGAAATTTTAATTTTCTTAAACTCCCCTGATATCAGAGAGACTCCAAAACCAATTTGGTGAATTTTTGAAAGATATTTTGAAAGTTATGAATTTTTAAAGTTTAAAATAACTAAGTGGCTTAATTAACCCAATTAATAGGGCTAACCAAGTCCAATTGACTTCAAACTTTTATGGTGGGTTCCTCTGATCCTAAAGGTCAGTGGAGAGTTGATTTCAAGTCAATTTGATCTATGGTTAACTCTAATTAATTAGAGACCTATTTTAAGTGTTTAAGCCAATTAGGGTTGTTTTGAGTGGACTAACTCAAGTCCTATTTTTCCTAGGGTTCTCTGGTCATATGGAACATCACCAAATTTTCCTAGAATTTATTTCACAACATGCTAATTTTTGAAATTAAAATACTTAAAACAGCAACATGCATTTGAAAAATCAATAACTCTTCACAGAGATGGCCTCTGACCTTGGAAAATTCAGGGAATGTCCCTAAGTTCAGAGGCTTCAAAAGCCCTATAGTCTCATGCCATGGTGAATTGTGTGAATGCATGGAGAATTAAAATAATGCAGGGAGTAAATAATTAATTAAAAATAAAATACTGGACAAAATTAATTAATTTCTTTTCCACATTATTCTCCTCTGTTCACTCGAGCAAGAGGGTATTTTTATTTTATTTTTATGATTTTCCTACACAAAGATATGAATTTTCAAAGTTCGGGGAATTAAATAAATTAAAAAAATCCCTAATTTTCTATTTAAGTGACGCGGCGCCGCGTCGACCTCGGCAGCCTCCGAATGCACACGCGGCGCGCTCCCATTCGACGCCGCCATCCGCGTCAGCGCTCCCGGGACCCGCTGTATCGCTCCGTCTTCTGATCCGACGCGATCCTGGCCGTCCGTCCGCGCGTGTATTAAATGGACGGCATCCGTTCATCGTCCCCAAGTGTCCTCACCCGAGAGCCGTCCACACTAAATCCTTAATATCTCACTCGATACTCAATGGATTTTCATGTTCTTATGCTTCTATGGATTCGTCTTGAAGAGACGAACACATCTATACGGTTATCATGCATTGATATTAAAGCATTTGAAATGGAGAATCTCCGGAAGCTCGGGATGAAGAATTAGTTCATACCTTAGCTCCGAGAGGTGAAGCCTCAATCGGAGATGCTCGGCACGTTCGTTGGAGATGCGAGGAGGCTAGTGGATGAAGCCTCGGGGATGTGGTGAATTGCCTAGGTGTGATTTCCACCAAAGCCGATCACAACCTTTGGAGTCTGGAACAACTGGGTGACCTGGAGATGGGGCTTTTGCTGGTGGACACCTTCCCTTGGTCTGGTGCAGGTGTAGGACCAATCAATTTGGGGATTGGTCCACTGTGGAGAAGTGTCCTGGTTTTGGGTGGAATTTCAACTTTGAAATTGAGTTCACAGAGAAGAAATGGCAGGGGGATCTCACTGGGGATCAAGTGTTCTGTGTATGGGGAGGAGTCTGGAACAATTTTGGCAGAGTTTTGGCAAGGTTTGTTTCAGCACCTCTCATGGCCGAGAAGGTGAGGGGTTTAAATAGGAGAGGCTGGAGGGCCTCCCAGGGGAAGTTAGGGCTTGGGATCAGCTGCTCTGGTGAGGAGAAGAACAGCCATGGTGACCACTAGGCATGGGGCAGCTCAGCGAAGGGAGAATTCCAAAGTTTGGCTCCTCCCAAGGTTTCGGCCATGGTGTTTTCCGGCGGCACGGTGGCCGGCCGGCTGTGCACCGGTCACCATCTTGTTCGAGTGGGTCGGGGCTGTGGTTTGGTGCATTCAATCGAGGTTTGACATGTGTAAAGTGGTTGAATCAAAGTAGAAAGGGGAAGGGCTATTTTAGCTTATTTTGGTCAACCCATGCAAATGGGTTGGGTGCACCTCCTCAAGACTCGGTTTTGGGCCGAGGAGGTCAGGTGGGTCAATCTCCCATGTGTGGTGGAGTCTCCATCAAGGATTAGGTGGCAAAGCATGGTTTAGAGTGTGACATGCTTAAGGTAAAAAAGGCTTAAGAAGGATTAGGAAAGGGGTCCTCCTTTTTCCATTAATGGCTTGATCACATGTCAAACTCTCCATGGCTTCATGTGGCTTGTCCATGGCTTGCATGGCTTGTCTTTGGCTTGGGAAAAGTTTAGTCAATTTCATGAAAATGGATTTTAGGAATTTTTGGTAATTTGATGGAAATTTGTATGAAACTTGATTTGGAATGATTTAAATAATGATTTTGAAACTTAGGGGTGATTTTGATTAAATGGATGATGAAAGGAAATGTCATGTGGGCTTTGGATGAATTTGGGCTTTTGAATTTGAAGGGAGTGGGTTTTTAGGAAAGTTTAAGGGAAATGGGCTTTTTGATTTTAGGATGGGCATTTGGGTAAAGATTTTGTGAAAGGCCTTGTCAAATAAATGTCATAATTGGTTTATGGATGTTCTATGAAGGGCTTGGAGTCACTTTGGTGTGATTTAGAATTGAGTGGGTTTGAATTTGGGTTCATTTGGTAAGTGGGCCAATGTAGGTCAAATTGGGCTAACTTGGGCCAATGTTGGGCTAGGGTTGAAATTGATGTAAAATAAATGTTGAGAAATGTTTATGGGAGTGTTTCAAAGAGGTTTTGGCTTTGGTTGGGTTTTGATTTTGAGGTTTGGGCTCTATTTGGGTTAGGTTTGGGTTTAGGTCAAAATTGGGCTTTTTGATTTTGGGTTGAATTTGAGTGGGGTTTGGGTCTAAATTTTGGGCAAATCATTTTAGTGTTTTTTTATGGGGGTGTCAAGGAAGGTTTAGAAAAGATTTGGGTTTAATTGGAATTGAATTGGGTGAGTTTGGGTTAGGTTTGGGTCATAGGTCCAAATTGGGCTTTAAGGCCAAAAGTGAAATTGGATCCAAATTTCAATCAAATTGGGCTTGGATTTGGTCTAGATTGGTGTTGGGGATGTTGAATTGAAGTTTAGAATTGAATTGGACCAAAATTTGGATCAATTGGGTAGGTTTGGTTTGACATTGGGTTCATTTTGGGTTAAAATGGGTCAAATTGGGGGTTTTGATAAAAGTGGGGTAAATTGACAAAATTGGCCCATGGTGTAGTTTAACAAAATGAAATTGGGAATATTTGGGATTTTCTGGAATTTTCTGGGAATTTTCTGAATTTTTGGATTTTTTGGCTAAGAGGGGTATTTTGGGTATTTGGCATTTTTGGGTATGGATGATCAATTTAAGTGGTGTGGAAATGTTTGGGATTGATTTTGGAGAGTTTTGGGTAATTTGGAAATTTTTGAGAAATTCGGGTAGTTTCAGAGCATTTGGTAGGTTAGAAGTGGTGTAGGGTCCCGGGGTCAAAAATTGAAAATTTGGAAAATTGAAGATTGGGTGGATGTAAGTGGAATGCAACCATTTTGGTTGAGCCATGAAGCCACATCAAGCTCATATGAGCCATGAAGGGACTCATTTGAGGTATTCACTATGTTGTTCCTAACCCTCTTAGCCAAGGGCTTAGGGGTTAAGGACCATCCATGTGAATCACCTACATGAGTCAGGAAGTCAAGTTAGGTATAGGTGTGGTTTAGGAGGTGTGTGAAAGTGTAGTGCATAGGTGTAGTGTATGTGTAAGTCAGCCCTTTCACCAGACCAGGCCACCCAGGTCAGTCCTAAGGCCAAAGAGTCCTATAGGAACTCATCCTTTAAACTTCCACACTTGATTTCAACCCTCTAGGTGATTAGGGGTCTATAGTCAAGTTTGTGGAGTTTGCGGGGAGTTTAGAAGTGGTTTGAAATTCTAGGTGGTGGGTCTCAATTCTAGTCCTCTAAGATAGTCAAAGGAAAAGCCTAAGGCTAGATCCTAAGTACTAAAGAGAAAGAGAAGACCTCATCAAAAATGAGGTCAACAAATGGACTTCAATAGGTGTGGTGAGTCGACGGAGCACACCGTGCGTATTGGTGTTGACCGAAGCGATCAACAAAACCAACACAGATGTCCAAGTGACAAACTTAGGACGAAGTAGAAGAATTTCCGCTGGGGAGTACGAGGTATATCTCTGGAACTGGAGATTCTTGAACTCTCGCTGGGGAAAGGAAAAGGAGGTGAATCCCAAATCACATGATTTAGGAGAATTTCGATTTAGATTTTATTTTGTTTCATGTTTAAGTCATGATGTGTGAGTTTAGATTTCAATTTGGAGTTTCAATTTAGGTTGAAGTTTTGTTAAGATTAATTTTGAAGGGATTTGATTTGAAATGAAAATTGGAATTTTGAAGTTTTAGATGTAACATCTTCAACCCCAAAAGAAGATCGAATCGATTGGATTGAGTCATTGCAATGAGGAAAGATCTCAGAATAATGCGGTATTGGATGTAAAATCCTTAACCTCAAGAGTTTGATTTGATGTATTTCAGTGCAATAGGAAAAGAATCCTAAAGCAGTGCAGTCTTGGATGTAATATCCTCGACCCAAAGGTTTGAATTTGATGTGTTTCAGTGCAGTAGGGAAGAGAATCCTAAAGCGAGTGCAAGTCTTGGATGTAAAATCCTCGACCCAAAAGTTTGAATTGATGTATTTCGGTGTAGTAGGAAAAGAATCCTAAAGCGAGTGCAGTCTTGGATGTAAAATCCTTGACCCAAAGGTTTGAATTTGATGTATTTCAGGTGCAGATAGGAAGAGAATCCTAGAAGCGATGCAGTCTTGGATGTAAAATCCTCGACCCAAGAGTTTGAATTTGATGTATTTCAGTGCGATAGGAAGAGAATCCTAAAGCGAGTGCGGTCTTGGATGTAAAATCCTCGACCCAAAAGTTTGAATTGATGTATTTCAAGTGCGGTAGGAAAAGAATCCTAAAGCGATGCAGTCTTGGATGTAAAATCCTCGACCCAAAGGTTCGAATTTGATGTATTTCGGTGCAATAGGAAGAGAATCCTAAAGCAGGCAGTCTTGGATGTAAAATCCTCGACCCAAGAGTTTGAATTTGATGTATTTCAGTGCAATAGGAAGAGAATCCTAAAGCAGTGCAGTCTTGGATGTAATATCCTCGACCCAAGAGTTTGAATTTGATGTATTTCAGTGCAGTAGGAAGAGAATCCTAAAGCAGTGCAGTCTTGAATGTAAAATCCTCGACCCAAAAGTTTGAATTTGATGTATTTCAGTGCAATAGGAAGAGAATCCTAAAGCAGTGCAGTCTTGGATGTAAAATCCTCGACCCAAAAGTTTGAATTTGATGTGATGTTTTGATGTGAGATCTGGAAAGATCGAATTTGAGATTTGATAGAGATTTGGAATCTGGAAAGATTGAATTTGAGATTTGATAAAGATTTGGAATCTGGAAAGATTGAATTTGAATTTTGATCGAGATTGGATTCGAAATTTGATTGAGAATTTGATTTAACATTCTTGTTGATTTTGTTTATCCTTTAATGATTCAAATTTTATTTTGTTGTTTGTTTAATGTTCATGTGAATTTGGTGTTTGTCATTTTTTATATTTTTTTTTTTAGAAAGTTTTCTTTTATCCTTTTTTTTTTTTTTTCTGTTCTTTGTTCGAAGTTCATTTAACTTTAATGGCGTTTCCCAATCAATTTGCACAAAAGAGGTGAAGGCCAAAAAATGTGACATGGTCACTTTCATTTCCAATCATGTCGAAGATACATCATACATCCTGATCTGGAATATATTTCATACAATCCATGTAAACTCAAAACGGACTGTGTATGATCTTTGTTGATCCATCTAAAGAAGCATCCGTCAAAAAGTCCATGTCCGAATAGTGAGATACATGGTCAATAACATCACCTTCCAAGCCATCCTCGGCAAGGATGTCGTATGGATGTACATTGGAGGTGTGATATTTTCCATGTAACTCACGAGCTCGTAAGGCCGGAGGCTCTCTAGCTCCGGTCCGGCCGGAAATGGTAAGGTGTCCTTCGTCGTCCATCCTTCCGAACGTAATCGAAATCCTCTTCACCGGTACTCCCGGTATGCAATGCTTAGCGATATCTCGCTCCGTTGCCCTTCGCATCATGACGGAACCTACCGGTAGTGGTATCTTTACCGGCCCTCGGAACTCACCCGGGCCTCGCTATCCGGAGGTCGGATCCGAACATGATGTTGCACTCGCTCGTAAAAGAGATCGTGCGGAAGGGTCCGACAAAGTCGTGGTGATCTATGTGTGGGGGTATACAATCACCCCGTTTGTAGATATTGATGATGCAGCCTATTGGGTATGCGACTGTCGGCGGTACCCTCCATGTTATCAATCTCTTTACCATTCTCTTGATGACTAATGGCATCGGGTCCACTTGCCCATGACGGAGTATTCCCGGCGGGTTTCCCTTCCTCGTCCTCGGCAAAGTTGTAACAAGCATCCACATTGTATTGTGATTCTTCCTTTCCCCGGCATCCATCTCCGGGGCTCGAGTATGTGTTTTCCTTAGGCGGCCTGCTCGGCTCGATCTTTTCAAATCCCGGATGCAATCCACGATTTGCCGTCTGCTCATACTCCGAGAATACGTCCGTATGTAATTCGAGGCCCTCCAAGTATATTGATTCTTCTCGCCTCTAATCCTTTCAAAGTATTCAAAGGTTTTCTTTTCAACATTTTGCATTCTCTCCAACTTCGTATTCCGGAATGATCCGCGGATGGCGAGGCCTTGTGACATATTGTGGGATGTATGGTTCAATCCCTTCACGTTCTCCCCGCATACTCGGCTCCTCGTGGATGATGTCTATCGAGACATCCCCCGGGGTTGCTTCGCAACAAGGTCATGCATCACCGGTGGTTCTATCCGGTGGCGTGGTAGCCTTCTTTCTTCCGATTTTTCGAAGATTTCTCCGGTTCTTCTGTCATCCTAGGAGCCGGCCTCCTTTCTTCCGGTTCCCGGTGAACCGGTGTCCTCGAAGTGTATGCACCGACATTAGCAATCGCCTCGTCGTGCCGATCCGCAGCCTAGTTTTGTCAACATCTTACTGGATACGGCGATTCTTATTTCTTCGTTGCGTTGCCGTGAGAGTAGCTCTCCGAACTTCTTGAATCTCCGTGGGCGCGGCGCCGACAAGCTCGCCCTCTCGCCGTAGTGACTACGTACTTCATTTTCTTATCTTCTTCAATATTTGTCTTTCTTTTCTTGTTGTTGGATTGGTGGCTTGGGCCACCTACTTTCATCACTGTATGTCCAGGCAATTCTTCTCGGTCAACCGGGACCCAGTCACTTTCCTCGTATCGTAGGCTCGTCGGTGCGAAATCCGAGTCAATCTCGATTATCGCTCCATCTTTCACCCTCTTTTCATCAAGTGCAAGGCTTACGCCATTCTTAAAGTTCAAGACCAACCGCCCGCTCGACATTTCCCCGCGAAAAGACAAGGAAAAGGATCGTGGGCCGTACTAAGAACAAGAACATCAAGAAAATGTTTATTAAAGACATCTTGTTTTATTATTATTCTTATATTTTTAAACTTAACGAGGATGAAGTGGAATAAGATCGTGTAAGAGATTTTGATTTGGAAAAGAAAACAAGGAAAATTTTATTGTCGGGATTTTATTTATTTTAGCACATTTTATTATTTTTTTTGGGTTCGGACCCAATCATAAGTAATCACTTCACCCGCGCTTCTAGGGATGGAAAGTTCATTCCTTCGAAACATCGGGTAGCGTAATACTTTTTCAAGTATCGTCCATTGATCGGAAGCATATGTCGTTCTCCCCGGCAATTCACTAGCCGGTAGGAGCCTCCCGAGTAGACCGCCTCGACCACAAACGGTCCTTCCCAAGTGGGTTCAAATTTTCCTCCTATCTTGCGGTGTGCAAGAATAGGTCTTTTGAGAACGAGAACTAGATCACCAACTTTGAAGGTCCTTGGGCGGACCAGTTTGTCATGTGCTTGAACCATCTTAGCTTGGTATAATTCTAAATTATGTTGCGCTGCAAGTCTTTTCCCTTCCAGGCTTTCTAATTCTTCGAGTCGTAATTTGGCGTTCTCTTCTATTGTGATTTTATTTGCAACTGCAATTCTGAGTGAAGGGAGCTGAACCTCTAAAGGTAACACTGCCTCGGACCCATACACCGGAGCGTAAGGTGTAGCTTGCGTAGGAGTTCGAAGGTTGTCCGGTAGCTCCATAAGGCTTCTAACAACTTCTCGTGCCAATTTCTCTTATTGTCGTCTAAAGTCTTCTTTAAAATTTGAACGAGAGTTTTATTAAAAGCCTCAAGCAAGGCCGTTTGCTCTTGGGTAGTAAATTGTTGAATATCGCCGATCGATTCCGTGTCTCCCGACAAAATTGTTGATTTGTGTGCTTCGAATGCCGACCCATTATCCGAGATGATCTCGCGCGGCACCCCGAAGCGGTAGACAACTTGGTTCTTGAAAAATTGTAGCACGTGATGTGCTTTCACTTCTCTAAGTGGAATTGCCTCTCGCCCACTCGGAAAAGTAATCCGTAGCCGCAAGAATGAAGCGATGTCCTTTCGACGACGGCGGTTCTATTGGACCCACTATATCCGTGCCCCAACATTCAAATGGCCACGATGCAATTGTCGGATGTAGCACATTTGGAGGTTGGTGTAGAACCACTCCGTGCACTCGGCATCGGTGACGCTCTTGGCGATTTTCATGCGGTCGGTCATCATCGAGGGCCAGTAGTATCCTAGTCTTTTAATTTTCATTTTCATCTTCGGACCCGACGGTGAGCGCCACGCAGTCCCGAATGCACCTCCTTAACAATTTCACGGGCTTCGGACCCGCTTAGGCACCTTAGCCACATTCGATCAAAAGACCTTCGTATAATGTGTTGTTTATTAATGCGTAGGACAGAGTTCTTTTCTTGATCTGATGGGCTAACGACCTATCCTCTGGTAGTTTTCCTGTTTGCAGGTAATCCATCAATGGTTGTCGCCAATCTTCCGTGTTTTCTGTCACTGCTGCAATTGATTCTTCTTCCTTTTCTGATTTGTGTATCGTGTCAATGTCAAGCTGTGATAGGACCTGGCGTCCGTGAACTGACACTTCCACTGATTCATCTTGCAAACAGGCAAATTCTTTTGCGAGACGAGCTAGCGCATCCGCTGTAGAGCGTTTTCTTCGGGAATTTTGTAGATTGTCACATTTGGAATCGTTCCAACACTGTATGGCATACCTGGAAGTATTGCTCGAGTCTTGGTTTTAAAATTCTGTATTGTCCGGCGATCTCGTTGAATGATTAACCGTGAATCCCCGTAGATGTTGACGTCTCGTTATCCCCATTTGAATGGTTAATTCCAGCTCCGTTATGAGGGCTTCGTATTCTCGCTTCGTTGTTTGTACACGGCTCGTCAAGTGGTAGGAGTATCTTAACATCCCCCGCTCCGGTGTTATAAAGATTAGCCCGATTCCCGCCTTACCGGCACTATCACTTGCGATTCTTCGTCTTTGTGCGCCGAAGATGCTCCGTCGAAATATAATTCCCAACGTCGATCATCAAGGTCTTCTAGATTCATTATTTGTTCATCTGGCGCATCGTCATCGAGAGGAGATTTTGCCGGCAAAGGGTGTGTCTGCAGGAAGTTCGCTAGGGCTTGTCCCTTTACGGCACGAAGAGGCACGAAAGTTATATCAAATTGCAATAATATCATCGACCATCTGGCAAGTCCGCCGGAAAGCGTTGGACGAGTCATCAAGTATTGCAATGGATTAAACTTCGAGATTAGGTTGACCTTATGAGAAAGCATGTAATGCCTGAGCTTTTGAGCGGCAAAGATCAGGGCCAAACAATGCTTTTCAATTGCGGGATACCTTATTTCCGTTGGCGTAAACGACGGCTTAGGTAATAAAGAGCATTTTCTTTACCCTCATCATTGACTCTGGGCTAACAGGGCTCCGAGAGAGTCGTCTAAAGCCGCGGTATAAAGTATTAGCTGTCTACCTGAGACTGGGGCTGCTAAGACAGGAGGTGTCATTAAGTATTGTTTAATGTCTTCGAAGGCCCTCTGGCATTTCTCTTCCCAAATAAATTTGGCGTCCTTTTTAACTAGTGCCGAGAAAGGCTGACACCTACTCGACAAGTTCGAGATAAAGCGTCGAAGATATGCCGGCTTTCCTTGAAAAGATCGTAGTTGTTTTAAGGTTTTGGGAGGCGGCATTTCTAAGATAGCTTTAATCTTTTCCGGATCGATTTCGATTCCACGATGTCGGACAACGAATCCTAAGAATTTCCCGGAGGTGACGCCGAAGGCGCATTTTAAGGGATTCATCTTAAGGTTAAATTGCCTTAATCGTTCGAAAACAATTCTCAAATCATACAAGTGGTTGTCCTTTACTTTGCTTTTGATGACCACATCGTCCACGTAGCATTCGACTTGATTGTGGATGAGATCATCAAAAATTCTTGTCATTGCTCTTTGGTAGGTTGCTCCCGCGTTCTTCATTCCGAATGGCATCACCGTGTAGCAATATACTCCGATCGGCGTTCGAATGTCGTAAGTTTTTCATCTTCCGGAGCCATTTTTATTTGGTTGTATCCCGAAGATCCATCCATGAATGAGAATATTTCGTGTGTTGAAGCGATGTCGATCATTAATTCCAGGATCGGTAGAGGAAATTCATCTTTTGGACATGCCTTGTTTAAATCTCTCGAAATCCACACAAATTCCGATCCGACCATTCTTCTTCCCGACCGGTACCACGTTGGCTAACCAAGTCGGGTATTGTTCTTCACGGACAAATTTAGCGTCTATTAACTTTTTAACCTCGGCTATGACTTGTTGTTCGATTTCTAGACGCATTCTTCTGGGACCTTGTCTGACTGGAATGGAAGTAGGGTCCACTCCTAGTTTATGGACTGCGACCTCTGGAGCTAAACCTGGCATCTCATCGTAGCTCCAAGCAAAACAGTCTTTGAATTCCATTAATAACTTGATTATTTCTTTGGAGTCTTCTTTATTGAGTAAGGAGCTAACAAAGGTAGGTTTGGGCTCTTTGCTAGTACCTAAGTTAACTTCCGTTAACTCATCTATCGTAGATTTGATTTCTTCTTCGAATTCTGGTGGAGCGTCTCCAATTTGCAAATCTTCGAGTTCTTCTGTAGTTTCCATGCAGTTTTCATTAGATTCGCAGATGATAACCAAGCAAAATTCGGCATCATCAACCGATCCTACCGTGCCGAATCCGAGACCATGCTTTGAGTTGGGTGGACGACCGGAGTTATTCCATAAATTTTCAAAACGTTGTGATTGACCTTTTGTCCACTCGTCGAGGTAAGAAACCACGTTGAATTAAATTTTGAACACAGGGAGAGTACCACTCAAAAGGCAATTCCATTAATTCCGATGAAGTAGCATCTTCAAATTGTACATTATTTTCAGCTTTGGAGGAAGGAGCACCACGGTAGAATTTGATGGGCTTTGCACCACCGCTACGTACCTCTTTGACCTCCATACCCTCGATCTTATTAGAACGGATCGGGGTCGTGGTCATAAGTATGTACATAGTGGTTAATCTTCTCGTACATCGATTTATATTCTTCGTTTCTTTCATCTTCGAGAGAGATTCTGAATTGTGGCTTCTTCCGACTTATTGTCGCTGCTTCTTGTTTGATTTCTTTTTCTTCTTCAGAACTATCTTCCCAATCGACATTGATGGTTGGTTTCCTCTGTCCAATCGTCCTAACGTCTCTACCACGACCTCGTCCCCGGCCTCGACCTCGGATGCGAGTTGTGGAGAAACCTTCACCATCTCGTCGTAAGGGAGTGGTGAGTGATCGTTGGACTAGAACTTCGGGTTCTTCGTTGTCCCGAACTTTCTTTGCTTCATTTGTTATGGTATCTCTCGGAGAAGATTGTTTTCTTCGGTGGTGCATAATAAGTCGCATCCTCGTGGATTCCAATTTCATGTACGGAGAATGGTTGTAAGTCACCTTTGATGCACTCGTTCCCCTCCATCGTAGTACTTGATGCACCGATGTAGAGATGATGGTACCATCCTCGTTTTCATGTATCCATGGTCGGCCCAAGTAGAGCGTTGAACGACGTTTCGAATCAATTATGTGAAATTTCGCGGTTGTCTTTGCTAAGTCACCGGTCTTCATCGATAGCGTTATTGAGCCGAGGGCTCTTTCTCCTTTCCGGTTGAATCCTCTTAATAACATTTTGTCCGCTCGAGCTCGCGGGCATCAATTTCCAAGTATGCTAGCGTTCGAAGATTCATTATATTGATTGATGCTCCCGGATCCACCAATACTCCGGAGAGTGTAAATTTTCCGATTAGTAACCGAAATGTACAATGGTCGGTTGTGGTCTCGTCGTTCCAAGTAGTAGGTCATCGTCCGTGAAGGTAACACCTCGTTGTTCTTTTAACGAGCAAACCTCATCTAAGGAATCTCCGGCCATTTGAGCTAAGCAAATTTCTCGGATCAAGTAAGGCCTTGATCGCAGCTTCTCTCATCTCCTTTCGATAAGATGAGAGCGTCGTAGATGCTCGCCTGGCTGGTAGTTTCCTAAGATGGGCTAAGCACGTTGTAGTCCACTTTGTTTTCATGTGTCTCTCGCTTCTTCTCGAATGGGTATTTCTTCCGCCGGGTTGGTTCTTCCCGAACAACCACCGCTTCCCTTCGTCTTTTGGACCCATTCTCGGAGGTAGAACTTTTCCACTTCTTAAGTTGACTTCTGTAATTTCTTCTGAATCTATTGTCGAGCTTGCCGGTGTCTCTTCTTGAATCGGAATGACCGGCTCTTCTGGATTAGCTTCAGAGTCTGAAGGCTCTAACTCTATCGTGACTGGAGCTCCTCGAAACTCGCAGATAGATTCGTTGCTTGTTGAACTCTCGTAGCCTCCTTGATGGATGTCTTCTTTGTTATTTTGCTCGTCGAGATCGTGTATGATTTGAGAATTGTCGTTGGTATCGAAATCGATATCCGGATTATCGTTAGTTACGTAATCGTTAGAAACAGTCAAAACATAGCCAACGCCATCACCCTTATCATTATATGATCCCACCGAAGTGAGCGGATAATCATACGTAGTCGTGGGTTCGAGGGATTTCTCCCCGAATCGGAAACAACTATCCTAGGATAAGGAGCCCCTAGTCTAGCCTTAGGTGCCTCAGTCTTCTTTTCTTCGTCAATTTTCTTCTTCTCTTCAATCATCTCCTGTTGAGGTGGTTCTTCTATCGCAAGTGATAGTACCGGCTTAACAGGTTTCAAACTCTGAATTGAAGCTCGTACCGAAGCGGTCTGGATGCTGTCTAAAATCTTTTTCGAAGACCTCGTCCAAGCGGTAGTCCATCCATCGTTAGTCGTATAGGGATCTATCAGAATGATGGGATCAGTCGAGACGACATTGACGGAACCTCCTTTCTGGGGTTCCTTCATGTACTCCTTCGGGATCGTTATATTCCCTTTCCGCAGGTTGTCATTGAGCCAACTTTCGAAGGTAATACAATCTTCTATCTTGTGCCCAAGCATCCGGTGGTAAGGGCAAAAGTCGGGATCACCTTTCTTGTTGACCTCTTCGGTCTTTTAGGCTCGTGCAGCTGGAAATCCGGAGTCTTCATCGACTACGGAACATTTTTGGCACTCGCTTCATTCTTGAACGGATATTCTCTCGCTCAAAAGCTCTCTTAATGTACGTTGCGGACGAGACGGTTGTTCATATCGCGGAGATGACCGATAGCCGGGCCGGGGTTGTCGGCACTCGTTGTGGTTGTCGTGGCCGTTCCGGTGGTATTTGCATCGGTTGCTTGCCTTTGTCAACCGCTGCGACGATCCCGGATTTCTTTTCAAAAGTCTTTACAGTGCTTTTGTTTGTCCGTCTTGTCGGTGAAACTTAATTGCTTCGCCTCTTCTTGCAAGCTTCCGGCCTTGCTTAACAACTTCTCGAAAGTCTTAATAGTGAATCCCTCGAGGAGAAGTGCTATCGGGCCGTGAATGCTTTTAAGTAAAATGCCGATCGCGTGTTGTTCTTGCAGCTGTGGTTCACACTTCATACTTAAGTTCCTCCATCGAAGTATGTAATCCACCAAAGTTTCATTCGGCTTCGCTTCTCTACCACTAAATCACCTATAGTGATGTGGTGTTGAGCTCCGGCGAATCGCTTGATGAAGAGGTTCTCTAGCTCCGAGAATGTCTTAACCGAACCGTTTGGTACTCCCGCATACCCGCCGAAGGCGATTCTCGACGGACCGCCGACGAACCGTCGGAAGAGTAATGCATCGCTCCCGCCGGCATTGCAACAACCGGCACGAAAGTGTGCCACATGCCGTCGGGGGTTCCCGGTTCCGTCGAAGGTCTTGAACGGAGGTGGTACGAAGCCTTTCGGGTATTGGACGTCGTCGAATTCTTCGGGGTAAGGTCTACCCGTCCGAATGGATGTCCCGCTCTTTGATAGTGCTAAGGCTTCTCGCACTTCGTCGTTCCACCAAGTTCTTGATATCCTTTTCGAGAATCATACTTTGTGTTGTATCCTTTTTCACCGATCATCCCCATTGACGGACGTAATCTCCTTTCCTTCGTCTACAATGTGAATGACCTCTCGGGGGTGTTTCCCTTTGTGGTTGTACTTGACTCTGGAGAGTGGCCAGAGCTACAGCCATCTCTTCCATCCTTTTCGCCATTTGAGCGATCGTGTCGTCTTTCTCCTGAAGTTGCCCTCTCATCGCTCCGGCTCCTCTCTTCCGCGGCCGCGGGAGCACCTTGCGAAGCCGATGAAGCTCGTGTCTCAACCATGTTGATTTCTCGCGTATTCGTCGTCCATGAATTCCGATGAATCAATCTCGTCTCCGAACTTTTCCTCTCTTTCTTTTGCCAACCGTCGGATATCGGTTCTCAACTTTTCCATGGCATCTTCTAGCGGGGCTTTCTGTGTGTCTTCGTGGTTGTCGTACGATAGCTGCCGGGTCCCTTTCTCACGAGTCCCCTTCATCGCGGTAGCACTTTCTTCAGATTCAAGTCTCCTGGCGAGACTTTCTTTCTCGGGCTGCCGTTTCAATCTCAACTCGCCCAGCAGTGGGACGCCATACCATCCTTCCGGCAGCAGAAGGTCTAGGACCGCATGGTCCGTCGGCCAAATGCTCGGAAGGTGGTATCCTCCCTAATCTGTAATCCCGAGACGACAACAAGGCGGACTAGCCTTCATCCTTTTACTTGGCTTTTCCGCCATGATGGCGGGTTCTACTCGGGGCCCAAGACGGGATTTGACTGGCACCCGCCCTATCCTCCATAGAATTTCTGATACGGGGCAGTTTTCCTTCTTCGCTAACTTTTCTACCAAAGTTTGCAGTCGAGTAAACGGCGTAGTTCTAGTTCTTTTCTTGCGGCTATCGTTGTAATATGCGGGCTGTGGTAATGTGGCAGCAATCTTGCGAATATTTTCTTCATCTTCTGCGGCGAGAGGGGATGAAACCCGCTTCCTCCCAACAAAGTGGTATGTATTCGAGCAGCGGTGTATATTCTCGGCAGCTTCGGAATTTCTTCTAGGAAAGCAATTTCAGCGACTCGGCTTCTTTAGCGATCCTTCTATTCCTCGTTTCTTCTTCGGGTCTTTGTCGGTGACGGAATCTTCGAACTAGACCCGATTTCGAAAACGAAGGTCTTACAGGAAGATCCGTACCCTCCACGGTAACGAGCTCCATCATAATTCCGGATTTCTTTCCCTTTGATTCGGCAAAAGTCGGGGCAGGTGCAGAAACAACTAGACCAGTGGGGGTAGAAAGAACAGTCCTCCTGTGGACATCGGTACTCCTCTTAGTCGGGATCCTTTGCAGAGGAGGGAATTCTTGGGTCGACCTAAGGTTGAACTCAAGCAGCGGTTCTTCGACTTCGAGTACCTTGTTCATCAGTGCAAAGAGGGAGACGTTCGTGATCTTGACGTTCGTGTTTTCAAATCCTTGTCCAAATCGGATGATTCCATTGTCGGGCAACTCATCCTTATGACATGCCGAGGTCCAGTCCATCGGTGAAGGAGAAAATCAGCTTTGGGGCTTCCATTTCGGCAGGTAGATTTTGATTGTCGATCCCAAGTTATGCTTCTTTTCTTTAGGACGAAAAGAAAGGAATTGAAAAGAGTCCGAACTCATTCTTGTTCATGTATTTATAGGAAGGAATCACTTATTAAAAGAATCACTTATTAGAGGGTTTGTTTATTTAGAACGGAGTGTTCAAAGGTGTAGAGAAGGTAAGGAATCTGAATCGGAATTGGAAAGGAAAAGAGAGTCTTAAGCAAGACTTCTCGACTCGAAGGATCATTCCTAAACTAACACCTATCGGGGGTCCACCCCACCTCGTAAATGAGGTAAAAGGATCTCGGAACCTCTCTCGTTTAGGGGTGTCTAAACAAGTGGCTCCTAAATCCGAGAGAATGTTGGTTATACTTGTTCAAGGTAGAAATGAACACAGTATTCCAACGGAAAGAAGGGTAGTTTGATCCATTAGGGACATGGATACACTACCGATTTTTGAAAGCAGAACTATTTGATTAAAATGGAGAGAGGAACTACTCCCCAGTGGAGTCGCCAGAAATATGTCGGCATATTTTTAGGTTGAGTGATATTTTAAAAAAGGGAGTCGCCTAACAGAAGTTGTCGGCGAATTTTTAATTTAAATATAGATATAATTTAGAAAGTAATATTTGATTTTGAAAATAATTTTAAAGAATTTTAAGATATGAAATCAAACCGATCTCACATCCCAAATAGTTTATATAAACGAGCACCGCACCACAAACCGTGTATCTATCCTTAAGGATAGACACACCGCTCGATGGTGGGGGCTCGGTTAAATAAACTAGAAGATTTGTGACATCCGTTTGGTCCGCGAACTAATTTTATAAGCCGACAAATTCCCTCGCTTAATATAAATGAATTAAGCGTGGTTTATATTACCTCGGGTTCTTAAAGTTCCCTATAAGGGCAAGCCCCTATAGTTAATTACATCTTAAGTGACGGGAATCACCTAAGAAAACTCTCGATAATAATCAATAATTCTCGCTCTCAAGAATTTCAAAGTTTAAGTTTTCAAAGGATTGAATTTTTGAAATTTCAAAAGGGATTAGCTCAAATTTGGAACATTTTATTTTGGAAATTCAAAGGAAGAAAAGTAGGAGAAATTACGGATCCGAAGTGAACTTCGATAATTTCCCGACTACCCTATTGTTTGGCTTGGATTTAGGAAAGTCCTAATGTTTATTTAATGTTTTAATCTTGCCAATTTTAGTTAATTAGGGCTTATATTTATATGATAGAATCATACAAATAGCCTGGAAGATATGAGGGTTTATGTCGTATCGGACGACTACCTCGGAATCCTAAGACCGATTAGGGCTTAATTTGCAATGCAAATGCCTAACGAAGAGTTGAGGATTTATGTTGCACTAGGCGAACTACCTCGAAGTCCTATGGCTTTGCTGTTTAATTCTAGGAAAGTTTTGCTGAAGTAGGTTCAAGTTTTGCTGACGACGATGGCCGTGCCGCCCACCATGCTCCGAGCTCCTTGTTGTTGCAGAGGTTTAGTTTTAGAAATCATAAATCAAGAGATGAGAGAAAGTGTTCGGTTTAGAGAAGTCTTAATTTCCAAGTGTTTTTTTTTGTGTTTTAATTAAAACAAATCTTAAAGTTGATTATAACGACACCGGTTAAGATCCCACGGTTCCATCCTTCCGGCATCATTATTTTTATCGGATTCACTTAGTCCGGATGAATTTGCTAAACTCAACCGAATGAGTTCCACACTTTCATTTAGACCGTGGGAAATCCCGTTAGCAACACGTAGGTTACATCATCCGAGGTATTCCCGATCATCCAACAGGACGTTTTAATTTAGTTGTAATTGTAGTTTTGTGTTCGTTTGTGATTAAATTTTGAGTTGTCTTATATTTTGAAATGTTGTGGAGGTGAATTTTATCTTGTAGTGTCTTTTATTTTAGTTTTGGGTTTCAGCTTTGGTTTCTGTCCTAAAGGTGTAGGTTTTCATGCAATCGTTGTTTATCATGCAAGAAAAGTAAATGCGATGCGATTAAATAAATTGCAGTAAAGTAAATCGCAATAAAATAAAAGCGTACCTGGAGGGTCTTCCCGTCATCCCAAGCCGCACTTAAAACACAATTAGAATATTTAAGCAAGTTCCTAGGTAAAGCTAAGGGAAAGGGTTATGGTTTTCTACCAAATTCCTAATCCTATAGCTAGTCATTTCCTATGACGTCTAGGTTCTTTGTGTTTTTAGTTTGAAGACGATTTTCTTCATCGAAGAACAATTAAGTTCAATTGTTCTTATAAATATCCTATCATATTGAGGAAGTGCTTAAGAAGAATCTTAAACATCTTTTCAATATTTCTAGGATTGTTTTAAGTCCAAATGAATTTAATTGTGTAAATGAATCGATCGTCCGAGGTTTTCAAGTTTTGTTAACTCGCTCAAATGAACTAGGACATTTGAATGTCCTATAAGTGAAGTAACATTTCATTTTAATGTTCTATTTAGGAGTTATGATAACTAAAGCTCCTAAGGGCAAAATGATATTTAATGATTTGTGATTCAAATTTAAGTTCAAATTAATGATTTAAGTTTGGAATAGTGTTCAAGTTATTTTAGATTTATTTCTTAAGTGATGTTATTTAATTCGACTTAATTTAATTTAATTTAATTTAATTTAATTTAATTTGTTTATTTAATTTATTTTAATTTTAATTTAATTTAATTCAACTTTTAATCTTAATTTAATTTAATTTAATTTAATTGAAATTTTTGAAAGAGTTTAATGATTTAATTTTAGTTTAATGATTAAGTCTTTTAATATTTTAAATTTGAGTTATCATTTTAATTAAGAGTTGAATATTAATGAGATGATTAATTTAGGGATTTTTAAATTAAAGAATAAATCTCTTCCTAATAATATCCCTATTTTAATAATTTCAATTTTATTATTCTTCCAAATTCAATTAATTATTTTATTAAGGTTTATTTTAATTATTTTTAAATTGTTTAGTAGGTTTCTACCCTTTAATTATTTAAATTTCAATCATCCAAATCAGATAAGGATCACATATTTTACTTGTTAAAAATTTTTATTAAACCTAAAGTTTTAATTAAGGGTTAAAATTTTAATTACCATTTTGCCCTTTAAGCCTAATAATTTCATAACTCACTAAATTGAACTCAAATGAACTTGAAATTTTTATGTGACTTCACTTATGTGTCAATAAAGACATGAGAGGAGAAAATGTGATTTTTCTGTATTTAATTTATTTATATAATTATTTTTTAGTAGAAAATAGAAATTTCCAAGGAAAATTCAATAACATGACCAAGGGAAAGTTTTTGTCCTTAAAAAAATTAGGGGACATTCCTAATGACCAGAGGACCACTTGAACCAAATTTTGTAATTTTTTGAATTATATTTTATTTATTAGAATTATTTTAAGTTCTGGAGTATTAATTAATTTAAAAATAAAATAAATGTTGAAAAATAAATTTTATAATTTTTAAAATTCTCTCTGATATCAAGGATTCCAGAGAACCAAACTTTACAATTTTCTAATTTTTCTTTGATTTATTATAATTATTTTGGTGAAAATGCTAGAAAATACATTTTTTAATTTTAAAATTACCCTAGAGCTTTAAAAATTAATATCTCACTAAATAGACCAAGGAAAAATATGGGACTTGTTCCTAAGTGATTAAAATTCAAAATATGACATTTTGGTGAATTTTATTATTTTTGTGATTTTTATTATTTTTTAATTATTAAAAATATTAAAATAATATTAAAAATCAACTTTTTTAGAAAATTGAAATTTTAATTTTCTTAAACTCCCCTGATATCAGAGAGACTCCAAAACCAATTTGGTGAATTTTTGAAAGATATTTTGAAAGTTATGAATTTTTAAAGTTTAAAATAACTAAGTGGCTTAATTAACCCAATTAATAGGGCTAACCAAGTCCAATTGACTTCAAACTTTTATGGTGGGTTCCTCTGATCCTAAAGGTCAGTGGAGAGTTGATTTCAAGTCAATTTGATCTATGGTTAACTCTAATTAATTAGAGACCTATTTTAAGTGTTTAAGCCAATTAGGGTTGTTTTGAGTGGATTAACTCAAGTCCTATTTTTCCTAGGGTTCTCCGGTCATATGGAACATCACCAAATTTTCCTAGAATTTATTTCACAACATGCTAATTTTTGAAATTAAAATACTTAAAACAGCAACATGCATTTGAAAAATCAATAACTCTTCACAGAGATGGCCTCTCGACCTTGGAAAATTCAGGGAATGTCCCTAAGTTCAGAGGCTTCAAAAGCCCTATAGTCTCATGCCATGGTGAATTGTGTGAATGCATGGAGAATTAAAATAATGCAGGGAGTAAATAATTAATTAAAAATAAAATACTGGACAAAATTAATTAATTTCTTTTCCACATTATTCTCCTCTGTTCACTGAGCAAGAGGGTATTTTTATTTTATTTTTATAATTTTCCTACACAAAGATATGAATTTTCAAAGTTCAGGGAATTAAATAAATTAAAAAAATCCCTAATTTTCTATTTAAGTGACGCGGCGCCGCGTCAACCTCGGCGACTCCGAATGCACACGCGGCGCGCTCCCATTCGACGCCGCCATCCGCGTCAGCGCTCCCGGGACCCGCTGTATCGCTCCGTCTTCCGATCCGACGCGATCCTGGCCGTCCGTCCGCGCGTGTATTAAATGGACGGCATCCGTTCATCGTCCCCAAGTGTCCTCACCCGAGAGCCGTCCACACTAAATCCTTAATATCTCACTCGATACTCAATGGATTTTCATGTTCTTATGCTCTATGGATTCGTCTTGAAGAGACGAACACATCTATACGGTTATCATGCATTGAAATTAAAGCATTTGAAATGGAGAATCTCCAGAAGCTCGGGATGAAGAATTAGTTCATACCTTAGCTCGAGAGGTGAAGCCTCGATCGGAGATGCTCGGCACGTTCGTTGGAGATGCGGGAGGCTAGGGATGAAGCCTGGGGATGTGGTGAATTGCCTAGGTGTGATTTCCACCAAAGCTGATCACAACCTTTGGAGTCTGGAACAACTGGGTGACTTGGAGATGGGGCTTTTGCTGGTGGACACCTTCCCTTGGTCTGGTGCAGGTGTAGGACCAATCAATTTGGGGATTGGTCCACTGTGGAGAAGTGTCCTGGTTTTGGGTGGAATTTCAACTCTGAAATTGAGCTCACAGAGAAGAAATGGCAGGGGGATCTCACTGGGGATCAAGTGTTCTGTGTATGGGGAGGAGTCTGGAACAATTTTGGCAGAGTTTTGGCAAGGTTTGTTTCAGCACCTCTCATGGCCGAGAAGGTGAGGGGTTTAAATAGGAGAGGCTGGAGGGCCTCCCAGGGGAAGTTAGGGCTTGGGATCAGCTGCTCTGGTGAGGAGAAGAACGGCCATGGTGACCACTAGGCATGGGGCGGCTCGGCAAGGGAGAATTCCAAAGTTTGGCTCCTCCCGAGGTTTCGGCCATGGTGTTTTCCGGCGGCCCGGTGGCTGGCCGGCCGTGCATCGGTCACCATCTTGTTCAGGTGGGTCGTAGTCGGGGTTTGGTGCATTCAATTGAGGTTTGACATGTGTAAAGTGGTTGAATCGAAAGTAGAAAGGGGAAGGGGCTATTTTAGCTTATTTTGGTCAACCCATGCAAATGGGTTGGGTGCACCTCCCCAAGACCTGGTTTTGGGTCGAGGAGGTCGGGTGGGTCAATCTCCCATGTGTGGTGGAGTCTCCATCAAGGATTAGGTGGCAAAGCATGGTTTAGAGTGTGACATGCTTAAGGTAAAAAAGGCTTAAGAAGGATTAGGAAAGGGGTCCTCCTTTTTCCATTAATGGCTTGATCACATGTCAGAACTCTCCATGGCTTCATGTGGCTTGTCCATGGCTTGCATGGCTTGTCTTTGGCTTAGGGAAAAGTTTAGTCAATTTCATGAAAATGGATTTTAGGAATTTTTTGGTAATTTGATGGAAATTTGTATGAAACTTGATTTGGAATGATTTAAATAATGATTTTGAAACTTAGGGGTGATTTTGATTAAATGGATGATGAAAGGAAATGTCATGTGGGCTTTGGATGAATTTGGGCTTTTGAATTTGAAGGGAGTGGGTTTTTAGGAAAGTTTAAGGGAAATGGGCTTTTTGATTTTAGGATGGGCATTTGGGTAAAGATTTTGTGAAAGGCCTTGTCAAATAAATGTCATAATTTGTTTATGGATGTTCTATGAAGGGCTTGGAGTCACTTTGGTGTGATTTAGAATTGAGTGGGTTTGAATTTGGGTTCATTTGGTAAGTGGGCCAATGTAGGTCAAATTGGGCTAACTTGGGCCAATGTTGGGCTAGGGTTGAAATTGATGTAAAATAAATGTTGAGAAATGTTTATGGGAGTGTTTCAAAGAGGTTTTGGCTTTGGTTGGGTTTTGATTTTGAGGTTTGGGCCTATTTGGGTTAGGTTTGGGTTTAGGTCAAAATTGGGCTTTTTGATTTTGGGTTGAATTTGAGTGGGGTTTGGGTCTAAATTTTGGGCAAATCATTTTAGTGTTTTGTTTATGGGGGTGTCAAGGAAGGTTTAGAAAAGATTTGGGTTTAATTGGAATTGAATTGGGTGAGTTTGGGTTAGGTTTGGGTCATAGGTCCAAATTGGGCTTTAAGGCCAAAAGTGAAATTGGATCCAAATTTCAATCAAATTGGGCTTGGATTTGGTCTAGATTGGTGTTGGGGATGTTGAATTGAAGTTTAGAATTGAATTGGACCAAAATTTGGATCAATTGGGTAGGTTTGGTTTGACATTGGGTTCATTTTGGGTTAAAATGGGTCAAATTGGGGGTTTTGATAAAAGTGGGGTAAATTGACAAAATTGGCCCATGGTGTAGTTGAACAAAATGAAATTGGGATTATTTGGGATTTTCTGGAATTTTCTGGGAATTTTCTGAATTTTTGGATTTTTTGGCTAAGAGGGGTATTTTGGGTATTTGGCATTTTTGGGTATGGATGATCAATTTAAGTGGTGTGGAAATGTTTGGGATTGATTTTGGAGAGTTTTGGGTAATTTGGAAATTTTTGAGAAATTCGGGTAGTTTCAAAGGCATTTGGTAGGTTAGGCGGGGTGTAGGGTCCCGGGGTCAAAAATTGAAAATTTGGAAAATTGAAGATTGGGTGGATGTAAGTGGAATGCAACCATTTTGGTTGAGCCATGAAGCCACATCAAGCTCATATGAGCCATGAAGGGACTCATTTGAGGTATTCACTATGTTGTTCCTAACCTCTTAGCCAAGGGCTTAGGGGTTAAGGACCATCCATGTGAATCACCTACATGAGTCAGGAAGTCAAGTTAGGTATAGGTGTGGTTTAGGAGGTGTGTGAAAGTGTAGTGCATAGGTGTAGTGTATGTGTAAGTCAGCCCTTTCACCAGACCAGGCCACCTGTGTCGATCCTAAGGCCAAAGAGTCCTATAGGAACTCATCCTTTAAACTTCCACACTTCGATTTCAACCCTCTAGGTGATTAGGGGTCTATAGTCAAGTTTGTGGAGTTTGCAGGGAGTTTAGAAGTGGTTTGAAATTCTGGGTGGTGGGTCTCAATTCTAGTCCTCTAAGATAGTCAAAGGAAAAGCCTAAGGCTAGATCCTAAGTACTAAAGAGAAAAAGAGAAGACCTCATCAAAAATGAGGTCAACATATGCCAACGGAAAGAATGATAGTTTGGTTCACTAGGGATATGGACTCACTATCGATTTATGAAAGCAAAACCATCTGATCAGGATGGAGAGAAGAACTAGTCCCCAGCGGAGTCGCCAGAAGTGTCGGCATATTTTTTAGGTTTTAATTTAAATATATATATAATTTGGAAAGTATCTTTTGATTTTGAAAATAATTTTAAGTTTGAAAATTTTAAGATATGAAATCAAACCGACCTCGCATCCCGAACGAGTTTATATAAACGAGCACCGCATCACTAAGCCATGTATACTATCCCGAAGAATAGACACCTGCTCGATGATGGGGCTCGATTAAATAAACTAGAAGATTTGTGACATCTGTTTGGTACGCGAACCAATTTTATAAGCCGGCGAGTTCCCCTGCTTAATATAAATGAATTAAGCAGGGTTTATATTACTTGGTTCTTAAAGTTCCCTATAAGGGCAAGCCCCTATAGTTAATTACATCTTAAATGACGGGAATCATTTAAGAAAACTCTCGATAATGATTAGTGGTTTTGCTCTCAAGAATTTCAAAGTTTAAGGCTTTCAAAAAATTGGATTTTGAGAATTTCAATTGGGAATGGATCAAATTTGGAACAGTTATTTTAAGAGTCCAATGGAAGAGAGGTAGGAGAAGCTGAGGATCCAAGAGGAATCTTGGCAACTTCTCGACTATCCTATGATTTGGCTTCAATTAGGGAATTAATTTAATGTTATAATCCTGCCAATTTTAATTAATTAGGACTTATATTTGTATGACATGATCATACAAACAGCCTCGAAGATGTGAGGGTTTATGCGTACCAAACAACTACCTCGGAGTCCTAAAACCGGTTAGGGCTTAATTTACATAACATGATTATGCAAATGCCTAACAAAGAGTTGAGGATTTATGTTGCACTAGGCAAACTACCTTGAAATCCTAAGGTTTAGTTGTTTAAGACTAGGAAAAGGTTTTGCTGAAGTAGACACAATTTTTGCTGATGAAGATGGCTGTGCTGCCCACCGTGCTCCGAGCTCCTTGTTGTTGCAGAGGTTTAGTTGTAGAAGGTGGAAATCAGGAGATAAGAGAAGTGTTTTGATTTAGAGAAATCTTAAAGTCCAAATGTCTTTAATGTTTTAATTAAAACAAATCTTAAAGTTGATTAAACAGAACCGATTATGATCCCACAGTTCCGTCATCCCGGTACCGTTATTTTCATCAAATTCACTTAGTCCAGATGAATTTGCTAAACTCAACTGAATGAGTTCCACACTTTCATTTAGACCGTGGGAAATCTCGTTAGCAACACATGGGTTACATCATCCGAGGTATTCCCGATCATTCAACGAGACGTTTTAATTTAGTTAAAGTTGTGGTTTTGTTGTTCTGTTTGT
Source organism: Papilionanthe hookeriana x Papilionanthe teres (assembly GCA_022702705.1). NCBI lineage: Eukaryota > Viridiplantae > Streptophyta > Magnoliopsida > Asparagales > Orchidaceae > Papilionanthe > Papilionanthe hookeriana x Papilionanthe teres. Next base: position 104,151,892 of record CM040427.1, read on the forward strand.
GATTAAATTTTGAGTTGCTTTATATTTTGAATGTTGTGGTGGTGAATTTTATCTTGTTGTGACTTTTAATTTAGTTTTGGTTTCAGTTTTGTGGCTATCCTAAAAGTTTCAGTTTTCATGTAACAATCCTGTTTATCATGCAAGAAAAGTAAAGCGCAGTACAGGTAAATAAGTTGCAATAAAGTAAATTGCAATAAAGTAAAAGCGTACCTGGAGGGTCTTCCCGTCATTACAAGCTACACTTAAAACACATGTTAAGAGCATTTAAATGTTTACAACAAGCACCTAGGTAAAGCTAAGGGAAAGGTTTTGGTTGTCTACCAAGATCCTAATCCTACTGCTAGTCAGCTCCAATGGCGTCTAGGTTCTTTATATTTTGTTAAGGATGATTTTCTTCATCAAAGAAAAATTAAGCTCAATTATTCTTCTTAAAACACCTCATTTTATTGAGGAAGTGCTTAGAACGGTTTCTAAACATCTTTTCAATACTTCTGAGATTATTTCGAGTCTAAATGAACTTTTATTGTAGAGATGAATCAATCCTACAGAAATTTTTAGTTAAGTTTTAACTCTTGCCAGTGAATTAGGATGTTTGATTATCCCATGAATGAAGTGATATCTCACTTGATGCTCCATTTAAGAGTTATAATGATAAAAGTCTCTAGGGGCAAATCAATTTATTAAGAATTTCAACGATTTAAAATTAGAATTAATGTTTTAAGATGATTTAATTTAGTTATAAAACTTTAAAAAATTTACGTTTGGAATAGTGTTCAAGTTGTTTTATTCTTAAGTGTTTTAAACCATTTGAATTGAAAGAGGAGTTTAAATTATTTAATTTAGACTTTAATGATTTAATTTTAATTTAATTGCAATATTCTAGATTAACTTTTAATTAGTTTGATTTTTTTATTAAAAATTATTTTGAAATTGATTTTGATGTTTCAAGTTTGTTTTAAATTTGCTTTTAAGTGATTTTTGAAATTAAATTTTTTTTAATGTTTTAAATTTATTTCAATTTAATTATCAAATTATTTAATGTTTTAAGTTTTAATTTAATTAAGGGTTACCTTTTCTTTATTATTAATTTATTAATTTCAATCAACATCTTAAGTTTAATTAAGAGTTAAATATAATTAAAGTGATTCATTTGGGGATTTTAGTTTAAGTGATTATAGTCTCTCTGAATTATATCCTCATTTTAATAATCCAAATTTTTTAATTATTCTTCCAAAATTCAAATTATTTAATTAAATAAGGTCTCATTTTTTTTTTGTTTATTAAAAGTGATCAATGAGTTCCTACCCTTTTATTTTCCAAAGTTTCAATCATCTAAGAAAGAATTAAGATCAAATATTTTACCCCCCCATTTTGATTAAACCTAAAGTTTTAATTAGGGGTTAAAATTCTTAATTATTAATATACCCTTTTAAGCTTAATTATTTCATAACTCATCAAATTGAGCTCAAATGAGCTTGAAATTTTTATGTCACTTCACTCACATGTCAATTAAGACAATAGAGGAGAAAATGTATTTTTTTTAATTTAATTTAATTTATATATTTATTTTAATAGATAATAGGGATTTTCAATGGAAATTCAACTACATGACCAAGGTAAGGTTTCTATCCTTAAGAAAATTATAGATGTTCCTAATGACCAGAGGACCACTTGGACCAATTTTGGTGATTTTTTGAATTATATTTTATTTATTATAATTATTTTGAGTTTTAGAGTGTTAATTAATTATAGAATAAAATAAAGGTTGAAGATTAAGTTTTATATTTTTCTTAAATCCCTCTGACCTCAAGGAGTTCAGAGAAGTAAATTTTATATTTTCCTGATTTTTCTTTGATTTATTAGAATTAATTTAGGGAAAATATTGGAAAATTCATTTTTTAATTCAAAAATTGTTTTAAGCCTTTTAAAGTTCAATATCTTATCCTAGGGACTTGGGAAAAATATTGAATTTGTTCCTAAGTAATTAAGAGTTAAAATATGACATTTTTGTGATTTTTATTATTTTTGTGATTTTTATTATATTTTAATTATTAAAATATTAAAATATGGTGAAAAATGAAGATTTTTGAAAAATTCCAATTTTTTTTTTCATAGGCTCCTCTGATATCAGAGAGGTCCCAAAACTCATTTGGTGAATTTTTAAAATGTATTTTTGGAGTTTTGAATTTTTAAAATTTAATTTTACTCATGTGACTTAATTAATCCATTTAGTGGGGTTAGACATTTCCAATTGATTCCAAATTTTTATGTAAGGTCCCTCTGATCTTAAAGATCAGTAGAGAATTATTTTCAAGTTCTTTTGATGTGTGGTTAACCCTAATTAATTAAACTTCAGTTTTGAGTAATTAGGCCAATGAGGGTTATCCTTAATGAATTAACTCAAAACATAATTATCCTATGGTCCTCTGGTCCTAAGGAACTTCCACAAATTTTCCTAGAATTTTAAGCAATATGCTAATTAATGGCATTAAAATACCAAAAACAGTGACATAAACTTAAAAAATACATAACTTGCCATAGAGATGGCCTCTGACCTTGAAAAATTCAGGGAATGTTCCCAAGATCAGAGGGTTCAAAAGCCCAATGGTCTCATGCCATGGTGAATTGTCTATGTAAATGGAGAATTAAAATACTGAAATGAGTAAATAATTAATTAAAAATAAATTACTCATCAAATTAACTCAATTCTTTTTCCACATTATTCTCCTCTGTTCACTGAGTAAGAGGGTATTTTTAGTTTATTTTTATGATTTTTCTACACAAAGATATGGATTTTTTAAGTTACAGGTATTTAATTAAATCAAAAAATCCATATTTATCTACTTATCCACATGGCGCTGACTCATCCTCGGCAGCTCCGAAACCCACGCGTCGCCTCCCTATTCGACGCCGCCATCTGACTCAGCGCTCCGGGGGCCCGCGGTTCATGTACCGTTCTCTGGTCCAACGCAATCTGAGCCGTCCACTCGATACACGTGCGATCGGACGGCGCCTGGTCATCGTCTATGACTGGTGTGCACCCATGACCGTCCACACTAAAACCCTAGGATCTCTCTCATTTATCAACAGATTTTCGTGTTCTTATACTTTATGGATTCGTCTTAAAGAGACGAATGCATCCATACGGTTTACATGCATTGAAATCAACTCAAACGAAATGAAGAATTGCTGGAAGCTCTCGGGGAGGAGGAGTGTCCATTCCTTGGTTCAGGAGGTGAGGCCTCAACTGAATGTGCTCGGCACGTTCGCTGGAGTTGGAGGAGCCTGGGGATGAAGCCTCTGGCCCTGTCGAATTGTCTAGGTACAACTTCCACCAAGCCCGATTTCAAAGCTTGGCCGATAGAGAGAATGGCTACCCTGGTGAGGAGGCTTCCACTGGGGAACTCCTTCTCTTGGTCCTGTGTAGGTGTGGGTGAATTTAATTTGATTTTGGTGGAGGTTCCAGGGATATCCTGTTCTGGGGTGAGAATTGAGCTCCAAAATTTAGCTCAATCAATGGGGTTTATGGCAGGAGAAAAGTGGGGATGGATTGCTCTTGGCTAGGGGAAGCTCTGTGAGGAGTTTGGAGGAATTCTGTGAAGGTTGATTTCAGCCAACCTTTTGGCCGAGAGGGGTGGCTTGTTTAAATAGCCATGGCCAGGGCTTCCCAGGGGCAATTGATGGCTGGGATCAGTTGTCTAGGGGAGGAGATGATGAGGTGCGGTGGCCAATTGGAGTGGAGCACCTCAGCAAGTAAGATTTGAATTTTTGGCTCAATCCAAGCTCCTCGGCCATGGTGTTTTCCGGCATCCTGGTGGCTGGCCGGCCAGAGTCAGGTCACCATCTGACTCAAGGGAGTCAGGGCTGGGGTTTGGTGCTGTTAATTGGCTTTAGACAAGTGTCTAAGGTGGGAGGCTAATTTTAGGCTCATTTTGGTCCAAGGCATGGTTTAGACTAGGTGCACCTCCCCAAGGCTTGATTTGGGCTAGGAGGAATCATTTGGGTCAGCCAAGAAAGAGTGGTGAGGTCACTTTCCATGGTGAGGTGGCTAAGCTTAGTTTAGAGTGTGATATGAATATGGTTAAAAGGGCTTAATGAAGGATTAGGAAAGAATCTCCTCTTCTTGCCATTAATGGCTTGGTGAGGTGGAAAGTGGCTTCCATGTGGCTTGTACATGGTTCAATGGCTCACATTTGGCTTGGAAAAAGTTTGGTCAGTTTCATAAAAATAGATTTTAAGGATTTTGGATATTTTGGTGGAAATTTGGATGAAGCATCATTTAGAATTATTTGATCATTGGTTTAGGACTTAGGGATGATTTTAATTGAATGCATGATGAAGAAAAGTGTCGTATGGACTTTAGATGAAGTTTTTTGGGCTTTTGGATTTGGTGGAAGTGGGCTTTTAGAATGGTTTAAGAAAGTGGGCCTTTAGGTTTAAAAACAAATAGGTGGATGGAAATTTTGTGAAGGATTGGGCCAAACAAATGTTGGGTTTAGTTTAGGGATGTGTCATGAGTGATTTGAAACAAATTTGAGGTGATTTGGAGTTGAATTGGGTTTGATTTGGGACTTTTTGGTAAAGGGGTCAAAGTGGGTCAAATTGGACTAACTTGGGCTAAGGTTGGGCTAATGTTAGATTTGATGTAAAATTAATGTTTATAAATGTTTATGGGAGTGTTACAAAGAGTTTTCAACTTTGGTTGGGCTTTGATTTTGGGATTTGGGCCCATTTGGGTTCATGGTGGGTTTAGGCCAAAATTAGGGATTTTGGTTTTTGGGTTAGTTTGGGTGGAGTTTAGGTTCAAATTTGAGGTAAATCTTGTTAGTGTTTTGTTTGTGGGGATGTTATGAAGGTTTAGGAAAAGATTTGGGGTTAATTGGAGTTGAGTTGGGTTAGTTTGGGCTAAGTTTCGGTCAGGGGCCAAAATTGGGCTTTAAGCTTCAAATCGGAATTGGATCCAAATGTTAATCAAATTGGACTTGGATTTTGTCTATATTGACATTGTGGATATTGAATTGAAGTTTAGAATTGAATTGGATCAACATTGAGGTCAATTGGGTTGATTTGGTTTGACATTGGGTCCACTTGGGTTAAAAATGGGCTAAATTGGGGGTTTTGGCAAAAGTGGGTTAAATTGACAAAATTGGCTTATGGTGTAGTTGAACAAAATGAAACTAGGAATATTTAGGATTTTTTGGAATTTTCTGAGAATTTTTGAAATTTATGGATTTTTTTGGGTTAAAAGGGTATTTTGGGTATTTGGAGGGTATTGGAGGGTATTTTTGGAATTTTTGGTATATTTGGCCAATGATGATCAATTTGAATGGTGGTAAATGTTTAGGATTGGTTTTGAGGAATTTTGGGTAATTTAGGTGATTTTTGCAAATTTGGGTGGTTTCAAATGTACTTTGTAGGTTTGGTGGGTGTAGGGTCCCCGGGGTCAAAAATTGAAATTTTGGAAAAATAAAGATTGATCAAGTTTGAGTAGAATGGAATCACTTTGGTTGAGCCATGAAGCCATATTAAGCCCATAAGAGCCATGAGAGGACTCATTTGAGACATTCACTATGTTGTTCCTAACCCTCTTAGCCAAGGGCCCAAGGGTTAAGGTCCATCCATATGAATTACCTACATGAGTCAGGAAGTCAAGTTAGGTATGAATGGTTTTAGGATTGGAATGTGTGTGAAAGTGTAATGTGTGCAGGTCAACCCTCGACGAAACCGGGCCACCTGGGGTAGTCCTAAGGCCAAAGAGTCCTATAGGGAACTCATCCTTTAAACCTCCACATTTGATCTTAACCCTCCAAGTGACTTAGGGGTTTACAATCAAACTTATGGGGTTTCCAGAGAGTTAAGAGGTGTTTAAATTTCTAAGTGGTGGGTTCCATTTCTAGTCCTCTAAGATAGTCAAAGGGAAAGCCTAAGGCTAGATCCTAAGTACTAAAGAGAGAGAAGAGAAAAGACCTCATCAAAAATGAGGTCAACAAAAGTCATCCATAAAACTTCAATCTTCTCTTCAATTAAATCACAGAAAATAGCCATCATACATCTTTGAAATGTGGCAGGGCATTACATAAACCAAAGGGCATTCTTCTAAAAGCAAACCTACCATAAGGACTGGTAAACGTAGTTTTCTCTTGATCCTCAGGAACAATTTAAATTTGGTGGTAACTAGTATATCCATCTAGAAAACAAAAGTATTTATGCCTAGCCAGTCTATCCAGCATCTGATCCAGAAATGGGAGTGGAAAATGATCTTTCCTTGTGGCAAGATTTAATTTTCTATAATCAAAGTATATTCGCCACCCTGTAACTTGTCTTGTTGGAATCATTTCATTCTTTTCATTAATAGTCACAGTTACTCCTCTTTTCTTAGGAACACAGTGAATAGGACTAACCCGTGCACTATCTGAAATAGGGTAGATAATTCCAGCATCCAACCACTTCTAAATTTCCTTCTTGATAACATCTTTCATGGTAGGATTTAATCTACTTTGGCGATCAGCCCAAGGTTTGCAATTATCTTCCATAAGAATTCTATGCATACAAATTAAAGGATTGATTCCTTTAATATCAGCAATTGTCCATCCAAAAGCTTTCTTGTATTTCTTCAAAATTTCAAGCAAACTCTCTTCCTCTTTTTAAGTTAATTGAGATGAAATTATAATAGACAAGGTTGTGGATTCACCCAGAAAAACATACTTCAAATGATCAGGAAGCATTTTTAACTCAAGTTCAGGAGGTTTTTTAACTGATGGACCATAAGATTCATCTTTTTCAGTCATATCCAACAATTCAAAATTTTCATGAACATAACTTAATTCTTTCTCTTGAAAATCTTCAGAATGATGTAACTCCTCTTCTTGCTTATATTCCAATTCTTCTCTCTCATATTTTTCATCATAACTTTACTTGAAATGATATTCACTCAAATATCTAAAAACATCCATCCTATAACATTCATCATATTTACCTATTGTAGGATATTTCATCGATTTCGAAATATTGAATTTAACAGTTTGATCATTAGCCCTCATTGTTAATTCCCTTTTTTGCACATCTATCATTGCTCTGCCTGTGGCTAGGAAAGGTCTTCCCAAAATTATGCGTATCTTTTTATTTTCCTCCATATCAAGCACAATGAAATTAACAGGAAAGATAAATTGATCCACTTTAACCAAAACATCTTCTATAACTCCTTTTGGATATGTGATCGAACGATCTGCTAATTACAGAGTTATAGTTGTTGGGGTTATTTATCCTAATCCCAGTCTTTTAAATATTGATAGAGGCATAAGGTTAATGCTTGCACCCAAATCACATCAAGCTATTCCATAGAATATGTCTCTGATTGCACATGGAATTGTGAAACTACAGGATCTTTAAGCTTTTCAGGAAGCTTCTTCTGAATTATTGCACTGCACTCCTCACTAAGTACAACTTTCTCATTATCTTCAAACTTCCTCTTTTTGTTGAGAATATCCTTCATAAATTTCGCATAGCTCGGCATTTGTTCTAAGGCTTCAGCAAATGGAATATTAATGGTAAGCTTCTTAAATATCTTTAAGAAGTTTAAAAATTGCTTATCCAAATTTTGATAACGAAGTCTCTTAGAAAATGGAGGTGGTAGCTTTTCCAAATCAACCTTAGGTGGAGAAATTGGTCTTTCCAAACCTTTCGGAGCGTCCTCTTTTGGTTCATCGATCTCTTCTTTCTCTACTTCAGTTTCTTTCTGAACTTTACCTTCCAACTCTCTTCCACTTCTCAGTTGAATTGCTTTTACATGCTCTTTATTCTTATCTCTTGGATTCACTTCAATATTACTTGGAAGCATTCCTTGGGATCCATTACTTAATGAATTTACAATTTACCCCAATTAATTTTCAATATTTATGATGGTTGGTCCTTGAATTTGCAATTGATTTCCCATATGTGACACCACTTCTTCAATAGACAACTTCTTTTCCTTTAATTGTAAAGCATTGTTAAAACCTGGAGGATAGGTTAGTCTATAATTATTATTTCCTTGGTTGTTCTAGTTCCCCAATGGGTTTACTTGGTAGTTCCCCCATTGTTGATTAATACCACCCTCATTATTGGTATTCTAGTTAAAGTTTGGATGATTTTTCCAACCTGGGTTATAATAATTGGAATATGAGTTATTAGGCTTGCTTATAGCATTCAAAGTTTCTGGTGAAGAATAAGAATCAACCATTTAGCCTAATGAATTTTCTTCAATCATGTAATTTGGCTGAGGAAAATTTATCCCAAATTGGTCTATCTTCCTTGAAATTGCAGCAAGTTGATTTGCTAACATTGTAAAAGCATCATTTTCATGAACACTGGCTACCTTTTTAGGATTTAACCTTTCAGGAGGCCATTGAAAATTATTAGTATTCATTTCTTCAATTAAAGCATAAGCATCAGAAAACTGTTTAGACATTAATAATCCACTAGCAGCAGCATCGATAATTGATCTAAGAGATCCAACTAATCCATTGTAAAAGGTTTGAATTATTAACCAATCTGGTATCAAATGATGTGGATATTTCCTGAGAAGATCTTTAAGTCATTCTCATGCTTCATATATTGATTCACCTTCAAACTGACAAAAAGATGTAATATCATTTCTCAACTTTGCAATCTTCGATGGTGGAAAATATTTAGCAAGGAATTTTTGTGCTAAATAACTCCAAGTTCTGATAGATTCAAGTGCTAATGAATTTAACCATATCTTAGCTTTATCCCTTAGTGAGAAAGGAAAAAGTCTGAGTCTAATAGCATCATCTGAAACACCATCATATTTAAAAGTAGCACACAAGTCTAGAAAATTAGCAAGAAGCAAATTAGGATATTCATTTGTTGCTCCCCCAAACTGATTATTAGACACCATTTAGATAATAGCAGGTTTAAGCTCAATGGAATTAGTAGCTACAGCAGGGTGTTGAATATTACCATGAAGTTCATCCACTTTAGGGTTAGCATAATCTCTTAAAGGTCTGAATTCTTGATGGATGCCAACATTTTGATTTTGATGATTTTTCATTTCTTGAATATTTTTATCTTTTTCAGAATTTTTAATTTTTTTTTATTTTTCTGATAGTACTTTCTAATTCAGAATTGTAAGGTACAAGTTCCTCGGAACCTGAACTACGCATACAACAATAAAATAAAACAAAACACACTAACAAAAACAAAGAAAGTAAAAAATTTTAATTTTTTCTTAATTTTCTTTAAAAATGCGGTTTTAATTAATTTTCCCGGCAACGGCGCCAAAAACTTGATCCCTAACGAATATACGTGTGCTAATATGATTTAGATATGAAAATTATGATTTTATAATATGGGATACTACGCAAGTATACGTATTTTTTATCAAGTAATATAGGACTTTCTGATTAAGCCCTGAGATATCGAACCCACAGGGAAATGTAAAAACTTTTTAAAGAAAGAAAATTATATTTTTACTTTCTAAATTACTTTTGAAAGTATGTTTTGATTTGTAAAGTTTGAAAATTGCTTTTGGTATTTTTGATAAAAAGCTAAGCAGGAAATGAAAATTATCATAACTTTAAAATACGAAATAAAATACTAGGAAATAAAATATCTTTTTCGTTCTCTTATAAAGAAATAATAATTATGAAAGTATTGTTGTGAAAGCATTCAAAATGTGTTGTGACAAATAGGAGCAAATTTATTTTTTACCCTTACTTGGTTCTATAAAGAACATTGGTTAATTTGAAATCTTAAAATTTCGAACATGGTTAGGTAGGGAAGATACCAGCTCTCACTCTAGAGTTCCCTCGATTCCCTCCACCTGGGGGCTAACTTCTCATAAGAAAATTTAAAATATCAAACCAAATTAGGTGGCTTTAGCCTGTCACTCTAAAGACCTCTAATTTTTCTACCCATTAAAAACATATCTCCTAATATATTTGCATTCAATTATATAGACTACAATTCTTACCCATATAATTGCATGTGATTTTTACCAATTTTTGTTTGAGACAATACCGCATTGGATCTTACATAATCTCACAACAAATTTTAACATCTTAACTGGATAAATTAAGAAGTAAATTATGTTCATGGAATTAAATCTTCACAATTTATTCTGAATTTAAACTTTTATACATTCCACAACAATCCTACATAATTTAATTACTTCTTCATTTAAGAAAGAAAAATATAAAGAAAACTACTCAGAACTCAAGGAGAAAACACAAGCACACATTGATTTGAAAATTAAAATCATAAGGAAAACACAAAAAGAAAAACTAAATATAAAATAGAAGTAAACACTTATCTGAAAATCCTCTCCACAAGACTCCGAAAGTTCCTTTGAAACTTGACTTTCCACAGGACAACACTACAGAGGTTGGCACCCAACTCTGTTGACTCCAACTCTGACTTTAGACTTCAATAAAAACTAGATAAATGGATGAAAGTAAATTGGTCGAAAGAAGGTTCCACACCAACCCTTTCTCCTTTAAACCTAAACTAACTAACTCTAAAAACTATAAACAATAAAAGACTGAAAGTAAAACTAGAAAAGACTCTTTGAAACTAGAAGACGACTTTGAAAATTAGAAAAGACACTTGAAAACTAGACTGTCTAAAAAAACTCTTAGACTCGTTCAATGACATAATTTTTTTAATAATCCAAAAGGTTGCTTGGTGTCTCTTCAAATTATGTCCCAATTCAACGTATTTACCAAAAGATGCATCCCTTTTTTCAAATTTGTCACCCATGGGAAGTTAAGGAAGTCACCACCGAAAGTTGCTTCAAACACCCCTTGAAATTGGCTTCAAAAATAAAGAAAATTCGATTTTTAACTGTGGCAGCTAAGCGTTGACCAGGCCTGACCAGGCGGCGCTTAGCCGCCAAAGTCTAATTTTTCATTTTTTTCATTTTTTTCATTTTTTTCATTTTTTTCTCCAAATTTGATCCAATTTTTTTCCTTTCATCATAATCACTTATTTTCTTCATACCTACAAGAAAAATACAAAATATCTTCCATTAAAGTGCAATATCATCAAAATTAGGTATAAAAATGTGAATAAAAATACTATATATTTTAGGTGTATTAATTGAGCAAATCAAGCAACCATATCAATAAACTCCCAAATCTCCTAAACATTTCTACTCTTCAATTGTGATTGCTTCAGGCCATACTATTTATCCACCCATAATTTTTCTTAAAGCCTCCTCAACTTCTTTATTACTAATGCGATGATAAAAATAAGATATTTTATTATTTTTAATGATATTAGAATCACTAAGGGTAACCATATTTTTAGAATTTCGTTGAAGAGTTTGTCAAAATAGCTCACCCACCTATTATGAAGATCTTTTTTCTTAAAATTACTTTTTGATTCTCATTTTTAATACACTCTACTTGTGTTAAATCTTTACTTTTCTTTCTTCTTTGTTTGCTAGTTTATACATATGTCTTTCATCATATTTAGTGTATAATTTCTTTTAAAGATCACTAAAAGCTAAATTTTTAGTGCCAAAAATTATTCTCTTAAACTCTCTACGGGCTTAAAATCTCTACGGGCATCCTTATATTTTTCCCAATATCTCTAGGCTTTTACTTTTAAACAAATTGTTGTAACAGAACTCTTATTTTTTATTTTTTCTTACATAATATTTTACCACCACCAACTATTTTTATTAATAGAATTTTTTTTTTATTCTCTAAGTACATATTTTGCTACTTGTTTAATAGTATTTGTTACTTTATTCAACATAGAATTTACTTCTTCATTGACACGCCTAAAATATATAAGTTTTTTTCCAATATCATTTTACTCATTTTTATGATATTAAACTTTAAAAGAAGGTATTTTTTATGTTTTTTGATTTTAGGTACAAGAAATGGTGATTGGAGCAAAAATAAACAAAAACGGTGCAATTTGGAGCAAAAACGAGCAAGAAATGAAATTCTGCCCTGACACCTTTCGATAAGTCTTTTGATGCTTAATCTCTTTTACACTTCTTGCATATTTTTGAATGAGATTACACTTTAAAGAAATGTTTTTTATGCTTATTTTGTAGGGTTATCTGTTACGAACGCAACGCAACTGAAATGGGGCGAAACGGAGCTAAAACGGAGCCAAACGGAGCCAAACAGTGGAGCCGCGCAGCAGTCTGCTCGCCGACGGCGAGATTTTCCCAAGACCACCGAAATATGGCCAAAAAGGCCACCGACAGAGGCCACGAACCCTCCGACAGCGGCCCAGACGACCATGAACCAACATTTGGCAGTTTTGGGCCAATATTTAACGTATTTGGACGCTTTTTCGAAGGGGTGCTTAAAGAAACTCTTCAAACTTCGTTCATACTCTTTAAAATGGCGAATATATGTTAGAAATGAGTGGAAAACAATAGAGGAAATGAGAGAAAAACTTGGAGGAATGTTTAGGATTCTTAGATTAAGAGTAGAAATGTAGATTTCTACCCTTTTGGAGAGATTGGAGAGGAGATTTTGAGAGAATTTGTAAGGAATTTCGCTAGCATTGCATGGATCGCCGGGAGACTTTATGGGAGAGATCTTTGTCTTTCTTTCAAAGGAAAAAAGCTAAGTATTATTCTTCATTATCTTATAATTTTGTAAACAATTATTTAGTGGATTTGCTTTGGTTAAATGAAGTTTCCGTTGTGTTTTCTTCGTGCTTTGTGACGTATCTCTCTTACTCTTTCTTCTTCTTTGAAAGTAGTGGCATAAGAAGATTATGCCATTGTTTTCCTTTTACTTTTCTTTTGTAATGAGTATAAATCATGTTTAGGATTTCGTGATGCATGATAGAAGTAAATTTAATTATAAATGTGATGGTTTCTACTTGCACTTAATTTACATTGCAATAAGGACTCATTGTAATGTTAAAATTCGTTGTAATTGCGTTAAGTCCCGAAGGGGCATATGTAATTCTCAACAAAGTGGAACCACATTCAAATTCCATGGATGGTGAAGTTCATGGGGATTGAAAGCAAATAAATAGGGATATATAATTATCGGGCGTAGAATTGGAGATTTTAGAGTGACAGGCTAAAATCCTCAATTCGGTCCTATCGTTTGGGTGCTGAAGTGTAGATGTTAGCCCTCGGGCGAGGGGAACGTGGGAGCTCCGAAGTGGCGGCCGGTATCCTCCCAGCTAGCCGCGGATTCGGTAACCGAGCATGGGATCGATCGATGTTCTTTATGCACTGGACCAAGGGTAAAGAATAGGATTGCTCCTATTTGACACATACAATATTTAATGCATCTCATTCCTATACATTATCTATTTCATTACATAAGAATAGTAGTTTTTAATATCTCAAAATTCTCCAAACCAATTCATCCAAAAAGGGTTATATTTAGAATTGTTATTTGCATTTAGATATAGTTACTATCTTTACATTTAACACTTGCATTTAGGAGTAGTTGTTAGTTAAAACATCATATAATCGACATTCCAAACTAAGGACTAGTTGTAGTAAACTAGAATTTGACTAAAGACCTCTTACTTCACTTCCTCGTGGGATCGATACTAGGGTTTTTAAAGAAAACTCTATATTACTTGAAACGATACGTATACTTGCGTAGTACCCCTAGTGTGTAAAATACTTTTCAATTTTTATATCATTTAAGATTTCGCACACTAGCCGCTATTTAGAAATTGGGTCAAGTTTTTTGCCATCTTTTGGAAGTTAATTTACTGCGTAATTGCGGGTCAGGTCATTCATCAACATCCAAAATCTTAAAATCTTTATGTTTACTCAAAAAATTAATTTTAAAATTAAAATTATTTTTGACTAAGTTGTCTAAGTACATCTTGACTAAGTAGATCTGAATACCCCAACGACCTTGGAACAACGAATCCATGTGCATATTGACTAGGTTGTCTTAAAATTAAAATTCAACCAATTAAACTAATAATTCAATATATGATATTTGCTTTGTTTTGAAGGACTACTGACGAAAAAAGACAAGTTGCACTTTAAATCTTATTAGGATGTACTAACTCTGTTTTGCAAGTATGAGATTCTAGAGCTTGAAGAGTGAATCTCACAACAAAACAAAACAACAACAAAAATAAAAACACAATAAAATGACAACAACAAAATAAAACAATATTAATAAATAGAAAACTAAACATTAGATTAGCACATGACACTTAGAGACATATTACTCATATGATTGATGTTTCTTTCCTTGAGCTTAACATTTGAAATTTCTTTGAGAACAAATGTTAACCATAATCGATAGTTATCATAGATAATTTTAACTATTTTATATGTAATTAACTATAAAAGCTTGCTCTTATAGGAGAATGAGAAACTCAGAATATGTATCATACCTAGATCTCTGGTTACGAGATATTCATGTGGATTTACTTGTACGAGTATCACGAGAACTAAACACTTCATAATTCTCTCTACAATGTTTATCCAAATGAATTCTTCTTACACTTTCTTGTTATCTATTTTCCATTCTCATTTGACATTTTCCTTCATCCTCTAAACTTCTAAAAATCTTCATATGATCTACAAGAAGTTGTATGGAGACTAAGGCAATGTAATGAATAAATAGAGTGGTGACTCCTCACACGAACAAATGATAGAGATTTAGCAGCGATGAGAGCGATAAGTACAGTAACGATAAGAGATTGGTGACTCCACTGGAGAATTTCTCTCTCCCCATATATGGTTAATCCATGTGTTCTCTATTCTGAGTTTTTCCAACTTTTGACAGATTGGATTATTTCTTACTCATAACTATCTTTTACCTGACCAGAATTAACTCTTTGATACTAAGAGTTATTCATGGCAAACAAAAACTAAAATCTTTCATTATGACAAGACAAAATGACATAAAATAACAAATTCTCAGTTTATTAAATGAATTTATAAAAAACTTTAACATTCTATATTCTCTTTCCATAACCACTGAAATGGATCTCCTGAAGTTGATCTTTTCATACTCTCAAGTTAATAATCTATCAATTGACAAAACTAATTACCGAAAGTCACTTATCAAATTTGGATCTGAATTTGATGAGGTTGAAATAGTACTCCATGGCCAGCCACATTTTATAACAAAGACAACTACGTTGGAAGTTATAGAACCTCTTAAATAATTTAATTTAAATTCTGATGAGGTAGAATTGAATGAAACAGCTTCTGCAAAACAAAATATTATTAAGACCAACAAAAAAAGGAAGAAGTCAATCAGAAAGGAAAGAAAATCTGCACTGAAGAAGATGATGATGTTCCTCCACCATCTGTGTTTGCAGTTCGATCCAGCTCTAAGAATGAACAGATGAGTCATACTCAACGAAGAAATAGAAATTGTTCTGCCATTAGGAAAAATAAGAAGCATGAAATTAAAAATAAGTTTGACATGTCCGAACTTAAAGAAGATATTTTTGATGATGCTTTCTTAAAGGAGAATAGTTTCTTTCCAATGTCTACTGAAGGAGATGAAAGTAGTTTCCAATGCATTCCTACTCATATGCCTGAATCTTCTCATTTGGAAAAGGAAAGACCCTCATCAATTCAAGTGTACATTCTATATTTACAATACTTACACAAAAAGAAGGATGTTTAATCTCACAGCTTGTAGACAAAATGGGGTATGCAGTATCGACAACGATGAAAAGAAAAATTATTTCACAAGAAACTTTGATCCATCAAATAATTGATTTACCCCGATACTATACCAAGACTCCTCTGAAAATTCAACAAACTATAACAACTCGAGTACCTACTAAACTTTGTCTAGGACTGAGAGTAACAGATACAACCATTTCAAAGGATAGAATAAGACATCTTCCAATCTCTTTACCAAAAAAATAAAAAATTAACATTGGAGGAAGAAGAGACATCTGCTAAAAGGAAAACCCTTACGCAAATGTTGAGAGTTGGAGATCATTCCTACTCACAACATGATGATATGCTTCTAGAAGTATGTCGTCCCATACTCATAAATAATGTATGAAAATGTAAACTATGTGAAGAAGTTTTCGAAGTTGTGGGTATACAAAATACTACTTCCAATAATTTTCAAGAAAATTCCTAGGAAGCACATCCTACCAATTTAATTGAAGAGAGACTAAAGAAATTAAGACCATAAATTAACAATTCTCAATAGCAAGAAAAGAAAGCTCTTCTAAAAGTCTAAACAAAAAATCTTTTGAAATAAACATGGTAGAGACACCAGCTACTTCAGCAGTGCAAAAATATCGCCAACAAATGAAGAATATGTGACAAAAGAATTACAAAAAGCTATGCAACAGCAAGATGAATAAATCAACTTTCCCAAAGAGAGGGATTGAAGAAACAATAAATGTGTAGGCATCTTTGTAAAGTTCGTCATAGACAACTCCATTTCTTGTCATTGAAATTTTTCGACTAGAAACGGTTTATATTACTGAATATAAGAAAGAATCAACAAAAATTGAAGAAAGTACTCAAACGAAGAAGGATTTCGTTCAAAGTGGATTTCCAGAAAAAGAAATTAAACAACTTGAAAAAAAAGAAAAAAAATAATGGCTCCGGTGAGGGCCAGATCATTGATTCCAAAGGGTAGACTCTATTCGAAGGAATTTGATTTTATTCAATATTCTAAAGGCATTGTTCCACCTATCTTCAAAATGTTTAACGGGACCCTCATCAGCAACTTGCACAGTATAGAGCAAGCTGACGTAACATAGGGGGAAGTGATGCTCTTTTATTTTGCTAATTTTTTAATAGCATTATAGGGGTTGCTTTCGATTGGTATGCAGAGCTTCCCAATGGATCTGTTAAAACTTTTGCAAAACTTGAGAAATTTCATTCAACGGTTTTCTATAGCACGGCATCACATAACAATGGAGATTTGGTGGTAGAAAAGCAAAATCCGTGAGAAACCCTTATGGATTACATTTTACGTTGGAGAAATCTCAACATGAAATTTGAACCACAACTCCAGGAGCAACATGTGATTGTAATCATATTTAAATACATCCATGGACCAATAGCATTCATGCTTACAGGATTTACAATAAAGATGTTTGGAAAATTACTCAGTAAAGCTGCAAACCTTCAAGAAGCCAAGCAAATGAGTACGATAGAAAAGACAGAAAAAACAAAATCAGTTAAAGCATTTGAGAAAAAATCAGCAAATGTTTCATCAGATGAAAAGGGCGAACAACCAGTGCATGTCCAACTCAAACAAAGAAAATAACAACAAAATCTAAATTAACCGCAATAGCAGACATCTCCACAACTAAAATTCCAACAATCAACCCAGTAACTGATGGAAAACAATTCATGTCTGAATGAATGAATAAAGAATATCCATTCAAGACAGAAGCTTATGCAAAGATATTTCGCAGCCTGTTGAAAGTCCCAGAGTTCAAGATACCTGAAGCCAAGAGGCCAGAAGAAGTTGATATGAAAGACCATCCTAATTATTTTCACTACCACGGGATTCTTAGACACAAGATCAAAGAATGTATTAGCTTCAAAGATTTGTTGGAACACAATTTCAAAAAGGGAATATAGCCGTCCCAAAAGAATATTTGAAAGAACCAGAAAAAAGTTCAATCAATATGATTTTTGGCTGATGAATTTATTCATAATGACCACTATGAAGATGAAGACATACAAAAAATAGCGTGGAGTAAATCTCTCTAGAAGACCTTTACAGACTTGCAAGTTACACAAGTTTCAGCATCGGCGTTGAAATCTTCCAAGAAAGAAAATAAAAAGAAAAAGAAAGAATTAAAAAGAACTAGATTTCTTCAAGACATAGGGTTTACTTTTGCTTTTGTATCTCCCATTCCATCTACTTATTCACACTTTACTAGGGCAGTTGTCTCGGACAAAGGGAAGAAATGCCTTGAGTTGCGGAAGTTTAAATGAAAAGAAATCAAATTTTTTTGCTAACTTTATTTTACATTGTTGCCTAAAAGATGGATGTAACCTTATATCTACTTTATATGTTATTAGGGTGTGCTAACTATGGTTTGTAGGAACGATCATTCGAGCTACTTAAAACCTGGAGGTAATGAATGAAACTCTAGGATAGTTCAGTATCTTTATGAATTTGCTACCTTTATGGTAGGATTTTCATATTCCTTTCTTTTACAACAATATTTAAACATTTTAAGAACAAATTATAACCTCAATAGGGAGTTTTCTTGAGTAATCTTATTACTTAAGGTGTAATTAACTATAGGGACTTATCTTTATACGAGGATGTGAAACCTAGAACAAGTACATCAACCTGAATTCTCTGGTAGTTTGCTTTCATAAGGTTACTTTCATAGTTATGTCTTTCAAACTAATCGAAGTGGTCTTACTTTGGACTTTTTCTTTGGAGCTACCAACGCATAAATTCATTATATGGAGGCTTTCCAAACACTTCTTTTGTTTTTTCCTCTTATTGCCTACCCTAGCCCTCCAATTACTTCTCTCTTTGTTCATCGGCATGATCTGAGATGGAGGATAATTCAGAGAGAGAAGTACCATAACTGAAAATAAATTGGCGACTCCTTATCCACAACAAAGACATCAAGCAATTGACAAAATGAAGACTGATGGTGCAAATCAAGTGGCCATATCAACAAACTCCCAAATCTCCTAAACATTTCCACTCTTCAATTGGGATTGCTTCAGGACATACTGTTTATCCACCCATAATTTTTCTTAAAGCCTCCTCAACTTCTTTATTACTAATGCGATGATAAAAATAAGATATTTTATTATTATTAACGATATTAGAATCACTAAGGGTAATCATATTTTTAGACTTTTGTTGAAAAGTTTGTCAAAATAGCTCACCCACTTATTATGAAGATCTTTTTTCTAAAAAAGCACTTTTTGATTCTCATTTTAATACAGTCTACTTGAGTTAAATCTTTAATTTTTCTTTCCTCATTGTTTGCTAGTTTATACATATATTTTTCACTATATTTAGTGTATAATTTCTTTTAAAGATACACTAAAAGCTAAATTTTTAGTGTCACAAATTATTCTCTTAAACTCTCTACGGGCTTAAACTCTCTACGGGCAACCTTATATTTTTCCTGGTTCTCTAAGCTTTTACTTTTAAACAAATAGTTGTAACACAACACTTATATTTTATTTATGTTTACATAATATTTTTCCACCACCAACTATTTTTATTTATAGAATTTTTGTTTTTTCATTCTCTAAGTACATCTTTTGTCACTTGTTTAATAGTGTTTGTTACTTTATTCCACATAGAATTTACTTCTTCATAAACATCCAAAATCTTAAAATCTTGATGTTTAAAAAAATAAATAAATTTATTTGTGGTTTTTTGGTGCCCCCATTTAATTCTATGACAATGATTCTTAATATTTTTTATCTTACAACTCTTCATCTTAAAATCCAGAACTAACGATTGATGTTGAGTACTTATATCTCACTTGTAATGACCTTATAATCCTTACATTCTCGGCGATCTCTTCTTCTCATAAGAAAATAATCAATATGTATTTTATTAGATCCATTCTTATAAGTAATAATATGCTCATCTTTTTTTTAAAATAAAGTATTAGTAATGACAGAATCATACGCTAAACTAAAATCTTATACTGCTTTACCTTCTTCATTGATTACTCCAAAACCATAGCCACCATGATTATTTCTAAAATCTTATACCTCTCTACTAGCATGTCCATTTAAATCTTCTCTAATAAAAATTCTTTCTTCAAGAGGTATCACTTCTATTAAGTATTCTAGGTCACTCCATATTGAAAACAATAAATTAATTATTTTTCTTTTTGGCATTATTTCGAAGGTAATTCCTTTTCATGAACTCTTCAACCAAAAAGTTTAAGAGATATCTTGAAAAAATACCATGATATCTTGAAAAAAAAAAGTCAACTGTGAAACAAGTTAAAATGTAATATTATTAGATAAACACTATTAATTTTTAATCAGATAAGATAAAATAAATGTAAATAAATACACCAACAATATGTGTTGTCAATTTCATCAAACAAATAATACAAAATGTTGATTGGACCAAAAAGAAGAAAATTTTTAGAATGTTGAAGCAAAAGAAGAAGAAGAAGAAGAAGAAGAAGAAGAAGAAGAAGAAGAAGAAGAAGAAGAAGAAGCCAATCTAAACACATCATTATAAAGATAAATTTACTTTCAAGTTTTGACAATCGCATCAAGCCCTTAACCCTTTTATGGGATTAAACTTGGAAAAGATAAAAATAAAATTGAAGAGAAGGAACCATGAGATGGTGGGAAGGGGTGGGAGAAAGTCAATATGAAATCATAACTATTTATATAAATAAATATTGCAATGAGAAAGACAATTAGGTCACCAAATATAACTTTATTATATAACTAATGTTCCATTTCTTTGCACTCTTATAATAATAAATAGAGGAGTGATGCCACACAATGTGTATGAAGTGTACATTTAAGAAAAAAAAAAGAACAATCATTGGGTAAAAATCAATGTCCATTATCTAGAAAACAAGGAGAAAAATGATGATCATGTGCCTTATTAATGTGTATGAAATTGGTAATAATAGTATGGCATTTATATGTTTTTGTGCGTTAGTATTTCATTATGAGACATTTTAAGAGTTAATTTTTAAGATTGGCTTAATAGAGTGTCACTTAGTTGGCCTAGCATGTGACGGAGTACTTAGGGTGGTTATGAGATGATTTTTCTAACAGTTGTCCTCCTTTCCCTTTCCCTTTCTTTTCTCCATTTGAATTCTTTGTGTTGTATGATAACCAATTTAAGAGTTGTTTTCTACAATTAACAAATTTCTAACTTTTTTTACTAATTTTTATTAGAGTATATTGAACATTGGACACTAGATAAAAGCTTGTAGCCCAAACCTTACATGGAGACTTACTTTTGACCTAGTCTCCAATAATATATTATTTTGGTGAGCAGTTACTATCTTCGTATGAAATTTTCTTTCACATAGTTACTATAGGATCATTCTACTTCATCTCCATTACGATTCCGCAGTAATTTCTTAACCCTATCCCACTTAAACACCAAATTTTCCTTAAATTACAATTGAACCAATGCAATATGACATCAAGTCATAGACTTCTTGCCTTGAACTTTTGGAAGCCTTAAACTACTTACAAATTTCCATCCACTCCAGATATTATTTGCACATAATACTCTAACAAAAAAGAAAAAAACTCTCAAAATGTGCTTTACTCATTTTTTTTAGCACGAAACATGAGGTAATATTCTTCTGTAGGCACGGTATAACTAGTTGCCAACAACATTCACCTAATTACAAAATTTAAAAAAATATTAAGGATCTTAGTAAGTAAAACGGGTAATTATATCTTACACTTGTGCTATACGAAACAATACACTATATTCACATATACTTAAAATTTGCAGTTAAACCGCATACATCAAAACTATCCAAATATGTTATATCCAATATCTAGAGTTAACATTTATGTGGTAATAGTCATTTATAATTACGTCCAAAAGATTAACTTGAATTCCAAAACACCTAAAGATATCTCATTTGCATAATAGATAAACATTTGCAACCGTGATAATATCGTTGACAATGTGATGAAACATTGAATGAAAACTGATTAGTGTTAACGTGAAGAAAACAACCATCACAATTATTTTGATTTTTCTCCATTTACCGAAGAGTTTACCCGCAAATCACTCGTCCATGTTATGAATCCCAGACGTGATTCAGTTTAAGAATTGAGTAGATCTTAGGTGTAATGCTTAGCCCGAAATAAATCGTAGGCGACTTTGCCCACGTGAAAGTCTGCCTTGGTCAAGCAATACTGTTCCGTTCACAATTTACTTGGGAGACACTATTCCTCCTTTTTTCCTTATAAATATTATTTAAAGTCGGCACTCCCGTGTCAAATTAATTGATGTCATCTTTGGAACATTTTTCAACATTGTTTAATGTAGAAGAGCATTAAAGTTGCACTTTTCTCACTCTGACAATGGATAAGATGAATTTTGCATAATAATTTGTAACCTTGGAATTATCCAATATGTTTATTGAAATATAAAATTACTTGGAAGTCCAAAGGTAGAGGGCGAAAAAAGGATGCGTTGAAAAATCGATATGGAGAAAATAATATTATATAAAAAGCGTTCCCCAAAGTTTTGATTTCATTGGAAATTTATTTTCCTCGAATGCAGCCTTCCCCAAGTATTAACTAAGAATTAAAGCAATCATTTGCCCCGCATCGCCAACGCGGGCGTATGCCACATTCCAAATAGGGGTGGAGAACAGTAATTATAACTGCCCTTCTTGTAAAAAAAGTGTAATTGAAGTGAACTTTTCTGTTGTCAGTTCTGAAAATGACAAATATTATTGTTTGCATTTTATTCACTTATTTGTGAAATTAAATGAGATTAGTAAACATTGAACAATTTAACTTGTAGATGGTTTATCCAAATAATACATTTAAGCGTGTACGAATATTGATTCGAGAATAAAAACGTGTAATACATTAATTTTCATTTTAAATGTTATGTTGGTTTTGCCATGCAGTTATGTTCTGAGATGATAATATTTTATTTCTTTTGAATTATAGCATGTTTTTCGTAATATTTGCCACTTTTTAGTCAGCTGGGTATGTCGGTATTTTATAGTAACTTGTTGAATTTTTTTACTTTTGGTTTCTAAGTTTTCTTTCTTCACATGATGAACCTATTCAAGAATTGAGCCTTGGCAGCTGATGACATTGAGGTTGCTACCTATTTTAGCCATTTTGACTACCAAATCCTTCAAGTCTCCAAATGAAGAAATGTTCCTAGCAGTAATTCTTTCTGACAACCAGCTTTATTTTTACTGGGTAATTTTGTCTCCTCCTCCAACTTTCATTCTTTAATGAGATTATCAACATCCCCAAATTTTATTGCACCATTGTATCTTAGGTGATGAAAAGTTTAAGAGCTTGCACTGTTCCAAATGTAGTGTATATAGGGGTAGGTGGTTGTACACCCAAAATATGCCAACACGAATCTCTAAGAGATCTTATAGACTAGAAAACAAGTGTGCTCAAAGATGGCCCACCAGAAGTCAATGGTCACATAAGCATAAACCCAAGTGGCTGATTGTTTAGCCTTGGCCCCCTAATAATGTGCACAAAACCTACCAAACGAAAGCCTCTCCGGACAAAAATCAGGAAGTAACACCTCAAGTCATCTCAAAAAGAATCTCAAAACTCACTCAGATCACTCTAGTGCCCAATATGACATCAACACAAATCCTCCTAGCAGCCTTTTCGTTTAAAGAGGTGGAGTGGCCAAATGAAGTGCACTTTGCCCGATAGCTTAGTCTCATCTTGACAACAAGAATCCTACTTAAAGAGGACGGCGTCTATAAGTCGAACCAAAGGAGCCGACCAAGTGAATTATGGTGACTAAGGGATTATTTTGAGTCAACCTACCGGCCTAATTAGAGCGATCGAAGGTCCTCGGCTAAGCCGACCAAAGGCCCTCAGCCAGGCGACCAAAGATCCTCAGCTAGGACAACTGTTTATCCTGATTTTGTCAAGTCAACCAGCTAAACCTGGCCGACCTAAGGGCCGCTAGTCCTAATTTACCGTATTATGGGACATCCAAGCCAGAGAACTTTGTTATTTTTATTTATCCATTTATTTATTTATTAATGTATTTATTTGTGACCAAAATATGTGGTGATATCCCTATTCAAGCAAAGACAAATAGTAATTGTACACTATATACCCCTTGAGTTTTTAAATAATGGGTTATTTCTATAGTAAAGGGCTAATAAACTATTCAGCTCATTCTCTCTCTCTCTCTCTCTCTCTCTCTGAACGGTATATTCCTTAGGTGTGCTTTACAGACAATCTCGGATTCAACAAAGGTCATGCACAACTTCAACCCCTTTCAATACATATTTTTTAACGATGGTTTTCAAATATTAGTATGCCCTCTTCCCATTCAATAATGTGAACATGAATAAAGACGAACAGTAATTTAAGATATTTATGAAATCATTTTTATGAAATTGCTTATTTTTTGTTAGTTTAAACCAAGCGAAGTAGTTTGAGTGTGAGAACATTGTGCCACTCCATACAGAGTTGCACCTGGATGTATAATGCTTTACTAAAAACTCGAAGAAATCATCACTTTAGGTCTTTGTTTTCGACTTATCTCGCAAAGATACATCTTATATAAATCTTCCATACCATGTTCATAAGTTTGCAATCTGCATGCTATTTTTCATCATCTCTTCTTTTCCATTATCAAAATCACTTTAATCTTTAAAAGAAGGTGATTTGTTTATTTTGAAAAAGTGGTTGCTTTAGTAGAAAATTATATAATGATATATGAGGAAAAAAAAAGATGATGAACACTATCCTTAATAATTTTTTATATAAGTACGAAAAAAATCATAAACTTTAAAAATTCAAATATAAGGCTACTAAATAAGTATGTTCTACGTACCCTAATGAATGTTTTGAATAATGCATATGCTATATTGAAGGCAAATCAATCAAAACAGAATGTTGCTGAAAGCGCCTCAAATCCCGAAGGATAATACTTAAAGAAATTAAAACATTTTATAAGATTACTAATTAACAAAAGATTATTATTTTTGAACTAGGCTTGATTTTTAAAGCACAACATAACACACTTCTTTCTCATAAGTCTATAGAATGACAAGAAAACTTTGAGATGTAATTTATCATATGTCAATTAGAACTTGAACACGACATTTTGTGGATCTTCTAAATATCAATAAAAGAAATAAATTATTTTTTTTCCTATAATCGAGGTTTTACACGTTGTTTTGATAGCAAACAAAAGAAATTGTAACTTTAACGCCCCATTGTGAAAAGAGAATCACTTGACATAAAGTATTTGCTAGACTTTGGTTAATGGAAAGACCAAGTCTCCTAAAATTTTGTTGTAAATGATAATTGGGCCAACAAATAGCTATTGACAAAGTGACATAGACTCGTGACATGAAATTTTGAAGCATTACAAGATATAGCTGGAGAGAATTGACGGACATTTTAGCTGGATCACCTATTTCGGTGAGAGAACATTTTTTTCTTATTTCATTTGTATGTTTAACTTATTATTTACTTTGTCTAGTAAGAAAATTATAATTTTTCTCATATAATGATAACTTTCCGATAGAAGAATAGTTACTAGCTGGTAGCCACCCTAAACGACCCTTCATAAGTCAATGGGGCGCTCTAACAAGCACTCCCAAAGCCAAAACATGATATTTTAGTTAGTTCAATATATAAATTCTTTATTGAATGGCCCCTTGATGGCAATATTTTAATTTGATGACCGAATTCCAACAACGGCAACAGCTAAAAAGTTAAAAATTGCCGACTGCGTCCCTATGCTCGGAAATTTTGAAGGATATCAATATAACTATTTGAATGCGACAACCAAACGTTACTGTCAAACTTGTTAAGCATGCAATAATTCAAGCAAGAAGAGTTGCGAGGTAACAGTCACTTATCTATCGGTGTCTGAATTGTACATTTATTTAATGAAACAAGAAAAGGAATTCCCTTGAAAAGATAACTGGACCAGCCACAATACTACAAATAGGCTTTCACCACTATTGTCTTGATAAATGTTGTGCCAGCTACGGCTGTAGGCTGGTGCAGTATCCTCCTAAAATAAATTATGATAAGGAAAGGAATTGTTTATAATATATAACATAATAATAATAATGTTTTGTTATTTTTATGAGATTATTAAGTATACACGTCATATATATTTCAAGAGTCATTTGTTTGGAGAACTATCTGCGACTTTCCGTTTAATAATTGAGTAATGAAGACAATTTGACAATAGATGGGGAGAGGCCGCGACGGGCTCTCCCAGTTAATTTGAGCAGAACACGTAGCCAGCAATTATTTGAGGGAGGTTGTATTTGGTTCCAGGCCTTTGTGCTGCTAAGAAATAAGGTTATTTAATTTTTTTTTATTTTATTTTGTTATTTTTGGGTTTTGGAAAAATTCCGTCATTGCATGCAGCTTTTACTTTTAAGAAAATTATTTCTCAAGGAAAGAGGATGACAACTCAATTAAAAATAAGGAATTGAATTTCTGGATGTATGAAACAGCTGGATTGTGAGGAAATTATGTGCCTGGCTTGAAATAGGCTCAGATATATGAGAAATTTTTTCATACGGAGAACACACGCAGCTTTGTGTGCGTACTCCGTATAAATCTGATATACTCCCATAATAATCTATGAATAATACTAAAATGAAACCCGTAAAGGTTATTGAAGGGTTATTGGATTTATTGGGTTATTGAAATTAATATTACAATATTCTGTCTATAACCTCTAAATAACCCTAAAATGAAAGTTATTGAGGAGTTATCATGCACGCAGCTTCGTGCATTCTCCTGATGGAAATATTTTTCCAGATATATCGGTTCTTACCATGTCAATACTACTCTCTGCATGAACTCTTCCAGTTTCAGTACATCAAGTAAAAAAAAAATGCTCCCAATATTTTTAGCTTTCTATAGGCGATGAAAAAATTTAGTTTATTGAAGCAATAAATATTAAATATTTATTTTACAACTTATATTAGGTCCACCCCTAACTTAAAAATATTATAGAATAGGACAATTAATATAGGCAAATTAGTGAATCATACGTCGTAATTCGACTTCAGCTGTACAACTGTATGGTGCTATTTTAATCGGAAAACAATAATTTTTCGGTATCAAAGGACAATTTTTCTATAACTATAATCTGTCGAACGGTAATACGATGAAGCTCCTCTATTGATTTGCGCGCGAATTGTCGTCATATTGTGATTAAAACAGGTCGTGCTTATCTTTTACGTTATATTTGACAAAATGTCAGCATCCGTCTCATCTATCTTATCTTATTGGTTTCTTCTAATAAAGGCCTTCCGCATATATTGCGTCTTCACTTTTCTTCTAATCTTGCCACTAATTACGAGGAATGCTCTAACTAATTAATAGATTAGCTAGTGCAAAAGAGGTAATTAATAATTGAGAGCCTTTACTGCTCTACGGAAATAAATTCAGAGCCCGAGGGAAGTTTCATTATCAGGGCAATAGATTAATGGAGTTTGTTTTAATGATTCGGATTAACAAATCTAGACCATTCAAACAGTTAAATTAATACTCGGCTGACTGGAGTTGGATGCCATTGCCAGATTTATTGATTAAATGAAGTTTGACCAGATGAGGTGCTGTAATTACTGGCAGAAGAATCATCAAAGAGAGAGGATAGCAGAGAATTGCACTCGTTAAGGAGGAGAATATATAGTAATATTCAGAGGGAACTTTAGAAGAAGCAAGAGATTGTTTTTTCAAGGAACTTCATAACTTTATATATAAAGTAGAATAATAATTCAAAATGATCTTTATTAGCAGAAGAATAATTCAAAAGGATTAAAGATGTTAACTTCTTTTCTTTTTTCTTATTTATTATTTATTATTTATTAATATTATTATTTCTATTTTTTAATTATATATTTTAACTTCTTCATCCTTCATTATTTTGTTTTGTTTTTTTTTTTTTTGCCTTTTTTTTATTTCTATTTATTTATTTATTTTATGCAGAAAGAGCTAAGTTTCTTGTGAGCTGAAAATTTCAACCCACAACCGTAAGGCAATAGAGTTCTAAAAGATATTTGATCATTTCTTGTTCGAGTAGATGAGATTTTGCGATGTTATAAAGACAAAATTTTCATTTGATTTAAGAAAGTCTATACTTCGTCAGGTTAGAAGTTTGTCCAAACGGTTATTCTTAAATTGTAGGGAGCCTAAGTACATATAATTTCCTGTTATGATGATCCAAACATTTAACTTTAGATTATCACAACACATGAATGGAGGTTCTTTTAAGAATTCACGTGTTAAACAGATGTAATTAGGCTTTTAGCATTTTTACAAACAATTGAACAAAAAAGTAAAAAAGAAATTTAAAGACCAACCATGCTTATTTGTATGTATATTCAAATAATTTTTCAATCCAACAGCACTGTAGCCGTTTGAATTGGCGACATTCTTCATCAGCATTATTATTATTATTATGGCTAGTTATTGGTTAGCTGTTTCGCCAGTCACTGGAGGCTGAAAATGGCCATCAAAATTCTTTTATAAGGCCCTAGGCTGGGCCATATTCCTCCCCTCACATCCACCCTTCCTATATCTACTACTTCACTTACAAAGAGTCGCTGAACGCTTTGTCATTGGTGCATTTGATCGTGTTTTTTTTTTGTCGTTGGGGATCTTTCAGAAGCTCAACTTGATTAAAAAGTTACATTTCGATACCTTGCAAACTTGTTTTTAGAATTTTTCTTTATTTTTCTTATGTTAAAGTAGCGATGAAAATGGTTTCTGGGAATAACAAATTGGTTTGCGATTTCATATCTTTTAATGGTATATTTCGAAAGAATATGGAGAATGATATTTTATTAAACTCTTACATGTTAAACAATGTAATAATTAGTTAGAAGTCATATTAAATAATTTATAAAATTTTATTGAAATGAATATTAGCATGACAGAATTAATTGAATGAATGTGAACGATATAATGAAGGAGCATTGACAGATGACCAATAAAAGTTAAGCTTGTTTAACTATGATTAAAAATAATTAATTAAGATTTGTCATGCTTTCATAGTTCTATAAAAAATTAAAATACATAGAAAATAAACACGTAAAATAAATAGTTTATATATGTCTATATAAACTTGTACTTATTGTTGAATCCAAAATGTCTTGTGGATCACACCCAATATATAGAACGTTGGCCATATAACAGGAAGAGAGAGAAAGAGATAGGAGAGAGAGAGAGAGATAGAGAGAGAAAGAGCGAGAGATTAGAATATATATATAGTAACACAAGTTCTCAGACGTTAAATTCAATAGTTCTTTATAGTGGAAATAACTCCTTATTTTTAAATCATATGATAATTTAATAAAATTACCTATTTTATTCTTATCTTAATGAGAACGTTACAATTCATTATTATACATTTTCATATTTGTAACCAACTTCGAGATCCTTTATTATCCATAAGTGATATTGTCACCATTTTGTATTCATTACATGAAGATTGGTGTTTAATAGCATGTTGTTGTTGTCATTCAGTCATTTGATAATGTTCAGTCAACTGAGAATTCTTCGGTTGGCTACAAGGTTTGCAGTCGGCATCTTTAATAGAATCCTCAGTAAAGGCCCTTTTGGCATTAGTATGAACATAATCTGTTGGGCAGAGAGTGTATCATCGTAATCTAACGGTTAGCACTCCTTAGACAATGGGCCTTCTCAGAGGGTTGGAAAGAAGTTCAATAGAGTACCCTATGGCCATCTTTGTGAAGAATCCCAAAATCAATTGAGAGAGTTGGATACAAATGAATGTCCCTCGAATTATGTGCCGCATACTCTTTTGTTCGACTAAGCTTCAGTTCGGTCGGCCTATAGTTCCAATGGATTTAAATGATGCTTAGCGTTTTCATCTTCTGACTATCTTGATGCAGTTATCTATTGTCTCTTAAATGAAACCTATTGCATTTTTAAGAGATTTGTGTTATCGTACTTTTTATATACATATTTTGTTCCCTATTACTTCTAAAACCGATAGCTGAGATAAAATTAATAGTACTCCTTAATTAAGAGTACTTCTCTGTTGGGCAGAGAGTGTATCATCGTAATCTAACGGTTAGCACTCCTTAGACAAGGGGCCTTCTCAGAGGATTGGAAAGACATTCAATAGAGTACCCTCTGGCCATCTTTGTGAAGAATCCCAAAATCAATTAAGAGAGTTGGATACAAATGAATGTCCCTCGAATTAGGTGCCGCATACTCTTTTGTTCGACTAAGCTTCAGTTCGGTCGGCCTATAGTTCCAATGGATTTAAATGATGCTTAGCGTTTTCATCTTCTGACTATCTTCATGCAGTTATCTATTGTCTCTTAAATGAAACATGTTGCATTTTTAAGAGATTTGTGTTGTCGTACTTTTTATATACATATTTTTTTCCTATTACTTCTAGAACCGATAGCTGAGATAAAATTAAGAGAACAAAATGTAAAAATTGACTTATTTATTGTGTAAAAAATATTTCTAATAATTGAACTCCATGGATTTATGTAGAAGAATTACTTAAAAATGGTGTTGATCAACATGTTTTAATCATCATTTCTGAATTTCCAACCCTTCAAGATGATTTTTAACATAGAAGAGTGTTGATGAGTGGCAAGAAACCCGCAAATGAGGAGACGATGTTGATGAGCTTCAAGCTTTTGATTGAAAAACACTTTCATCTCATAGGAAATATGAAGAATAAACTTAAGAGTCATCAGCTGGTGATAAAGAAAAAGCCTATGGATGTGGGTCGACCGATGGAAATGAAGCCAAAGGAGTGAAAGACACACAGACATATCAATGAGGTCTGAAGAAGGGATTCTATCGAAGGGAATAAAACAAAGCTGGTCAAGCTAGTAGTTTAAAAGAACCGAAGGGTAGAGGAGATGTCTGGGTTGGCTGACGTGATGTCACTCCATGAGATGGGTTTTTGGGCTGATATGCACACAATTGATACATCGATCCTTGCTTTGGGTTCGATTTATAAGCGGCTAGCTCAACAACTGGAACATGTGTTTGTTGGGACCCAGGTCCATCCACGTGAAGACCTCTCTTTCACTCGGTTAGCGAGGCTAGTAGGATATTTTCAACCACTTGTTGGTGCAAGCCTCTCACCTCTCTTTCCCTCGTTCAGCGAGGCTAGTAGGAATTTTTCAATCACTTCCTGGTGAAAGCCTCTCCTTTTCTAAGATTAATGAGATGATTTGTTCAAAGAAATATATTTTTCTTAGACTTGGTTGATGTATTCATTTTTCTATGTAGTATATTTGATTATTTTTGCAGTGGATACCGTGAAAATCATTGACTCTTCAATAATGGACTCAGTTCAAACATCCGCTCTAGAGGCAGCAAAGGGACCATCTACTCCAACCCATGACAGGGCACATATGGTCATGTATCAAGCCATGTTAAGAGGGAGATTGATGCTGGCTTTGCGCATGGACGAAATAATAGACTCCTTCGTCCAGGAGGTTTCCCTTTAGATAGTGATTGTGATATAAGGTTCGAAGGAGAGCTGGTTGTCCTTTATGATGACATTATGACACTACAAGACGACACATTGGATAGATCTAATGGATGTTCATATGACTATTTGATCTCTTAAGTCCAAGTGGAGAAAGGTGTCAAACAATTTAAGTTTTTGGGGCATGTGTTATACCAATGTCTTGTGAGTCGAGGTCCAGTGTCACCCAAGATGAAGACTTGCATTTAAATATTTTGCATTTTTTCATATTTTCAAAATTTTATGTAATTTTGTTTTCTTGATTTTCATGCCAATTTGATGTAATGTTTTGAAGATTGAGGTATAGATTCAAGGTATTTTGAATTCCTTGAATACTCACCAGAATGACTGGGGGATCTTACAAGAAGAAATAATGAGTCCCACTGTGGATTCAGAGGCTTGAATTGACTGTCGTGGATGACCATCCAATATACCAACCCCATGACAATTAACCAAGGGTTGAACCTTGTGAGTTTATTGTAATAATTCCTACATTGTGGGCCACTTCTAATTAGTGGAAGAGAGAAGGAAACATGAAGAAGCTATGCGGTTATCAATGAAGGAGCAGAGGAAGAAGAAAGGCAACCTACCACATCAAGAATGTAAGAGACAGAGGAAGAGGATGACAATATGTCTTATGAGATAGTCCCAAATTTGAAATTAGTTCATTCTGTCCCAAACTTGAGCTTATCGCCTAAAAAATGATCTTAATTTATTAGAATTAAATGAAAATTTGACTCTAAATAGGACGTAATGGAGAAAAAGGATTCAAGTAGCCGACCCCACTTAGTTGGATTAAGGCTTTGTTGTTGTTGTTGTCATTGTTGTTTTCTCTTAAACCACATTCATTATTAGAAACAAAGTCATTAACAATTTGATTTTGATTCAGCAAAAACCTTATTTGATGAATTTAGGGGCTTGGAAGGATCACTGCCAGGAGGTGTCAACACCAAGCATCCTTGGATCCGATGGTGATGGGTCCTCCGATGGTCTATCGACCTAGGAAACATCCTAGAAATACTATATGGGTTTCATTCCCCTAGTTAAAAAAGAGTAGGCTAGCCGACCCTCTCCATGATTGATGCGGACTTTTTATATTGCAAGAACTTATGAACTCAAATTTATATATATTTATAATGATTTTGTAAAGTCTAAACATTCAACGTAAGTATACGTATCGTATCAAGTAATACAGGGCTCTAATGGAGTCTTGGTTATCGATCCCACAGGGAAGGCACGATTCTTACAATAGATAACGTAATACTGAAATCCAATACTCAAATTCCAATTAAAGTTTAATGTTTACTTCTACTAAAAAGATGCAGAAAACAGTAACAATTAAGCAAACTATAATTACTTATAATATCTTCAAAATAGAATAAACTAACAGACACACTAAGCTATGGATTTGAAAGGTTTTAATATCTAAGAAAAGTATCTTTCCTCTTGCAACGAGTATATGATATGTGAATGATATGAAATGATTATTTATTGTATTGTGCCAAATTGGAGCATAAATGTTTCTTTACCCTTAAAAGAGTACCCCCTCTTCCAAGCATGAAAAGAATATTGACATATCCTAAGTTCAGTCACTAAATCTAAGGCTAGGCTGGGAGGATACCGGCTGTCACTACGAAGCTCCCACTCACCCTTCACTTGAAGGCTAACATTTGGGTTTAGTTACTAATCTTAGGACCAAATTGGGGATCTCGGCCTGTCACCCTGAAACCTTCAATTTGAAGTCCATCAAAACACATTTCCCTATTTATTTTTACTCAATTCCCATGAACTACGCAATTCATCCATAGACATTGAATGGATTCTTCATTATTGTTGTAGGACACTAAATCCTTTCAGAGTTAATGTTCAACAACAGATTTTAACAATTCAATTAGCCAGATCAAAAAGTAATTTAAGTTTGAAATGAAAAACCATCACAATTTCTTCAATACTTTAAAAGCACTTCAAATCCACATCATCACATCATCACATCTCCATGCAAGAAGAAAGACAAAGGAGACTACTCATAATTCATAGAGAAGGCACAATAAAACATGGATATAAAAGAAAAGTCATACAAACCACAAAAGCAAATACAATTTATCTATTTCTCTTCCCCAATGCAATTCCCTTGAAGTTCCTTTGAATCCTTTTCTCTCTTCTTTGTAACACTCAATTCCCTTTTTAGAATGGAAAGGAAGAAGCAATCTCTCACTTTACTCCTTCTCCTTCACTCCTTAGAGAAGAATCCCTCTCAAATTCTCTCTTCTACACTCTTCTCTTACAAACCCTAACACTCAACACACTCACACACACTATAACTCTTACTACCACCACTTTCTCTCCTCTCAAAACCTCTCCATTTTTGTCTAAAAACAGTTACTTATAAGTTAGAAATGAAATTCTAAAAGTTTCTTTAAGCATCCCTTCAAAAAGTATCGGGCGCTGGCGGCTCTCTATCCTCCGAATATTTTCTGGGCTCTCGGGAAAATGGCGCCGGCGGCGCCAGAAGCTGTTTTCCTCCTTTTTACTCCTTTTCGCTCTAAATTCGTTCTTTTTCGCTTCTTTTCGCTTATTTTCACTCCAATCACCTAAAATCATCATACCTGCAACAAATCATGAAAAATACCTTTCTTTAAAGTGCAATATCACCAAAAATGGGTAAAATTATATAGCAAAAATAATATATATTTTTGGTGCATCAAAATCCCCCAAACTTAACTATTACTTGTCCTCAAGTAATCCTTTTATTACATGAAAATATAACTCAAGGCAATGTATTTTTCACCTGTAAGATACTAGAATTTTTCATTCAAAAGAATATATTGGTAAGACTTTTAGAAAGAAATTCAGTAACTCATGTCAATACTACAGGTATATGAATATTCAACAATTAAGTCTAAGGGTTCTAGTCTTCTATTTATTTCAAGATAAACCATAATTTGTCACATTAAGAGTGCCTTAAAATATTATGTGAAAAAGGAGTTCATGCAAACTTCATCAGAATGTAGGCTAATACTTTAAAAATAAATTCAGAAATGAAATCAAGTTCTCCCTTTATGGTGACTCAAGTGAAGTCAATTTTTGACTAGGCATCTCCTCAAGCTTCTCCTCATAAATATTTTTTCTTTCATATTTGCCTCTCAGGTATCAAAATTCTCATACTCACAAACAAAAGGTTCCCAAGTCTGATAAAATGCATGAATACACTGAGGGGTAATTTCAACCATTTTTCCTCTAATTAACACATACTCAGTCTCAGTTCAAAGCACATTTGCATAGAACTCTCTCACAACACCCAAAACAGCATTCGCAGTAAAATAACAAAATCTCTCCCAGTTTCGCTCAGCAATTGTCTGTTCTACAGATCCACCAGGATTATCAAAAGCTCAATCCTGAATACACTTCTTATTGTAAAGGTAAGAATTAAAATGAAATTGCGCTTTAACATTGACAAATTTTGCTTCATCAAAATCCAATTTTTTCTTCCCTTTACTCATCTTTAGAGCCATGTGAATTACTAAAAATTTACAAGAAAATTCCAATAAATTCCAAATCCACAATCTAACAAACTCCAAATACTATTCTAAACAAGTAAGAGCAAATTTCATCATAGGAAATCCCAAAATTTCTTCAAAAATCCTAAAATTCCAATCTAAGCAATGTGAGAGATTCCTATGGTAAAAATCAAAACTTTTTAACTCAAAGTGAAGCTCTTACCAAGAGAAGTGTAGATCCGGTCTCTAAAAGCCTTGAAATTGCTTCAAATCCAAGATCTAGCAAGCCCTAGGTCTTCAAAATCGTGAAAATGGAGAAGGAAGACGAAAGCAATGGAAAAAACCGCAGGTCCCAAAATCAAAATCGTGAAATAAAGGGTTTTCGGCCTTTTTCTGCGGCACTCTATTTTTTAAAATAGGCCAAACTCTCTGGATTTGGGCGCCGACGGAGCCAGTGCAAAAATTTTTCTAGGTTCGAAAATTTTTTTCGTAATTTCAATCGTTTCATCATCCACAATGACATTTAACACTTTATTAAGCATCTATTTCATCACACAAGCAATAACTAACACAATTCTTACACAAACAACATAAAACATCACTTCTATATATAAAATCCACATTACAACATAAACACTAATATGTTCATCAAATTAAACCAACAACTCTTAGATTTTTAGTGTTGCAAGTACACTACGATAAACAAACACTAAAATCTAAGCACACACAATGAAATTAAGCATAAAAAATCCAAATGCACACTACAAAGCAAAGCAAAGCAAATACTAAACACACCAAATAAAATTAAGCAAAGTAAAGCAAAAACACATCAAACATAAGCAGAATCCAGTAATCACTCCTCATCGGTCTCAGAACTATCTTCCTCTCTAATATCTCCAATAGATTGCTGATGAACGAACAAATTATAGAAGGGACGAAATGGGAATTCATCAGATGAATCCTCAGCAATCACAACATTCTTCTTCATCAGATTAATCAGGCCCATTTCAATCCGACTAGTGTGATCAAATTGTTCCTTCATCCTCCAGTCTATATGATCAAATAAGTCAGAAATATTATTAATGGTATTCATAACATTCTGTACCTCTTTTTTCAACTACTTGATTCTCTTCAGTATCATTCTGGAATTTTTAGGAAAGTAAGGCTGAATGGGTTGTGAAGTCTGAGTTGGTTAATCAGCAAGCAGATTCATATTACCTTCATCTCCTACTGTTTGGTATTCATAAAGATTAGTTAGGTCAATAGGCCTCCAGGGAAGAAGAACATTTTCCCAACTCTCATATAAAACTTGTGATTGACTACACAATAGAAATATGGTGGACAGGTATCCAAGCACATATTTAAATCCATGAACTATCAATCCCAAAATTGATTTCACAATTATATTTCCAATATCAATCGGCCTTCCAGTTTGAATACAAAAATTCAAAATAACACATTCTATGGTTACTTTACTAATATTTAAAGTTGGAAATAACTTCGCCGAAATAAAATAATGCCACTGCTTTGACACCGGATTTAAAGATACAGAAGGGGAACTAATATATCCATTGTCTCTTACTTCCCAATCTTCATTTTCATCTGTCAAATAACGATACACATCATTCATATTATCACTTGTAGCATTAAAATTGGAATAGTGGCAGATACGTTCATTCTCAATCATAAAGTCATTATCTCTCACAGGAAAGAATTGTACAAACCCACCTCGCACAAAGATGAATCCTTGGTTGATCCCATGAAGATTTGCATAGAATTCCTTCACAACCGGAATGACTACGACAGCGGTAGTGTAACATAGCACTTCCCAACATCTTTCCTTTATTATCTCTTCAACACTTGTAGTAGGATTATCCATACCTCGATTAATAAAGCCTCTTTCCTTGATAATCCTCCTCTCTGTTGAATAATCGTTGTGCCTCGAAACTGATAAAATTCTGCCGGTTGAAAATGCGAGATCAAGGGGTTTCTATGGAGTATGAATCCATGGGATGCGAATTGGGAAAGGTAATTTTCATTTTTCAGGAGTTTGGAAGTTTAAAATGGAGTTTAGGGAGTTATAAGGAAGAAGATCCCGCTCAAAACCGCCAAAAATCACATTTTGAAAGTCCAAAAATCGTCAACAGGTTTTGGGCGCCGGCGGAGTTTGATAGGACGCCGACAGCTCTCAAACCCGAAATTCAGTAAACTTCTCTGTAATTGGACGCCGACGGCGCCAGTGGTGAAAAATCTCACCAAACTTCATTTGGCCCAAAATATTCCAATATCTCAATTCGATCCAATATTTATCAATTCTTAAAAGTATTTAAGAGCAATAAGGATTCCAAAATAACTATCTAAAAGCACAACTACAACAAACAAGTAAACACACCACAAAGATACATATTGGTGCCTCCCATAAAGCGCTTGGTTTAACGTCGTCAGCCCGACACACCATTCAGTTAATTGAGATAACTCAGCATTAAAACCTTTTTGATGTCAGGTTGAAACCCGTCAAAGTAAGGCTGTAATCGATGCCCATTAACCTTGAAATCTTTCCAGTATCAGGATCCTCAATATCAATAACTCCAAAAAATGAAATTTTTCAACTGTAAAATGTCCCAACCATCTAAGACTTGAGCTTTCCAGGAAATAATTTCAACCTTGTGTTGTATAACAAAACTTTCTGCCCATATTCAAATTTCTCTTTCAATATCTTCCGGTCATGCCACAATTTCATTTTCTTTTTATAGATCCTGTCATTGTGATAAGATGCATTTCTAATTTCTTCCAATTTATTAAATTGCATAAATCTCTTCTCTCAAGCATTTTTCAAATTAAAATTGAACTCTTTTATCGCCCAATATGCTTTATGCTCCAATTCAATCGGTAAATGACAAGTCTTCCAAACACTAGTCTATAATGAGACATTCTAATAGGGGTCTTAAAAGCAGTCCTATAAGTCCATAATGCAGTATCTAATCAAGCAGACCAATCTAACTTGTGATTATCCATAGTTTTCTCCAAAATCCTCTTAATTTCATGATTAGACACTTCTGCTAAACCACTAGTCTGGGGATGATAAGCAGTAGATATTCTATGAATAATATTATATTTCTCAATCAATCTCTTAATTTGATTATTCCTGAAATGAGATCCACTATCAGTTATAATCACTCTCGGCATTCCATATCTCGTAAATATAATTTTTCTTTAAAATTTTTGAAACACTCCGAGCATCACATCTAGGTAAAGAAATAGCTTCAATCTATTTCGAGACATAATCAACTGCAACCAGTATATATAAATTTCCAAATGAAGGAGGAAATGGTCCCATAAAATCTTATCCCCATACATCAAAAATTTCAACTTCCAAATTATAGTTTAGAGACATTTCATTTCTTCTAGAGATATTACCTACTCTGTGACATCGATCACATGATTTAATATATTTGTATACACCTTAAAAAGAGTAGGCCAATAAAATCCAGATTGTAAAATCTTAAAAGCAGTTTTATCAACACTGAAATGACCTCCAAATTCAGAATCGTGACATCTTTGAATAATTAAGTTAGTTTCTTCTTGTGGCCCACATCTCCTAATAATCAGATCCTTACACTGTTTATATAGATAGGGCTCATCCCAAAAATAAAATCTTGCATCATATAAACTTCTTTTGTTGTTGCCTTGTTAAATCAGGTGGTACAATATCACTCACAATATAATTCACAATATCAGCATACCAAGGCAAATTTCTTCCCATAATAGTATAACATTGTTCGTTAGGGAAAGTTTCTGCAACTTCCTTCTCAAATTTAGATAATTTATCATACTCTAATCTCGACAAATGATCAGTTATTTGGTTATCAGATCCCTTTCTATCAACTATCAAAAAAATCAAATTCTTGCGGAAGAAGTATCCATCTAATAAGTCTAGGTTTGGCATCCTTCTTTTGCATTAAATATTTGATAGTTGAATGGTCTGTATGCACAATACTTTTAGCTCCAATTAAATAAGGTCTAAACTTTTCAAAAGCAAATACTATGGCTAATAACTCTCTTTCAGTAGTGGTATTATTAATTTGAGCTTCATTAAGAGTTTTACTAGCATAGTAAATGACTTTGAAAACTTTATCATGCATTTGCTCCAATGCTACTCCAATCGCATAATCACTAGCATCACACATAAGTTCAAATGGTTTGTCCCAATCAGGTGAAACAATTATAGGTGTAGTGATTAATTTCTTTTTCAATAATTCAGAAGCACACAAACATTCATCATTAAAATCAAATTTTCTATCATTTTCTAGAAGTCGGCACAAAGGTTTGGTAATTTTAGAAAAATCTTTAATATATCGCCTCTAAAATCTAGCGAGTCCTAAGATACTCCTCACCTCTCTCACAGTAGTGGGTGGTGGCAATCTCTCAATCACTCTAATTTTAGCTGCGTCTACCTCCATACCATATTCAGAAATTTTATGCCCAAGTACAATTCCTCCTGCAACAATAAATTTACATTTCTCCCAATTTAGAACTAAATTTGTTTTCTCGCAAAGCTCCAAAACTTTTGCTAAATTTTCTAAATAGATTTCAAATGAAGTCTCGAATACAGAGAAATCATCCATGAAAACTTCTATTCAATTATCTATCATACTTGTGAAGATAGACATCATACATCTCTGGAATGTTGCAGGTGCATTACACAGTCCAAAAGGCATTCTTCGAAAAGCAAAAGTTCCGTAACTGCTAGTAAATGTTGTATTTTCTTGATCCTCAGGAGCAAAAGGTATTTGATGGTAACAAGTATATCCATCCAGAAAGCAGTAGTACTTGTGTCCAGCAAGTCTATCAGCATTTGATCGAGAAAAGGAAGAGGAAAGTGATCTTTTTGGGTGGCGGCATTTAATTTTCTATAGTCAATACAAATTCTCCATCCATTAAATTGTCTTGTGAGTATAATTTCATTACATTCATTCACTTCAACAGTCACTTGACCCACACTAAATATATGCGTACTAAAAATTCAATCCCCGGCAATGGAGCCAAAAACTTGACCCGCAATCCGCTGATGACAAATATACTAATTAATTCTTTCAAATATATGTAATAGATTATAATAGCAGCTACTGTATATAAATATAATTTTATCGAAAATATTTTACACACTAGGGGTACTACGCAAGTATACATATCATATCAAGTAATATAGGGCTTTGAAACAAAGATCCCAGTATCGATCCCACGAGGAGTGAGTTATGGATTTTTAAATATTTTAATTTTATTTTTAAGTATTTCTTTTATAGTTCTAAATTTAATATTTTTAATTTACTAGATGCAATAATAAAGCAGTAATGAAATGATTAATGTAAATGGCAATAAGAAAACAACTTTCTTCCTTTCAATTAATCCAAGATTTTCTAAGATAATGATAGTATTCGTGGAGAATATAAATTTATGGTATTGTGTCAAATAGAAGCATTCATATTATTTACCCTTTAATCCAGGTGTAAGAACATTGGCTAGCCTATAGATCAGGTCTGGATGTATTGTTAGTAGAATGGGTTAATCTAGGCTCACACTACTAGATGTCCAAGGGTGGCTATTGTCGGCCCTACTAGTGACCCTTTCCTTCTCTATAAACCAAATCACAAGAATTTAGTATGTCACTCTAAAAACTTATCAATTCTACGCCCATTATATAATATCTTCCTATTTATTTGCACTTCACATTGAATAACCCGCACAAGGCCTTCGACTACCCAAGGATTCATGTGATATCTACTAATTAAGAATTCATCTCCTTCTAGGTATCAAAACTCTTCAACAGATTTTAACAATTTAAATGGCCAATTTAAATAGTAAATTAAGATCTGGTATTAATATCATCACAATGTTTTAAAGTATAAATAGTTTTTAATTCTCCAATGAATTTTATATTATCTTATTTATCTTTTTATAATTGAAAGGAGAAAGTAAACTAACTACTCAGAACACATTGAATTTAAACAACAAAACATGATAATAAAACTTTGAATAAAATTACAAATACTTTTCTCAAGTGTTTCTCCTACTGAACCTCTGAATTCTTCTGACTCCAAAGCAAATAAACTTCAAAAGCACCAACTTTTTAAACTCTCAATACAAACTCTAAATAAAATAACTAACTAATTTATGAAGGATAGTAAAATGTGGCCCTAAAGTATCTCTCTAATTCTCTCTCTAGATGGGGCTCTAGATAGGGGGCTAAGTTGGGCGTTTTTCTCTGAAGGAGTAGCCTCCTATTTATAGACTTCAAGGGTTGCCTCAAGGCACCTCTTCAAAATGTGTCCACATTCAATGAATCTTCTAGAAGGTGTGTCTGGCGCCTAGGCGCCGGAATCTGGCGCCTGGCGCCGGACTCTGCATCCAGTTCTTCTTACCTCTTCACTTTAGATCGCACCTCTTCGTGATTAAAACTATTTCCAAGCGTCCAAATACATTGTATCACATGTCCTATAAACCAGGAACAACTGCCAGTCTTCTAGAAGGTCCAATAACTGCTAACACCGTCAAAATAACCGTCCAAATATCGTCAAAAATCTTGACAACTCCCGTATCGACCTGGCGCTTAAGCGCCGGATTCTGGCGCCTAGGCGCCATACCAATAATTTTGACAATTTTGCATTTTGGCTCCATTTTTGCTTCTTTTTGCTCCTTTTTCACTTTTTTTTCCTTCTTGAACATTTTTCCATCACCTATATCCAAAAACACAAAAATACCTTTCATTAAAGCATAATATCCTTAAAAATTAGATAAAAATCAAGGCATAAAAATTGGTATTTTTTTCATGGATCAAAATCCCCCAAACTTAAACGTTACTTGTCCTAAAGTATCCCTTTTTACTATATAAAATGTATAACATTTGGAATGAAAGATAAATATTTAAGACTCCTTGTAATTTTTGATCTTATAAAGGCTTTAGTAAATCATTAACCAAATTTCACTAAGTTTAATTTTAAGAATTTAAAGAATATTCAATTACCAAAACATAAGACTTCAAAAATTTTTCAATCATTTCGAAAATAATAGAAGTTTATTTTATTAAGATCACATAGATTATTTACAAGAAAAAGATTTTCATGAAAAATCTTTTCTAAATAAAGATTCATGCATAAAAATTAAGTAAAGTATGTAACTAGTTTTCTTCATATAAGATAATTCAAGTGAAGCCAGTTTTTTATTAGGCATATCCTCAAGCTTCTCCTCTTTTTTTCTTTTTTTTTTTCACAGTGAGGATTACTGTATCTGGATAACTTTGTTAATGATTTTGAGCTTCACTATCCTTAACTTATATTTTCAAACTTTTACATTTTCACTTAATTATTATAACATGAATAGAATTTCAAAAAGACTTTCAATCTTTTCTTTTTCAAGTTATAATTTTTGATTTCTTAATACTTCTAAAATTCAATTATTTCTATTATGAATAGAAAAATTTCTTAATCTTATTCTTCTTTAAGTTAAATAATTCTATTCTTAAAATCAATCAAAGTTATTAAAATTTTGGTTAAGTCCACTAAATTATTTATAATTTCAAAAATTTAAGTGATCTTAAATAGATTCTTCATTCCTTATGTTATGTTATGATTTTTCTTTTTAGAAAATATTAGTTTATTAAGGACAAATAAAATTTAAATTTGCATGTATTTTCCCTTTCCCCAAACTTAAGTTTTGGTATATCATAAAAAAAAATTATGAGAGAAAGAAAAGTATAATTTAAAAAGGAATTTTATAAGCATGTAAAAAAAATTCTAGAAAGAAATATAATTTACTTCTACACATGCTTTTTATGAATATTACAGAAATAATGAAGCATATAAAAGTAAGCAGGCTCAAAAAAAAATTATAGTAGTAGTTGAATTAAATAACTACATTACTAACATAAATAGAATAACATTCTAACTATTCTAGAATACTAAGCAGTAGGCTGAAACAAAAATAAACACAAATTCATTCAAATTTCAGTCTGCAACTAAATATTTAAAATAGTCTGAACATCAAACAATTCATACAAAGTCTCATAAACAAATCTAAACTAGCAAACAACAAACAACAATCAGTACTAACAAACAAAAACTAAACTAACAACAGACTCAGCACATGTCAGAGGTAAATCAGGCTACTAATCACTGTATGTAGCCTCGTCATCGTCATCACTAAAAGAAAACTCCACATCCTTATGATCAACATATGGTGAAAATCTAGGACGGGTGGGAAACTGAATATCATGCTCAACCTTAAAGAATCTAACTAAAGACTCTGATTACTCAGCATCATACTCACTATTCCTCTGGGTGTAATCAGATAGGTGATCAATTTTTATATCCATAGTATCAACTCTGCAGCGAGTTAGAAATATCTCATTCTGCTGCTCCAGAAATTGATCATGCATCAATTTCCAAAAACTAGACGGTGGCTCAGCAGTAGAAGTAGAAGGTCTGGAAGTGGAAGCTCTACCTGGAGTAGGTGCAGAAGTAGAAGGGGCTGTAGATCTCTTCCCACGAAGACGATCATAGATACTAACGCTCTCCTGC
The DNA here is from genome assembly GCA_022702705.1 of Papilionanthe hookeriana x Papilionanthe teres. Classification (NCBI taxonomy): domain Eukaryota; kingdom Viridiplantae; phylum Streptophyta; class Magnoliopsida; order Asparagales; family Orchidaceae; genus Papilionanthe; species Papilionanthe hookeriana x Papilionanthe teres. Next base: position 104,195,095 of record CM040427.1, read on the forward strand.
CCATTTGGCTTAGTAGACTTCAGCTTCTCCTTAGAAATATCAGCGGTGACTCCATTGTTCACACATAAAGTATAAATCAGGGATGGGAATCCTAGTCCTACAGAAGTACTGGATCTAGCAGTAGACTCCACAGAATCATAAATAATTCTACCGACATCTATCGGCTTCCTCTCCTGAATGCAGTAGTTTAAGATAGCTCAATCTCTATCACTTCGCTTAGGTGGTTGGAATGTATAAGTCTTGCAGAAATAAAGTAATGCCATGCCTTTGAAAGACCATCTAACTTAGAAGATTTAAAATTTACCCGTTTATCGTTTCGGATCTTACAAGCTCCAGTGTCGTCAGTCAAATAAGCAATAATCATCTCAAGATCTCCCTCAGATGGAGATAATCCAGAATAGTGGCACTCGATGGTAAGTGGCAGTCCATAAAAAATATTGATCCTTTCCGGTGTAAATCCTACTCCAACACCTCTGACGAAGACTTCGTAGTCTTCCGCATCCAAAAAGTTAGCATAAAATTCGCGCACGACTGGAATAACAGCAACAACGGTGAAATAACAGAATAATTGCCAGTTGTGCACAACGATCGTGTTCTCGATCATTTCACCGGGATTGTAAAAGCTTCGCTCTAAGATAAATTTTTTTTTTCGTGATATCGAAAATGCGCTGCCGCATTCGCGAACTTGCTACTGTCAAAATTTTCTCGTGCCTTTCCTCGCTTAGATCTCAGTGTCATCTAAACGTGAAAGAAAACACAAATAAATTAAGGAATCAAAGATTTAAACTCTTTTTAATCTTAAGAAACTTAAAATTAGTTTAGAAATTCACGGAGAAACATTAAAAATCAAAATTTTTCTCAAAATTTTGGTTTTTAGCCAAAAATAGAAAAATTATGGGGAAAATAAAAAATAAATGGATTTGAGTGTAGATCTGACCTTGAGATGAAGAAATCAAGTGATTTCGGGCTCAAAATCTTGATGTTTTGACCTCAAAATGTATTTAGAAGGCGGGTGTTGACCTCATTTTTGATGAGGTCTTCTCTTCTTCTCTTTAGTACTTAGGATCTAGCCTTAGGCTTTTCCTTTGACTATCCTAGAGGATTAGAATTGGGACCCACCACTTAGAAATTCAAACCACTTCTTAACTCCCTGCAAACTCCACAAACTTGATTGTAGACCCCTAATCACCTAGATGGTTGAAATTAAATGTGGAAGTTTAAAGGATGAGTTCCTATAGGATTCTTTGGCCTTAGGACGCCTCAGGTGGCCCAGTGCAGTGAAAGGGGCTGACTTACACACACACTACACCTATACACTGCACTTTCACACACCTCTTAAAACCACACCCATACCCAATTTGACCTCCTGAATCATGCAAGTGGTTCGCATGGATGGTCCTTAACCCTAAGCCCTCGGCTAAGAGGGTTAGGAACAACATAGTGGATGCCTCAAATGAGTCCCTTCATGGCTCATGTGGGCTTGATATGGCTTCATGGCTCAACCAAAATGAGTTCATTCCACTTACATTTACTCAAGCTTCAATTTTCCAAATTTTCAATTTTTGACCCCCGGGACCCTACACCCGCCTAGCCTACCCAAAACCCTTAAAATTACCCAAATTTTTCAAAATTTCCAAATCACCCAAAATTCCCCAAAACCATTTCTAAACATTTCCTCACCAATCAAATTAATCATCCATACCCAAAAATACCAAAAATTCCAAAAATACCTCCCAATACCCTCCAAATACCCAAAATGCCCCTCTTAGCCAAAAAATCCAAAAATTCAGAAAATTCCCAGAAAATTTCAGAAAATCCCAAATATTCCCAATTTCATTTTGTTCAACTACATCATGGGCCAATTTTGTCAATTTACCCCACTTTTATCAAAACCCCCAATTTGACCCATTTTAACCCAAAGTGAACCCGATGTCAAACCAAACCTACCCAATTGACCCAAATTGTGGTCCAATTCAATTCTAAACTTCAATTCAACATCCCCAACACCAATCTAGACCAAATCCAAGCCCAATTTGATTGGCATTGGGATCCAATTTCACTTTTGGCCTTAAAGCCCAATTTGGACCCATGACCCAAACTTAGCCCAAACTCACCCAATTCAACTCCAATTAACCCTAAATATTTTCTAAACCTTCCTTAACATCCCCATAAACAAAACACTAACATGATTTGCCCAAGATTTTGACCCAAACCCTATTCAAATTCAACCCAAAACCAAAATTCCTTAAATGGGCCTACACCCAAACCCAACCCAAATAGGCCCAAGTCCCAAAATCCAAACCCAACCAAAAATTGAAACTTCTTTAAAACACTCCCATAAACATTTCCCAACATTTATTTTACATCAATTTCAACTTTAGCCCAACTTTGGCCCATGGTAGCCCATTTTGGCCCACCTTAGCCTCTTTACCAAAAAGCCCAAATTCAACCCAATCCAAACCCAAATCACCCCACACTTGTTTCAAACCACTCATGACACATCCATAAACCAAACTCAACAATTATTTGGCCCAACCTCTTTACAAAATTCCCATCCATAAATTCATTTTTAAACTTAGAGGCCCATTCCTTAAACCATTTTAAAAGCCTATCTTTTACCATATCCAAAGGCCCAAAATTGGTCCCAAAGCCCATATGACATTTCCCCTCATTATACTTTCAATTAAACTCAATACCTAAGTCCTAAATTCATCATCAAATCATCCCAAATCAAGCCTTATCCAAGTTCTCATTAAATTATCAAAAGAATCCCAAAACCCATTTTCATGAAATTGACTAAACCTTTCCCCAAGCCAAAGGTGAGCCATGAAGCCATGCATGAGCCACATGTGAGCCATGAGAGCCTTGGACACTCCACCATGCCATATTGGGTAAGAAGAGGGAGGGCTTTCCTTAATCCCTAAAGCTCATTAGCCTTAATCATGATTCACCTAAACTTAAATTTAATCCAAATATATTTGGATGGAGACTTCTCCATGCCAAACCGACTGATCCCTTTGATCCCCCACGAGCACCCAAAGCCACCTTGAAGGGTGCACCAAGCCCAAATGGGTGGATTGACCCATTTAGACTCAAAACTAGCCATGCCCCATTCTACTTTGGATCAAAGCCTTTACACATGGCAATTGCCGATTGCTTGCACCAAGTCCCGACCCCGAACCCACCTGACCTTGAGGGTGACCCATGCTCGGCCTGCCGGCCACCCGATCATCGGAAAACACCATGCCCGAGACCTTGGGAGAGGCCAAGCTTTAGAATTCTACCTTGCTTGAACCGCCCCATGCCCGATGGCTACCATGGCTGTTCTTCTCCTCACCTAGCGGTCGATCCCGACCCTCGACTCCTCCGGGAGGCCCTCCAAGCCTCTCCTGATTTAAACCCCTCACCCTCTCGGCCAAAGGAGGTGCTCGAACCAAGCCTTAAGGAAACTCGCCAAAATCATTCCGGATCACTCTCCACACATAGAGCACTTGATCCCCACCGAATTCCAGACCCAATTCCCTCCAGATCGAGCTCAATTTTGAGCTCAAACTTTAGCCCAAAACCAGGACACTTCTTCACAGTGAGCCAATCCCCAAATTGATTGGTCCTACACCTTCACTGGACCAAGAGGAGAAGTTTCCCACTGAAAGCCCCATCTCCAGGCCACCCAGTTGCTCCAGCCTTTGTGCGGCTTATTTTTAGGTTGAGTGTTGTATTTTGAAAAGGGGTCGCCTACAGAAGTTGTCAGCGAATTTTAAATTTAATTTAAATATATATATAATTTAGAAAGTAGTATTTGATTTTGAAAATAATTTTAAATTTAAAAGTTTTAAGATATGAAATCAAACCGATCTCACATCCCAAATAGTTTATATAAACGAGCACCGCACCACAAACCGTGTATCTATCCCGAAGAATAGACACACTTTTTGATGATGGGGCTCGATTAAATAAACTAGGAGATTTGTGACATCCGTTTGGTCTGCGAACCAATTTTATAAGCCGACAAGTTCCCCTGCTTAATATAAATGAATTAAGCAGGGTTTATATTACTCGGGTTCTTAAAGTTCCCTATAAGGGCAAGCCCCATAGTTAATTACATCTTAAGTGACGAGAATCACCTAAGAAAACTCTCGATAATAACCGAGTAGTTCGCTCTCAAGAATTTCAAAGTTTAAGTTTTCGAGGATTGAATTTTGGAATTTCAATAGGGAATGGATCAAATTTGGAACATTTTGTTTTGGGAATTCAAAGGAAGAAGGGTAGGAGAAATTACAGATTCGAAGCGAACTTCGGTAATTTCCCGACTATCCTATTGTTTGGTTTGAATTTAGGAAAGTCCTAATGTTTATTTAATTTTTTGATCTTGCCGATTTTAATTAGTTAGGACTTATATTTGTATGATAAAATCATACAAATAAATCTCGAAGATGTGAGGGATTATGTCGTATCGGACGACTACCTCGGAGTCCTAAGACCGATTAGGGCTTAATTTACATGACATGATCATGCAAATGCCTAACGAAGAGTTGAGGATTTATGTTGCACTAGAGCGAACTACCTCGAAGTCCTACGGCTTGGTTATTTAATTCTAAGAATGGTTTTGCTGATGTAGATTTCGGTTTGCTTGACGACGATGGCCGTCGTTGTCCACCATGCTCCGAGCTCCTTGTTGTTGCAGAGGTTTAGTTTTAGAAGTCATAAATCGGGAGATGAGAGAAGTGTTTGGCTTTAGAGAAAGTCTTAATTTCCATGTGTCTTTAATATTTTAATTAAAACGAGGTCTTAAAGTTGATTAAACGTAACCGATTAAGACCCACGGTTCCGTCATCCCGGCACCGTTATTTTCATCGAATTCACTTAGTCCAGATGAATTTGCTAATCTCAACTGAATGAGTTCCGCACTTTCATTTAGACCGTGGGAAATCCCGTTAGCAACACGTGGGTTACATCATCCGAGGTATTCCCGATCATTCAATGAGATGTTTTAATTTAGTTGTAGTTGTAGTTTTGTTGTTCTGTTTGTGATTAAATTTTGAGTTGTCTTATATTTTGAAATGTTGTGGCGGTGAATTTTATCTTGTAGTGTCTTTTAATTTAGTTATGGGTTTCGGTTTTGGTTTTCGTCCTAAAGGTGTAAGTTTTCATGCAACGAGTTGTTTATCATGCGAAGCAAAGTAAGTGCGATGCGATTAAATAAATTGCAGTAAAATAAATTGCAATAAAATAAAAGCGTACTCGGAGGGTCTTCCCGTCATCCCAAGCTGCAATTAAAATACAATTTAGAGCATTTAAGCATTTATAGCAATTTCTAGGTAAAGCTAAGGGAAGGGTTATGGTTTTCTACCAAGTTCCTAATCCTATAACTTAGTCATTTCCTATGACGTCTAGGTTCTTGTATTTTAGTTTGAGGACGATTTTCTTCATCGAAGAACAACTAAGTTCAATTGTTCTTATAAATATCCTATCATATTGAGGAAGTGCTTAAGACGAATCTTAAACATCTTTTCAATATTTCTAGGATTGTTTTAAGTCCAAATGAATTTAATTACACAAATGAATTAATCGTCCTAAAGTTTAAGTTTTGTTGTCTTGCTCAGTGAACTAGGACATTTGAATATCCTATGAGTGAAGTAAGACTGCTTTTAACACTCCTTTTAAGAGTTATGACATCACGAGCTTTCGAGGGCAAATGGATGTTCAAGTGAGTTGTGATTTAATTTTAGTTAATGGATTTAAGTTTGGAATAGTGTTCAAGTTGTTTTAGATTTATTTTGAATTTCTTTATGTCTTAAGTAATGTTATATTTAATTCAATTTAATTTAACTTAACTTAATTTAATTTAATGTGGTTTAATTTAATTTAATTTACTTTAAGTTAATTTAATATAATATGCTTTAGCTTAATTTAATTCAATTTGATTTAATTTAATTTGATTTAGTTTTAATTTAATTTAATTTAATTTAATTTAATTTAATTTAATTTAATTTAATTTAATTTAATTTAATTTAATTTAATTTAATTTAATTTAATTTAATTTGATTTAATTTGTTTTAATTTAATTTTTTATTTTAAAGGGATTTGCTTTAAATAACTTAACCTTAACTTAATTTAATGATAAGTCTTTTAGCATTTTAAACCTTAAACTTGGATTATCATTTTAATTAGGAATTAAGTTTTATTGAGATGATTAATTTAGGGATCCTTAAATTAAAGAACAAATTTCTTCCTAATAACATCCCTATTTTAATAATTCCAATTTTATTATTCTTCCAAATTTAATTCATTATTTAATTAAGGTTTATTTCAATTATTTTAAATTGTTTAGTAGGTTTCTACCCTTTAATTATCTAAATTTCAATCATCCAAATCAGATTAAAATCAAATATTTTACCTATTAATTTTATTAAGCCTAAAGTTTTAATTAAGGGTTAAAATTTTAATTACCATTTTGCCCTTCAAGCCTAATAATTTCATAACTCACTAAATTGAGCTCAAATGAATTTGAAATTTTTATGTGACTTCACTCATATGTCAATAAAGACATTAGAGGAGAAAATGTGATTTTTCCGTATTTAATTTATTTATATAATTATTTTTCGTGGAAAATAAGGATTTCCAAGGAAAATTCAATAATATGACCAAGGGAAAGTTTCTATCCTTAAAAAAATTATGGGACATTCCTAATGACCAGAGGACCACTTGGACTAATTTTTGTGATTTTTGGAATTACATTTTATTTATTAGAATTATTTTAAGTTCTGGAGTATTAATTAATTTAAAAATAGAATATAAGTTGAAAAATGAATTTTACAATTTTTAAAATTCTCTCTGATATCAAGGATTCCAGAGAACCAAATTTTACAATTTTCTGATTTTTATTTAATTTATTATAATTATTTTAGTGAAAATACTAGAAAAAATATATATATTTTTTAAATTTTAAAATTACCCTAGGGCTTTAAAATTTAATATCTCATTAAATAGACCTGAGAAAAATATGGGGTTTGTTCCTAAGTGATTAAATTTCAAAATATGACATTTGGTGAATTTTATTATTTTTGTGATTTTTATTATTTTTACATTATTAAAATATTAAAATAATACTAAAAAATTAACTTTTTTAGAAAGTTGAAATTTTAATTTTCTTAAATTTCCCTGCTATCAGAGAGGCTCCAAAACCAATTTGGTGAATTTTTGAAAGGTATTTTGAAAGTTATGAATTTTTTAAAGTTTAAAATGACTAAATGGCTTAATCAACCCATTTAGTAGGGCTAACTCAAGTCCAATTGACTTCAAATTTTTATGGTGGGTTCCTCTCGATCCTAAAGGTCGGTGGAGAATTGATTTCAAGTCAATTTGATCTATGGTTAACTCTAATTAATTAAAGTTCAATTTTGGGTATTTAGGCCAATTAGGGTTAATCTGAGTGGATTAACTCAAGTCCTATTTTTCCTAGGGTTCTCTGGTTATAAGGAACATTACCAAATTTTCCTAGAATTTATCTCACAACATGCTAATTTTTGGAATTAAAATACTCAAAACAGCAACATGCATTTGAAAAATCAATAACTTTTCACAGAGATGGCCTCTGACCTTGGAAAATTCAAGAAATATTCCCAAGTTCAGAGGCTTCAAAAGCCCTATGGTCTCATGCCATGGTGAATTGTATGAATGCATGGAGAATTAATACAATGCAGGGAGTAAATAATTAATTAAAAATAAAATACTAGATAAAATCAATTAATTTCTTTTCCATATTATTCTCCTCTGTTCACTGAGCAAGAGTGTATTTTTATTTTATTTTTGTGATTTTTCTACACAAAGATATGAATTTTTGAAGTTCTGGGATTTAAATAAATAAGAAAAAATCCTATTTTTCTACTTAAGTGACGCGGCGCCGCGTCAACCTCGGCAGCTCCGAACGCACACGCGGCGCGCTCCCATTCGACGCCGCCTTCTGACTCAGCGCCACGCGGCCCGCGGTTCACGTACCGTCTTCTGGTCCGACGCCATCTGAGCCGTCCGTCTGCGCGTGTATTGAATGAACGGCATCCGTTCATCGTCCCCGAGCGTCCTAACCCGAGAGCCGTCTACCTTCTAGCCCTAAGATCTCACTCAATTCTCCATGGATTTTTATGTTCTTGTGCTCTATGGATTCGTCTTGAAGAGACGAACACATCTATACGGCTAATGCTCATTTAAATCAACTCATTTGAAATGGAGAATGTTCAGAAACTCGGGATGAAGAATTGATCCATACCTTAGTTCTGAGAGGTGAAGCCTCGATCAGAGATGTTCGGCACGTTCGTTGGAGCTGCAGGAGGTTAGGGATGAAGCTCGGGGATGTGTTGAATTGCTGAGGTGTGATTTCCACCAAGGCCGATCACAACCTTTGGAGTCCGGAACAACCTGGGTGGCCCGGAGAGGGGGCTTTCCTTTGGAAAACTCCTTCTCTTGGCTCGGTGAAGGTGTAGGTGAGTTTAATTTGATTTTGGTGGAGGATTCGGGAGTGTCCTGTTCGGCTCGAGAATTGAGCTCCAAAATTGAGCTCGATCGATGGGGATTAGAGCGAGGAGGACGGTAGGGATCAATTGCTCTAAGTCCGGAGGGGAGTGAGGAGTGATTTTGGCGAGTTTTGGTATGGTCACGGTTCGGCACCTCCCATGGCCGTGAGGGTGAGGGGTTTAAATAGGAGAGGGTGGAGGGCCTCCCGGGGGTTTAAGGTCGGGGATCGGTACGCTCTGGTGAGGAGAAGGAGAGCTATGCTCGTCCATTTGGGTTGAGACAAGTCGGCAAGGGAGAATTGAATTTTTCGGCTCCTCCCGAGGTCTCGGCCATGGTGTTTTCCGGCGGCTCGGTGGTCGGCCGGCCGAGCACTGGTCACCATCTTGTTCGGGTGGGTCGGGGCTGGGGTTTGGTGCATTCGATTGAGGTTTGACATGTGTAAAGTGGTTGAATCAAAGTAGAAAGGGGAAGGGGCCATTTTAGCTTATTTTGGTCAACCCATGCAAATGGGTTGGGTGCACCTCCCAAGACTCGGTTTTGGGCTGAGGAGGTCGGGTGGGTCAATCTCCCATGTGTGGTGGAGTCTCCATCAAGGATTAGGTGGCAAAGCATGGTTTAGAGTGTGACATGCTTAAGGTAAAAAAGGCTTAAGAAGGATTAGGAAAGGGGGTCCTCCTTTTTCCATTAATGGCTTGATCACATGTCAAACTCTCCATGGCTTCATGTGGCTTGTCCATGGCTTGTCTTTGGCTTAGGGAAAAGTTTAGTCAATTTCATGGAAATGGATTTTGTGACTTTTGGCATTTTGGTGAGAGTTGCCATGAGGTTTAATTTTGGAATAATCCAATGATGAATTTAGGACTTAGGTATTGAGTTTAATTGAAAGTATGATAAGGGGAAATGTCATATGGGCTTTGGGACTAATTTTGGGCCTTTGGATGTGGTAAAGGATGGGCTTTTAAAATGGTTTAAGGAATGGGCCCTTAAGTTTAAAAAATGAATTTATGGATGGAAATTTTGTAAAGAGGTGGGGCCAAATAGTTGTTGAGTTTGGTTTAGGGATGTGTCATGTGTGGTTTGGAGTCAATTTGGTGTGATTTGGACTTGAATTGGTTTGAATTTGGGTTTATTTGGTAAGTGGGCCAATGTAGGTCAAATTGGGCTAACTTGGGCCAATGTTGGGCTAGAGTTGAAATTGATGTAAAATAAATGTTGGGAAATGTTTTTGGGAGTGTTTCAAAGAGGTTTTGGCTTTGGTTGGGTTTTGATTTTGGGGTTTGGGCCTATTTGGGTTAGGTTTGGGTTTAGGTCAAAATTGGGCTTTTTGATTTTGGGTTGAATTTGAGTGGGGTTTGGGTCAAAATCTTGGGCAAATCATGTTAGTGTTTTGTTTATGGGGATGTTAAGTAAGGTTTAGAAAAGATTTGGGGTTAATTGGAGTTGAATTGGGTGAGTTTGGGCTAAGTTTGGGTCATGGGTCCAAATTGGGCTTTAAGGCCAAAAGTGAAATTGGATCCCAATGCCAATCAAATTGGGCTTGGATTTGGTCTAGATTGGTGTTGGGGATGTTGAATTGAAGTTTAGAATTGAATTGGACCAGAATTTGGGTCAATTGGGTAGGTTTGGTTTGACATTGGGTTTACTTTGGGTTAAAATGGGTCAAATTGGGGGTTTTGATAAAAGTGGGGTAAATTGACAAAATTGGCCCATGATGTAGTTGAACAAAATGAAATTGGGAATATTTGGGATTTTTTGGAATTTTCTGGGAATTTTATGAATTTTTGGATTTTTTGGCTAAGAGGGGTATTTTGGGTATTTGGAGGGTATTGGGAGGTATTTTTGGAATTTTTGGTTATGGATGATCAATTTGATTGGTGAAGACATGTTTAGGATTGATTTTGGAGAATTTTGGGTAGTTTAGGTGATTTTGCAAATTTTGGAGGGTTTCAACGGTTTTGGGTAGGCCGGGCGGGTGTAGAGTCCCGGGGGTCAAAAATTGAAAATTTGGAAAATTGAAGATTGGGTGAATGTAAGGGGAATGAAATCATTTTTGTTGAGCCATGAAGCCATATCAAGTCCACATGAGCCATGAAGGGACTCATTTGAGGCATCCACTATGTTGTTCCTAACCTTCTTACGCAGGGCTTAGGGGTTAAGGACCATCCATGTGAACCACCTTCATGAGTCGGGAGGTCGAGTTGGGTATGGGTGTGGTTTTAGGAGGTGTGTGAAAGTGTAGTGTATAGGTGTAATGTGTGTGTAAGTCGGCCCCTTCACCGGACCGAGGCCACCCGGGGCGGTCCTAAGGCCCGAAGAGTCCTATAGGAACTCATCCTTTAAACTTCCACATTTGATCTCGACCCTCTAGGTGATTACGGGTCTACAATCAAGTTTGTGGAGTTTGCGGGGAGTTAAGAAGTGGTTTGAATTTCTAAGTGGTGGGTCCCAATTCTAATCCTCTAGGATAGTCAAAGGAAAAGCCTAAGGCTAGATCCTAAGTACTAAAGAGAAGAAGAGAAGACCTCATCGAAAATGAGGTCGACAAATGGACCCCCGATAGGTGTGGTGTGCTAACCAAGCACACCTGCGCGTATTGGCGTTGACCGAAAAGATCAACAAAACCAACATAGATGTCCAAGTGACAAACTTAGGACGAAGTAGAAAAGTTTCCAGCTAGGGAGTGTCGAGTATATCTCCGAGGCCGGAGATTCACGAACTCTCGGCGGGGAAAGGAAAAGGAGGTGAATCCCAAATCACATGATGCGGGGAATTCAATTTAGATTTTCGTTTTGTTTTAGTTTAAGTTTTGATGTGTAAGTTTAGATTTTGAGTTTCAATTTAGATTGAGGTTTGGTTTAAAATCAACTTGAGGAAATTTGAATTTGAAATTTGTATTTGAAATGAGAATTGAAACCTAAGTTCCAATCTCGGGATTGTGGAGAAAACTGGAATCAGGGTACCAGCCGCAGAATGAGAATCGAAGTTTAAGTGTTGATTGAAGGGGATGAGAATCAGAATTTAGGTACTGATCTCGAAAGTTTAATGAGAATTGAAACGGAGTTCCAATCTCGAAAGTTTAAAGAGAACTGGAATCTGGTTCCAGTATCGAAAGTTTAAAGAGAACTGGAATCTGGTTCCAATCTCGAAGGTCTAAAGAGAACTGGAATCTGGTTCCGGTCTCGAAGGTTTAAAGAGAAATGGAAACTGGTTCCAATCTCGAAGGTCTAAAGAGAAGTGGAAGCGGTTCCGATCTCGAAGGTCTAAAGAGAAATGGAAGCCGGTTCCGATCTCGAAGGTCTAAAGAGAAATGGAAGCTGGTTCCAATCTCGAAGGTCTAAAGAGAAATGGAAGCCGGTTCCAATCTCAAAGGTCTAAAGAGAAATGGAAGCCGGTTCCAATCTCAAAGGTCTAAAGAGAAATGGAAGCCGGTTCCAATCTCGAAGGTCTAAAGAAAAATGGAAGCCGGCTCCAATCTCAAAGGTCTAAAGAGAAATGGAAACTGGTTCCAATCTCGAAGGTCTAAGGAGAAATGGAAACTGGTTCCAATCTCAAAGGTCTAAAGAGAAATGGAAACTGGTTCCAATCTCAAAGGTCTAAAGAGAATTGGAAATGGATTCCAATCTCGGAAGTCTAAAGAGAAATGGAAACTGGTTCCAATCTCAAAGGTAAAGAGAAATGGAAACTGCTTCCAATCTCAAAGGTAAAGAGAAATGGAAACTGGTTCCAATCTCAAAGGTCTAAAGAGAAATGGAAACTTGTTCCAATCTCAAAGGTCTAAAGAGAATTGGAAACTGGTTCCAATCTCAAAGGTCTAAAGAGAATTGGAAATGGATTCCAATCTCGGAGGGTCTAAAGAGAATTGGAAACTGGTTCCAATCTCAAAGGTCTAAAGAGAAATGGAAGCGGTTCCGATCTCGAAGGTCTAAAGAGAAATGGAAGCCGGTTCCCGATCTCGAAGGTCTAAAGAGAAATGGAAGCGGTTCCGATCTCGAAGGTCTAAAGTGAAATGGAAGCCGGTTCCAATCTCAGAAGTCTAAAGAGAAATGGAAACTGGTTCCAATCTCAAAGGTCTAAAGAGAATTGGAAATGGATTCCAATCTCGGAAGGTCTAAAGAGAATTGGAAATGGATTCCAATCTCGGAAGGTCTAAAGAGAATTGGAAACTGGTTCCAATCTCAAAGGTCTAAAGAGAAATGGAAGCCGGTTCCAATCTCAAAGGTCTAAAGAGAAATGGAAGCCGGTTCCAATCTCGAAGGTCTAAAGAGAAGTGGAAGCTGGTTCCAATCTCAAAGGTCTAAAGAGAAATGGAGACCGGTTCCAATCTCGAAGGTCTAAAGAGACATGGAAGCCGGTTCCAATCTCGAAGGTCTAAACGGAAATGGAACCGGTTCCAATCTCGAAGGTGTAAAGAGAAATGGAAGCTGGTTCCAATCTCAGAGGTCTAAAGAGAATTGAAGCCGGTTCCAATCTCGAAGGTCTGCAGAGAAATGGAAGCCGGTTCCGATCTCGAAGGTCTAAAGAGAATTGGAAATGGATTCCGATCTCGGAAGGTCTAAAGAGAATTGGACCGGTTCCAATCTCGAAGGTTTAAAGAGAAATGGAAGCCGGTTCCAATCTCAAAGGTCTAAAGTGAAATGGAAGCCGGTTCCAATCTCAAAGGTCTAAAGAGAAATGGAAGCCGGTTCCAATCTCAAGGGTCTAAAGAGAAATGGAAACTAGTTCCAATCTCGAAGGTCTAAAGAGAAATGGAAGCCGGTTCCCGATCTCAAAGGTCTAAAGAGAAATGGAAACTGGTTCCAATCTCAAAGGTCTAAGGAGAAATGGAAACTGGTTCCAATCTCGAAGGTCTAAAGAGAATTGGAAATGGATTCCAATCTCGGAAGGTCTAAAGAGAATTGGAACTGGTTCCAATCTCGAAGGTTTAAAGAGAAATGGAAACTGGTTCCAATCTCAAAGGTCTAAAGAGAAATGGAAACTGGTTCCAATCTCAAAGGTCTAAAGAGAAATGGAAACTGGTTCCAATCTCAAAGGTCTAAAGAGAAGTGGAAGCGGTTCCAATCTCGAAGGTCTAAAGAGAAATGGAAGCCGGTTCCCGATCTCGAAGGTCTAAAGAGACATGGAACCGGTTCCGATCTCGAAGGTCTAAAGAGAAATGGAAGCGGTTCCAATCTCAAAGGTCTAAAGAGAAATGGAAGCCGGTTCCAATCTCAAAGGTCTAAAGAGAATTGAAGCGGTTCCAATCTCAAAGCTCTAAAGAGAAATGGAAACTGGTTCCAATCTCGAAGGTCTAAAGAGAATTGGAAATGAATTCCAATCTCGGAAGTTTATTTGTGTGAAGAGGGATCCAATCCCATGTTATCAGAACCAAATCGAACAAAGTTCGTGGCTCCGTGTCAATAGACCTAGTCGATCTCCATACAGGAAGAAAAGGTAGGCCACAAAAGTCGAAATGATTTTGATGTGACGAAAAAGGTTTAGGGTTCTGAAATTGAAGTGTGGGTCTCCGTGAGGAAGAGTTGTCCCGACAGAGAATTTCAAAGCTTCTTGAGATAAATTTCGATCTGGAGTTGATTTGAAATGCTTGAAAAGATGAATTTAGAGTGGGATCAGATTTGAGATTCATTTTCATTTTGTTTGTCCTTTAACTTTCAAAATTTTTTTTAGCCGTGTACTTAATGTTCATGTGAATTTTATTTAGCGTTCACGTGGATTTTGAAGCTGTTTTTAAGGAAGAATAATTCTCATTTATTATTTATATTTTTATTTTCTTCTTTTTGTTCTTTGTTCGAAGTTCGTTTAACTTTAATTGCGTTTCCTGATCAATTTGCACAAAAGAGGTGAAGGCCGAAAATGTGACATGGTCACTTTCATTCCAATCATGTTGAAGATACATCATCCAACTCGATCCGGAATACATCTCATACAATCCATGTAGACTCAAAACGGACTATGTATGATCTTTGTCGATCCATCCAAAAAGGTATCTGTCAAAAATCCATGTCTGAATAGTGAGGTACATGGTCAATAACATCACCTTCCAAGCCATCCTTGGCAAGGATGTCGTATGGATGTACGTTGGAGGTGTGATATTTTCCATGCAACTCACAGCTCGTAAGGTCGGAGGCTCTCTAGCTCCGGGTCTGGTCGGAAGTGGTAAGGTGCTTTCTTGTCGTCCATCCTTCGAAAGTAACCGAGATCCGCTTCACTGGTACTCCGGTATGCAATGTTTAGCGACGTCCGCTCCGTTGCCCTTCGGTATCATGACGGAACCTACCGGTAATGGTATCTTTATCGGCCCTCGGAACTCACCCGGGCTCGCTATCCGGAGGTCGGATTCGAACATGATGTTACACTCATTCGAAAAGAAAGCTGTAAGCGAAAGGTCTAACAAAGTCGTGACGATCTATGTGCGGGGGAATGCAGTCACCCTTCTTGTGAATGTTAATGATGCAACTGTTGGGTATGCAATCTGCTGGCAGTACCCCCCATGTTATCATTCTTTTCACCATCCTTTTAATGACTAATGGCATTGGATCTACCTGGCCATGACGAGTTTCCACAGTGGGTTTCCCTTCCGTCTTCTGCGAAGTTGTAGCAGACATCCACATTGTATTGTAATCCTCCCCTTCCCTGGCATCCATCTCCGGGGTTCTGAGTATGTGTTTTCTCTTAAGCGGCCTGCTCGACCCATCTTTTTCAAATCCCGGATGCAGTCCACGATTTGTTGTTGTTCGTATTCTGAGAATACGTCTGTATGTAACTCGAGGCCTTCTAGTATGTTGATCCTCCCGCCTCCGATTCTCTCGAAGTATTCAAAAGTTTTCTTCGGACATTCCGTATTCTTTCTAGCTCGTATTCGGGATAATTTGTAAATGGCGAGGCTCGGTGACGTATCGTGGGATATATGGCTCAATCCCTTCACGTTCTCCCGCATACCTCGGCTCCTCGGGGATGATGTCCGTCGGGACATCCTCCGGGGTTGCTCCGCAACAAGGTCATGCATTACCGGTGGCTTCATCCGGTGGCGTAGTAGCCTTCTTTCTTCCGTTCTTCTTGAGATTTCTCTCGGTTTCTTCGTCATCCCGGGAGCTGGCCTCCTTCCTTCAGGTTCCTGGCGAACCAGTATCCTTGAAGTATATGCACTGGCAGTAGCAACTGTCTCGTCGCGCTGATCCGCTGCTAATTTAGTTAACATCTTGCGGATACGGCGATTTTTATTCCTTCGCTGAGTTGCTGTGAGAGTAGCTCTTCGTATTTCCTGAGTTTCTGTGGGCGCGGCGCTGACAAGTCTGCCCTCTGCTGTAACGACTACAGACTTGATTCTCTTGTCCTCTTCAGTGTTTGTTTTTCTTTTCTTCTATCTTGGATTGGTGGCTTGGGCCACCCACTTTCATTCTCGTCGGACGGGCGGTTCTTCTCGGTCAATCGGGACCCGAGTCACTTTCCTCGTATTGCGAGCCTGCCGGTGCGAAGTCCGAGTCGATCTCTATTATCGCTCCATCTTTCACCCTCTTTTCATCGAGTGCAAGGCTTACGCCATTTCTAAAGTTCGGGACCAACCGCCCGTTCGACATTTCCTGCGAAAAGACAAGGAAAAGGATCGGGGGCATCGTACTAAGAACAAGAACATTAAGAAAATGTTTATTAAAGACAAAATTTTTTTTATTTTTATATTTTTAAATTCAACAAGAATGAAGTGGGAAAAGATCAGGAAAGAGATTTTGATTTGGAAGAGAGGAAACAAGGAAAACTTTATTATCATGATTTTATTTATTCTAGTACATTTTTTATTATTTTGGGTTCGGACCCAGTCATAAGTAATTACTTCACCCGTGATTCTAGGGATGAAAAATTCATTCTTTCGAAACATCAGATAGCGTAATACTTTTTAAGTATCGTCCATTGATCGGAAGCATATGTCGTTCTCCTTGGCAATTCACTAGCCGGTAGGAGCCTCCCGAGTAGATCGCCTCGACCACGAAACGGTCCTTCCCAAGTGGGTTCAAATTTTCCTCCTATCTTGCGGTGTGCATGAATAGGTCTCTTGAGAACGAGAACTAAGTCACCAACTTTGAAGGTTCTTGGACGGACCCGGCTTGTCATGGGCTTGGACCATCTTAGCTTGGTATAGTTCTAAATCTCTGCTCGCGCTGCAAGTCTTTTCCCTTCCGGGCTTTCCAATTCCTCTAGTCGTAATTTGGCATTCTCTTCGTCGTGATTTTGTTTGCAACCGCAATTCGAGTGAAGGAAGCTTGGACCTCTAAGGGTAACATCGCCTCGAACCCATACACCAGAGCGTAAGGTGTAGCTTGAGTAGGAGTTCTGAAGGTTGTCCGGTAGGCCCATAAGGCTTCTAATAACTTCTCGTGCCAATTTCTCTTATTGTCTTCTAAAGTCTTCTTTAAAATTTGAACGAGAGTTTTATTAAAAGCCTCGAGCCGGGCCGTTTGCTCTTGGGTAGTAAATTGTTGAATATCGCCGGTCGATTCCATGTCTCCCGACAAAATTGTTGATTTGCGTGCTTCGAATGCGACCCATTATCCGAGATGATCTGCGCGGCACCCCGAAACGGTAGACAACTTGGTTCTTGAAAAATTGTAGCACGTGATGTGCTTTCACTTCTCCGAGTGGAACTGCTCGCCCACTTGGAAAAGTAATGCGTAGCCGCAAGAATGAAGCAATGTCCTTTTGACGACGGTGGTTCTATTGGACCCACTATATCCGTGCCCCAACATTCGAATGGCCGCGACGCAATTGTCGGATGTAGCACATTTGGAGGTTGGTGTAGAACCACTCCGTGCACTTGGCACTGGTGACGGCTCTTGGCGATTTTCATGCGGTCGGTCATCATCGAGGGCCGGTAGTACCCTAGTATTTTAATTTTCATTTTCATCTTCGGACTCGGTCGGTGAGCGCCACGGAGTCTCGAATGTACCTCTTTAACAATTTCACGGGCCTCGGACCCGCTTAGGCACCTTAGCCGCATTTGATCGAAAGATCTTCCGTATAACGTATTGTTTACTAATGCGTAGGACGGAGTTCTTTCTTGATACGATGGAGCTAACGACCTATCGTCTGGTAGTTTTCCTGTTTGCGGTGTAATCTGATTAATGGTCGTCGCCAATCTTCGTGTTTTTACGTCATCGTTGCAATTGATCCTTTTTCTTTTTCGATTTGTGTATTGTGTCTATGTCGAGTCTGTGATAGGACTCGACGTCCGTGAACCGACACTTCCATCGATTCATCTTGCAAACGAGCAAATTCTTTTGCGAGACGGGCTAGCGCATCTGCTAAAGCGTTTTCCTTTCTAGGAATTTTGTAGATTGTCACATTTGGAATCGTTCCAACAGTTCGTATGGCATACTTGGAAGTATTGCTCGAGTCTTGGTTTTAAAATTCCGTATTGTCCGACGATCCGTTGAATGATTAGTTGCGAATCCCGTAGATGTTGATGTACGTTATACCCATTTGAATAGTTAATTCCGGTCCTGTTATGAGGGCTTCGTATTCGCTTCGTTGTTTGTACACGGCTCCGTCAAGTGGTAGGAATATCTTAACATCCCCCGCTCCGGTGTTATAAAGATTAGTCCGATCCTCGCCTTACCGGTACTTATCACTTGCGATTCTTCGTCTTTATGTGCTGAAGATGCTCCGTCGAAATACAATTCCCAACGTCGATCATCAGGGTCTTCTAGGTTCATTATTTGTTCATCTGGCAAGTTGTCATTGAGAGGCGATTCTGCCGGTAAAGGGTTTGCTGCGAGGAAGTCTGCTAAGACTTGTCCCTTTACGGCACGAAGAGGCACGAAAGTTATATCGAATTGCGATAATATCATTGACCATCCGGCAAGTCTGCCGGAAAGCGTTGGACGGGTCATCGAGTATTGCAATGGATTAAATTTCGAAATCAAGTTGACCTTATGAGAAAGCATGTAATGCTCGAGCTTTTGAGCGGCGAAGATCGGGGCCAAACGGTGCTTTTCAATTGCGGGATACCTTATTTCCGTCGGCGATGAACGACGGCCTAGGTAGTAAAGAGCATTTTCTTTACCCTCATCATTGACACAGGCTAACGGGGCTCCGAGAAAGTCGTCTAAAGCCGCGGTATAAGTATTAGCGGTCTACACGAGGCCGGGGCTCGCTAAGACGAGGAGGTGTCATTAAATATTGCTTAATGTCCTCGAAGGCCCTCCGGCATTTCTCTTCCCAAATAAATTTGGCGTCCTTTTTAACTAGTGCGAGAAAGGCCGACACCTACCCGACAAGTTTGAGATAAAGCGTCGAAGATATGCCGGCTTCCCTTGAAAAGATCGTAGTTGTTTTAAGGTTACGGGAGGTGGCATCTCTAAGATAGCTTTAATTTTTTCCGAGTCGATTTCAATTCCACGATGTCGGACAACGAATCCTAAGAATTTCCGGAGGTGACGCCGAAGGCGCATTTTAAGAGATTCATCTTAAGGTTAAATTGTCTTAATCGTTCGAAAACAATTCTCGAATCATACGGGTGATTTTCCTTTATTTTGCTTTTGATGACCACATCGTCCACGTAGCATTCGACTTGATTGTGGATGAGATCATCAAAAATTCTTGTCATTGCTCTCCGGTAGGTTGCTCCTGCGTTCTTCGATCCGAATGGCATCACTTCGTGTAGCAATATACTCCGATCGGCGTTCCGAATGCTGTAAGTTTTTCATCTTCTGGAGCCATTTTTATCCGGTTGTATCTCGAAGATCCATCCATGAATGAGAATATTTCATGTGTTGAAGCAATGTCAATCATTAATTCAGGATCGGTAGAGGAAATTCATCTTTTGGACATGCCTTGTTTAAATCTCCGAAATCCACACAAATTACGATATGACCATTCTTCTTCTCGACTGGTACCACATTAGGCTAACCAAGTCGGGTATTGTTCTTCACGGACAAATTTAGCGTCTATCGGCTTTTAACTTCGGCTATGACTTGTTGTTCGATTTCTAGACGCATTCTTCCGGGACCTTGTCGACCGAACAGAAGCGGGGTCCACTCCTAGCTTATGGACTGCGACCTGCGGAGCTAAACACGGCATCTCATCGTAGCTCCAAGCAAAACAGATCTTTAAATTCCATTAATAACTTAATTATTTCTTCGGAGTCTTCTTTATTGAGTAAGGAGCTAACAAAGGTAGGTTTAGGTTCTTCGTTAGTACCTAAGTTAACTTCCGTTAACTCATCTATTGTAGATTTGATCTCTTCTTCGAATTCGGTGGAGCGTCTCAATTTGTAAATCTTCGAGTTCTTACGTATTTTCCATGCGGTTTTCATTAGACTCGCGAGTGACAACCAAGCAAAATTCGGTATCGTCAGCCGATCCTACTGTGCCGAATCCGAGACCATGTTTTGAGTTGGGTGGACGACGGAGTTATTCCATAAATTTTCAAAATGTTGTGATTGACCTTTCGTCCATTGTCGAGGTAAGAAACCACGCTGAATTAAATTTTGAACACAGGGAGAGTACCACTCAAAAGGTAATTCCATTAATTTCGATGAAGTAGCATCTTCAAATTGTACATTATTTTCAGTTTTGGAGGAAGGAGCACCATGGTAGAATTTGATGGGCTTTGCACCACCGCTACGTACCTCTTTGACCTCCATACCCTCGATCTTATTAGAATGGATCGGGGTCAGGGTCATAGTATGTACATAGTGGTTAATCTTCTCGTACATCGATTTATATTCTTCGTTTCTTTCATCTTCGAGGGGATTCGAATTGCGGCTTCTTCCGACTTATTGTCGCTGCTTCTTGTTTGATTTCTTTTTCTTCTTCAAAACTATCTTCCCGATCAACATTGATGGCTGGTTTCCTCTGTCCAATCGTCCTAATGTCTCTACCACGACCTCGTCCCCGGCCTCGACCTCGGATGCGAGTTGTGGAGAAACCTTCACCATCTCGCCATAAGGGAGTGGTGAGTGACTGTTGGACTAGAACTTCTGGTTCTTCGTCGTCCCAAATTTCTTTTGCCTCATTTGTTATGGTATCTCTGGAGAAGATTGTTTTCTTCGGAGGTGCATAATAAGCCGCATCTTCATGGATTCCGATTTCATGTACGGAGAACGGTTGTAAGTCACCTTTAATACACTATTCCCCTCCATCGTAGTATTTAATGCATTGATGTAGAGATGATGATACCATCCTGTTTTCATGTATCCACGGTCGGCCCATTAGAGCGTTGAATGACGTTTCTGAATCAATTATGTGAAATTTCGCGGTTGTCTTTGCTAAGTCACCGGTCTTCATTAGCAGTGTTATTGAGCCGAGGGCTCTTTCTCCTTTCTGGTTGAATCCTCTTAATAACATTTTGTCCGCTTCGAGCTCGCGAGCATCAATTTCCAAGTATGCTAGCGTTCTAAGATTCATTATATTGATTGATGCTCCTGGATCCACCAATACTCTGGAGAGTGTAAATTTCCCAATTGTAGCTCGAAATATACAATGATCGGTTGTGGTCTCGTCGTCCCAAGTAGTAGGTCATTGTCCGTGAAGGTAACACCTCGTCGTTCCTTTAACGAGCAAACCTCATCTAAGGACTCTCCGGCCATTTGAGCTAAGCAAATTTCGGATCAAGTAAAGCCTTGATCGAGCTTCTCTCATCTCCTTTGATAAGACGAGAGCGTCGTAGATGCTCGCTTGGTTGGTAGTTTCCTAAGATGGGCTAGCACGTTGTAATCCACCTTGTTTCCATATGCCTCGTTTTCTTCTCGAATGGGTATTTCTTCGCCGGGTTGGTTCTTCCCGAACAACCACTCGCTTTCCTTTGTCCTTTGGACCCATTCTTGGAGGTAGAACTCTTCCACTTCTTAAGTTGACTTCGTGATTTCTTCTAAGTTTAGCATTGAGTTTGCTTGGTGTCTCCTTCGAATTGGAATGACAAGTTCTTCGAGATTAGCTTCGGAGTGCGAAGGCTCTAACTCTATCGTGATCGGAGCTCCTCGAAACTCGCAAATAAATTCGTTGCTTGTTGAACTCTCGTAGCCTTTCTGGTGGATGTCTTCTTCGTCATTGTGATCGTCGAGATTGTGTATGATTTGAGAATTGTTATTTGTATCGGAATCGACGTCCGGATTAGGTTGATTGTCGCTAGTTACTTAATCGTTAGAAACAGTCAAAACGTAGCCAACGCCATAACCCTCATCATTATAAGATCCCATCGGAGTGGGCGGATAATCATACGGAGTCGGAGGATCGAGGATTTCTCCCCCGAATCGGAAACAACTATCTCAGGATAAGCAGCCCCTAGTCTAGCCTTAGGTGCCTCGGTCTTCTCTTCTTCGTCAGTTTTCTTCTTTTCTTCGATTGTTTCTTGTCGAGGTGGTTCTTCTATTGCAAGTGATAGCGCCGACTTGACAGTTTTCGAACTCTGAATTGAGGCTTGCACCGAAGCGGTTTGGATGCGATCCAAAACCTTCTTCGAAGACTTTGTCCAAGCGGTAGTCCATCCATCATCAGTCGCATAGGGATCTATCGGAACAATGAAATCCGTTGAGATAACATTGACAGAACCTCCTTTCTGGGGTTCCTTCATGTATTCTTTCGGGATCGTTATATTCCCTTTCCGAAGGTTGTCGTTGAGCCAACTTTTGAAGGTAATACAATCTTCTATCTTGTGTCCAAGCATCCGGTGGTAAGGGCAAAAGTTGGGATCACCTTTCTTGTCGACTTCTTCTGGTCTTTTAGGCTCTGGCAGTTGGAAATCTGGAGTCTTCATCGAGTCGCGGAACATTTTCGGCATCGCCTCATTCTTGAACGGATACTCCTGCTCGGGAACTCCCTAAACGTACGTTGTGGACGAGGCGGTTGTTCATATTGTTGAGATGACCGATAGCTGGGTCGGGGTTCGTCGGTAATTATGTTGAGGTTCTTTGCGGCCGTTTTGACGATATTTGTATCGGTTGCTTGCCTTTATCGACTGCTGCGACGATCCCGGACTTCTTTTCAAAAGTTCTCACGGGCTTCTATTTGTCTGTTTTATCGGTGAAACTCAATTGCTTCGCCTCCTCTTGCAAGCTTCCGGCCTTGCTTAACAACTTCTCGAAAGTCTTAATAGTAAATCCCTTGAGGAGAAGTGCTATCGGGCCATGGATGCTTTTTAGTAAAATGCCGATCGCATGCTTGTTCTTAGTAATCGTGGCTCACACTTCATACTTAGGTTCCTCCATCGAAGTATGTAGTCCACCAAAGTTTCGTTCGGCTCGCTTCTCTACCACTAAATCACCTATAGTGATGTGGTGCCGAGCTCCGGAAAATCGCTTGATGAAGAGGTTCTCTAATTCGAAAATGTCTTCACCGAACCGTTTAGTAATTCCGCATACCAATTAAAGGCGATCCACGACGAGCTGCTGACAAATTGTCGGAAGAGTAAAGCATCACTTCCGCCGGCATTGCAACAACTGGCACGAAAATGTGCAACATGCTGCCGAGGGTTTCCGGTTCCATCAAAGGTCTTGAATAGAGGTGGTACAAAGCCTTTCGGATATTGGACAGCGTCGAATTCTTCAGGGTAAGGTCTACCAGTTCGAATGGATGTCCCGCTCTTTGATTGTGCCAAGGCTTCTCGCACCTGCTGTTCCACCAAGCTCTTCATATCCTTTTCCGGAATCATGCTTTGTGTTGCATCCTTCTTTAATTGATCATCCCCGTTGACGGATGTAATCTCCTTTCCTCCGTCTACAATGTGAATAACTTCCGGGGGTGTTTCTCTTTGGGGTTGAACTTAACTCTGGAGAGTGGCTAGGGCTACAGCCATCTCTTCCATCCTTTTCTCCATCTGGGCGATTGTATCATCTTTCTCTTGAAGCTGCCTCCTCATTACTTTCGGCTCCTGTCTTTCTGCGGCTGCAGGAGCACCTTGTGAAGCTGACGAAGCTCGTGTTTCTACCATGTTAATTTCTGCATACTCATCATCCATGAACTCTGACGAGTCAACTTCATCTCTGAACTTCTCTTCTCTTTCCCTTGCTAGTCGACGAATATCAGTTCTTAACTTTTCCATAGCGTCTTCTAATGACCTTTTCTGTATATCCTTGCAGGTGTCATGTGATAACTGTCGAGTTTCTTTCTCATGAGTTCCCTTTACTGCGGTAGCACTTTCTTCGGACTAAAGTCTCCTGACGAGACTTTCCTTTTCTAGTCGTTGTTTCGGTCTTAATTGGCCGGTAGTGGGACGCCATACCATCCTTCTAGCAGCGAAGGCCTAGGACCGGATGGTCCGTCGGTCGAATGCTTCGGAAGGTGGTATCCTCCCCGATCCGTAAACCCGAAACAACAACAGGTGGGCTAGCCTTCATTTTCTTATTTGGTTCTTCTCGGCCGATAGCGAATTCTACTCGCGGCCCAAGACGGGATTTGGCCGGCACCCGTCCTATCCTTCTTAAAATTTCTGATACGGGGCATTTTTCTTTCTTTGCTAATTTCTCAATCACAGTCTGTAGTCGGGCAAGTGGTGTAACCCTGGCCCTCTTTCTTCTGTTGTCATTATAGTATGCGGGCCGAGGTAATGTAGAGGCAATTCTGCGGACATTTTCCTCGTCAGCTGCGGCGGAAAGAGGATGGAATCTACTTCCTTCCAAAAGGGGTGTATACTCAGACAATGGTATGTATTCAGGTAGTGGTGTGTACTCGGGAATTTCTTCAGGAAAGCGACTTCGGCCGCTCGGCCTTCCCGGCAATCTTCCCGCCTTCGTTTCTCCTCCGAGTCCGTGTTAGGGGTGGAACCCTTGAGCCGGACCCAATTTCAAAAACGAAGGTCTTGTACGGAAATCCGTACCCTCCACGGTAACATGTTCGTTACAAATTTGAACTTCCTTCCCCTTCGGTTGGCGGGAGCCGGGGTAGGTGCGAGAGATGACTAGACCGGTGGGGGTAGAGATAACGATCCTCCTTTGGACAGCGGTATTCCTCTCGAGCTGGAACCCTTTGCAGAGGAGGAAATTCTTGAGTTGATTTAAGGTTGAACTCAATCATGGGTTTCTCAGTTTCTGGCACTTTGTCCATCAGTGCGAAGAGAGTAACGTCAGCGATTTTGACATTTGTGTTTTCGAATCCTTGTCCAAACCGGATGATCCCATTGTCGGGCAGCTCATCCTTGTAAACAGCGAAGTCCAGTCCATTGGTGAAGGAGAAAATCAGTTTTGGGGCTTCCATTTCTGCAAGGTAGATTCTGATTTTCAGTCCCAAGTTATGCTTCTTCTCATCAGGACGAAAAGAAAGGAATCTAAAAGAGTCCGAACACATTCTTGTTCATGCATATTTGTTAAAAGAGTCATTCATTAGAAGGTTTGTTTATTTAGAACGGAATGTTCGAAGGTGTAGAGAAGGTAATGAATCTGATTCAGAATTAGAAAGGAAAAGAAAGTCTTATGCAAGACTTCTCGACTCGAAGGATCACTCCTAAACTAACACCTATTGGGGGTCCACCCCACCTCAGAAATGAGGTAAAAGGATCTCGGAACCTCTCTGTTTAGGGATGTCTAAACAGTGGCTCCTAAATCCGAGAGAATGTTGGCCATACTCGTTCAAGGTAGAAATGAACATAATATTCCAACGGAAAGAAGGGTAGTTTGATCCATTAGGGACATGGATACACTACCGATTTTTTGAAAGCAGAACTATTTGATTAAAATGGAGAGAGGAACTATTCCCCAGCGGAGTCGCCAGAAATTGTGCGGCTTATTTTTAGGTTGAGTGTTGTATTTTGAAAAGGGGTCGCCTACAGAAGTTGTCGGCGAATTTTAAATTTAATTTAAATATATATATAATTTAGAAAGTAGTATTTGATTTTGAAAATAATTTTAAATTTAAAAGTTTTAAGATATGAAATCAAACCGATCTCACATCCCAAATAGTTTATATAAACGAGCACCGCACCACAAACCGTGTATCTATCCCGAAGAATAGACACACTGTTTGATGATGGGGCTCGATTTTATAAACTAGGAGATTTGTGACATTCGTTTGGTCCGCGAACCAATTTTATAAGCCGACAAGTTCCCTCGCTTAATATAAATGAATTAAGCAGGGGTTTATATTACACTGGTTCTTAAAGTTCTCTATAAGGGCAAGCCCCTATAGTTAATTACATCTTAAGTGACGAGAATCACCTAAGAAAACTCTCGATAATAACCGAGTAGTTACGCTCTCAAGAATTTCAAAGTTTAAGTTTTCGAGGGATTGAATTTTGGAATTTCAATAGGGAATGGATCAAATTTGGAACATTTTGTTTTGGGAATTCAAAGGAAGAAGGGTAGGAGAAATCACAGATTCGAAGCGAACTTCGGTAATTTCCCGACTATCCTATTGTTTGGTTTGAATTTAGGAAAGTCCTTATGTTTATTTAATGTTTTGATCTTCGTCGATTTTAATTAGTTAGGACTTATATTTGTATGATAAAATCATACAAATAGCCTCGAAGATGTGAGGGTTTATGTCGTATCGGACGACTACCTCGGAGTCCTAAGACCGATTAGGGCTTAATTTACATGACATGATCATGCAAATGCCTAACGAAGAGTTGAGGATTTATGTTGCACTAGGCAAACTACCTCGAAGTCCTACGGCTTGGTTATTTAATTCTAAGAATGGTTTTGCTGATGTAGATTTCAGTTTTGCTGACGACGATGGCCGTGCTGTCCACCATGCTCCGAGCTCCTTGTTGTTGCAGAGGTTTAGTTTTAGAAGTCATAAATCAGGAGATGAGAGAAGTGTTTGGCTTTAGAGAAAGTCTTAATTTCCATGTGTCTTTATTATTTTAATTAAAAGAGGTCTTAAAGTTGATTAAACAGAACCGATTAAGATCCCACGGTTCCGTCATCCCGACACCGTTATTTTCATCGAATTCACTTAGTCCAGATGAATTTGCTAATCTCAACTGAATGAGTTCCGCACTTTAATTTAGACCGTGGGAAATCCCGTTAGCAACACGTGGGTTACATCATCCGAGGTATTCCCGATCATTCAATGAGACGTTTTAATTTAGTTGTAGTTGTAGTTTTGTTGTTCTGTTTGTGATTAAATTTTGAGTTGTCTTATATTTTGAAATGTTGTGGCGGTGAATTTTATCTTGTAGTGTCTTTTAATTTAGTTATGGGTTTCAGTTTTGGTTTCTATCCTAAAGGTGTAAGTTTTCATGCAACAGTTGTTTATCATGCAAGCAAAGTAAGTGCGATGCGATTAAATAAATTGCAGTAAAATAAATTGCAATAAAATAAAAGCGTACCTAGAGGGTCTTCCCGTCATCCCAAGCTGCACTTAAAATACAATTTAGAGCATTTAAGCATTTATAGCAATTTCTAGGTAAAGCTAAGGGAAGGGTTATGGTTTTCTACCAAGTTCCTAATCCTATAGCTAGTCATTTCCTATGACGTCTAGGTTCTTGTATTTTAGTTTGAGGACGATTTTCTTCATCAAAGAACAACTAAGTTCAATTGTTCTTATAAATATCCTATCATATTGAGGAAGTTCTTAAGACGAATCTTAAACATCTTTTCAATATTTCTAGGATTGTTTTAAGTCCAAATGAATTTAATTACACAAATGAATTAATCGTCCTAAAGTTTAAGTTTTGTTGTCTTGCTCAGTGAACTAGGACATTTGAATATCCTATGAGTGAAGTAAGACTTCTTTTAACACTCCTTTTAAGAGTTATGACATCACGAGCTTTCGAGGGCAAATGGATGTTCAAGTGAGTTGTGATTTAATTTTAGTTAATGGATTTAAGTTTGGAATAGTGTTCAAGTTGTTTTAGATTTATTTTGAATTTTTTATGTCTTAAGTAATGTTATATTTAATTCAATTTAATTTAACTTAACTTAATTTAATTTAATGTGGTTTAATTTAATTTAATTTAATTTAAGTTAATTTAATATAATATGCTTTAGCTTAATTTAATTCAATTTGATTTAATTTAATTTGATTTAGTTTTAATTTAATTTAATTTAATTTAATTTAATTTAATTTAATTTAATTTAATTTAATTTAATTTTAATTTAATTTAATTTAATTTAATTTAATTTAATTTAATTTGATTTAATTTTATTTAATTTGTTTTAATTTAATTTTTTATTTTAAAGGGATTTGCTTTAAATAACTTAACCTTAACTTAATTTAATGATTAAGTCTTTTAGCATTTTAAACCTTAAACTTGGATTATCATTTTAATTAGGAATTAAGTTTTATTGAGATGATTAATTTAGGGATCCTTAAATTAAAGAACAAATTTCTTCCTAATAACATCCCTATTTTAATAATTCCAATTTTATTATTCTTCCAAATTTAATTCATTATTTAATTAAGGTTTATTTCAATTATTTTAAATTGTTTAGTAGGTTTATACCCTTTAATTATCTAAATTTCAATCATCCAAATCAGATTAAAATCAAATATTTTACCTATTAATTTTATTAAGCCTAAAGTTTTAATTAAGGGTTAAAATTTTAATTACCATTTTGCCCTTCAAGCCTAATAATTTCATAACTCACTAAATTGAGCTCAAATGAATTTGAAATTTTTATGTGACTTCACTCATATGTCAATAAAGACATTAGAGGAGAAAATGTGATTTTTCTGTATTTAATTTATTTATATAATTATTTTTGGTGGAAAATAAGGATTTCCAAGGAAAATTCAATAATATGACCAAGGGAAAGTTTCTGTCCTTAAGAAAATTATGGGACATTCCTAATGAGCATAGGACCACTTGGACCAATTTTTGTGATTTTTTGAATTATATTTTATTTATTAGAATTATTTTAATTTATGGAGTATTAATTAATTTAAAAATAGAATATAAGTTGAAAAATGAATTTTACAATTTTTAAAATTCTCTCTAATATCAAGGATTCCATAGAACCAAATTTTACAATTTTCTGATTTTTATTTAATTTATTATAATTATTTTAGTGAAAATACTAGAAAATATATATATATTTTTTAATTTTAAAATTACCCTAGGGCTTTAAAATTTAATATCTCATTAAATAGACCTGAGAAAAATATGGGGTTTGTTCCTAAGTGATTAAATTTCAAAATATGACATTTTGGTGAATTTTATTATTTTTGTAATTTTTATTATTTTTTAATTATTAAAATATTAAAATAATACTAAAAAATTAACTTTTTTAGAAAGTTGAAATTTTAATTTTCTTAAATTTCCCTGATATCAGAGAGGCTCCAAAACCAATTTGGTGAATTTTTTAAAGGTATTTTGAAAGTTATGAATTTTTTAAAGTTTAAAATGACTAAATGGCTTAATCAACCCATTTAGTAGGGCTAACCAAGTCCAATTGACTTCAAATTTTTATGGTGAGTTCCTCCGATCCTAAAGGTCGAGTGGAGAATTGATTTCAAGTCAATTTGATCTATGGTTAACTCTAATTAATTAAAGTTCGATTTTGGGTATTTAGACGATTAGGGTTAATGCGAGTGGATTAACTCAAGTCCTATTTTTCCTAGGGTTCTCTGGTCATAAGGAACATCACCAAATTTTCCTAGAATTTATCTCACAACATGCTAATTTTTGGAATTAAAATACTCGAAAACAGCAACATGCATTTGAAAAATCAATAACTTTTCACGGAGATGGCCTCGACCTTGGAAAATTCGGGAAATATTCCCGAGTTCGGATGCTTCAAAAGCCACTATGGTCTCATGCCATGGTGAATTGTATGAATGCATGGAGAATTAAAACAATGCGGGGAGTAAATAATTAATTAAAAATAAAATACTTGGATAAAATCAATTAATTTCTTTTCCATATTATTCTCCTCACGTTCACCGAGCGAGAGGGTATTTTTATTTTATTTTTGTGATTTTTCTACACAAAGATATGGATTTTTGAAGTTCGGGATTTAAATAAATAAGAAAAAATCCTATTTTTCTACTTAAGTGACGCGGCGCCGCGTCAGCCTCGGCGGCTCCGAACGCACACGCGGCGCGCTCCCATTTGACGCCGCCTTCGACTCGGCGCCGCGCGGCCCGCGGTTCACGTACGCGTCTTCCGGTCCGATGCCATCTGAGCCGTCCGTCCGCGCGTGTATTGAATGAACGGCATCCGTTCATCGTCCCCAAGCGTCCTAACCCGAGAGCCGTCTACCTTCTAGCCCTAAGATCTCACTCAATTCTCCATGAATTTTTATGTTCTTGTGCTCTATGGATTCGTCTTGAAGAGGCGAACACATCTATACGGCTAATGCTCATTTAAATCAACTCATTTGAAATGGAGAATGTTCAGAAGCTCGGGATGAAGAATTGATCCATACCTTAGCTCTAAGAGGTGAAGCCTCGATCAGAGATGTTCGGCACGTTCGTTGGAGCTGCAGGAGGTTAGGGATGAAGCCCAGGGATGTGTTGAATTGCACTAGGTGTGATTTCCACCAAGGCCGATCACAACCTTTGGAGTACGGAACAACCGGGTGGCTCGGAGAGGGGGCTTTCACTTCGGAAAACTCCTTCTCTTGGCACGGTGAAGGTGTAGGTGAGTTTAATTTGATTTTGGTGGAGGATTCGGGAGTGTCCTGTTCGGCTCGAGAATTGAGCTCCAAAATTGAGCTCAATCAATGGGGATTAGAGCGAGGAGGACGAGTAGGGATCAATTGCTCTAAGTACGGAGGGGAGTGAGGAGTGATTTTGGCGAGTTTTGGTATGGTCCGGTTCGAGCACCTCCCATGGCCGTGAGGGTGAGGGGTTTAAATAGGAGAGGGTGGAAGGCCTCCCGTGGGGTTTAAGGTCGGGGATCGAGCCTGCTGCGAGTGAGGAGAAGGAGAGCTATGCTGTCCATTTGGGTTGAGACAAGTCGGCGAGGGAGAATTGAATTTTTGGCTCCTCCCAAGGTCTCGGCCATGGTGTTTTCCGGCGGCTCGGTGGCTGGCCGGCCGTGCACCGGTCACCATCTTGTTCGAGTGGGTCGGGCTGGGGTTTGGTGCATTCAATTGAGGTTTGACATGTGTAAAGTGGTTGAATCAAAGTAGAAAGGGGAAGGGGCCATTTTAGCTTATTTTGGTCAACCCATGCAAATGGGTTGGGTGCACCTCCCCAAGACTCGGTTTTGGGCCGAGGAGGTCGGGTGGGTCGATCTCCCATGTGTGGTGGAGTCTCCATCAAGGATTAGGTGGAAAAGCATGTTTTAGAGTGTGACATGCTTAAGGTAAAAAAAGGCTTAAGAAGGATTAGGAAAGGGGGTCCTCCTTTTTCCATTAATGGCTTGATCACATGTCAAACTCTCCATGGCTTCATGTGGCTTGTCCATGGCTTGCATGGCTTGTCTTTGGCTTAGTGGAAAAGTTTAGTCAATTTCATGGAAATGGATTTTGTGACTTTTGGCATTTTGGTGAGAGTTGCCATGAGGTTTAATTTTGGAATAATCCAATGATGAATTTAGGACTTAGGTATTGAGTTTAATTGAAAGTATGATAAGGGGAAATGTCATATGGGCTTTGGGACCAATTTTGGGCCTTTGGATGTGGTAAAGGATGGGCTTTTAAAATGGTTTAAGGAATGGGCCCTTAAGTTTAAAAAATGAATTTATGGATGGAAATTTTGTAAAGAGGTGGGGCCAAATAGTTGTTGAGTTTGGTTTAGGGATGTGTCATGAGTGGTTTGGAGTCAATTTGGTGTGATTTGGACTTGAATTGGTTTGAATTTGGGTTTATTTGGTAAGTGGGCCAATGTAGGTCAAATTGGGCTAACTTGGGCCAATGTTGGGCTAGAGTTGAAATTGATGTAAAATAAATGTTGGGAAATGTTTTTGGGAGTGTTTCAAAGAGGTTTTGGCTTTGGTTGGGTTTTGATTTTGGGGTTTAGGCCTATTTGGGTTAGGTTTGGGTTTAGGTCAAAATTGGGCTTTTTGATTTTGGGTTGAATTTGAGTGGGGTTTGGGTCAAAATCTTGTACAAATCATGTTAGTGTTTTGTTTATGGGGATGTTAAGGAAGGTTTAGAAATGATTTGGGGTTAATTGGAGTTGAATTGGGTGAGTTTGGGCTAAGTTTGGGTCATGGGTCCAAATTGGGCTTTAAGGCCAAAAGTGAAATTGGATCCCAATGCCAATCAAATTGGGCTTGGATTTGGTCTAGATTGGTGTTGGGGATGTTGAATTGAAGTTTAGAATTGAATTGGACCAGAATTTGGGTCAATTGGGTAGGTTTGGTTTGACATTGGGTTTACTTTGGGTTAAAATGGGTCAAATTGGGGGTTTTGATAAAAGTGGGGTAAATTGACAAAATTGGCCCATGATGTAGTTGAAAAAAATGAAATTGGGAATATTTGGGATTTTCTGGAATTTTCTGGGAATTTTGTGAATTTTTGGATTTTTTGGCTAAGAGGGGTATTTTGGGTATTTGGAGGGTATGGGGAGGTATTTTTGGAATTTTTGGTTATGGATGATCAATTTGATTGGTGAAGACATGTTTAGGATTGATTTTGGAGAATTTTGGGTAGTTTAGGTGATTTTGCAAATTTTGGAGGGTTTCAACGGTTTGGGTAGGCAGGCAGGTGTAGAGTCCCGGGGTCGAAAATCGAAAATTTGGAAAATTGAAGATTGGGTGAATGTAAGGGGAATGAAATCATTTTTGTTGAGCCATGAAGCCATATCAAGTCCACATGAGCCATGAAGGGACTCATTTGAGGCATCCACTATGTTGTTCCTAACCTTCTTAGCCAAGGGCTTAGGGGTTAAGGACCATCCATGTGAACCACCTTCATGAGTCCGGAGGTCAAGTTGGGTATGGGTGTGGTTTTAGGAGGTGTGTGAAAGTGTAGTGTATAGGTGTAATGTGTGTGTAAGTCAGCCCCTTCACCAGACACCGGGCCACCTGAGGCAATCCTAAGGCCAAAGAGTCCTATAGGAACTCATCCTTTAAACTTCCACATTTGATCTCAACTCTCCAGGTGATTAGGGGTCTACAATCAAGTTTGTGGAGTTTGCGGGGAGTTAAGAAGTGGTTTGAATTTCTAAGTGGTGGGTCCCAATTCTAATCCTCTAGGATAGTCAAAGGGAAAGCCTAAGGCTAGATCCTGAAGTACTAAAGAGAAGAAGAGAAGACCTCATCAAAAATGAGGTCAACGGCCTCCAAGCTTTGTGATCGAGCTGTGGTCACTTTCATAGCTAGACAATTCACCGGGCCAAGGGACTTCATCCGGAGCTTACTTGGACCCAATCGAAGGTGACACAACTCTCGGATCGAAGCTTCACTTCTCCGAGCAAAGGTATGAACTCCCTCTTCCGCCCGAGCTTCGATCAATTCTCCATTTTGATCGGCTTCGATTTCATAGCATGTTCATCGTATGGATGTGTTCGTATCTTCAAGATGAATCCATAGAGCATAAGAACACGAAAATCCGTTGAGAATCGAGTGAGTTCTTAGGGTTAGAGTGTGGACGGTCACGGGATCGCACCGGCCGTAGACGATGACCGAGAACCGTCGGATCACGCGTGTATCGGATGGACGGCTTGGATTGCGTCGGACCGGCAGATGGTACGTGAACCGCGGGGCCCCGGACAGCCGAGTCAGATGGCGGCGCCGAACCAGGGAGCGACGCGTGTCGATTCGGAGCCGCCGAGGTTGAGTCAGCGCCGATGTGGATAAGTAGGAAAATAGGTTATTTTCTTATTTATTTAATCCCCTAAACTTCAAAAATGCATATCTTTGTGTAGAAAAATCACAAAAATAAAATAAAAATACCCTCTTGCTCAGTGAGCAAAGGAGAATAATGTGGAAAAGAAATTAATTAATTTTGTCCAGTACTTTATTTTTAATTAATTATTTCCTCCCTGCATTGTTTTAATTCTCCATGCATTCATACAATTCACCATGGCATGAGACCATAGGGCTTTTGAAACCTCTGAACTTGGGAACATTCCCTGAATTTTCCAAGGTCAGAGGCCATCTCTGTGAAAAGTTATTGATTTTTCAAATGCATGTTGCTCGTTTTGAGTATTTTAATTCCAAAAATTAGCATGTTGTGAAATAAATTCTAGGAAAATTTGGTGATGTTCCTTATGACCAGAGAACCCTAGGAAAAATAGGACTTGAGTTAATTCACTCGGATTAACCCTAATTGGCCTAAATACCCAAAATTGAACTTTAATTAATTAGAGTTAACCATAGATCAAATTGACTTGAAATCAATTCTCCACTGACCTTTAGGATCAAAGGAATCCACCATAAAAATTACAAGTCAATTGGACTTGGTTAGCCCCATCAAATGGGTTGATTAAGCCACTTAGCCAAAATTAAACTTTAAAATTTCATAACTTTCAAAATATTTTTCAAAAATTCACCAAATTGGTTTTGAAGCCTCTCTGATATCAGGGGAATTCAAGAAAATTAAAATTGCAATTTTCTAAAAAAGTTGATTTTTTTATCATTATTTTAATATTTTAATAATTAAAAAATAATAAAAATTACAAAAATAATCAAATTCACCAAAATGTCACATTTTGAATTCTAACCACTTAGGAACAAACCCCATATTTTTCTTATGTCTCTAGGTTGAGATATTAAATTTTAAAGCCTTGGGGTAATTTTTAAAATTAAAAAATACATTTTCTAGCATTTCCACTAAAATAATTCCTATAAATTAAGAAAAAATCAGAAAATTGTAAAATTTGGTTCTCTGGAATCCTTGATATCAGAGAGAATTTTAAAAATTATAAAATTTATTTTTCAACTTATATTCTATTTTTAAATTAATTAATGCTCCAGAACTTAAAATAATTTTAATAAATAAAATATTATTCAAAAAATCACAAAAATTGGTCCAAGTGGTCCTCTGGTCGTTAGGAATGTCCCATAATTTTTTTAAGGACAGAAACTTTCCCTTGGTCATATTATTAAATTTTCCTTGGAAATCTCTATTTTCTACCAAAAATAATTACATAAATAAATTAAATACAGAAAAATCACATTTTCTCTTCTAATGTCTTTATTGACATATGAGTGAAGTCACATAAAAATTTCAAATTCATTTGAGCTCAATTTAGTGAGTTATGAAATTATTAAGCTTGAAGGGCAAAATGGTAATTAAAATTTTAACTCTTAATTAAAAACTTTAGGCTTAATAAAATTAAAGAGTAAAATATTTGATCCTAATCTGATTTGGATGATTGAAATTTAAATAATTAAAGGATAGAAACCTATTAAACAATTCAACAATAATTGAAATGAACTTTAGTTAAAATAATTAATTAAATTTGGAAGAATAGTAAAATTGGAGTTATTAAAATAGGGATGTTATTAGGAAGAAATTTGTTCTTTAATTTAAGAATCCCTAGATTAATCATCTCAATAATATTTAATCCCTAATTAAAATGATAATCCAAGTTTAAGGTTTAAAATGCTAAAAGACTTAATCATTAAATTAAATTAAAGTTAAATTATTTAAAGCAAATCCCTTTAAAATAAAATATTAAATTAAATTAAATTAAATTAAATTAAATTAAATTAAATTAAATTAAATTAAATTAAATTAAATTAAATTAAATTAAAACTAAATCAAATTAAATTAAATCAAATTGAATTAAATTAAGCTAAAGCATATCATATTAAATTAAATTAAATTAAATTAAATTAAATTAAACCACATTAAATTAAATTAAGTTAAGTTAAATTGAATTAAATTAAATATAACATCACCTAAGACGTGAAGAATTCAAAATAAATCTAAAATAACTTGAACACTATTCCAAACTTAAATCATTAATTTGAACTTAAAATTGAATCACAAATCATTAAATATCATTTTGCCCTTAGGAGCTTTTACTATTATAACTCCTAAATGGAGTATCAAGTGAAATGTCACTTCACTCATAAGGATATTCAAACATCCTAATTCACTGAGCAAGAAATAAAACTTAACTTAAACACCCTGGATGATTAATTCACTTCACATGATAAATTCATTTGGATTTAGGACAATTCTCGAAATATTGAAAAGATGTTTAAGATTCATCTTAAACACTTCCTCAATATGATGGAATGTCCATAAGAACAAATTGAGCTTAGTTGTTCTTTGGTGAAGAAAATCATCCTTAAAACCAAAATTGAAGACACAGACGTCATAGGAATGACTAGTTATAGGATTAGGATTTTGGTAGAAAACCATAACCCTTCCCTTAGCTTTACCTAGGAAATTTCTATAAATGCTTAAATGCTCTAAATTGTATTTTAAGTGCAGCTTGGGATGACGGGAAGACCCTCCAGGTACGCTTTTATTTTATTGCAATTTATCTTACTGCAATTCATTTACTCGTGTTGCACTTTACCTTTCTTGCATGATAAACAACATTTGCATGAAAACCTACACCTTTAGGACAGAAACCAAAGCCGAAACCCATAACTAAATTAAAAGACACTACAAGA
The DNA here is from genome assembly GCA_022702705.1 of Papilionanthe hookeriana x Papilionanthe teres. Classification (NCBI taxonomy): domain Eukaryota; kingdom Viridiplantae; phylum Streptophyta; class Magnoliopsida; order Asparagales; family Orchidaceae; genus Papilionanthe; species Papilionanthe hookeriana x Papilionanthe teres. Next base: position 104,230,993 of record CM040427.1, read on the forward strand.
TAAAATTCACCGCCACAACATTCAAAATATAAAACAACTCAAAATTTAATCACAAACGAAACAACAAAACTACAACTACAACTAAATTAAAACGTCTCATTGAATGATCGGGAATACCTCGGATGATGTAACCCACGTGTTGCTAACGGGATTTCCCACGATCCAAATGAAAGTGCGGAACTCATTTAGTTGAGTTTAGCAAATTCATACGGACTAAGTGAATTCGATGAAAATAACGGTGCGGGATGACGGAGCACGTGGGATCTTAATCGGTTCCGTTTAATCGACTTTAAGACTCGTTTTAATTAAAACAATAAAGACACATGGAAATTAAGACTTTCTCTAAAACCAAACACTTCCCTCATCTCTTGATTTATCACATTCTACAACTAAACCTCTGCGACAACAAGGAGCTTGGAGCTTAATGGGCGGCACGACCATCGTCATCAACAAAACATGAATGCTGCCAGGCAAAACTTTTCTTTAGTTTAAACAATCAACTCATAGGACTTCGAGGTAGTTTGCCTGGTACAACATAAAACCTCAACCTTCTTGTTAGGCATTTGCTTTGTAAATTAAGTCCTAATCGACCTTAGGGTTCCGAGGTAGTCGTCCGCTACGACATAAACCCTCACACCTTCGAGGCTATTTGTGTGATCACATCATGCAAACATAAGTCCTAATTAATTAAAATTGGCAAGATCAAAACATTAAATAAACATTAGGACCTTTCTAAATTCAAGCCAAATAAATAGGATAGTCGGGAAATTACCGAAGTTCGCTTCGAATCTGTGGTTTCTCCTACCTTTCTTCCTTTGAATTCCCAAAATAAAAATGTTCAAAATTTGATCCATTCCCTATTGAAATTCCAAAAAATTCAATCCCTCGAAAACTTAAACTTTGAAATTCTTGAGAGCGAGAACTACTGATTATTATCGAGAGTTTTCTTAGGTGATTCCCGTCACCTAAGATGTAATTAACTATAGGGGCTTGCCCTTATAGGGAATTTTAAGAACCCGAGGTAATATAAACCTCGCTTAATTCATTTATATTAAGCGGGGAATTTGTCGGCTTATAAAATTGGTTCGCGGACCAAACGGACGTCACAAATCTTCTAGTTTATTTAATCGAGCCCCATCATCGAAGCGAGTGTGTCTATTCTCGGGATAGATATACGGCTTGTGGTGCGGTGCTCGTTTATATAAACTTTTCGGGATGTGAGATCGGTTTGATTTCATATCTTAAAATTTTCAAATTTAAAATTATTTTCAAAATCAAATACTACTTTTCAAATTATTTATTTAAATTAAATTAAAAATTCGCCGACAATTTCTGTAGGCGACCTCTTTCAAAAATACAACACTCAACCTAAAAATATGCCGACAGCGGGTTTTCGCGAAAAAGAGGAAGGGGATAAAGCTTAGGCGTTAAAAATGGCTAATGGGGGTTTGAATGGTGATTTTCCGGTAAGCAGGCCAAACCGGCGCCTAGGCGCCGAATTCTAGCGCCTAGGCGCCAGACTTGCCTTTCAAAAAAAATCACTTTCAAAATTTTATTTTCCACCAAAATTCATAATTTAAACTTCTAATTACTCATATAAGATTATTGCTTCAGTTTTTATCTTCCAAAATATTTTCCAAAAATTTTAAAAATTATAAATTAAATCCACCAATTAAACACAAGTTTAAATAAAACTCTTCTAATTCCATTCATGATTTTCAATTTTGGGCTCAATACAATTCAGATAAGTATCATAACATGATTCAAGTTCTAACAACGATCAAACAACACAAATTTGAAAGTAAATACAACACACATTAAACATGAAAGCAAACATACAAAAAAACACAATCGATTCACTAAATTGATACATTGACACACTAGATAAATCACAATCTCCCCACATCACTATCTAATTCCCATTATCTTTACAATGAAGATTGCTTGGCCTACTTGGGAAGAATACTAACGCTCTCGGAAAATCCATAGCCGTTTTCTCGTCGATCCAATTGTTCTTCGCATACATCTCCACTTGAGCATCTTGATAAGCTGCTAGATGATCAAATTGAAGTTTCGCCTGCCATTCCAGATGTTCAATTTGATGATACATCTCATGGAGGCGATATCCAATGCTTTTAAATTCTGCTTCAAACTTATCTAGACAATTAGAAATTTTCTCCAAACTTACAGTGATGAAACCATTGAAGTAGGATTGAGGATCCTTTAAGACCTTGTCTCTAGCCTCTTCTCCAAGATTTCTCCTCTCCATTTCTTCAAAAAGCCTCTCTAATCTCTCAAGAATGGTGTGTATGGGTCGAAATAATGATTGCATAGGGATTGGGGATGAAGATAGGGTAATTTATAAGAGAAAATCGTGTGAAAAACTGAAGATTTTCGGTTTTGACACGATTTAGTAACTGTGGCGCTTAGGCGCCAAATCTGGCGCCTAGGCGCCGGAACCATGTTCGACTCCGTTTCGCCTAACGTCAAATTTCAAAGTTTCATTCTCCAAAATAGGTAATTTAGAATGGTAAGATCAATATAGACTCAGTAACACAAATTATAAGCAATCATAATGAAGGTTAACTTGATCTCCTTTTTACTCATATATATGAAATAGAGTGATCAAATGTCTAAACTTTATATACTTTGAGATAATTTTCAGCTTAAGTCAATAAAGACTTGTTAGCATCAAATTTTCTAAAGTAATATAAAATTAAACAAGACCGAGGAATAACCTTACTTTAAAAATGTTCATCAGGAAATTTCTCATTTATATTTTCTTCAGTAATAATATCATTCTTAATTCTAGATAAATGATCAGTAATTTGGTTGTCCGTTCCTTTTCTATCCACTATTTGAAAATCAACTTGTAGAAGTAAAACCCATCTTATCAGTCTAGGTTTAGCATCTTTTTTTAACATTAAATATTTAATAGCGGAATGATCAGTATGAACTATGCATTTGGTACCAAGAAGATAAGATCTAAATTTATCAAAGGCATATACTATAGATAAAAGCTCTTTCTCAGTAGTAGTGTAATTTCTTTGACTTTCAGTAAGAGTTTTACTAGCATAATATATAACTTTGAAAATTTTCTTATATTTTTGTCCCAATACAGCTCCAATTGCAAAATCACTTGCATCGCACATTAATTCAAAAGGTTTATTCCAATTAGGTGCAATAATTATAGGTGTAGTTATTAATTTTTCTTTTAAAATATTGAAAGCTATAACACGGTCTTCATTAAATTCAAATTTAGCTTCTTTTTCCAATAAATAACAAAAAGGTTTAACAATTTTAGAAAAATCCTTTATATATCTTCTATAAAATCCGGCATGACCCAGAAAACTTCTCACATCAGTAACAGTAGTAGGGGGTTGCAGTTTAACAATAATTTTCACTCTTGCTTGATCAACTTCCATCTCTTTTTGTGAAACTTTATGACCATGTACAATGCCTTCTGTGATCATAAATTAACATTTTTCCAGTTAAGAACTAAATTTCTTTCTTCACATCTTTTCAGAACTTTGGAAATATTTTCCAAACAAGACTCAAAAGAAGTTCCAAAAACTGAAACATCTTCCATGAATACTTCAATTCCTTTGTCAATCAAATCACAAAACATTGACATCATACATCTTTGAAAAGTTGCAGGTGCATTACATAAACCAAAAGGCATTCTTCTAAAGGCAAATGTTCCATAAGGACGTGTAAATGTTATTTTCTCTTGGTCCTCAGGAGCGATAAGTAATTGATGATAACCAGAATATCTATCCAGAAAACAGAAATATGAGTGTCCAGCTAATTTGTCAAGCATTTGATCCAAGAAAGGTAAAGGAAAATGATCCTTTCTAGTGGCGTCATTTAACTTCTGATAATCAATGCAAATTCACCATCCAGTAACTTGTCTTGTAGGAATTAGTTCATTTTTATCATTGACAGTGACAGTTACTCCTCCTTTCTTCGGAACACATTAAATAGTACTTACCCTTTGGCTATCCGAAATAGGATAAATAATTCCACCATCTAACCATTTTAAAATTTCTTTTTTAAAAATCTCATTCATGATAGAATTTAATCTTCTTTGTGGTTCAATCGTAGGTTTAAAATTTTCTTCCATTAAAATTCTATGCATAGAAATGGAAGGGCTTATTCCTCTTATATCAGCAATAGTCCAACCAAAAGCTTTCTTATAATTCTTTAACACTCCTATTAATTTTTCTTCTTGATCTAAACTTAGCTCAGAAGAAATAATAACAGGTAAAGTTAATGAATTTCCAAGAAAAGCATACTTTAAAAGTAAAGGTAACATTTTTAATTCCGGTTCGGGGCTTTTTAATTGAGGGTAAAAGTATATCATTTTGAGTTATGTCTAAAGTTTCCCAGTTATCTTTAATATAATGAGTTTCTTTAAGTAATTCTACTTCTTTTAGTTCTTCATTTTCATCAGTTAAAAATTTAATTTCTTCTTCAGGAATGATTTTACATTTTTCTCGATAGTGTTTTTCCATTATAAAATCAAAAATATCCATTCGATAGCATTTTTCTTTGTCAGGGTACTTCATCGATTTACGAACATTGAATTTAATCTCTTGATCATTAACTCTCATAGTTAATTCTCCTTTTTGCACATCAATCATAGCTCGTCCGCTAGCTAGAAAAGGTCTCCCTAAAATAATTGGTATTTCTTTATCTTCTTCCATATCAAGTACGATGAAATCCACAGGGAAGATAAATTTATCTACTTTAACAAGTACATCCTCTATAACTTCTTTAGGGTAAGTGATAGATCTATGAGCTAATTAAAGGGTTACAGTGGTGGGAGTAATCTCTCCTAAATTCAACCTTCGATAAATAGAAAATGGCATGAGATTAATACTTGCTCCTAAATCACATAAAGCTTTTCCACAAGATTTTTCTCCAATAGCACAAGGTATAGTAAAACATCCAGGATCTTTAAGTTTCTGGGGTAATTTCTTTTGAATTATTGCACCACATTCTTCACTTAATGCAACAGTTTCAAAAGCTTTAAATTTTCCTTTCTTACTTAATATATCCTTCATAAATTTTGCATAAGTTGGCATCTGTTCCTAAGCTTCAACAATATGTTTATAGTAAGTTTCTTAAGAATTTCAAAGAACTTAGAAAATTGATGATCAAGCTTCTGCTGTTTTAATCTTTGAGGAAAAGGTGGTGGTGGTTTTTCAACTTCCACATTATTAGAAATATTAGTTTGATCTTAATTAGGAGAAGGAGTTTCTTTAGGTTTTTCAATCTCTTCAACCTCAATCTCTTTTTCAATTTCATTCGCATTCTTTCTTTTAATTCCTTTCCACTTCTAAGTTGTACGACTTTAACATGTTCATGTTCTTTTCCAGTTTCTTTTGGATTAATTTTAACATTACTAAGAAGTGTTCCTGGAGGTCTGTAACTAATTAAATTAGCGATTTGTCCCATTTGATTCTCAATATTACGAATAGTAGTATTTTGATTTTATAATTGATTACTTATTTGTAAAATTAATTCTTCTATTGATAACTTTTTCTGTTGATTATTAAATCCAGGTGGTTTATAATTTGAATTTACTTGATTATTCCAATTTCCAGTTGGATGGGATTGATTATTACCTCATTGTTGTTGTTGATTATTCCAGTTAAAATTAGGGTGATTTTTCAATCCAGGATTATAATAATTTGAATACGGATTATTTTTACTAGCAATAGCTTGTAAAGTTTCAATAGTTTGAAAATCTTCAATATTAGATGAGTTGTTATGTGATATGTTGATGGCAAAATTATCTAATTTCTTAGATATTGCAGCTACTTGAGAAGCTAAGATAGAAAAGGCTTCGTTATCTTGAATACTTGACATTCTTTTAGGATTAATCCTTTCAGAGGGCCATTGAAAATTATTGTTAGCCATTTCTTTAATTAAAGTATAAGCTTATTCAAATGATTTAGACATTAAAGAACCTCCAGCAGCAGCGTCAATAATTGATTTTAGTGATCCAATTAAACCATTATAAAATTTTTGAATAATTAACCAATCAAGTTAAGCATGATGAGAATATTTTCTTAATAGATCTTTAAATCTTTCCCAAGTTTCATAAATTGTCTCCCCGTCAAATTGACTAAATGAAGTAATATCATTTCTTAATTTAGCAGCTTTAGAAGGAGGAAAATATTTAGCAAGGAATATTAGTGCCATTTCAGCCCATGTTTTAATAGAACTGTTGCTAATGAGTTCAGCCACATCTTTGCTTTATCTCTTAAAGAAAAAGGAAAGAGTCTAAGTCTAATAGCATCATCAGAAACATTGTTATATTTAAAGGTAGCACAAAGTTCTAAAAAACTAGCAAGGTGTACATTTGGATCCTCATTTGGTGTTCCTCCAAATTGATTATTTTGAACCATTTGAATGATAGATGGTTTAAGCTCAAAAGAATTAGCAGCTTCAGTAGGTATTTGAATACTACTATGAGGTTCATCAACTGTAGGGTTAGCATAATTCCTTAATGGTTTGTAAACATTTTGTTCATTAATTTCAATTGGATTTTGTAAATTGTTATGTAAATTAGCCATTTCTTAGATTTTTTGAGTTTGTTTTCCTTTTTTAATTCTTTTAACAGTTCTTTCTAATTCAGAATCTAAAGGTAATAATCCTTCAGATCCAGCACTACGCATATAAAGTAAATTAACAAGAAATAAAATATCTACTTATTAGAATTATATATATATATATATATATATATATATATATATATATATATATATATTTTAGCACTAAATATAAATATATTTAAGAAAATGTCTTACATCTAACATGAGGGATGCCAATCAAATCCCCATGTAAAAGAGCACTAAATAAAGGAAAAGAAGAGTAATTAGCACTGTAGATAACTTCATGAGAAGAAGAAGCTCTAGTAGCTAGCCAATTTGCTTGGTTGATTACCCTCCCTATAAGTATGGCTCCAAAGGACAGCAATTGAAGATGTGATAGAATTAATTTTGTTCATCCAAATTTGAAGAAACCAAGGCACATCCACTTTTGACAATAAAACCTGTAGTAAAACCAGAGAGTCCATTTCCAAATGAACAAATTTGTAATTCTGCATAACAGCAATTTTCAGTCCCCAAAATACAGCAACTGCTTCAGCTTCCAAAGCATTCAATGCAATAATAGGTGCTGAGAAAAACCAGAGACAAATCCCTTTGTGATTTCTGCAGAGTCCTCCAATACCAGCTGCTGAATCTTTAAATCTCCCATCAATATTAATCTTAAGCCATAAATTCCTAGGTGGTCTCCACATGACAAGTATAACTTTATTATAACTGCTTTGTGTTGGAGGAAGAAAAGAATTCGAATCTTACCAATAAAAGTAAGACAATTTCTACTGATATGTTCAACGAGAATACACCTTGTTGTTATAAAGCAAATCATTTCTAGCAAGCCATAAAAACCGAGAAAACCACCAAAGGGATGAAATAATAAGAAAAGGATTTCCAAGTAACCCGACGAAGATATAATTGAACTCCAAGAGGCTAAATGAGATTGCGGTCCCATAGCGAGATAACACTTTTTTCCAAACATCTTTTGCCCAAGCTACAATTTAGGAAAAGATGACCCATAGTCTCTTCGACAGAATGACACAAATGACATCTGGAAGGAATTCTAAGTCCTTTAAGTTTCAATAGATCATCAGTTGGTAATAGATCCATGAACAACCTCCAACAGAAAAACGACATAGAAGGTGTTATATATTTATTCCAAAGTTTAGCACTCCAATCATTTTTTTGCCAAATAAAACATGTTTGATAAATAAATTTTGATAAACTTTGGTTGTGAGGCTTCTTGATGATCAATCTATCTGTTCCTCCATTATGCACAGGAATGTTTAAAATCATATTATGATAATCAGCAGGAACATAATCTCGAAATTTCTGTAAATCCCAAGATCCATCGATCAAGCGATCAATAATATGTATAATATTACTTGTTAGGATTAAAATTTGCTTGAAGTGATTTATCAAATAACCAAGTATCAAACCAAAAACTAATTTGGCCATTACCAATTTCCCAAGTAAACATCTTTTCAGCATATAATCTGACATTAAGCAATTCCTTCCAATTTTTAGAATCCCCTGGCTTAAGATCGACTTGAGCTTGGATGATCATTAAAGCGAGTATTTAGAATACATGAATCTTGCCCACAAAGATTTTTGTGCTCTAAAATTAATCCATTGTTTATAGTAGAAGGTAAAGCTCGAATGCTTGAAAATTTTTAAAACCTAACCCACCACAATCAATAGGCTTACATAATTTCTCCCAAGTGGTCCAGGTGCATTTGCTTATGCTTTGTCCTTCCCAAACAAATTTGTTGAACATGATAGAAAGCATTTTCTGTGTACTCTTTTTCATTTTGATCATCTGCATTATATAAAGAGGAAATGCAGATAGTACACTTCTGAGTAATGTAAGCCTTCCACCATTAGAAAGAAATGAGTTGGACCAACAATTAATTTGAGAAGAAATTTTGGCAATTATATTATCATAGTGTGAAAGTTTCCTTTTTCCTTTAATAAGAGGAAAACCCAAATATATAAGTGGATATTGAGTCTCCCTGAATTGAGTAAAATCAGAAATCCAATTTTTCCTTTGGGCAGTAATTTTTGAGCTTGAAAGAAACTGACATTTAGATTTATTAAATACCATACCAGAAATTTCTTCAAATTCGATCGGCACCTTCATAAGACATTTAATTGATTGCTTACTTCCATTAGAGAAAACAATAACATCATCGGCATAGGCTAGATGACTAACAAGCTGAGTAGATTTATGCTGATATTGAGTATATGGATGAGCTACCTGCATTTGATTCAACATTCTTGAAAGATAATAAAAAACAAGGATGAAAATATAAGGTGATAAAGGATCTCCTTGTCTAATACCCCTTCCAGATTTAAAGAATCCATGGCTAATACCATTAATAAGCACACTATGATAACTATTATTTAACCACCTGTAAATGAGATTACAGAAATTCAAGCTAAATCCCCTATCGGCAAGAACCTTCAGAATAAAACTCCAACTAATGGAATCGAAAGGCTTTAGCAATATCTAGTTTAAAAATGATATTAGATCCTCTGCGAGCATTTATCGAGATCTACTAGCAACTCTTGAGCCAAAAGAACATTATCACAAATACTCCTTCCCTTTATAAAAGCACTTTGATTATCAGAAATAAGGTTCTCCAATAAAGGCTGTAATCTAAAAACCAAGACCTTACTTATGATTTTGGAAAAGGTTGAAGTCAGACTAATTGGTCTGAAATCCTGCCAAGTGGATTTCCTTTTATCCTTAGGAATCAATACAATAGAAGTGGAAGCAAAATATTTAGGGAGATCAATTCCTTGAAAAAAGCTTTGTATAGCCATGACCACATCAGATTTAATAACCATCCAATTCTTAATATAAAAATCAGCTGTAAATCCATCTGGCCCAGCTGCCTTACTTCCATCAATGGTTTTTAGAGCCTCAAAAACTTCATTAGTGCTTGGAGATTGAGACAAGCAATCCATATTAACATTACTTAAGTCAGATCTTATAATTGAATAAGAATAAGCAGTAGAATTCACTGGCTGATAAGAAAATAAACTTGAAAAATATGTAATAGCATCAACGAGCAATATCTTTTGTATCTACTAACCATGTATTATCGAGTGATTTGATTTTCAAAATAACATTAACGAGATCTTTTGTACTTAATAGCAGCATGGAAAAATTTTGAATTCTGTCACCATACTTAAACCGGTTAGCTATCTGCTTTTTCTGTAAGAAAATCTCTTCGATCTTGATAGCAGAATGTAATTTTCAATAGGCTTCATTCGGATTATAATCGAATCTAATCCATCTTCAACCAATTTCTCTAATTCATTCACCATGGATTCAGCTTCAACAACTTTTTGATGAACATTACCAAATACAGTAAAGTTCCAATGTTTCAGTTTACTAGCAATCATTTTTTGTAATTGCCAAAGTTTGGAAATAGGATCAGAATAAAATCTTAGCAAAGAAGCCTTCCAATTATCAGCAATTAATTGAGAATATTCGGGATGAGTGGACCAAACATTTAAATATCTAAAGACAAAATTTTTAACGATTGTAGAGAAAGCACAAGTAATCGTAGAGGAGTATGATCGAGCTAAGCCTTGCCAAATGATTAACTTTAGTAACGAGGGAACATGTTTAGCCAATGCTTGATTCACCGAATTCTATCTATTCTCTCATAGATATTGCCTCTCCTCCAAGTAAAAGGGGATCCCTCAAATCCAATATCAAAGAGTTTAGTCGAAGAGATATTATTAGTAAAATTCAACATTGCTTGTAGATTAGGATTCCTTCCACCTTTTTTTTCACTAGGATGAGCAATAGAATTGAAATCACCACCCACAATCCAGCTATCATTCATAGAAATACTTATATGATGTAAGCAATTCCATAATTCAATTCTATCAGCATTTGAAGAAGCAGCATATATGAAAGAAGCAAAACCATAAAATTGATCTAGTTCAAAATGAAAATGGATCAAGCTGAGAATGATTAAATATAATATTAATCTTCGACTCTTTTCGTAGAATAACCGGATCTTATTTGAACAATTAATAAGGAAATTATAACCAGGGAGTCTTTTAGTAAATCTATCAAAATTAGATTTCACCAAAGGCTCAAGAATAACTATAACCCAAAAATGATGAACCCTGTTTAAGTTTAGAAGTCTATTAAGGGAGCCATGGTTAGCCACTCCCCTAATATTCCAGCATAAAAATTTAATCATGAATAATATTTTTTCCTCCTCTAGTCAACCTAGAAGAAGAAGTAGTAGCTGCATGAATAATATTACTTTCAGAAAGATTCTTTAACTCCATTGATGTCTTCTTTTTTGCTTTCTGTATCATCCAATCATTATTAATCTCAGAATTAATAACTGTCAATCCTGTTGAAATTTCTGTCTCCATTTGATTTATTTGTTGAAAAACAGGATAATTTGTAGGCTTAGGATAAACTTCAACATTTTGATAATGAGTAATAGGATAACCTTGTGTAGATTCAAATGGAATTTGGACTTCTGCAACAGAATTAAAAATGGTATTCTCAGCATCTATTTCACTTTCAGGCACATTAACTATTTCAGAAACTGGAACTTGCATAGCAACAGTTCCAGTAACAGGCTCATCAACAATTTCCACAACAGGCTCCTTAGAATTATCAGAAATTTGAATATCAGGAATCAAATCAGAAATTTGAATAACAGGCTCTTCAGCAGACTCCTTATTATTAATTTGCTGCTCTTTCCCAATGGGGGCATAAGTCTGCAATTCTTCCTCAACAACAACATCAGTATGTTTTTTGAATTTAGAGTCTTTAGTCCTGTTGTTCTTCAAATGGGGATGAAGTCTAAAACAATTAACATTAGAATGTCCAAACATTTTACAATGTTGACAATAAAATGGCTTATTTTCCATAATAACATTTTGTCAATATCCATTATGAGGTGTACCAATCCAGATTTCATCAACATCGGCAAGGGATACATCTCTTTCCACAAGAATTCTAGCCATCTGAAGGCCTGGTGAGTTGAAATGTAGGCATATCCGACTTCAAAGGCCTACCTAAGGCAGTCCCGATAGCATATAATATCCGATGGTTAAATAGATGGAGTTTCAAATTTGGTAATTTATACCAAATAGGAATAACAGGTGGTTCTTGATGAGGATCAAATGAAGGAGACCATTTCAGAAGTTTCATAGGAGTACCCTCAATCAAAACAAATTTCTTGGAGAAAAGGTTAGCATAATCCACTTCTTTAGAAAGTTGGATCATAATATGTCTTCCATCAAACAAGCCAACCTTCCAAGAACCCAATAATTTAAAATTCTCAAAACATTTCCTTATAACTTCCATTTTAGGATGGCCAAGTTGAAATTTACCAATTAAAGTAAATTTGTGAACATCCACAAGAGAGGAAATATCAGAATCTGATAGAATTAGAGCTGGCTTACCTCCTTTTTTCTCAATCTTCTTAATGAATTGACATTCACCCTTACCATTAGCGAGCATCATGATAAAATTGTGGGAAAACCGGTTTGTCGGAAGAAGTCGAAGTAACAAGACCGGTTACTTCGACAAAAGACTTCTGCCGGATTATGAATTTGTTCGGCCATAAAACCGAGATGAAATCAAGAATCCTCGACGAGAATGAAACGGTAATAAGGAACAAAGAAAGATTGGAAAAACTAAGAGAATTAGTCTTCAAATCAATCAACACATCCCAAAGCAGAGAAGGAAATCAAGAATCGCACCAAGAAGGCTATATATATATATATATATAGGGAAGAAGAGTGTGGCAATACCTTTGCCTGTGAGAAGTGCGGCTTCGATCCGAGGGTCAAGCTTCACCTTCGATCGGATCCCAAAGAAGCTCCGCATGAAGTCTCCCGGTCTCGTTGAATTGCCTAGGTAGGATTTCGACCACAGCCGATCACAAAGCTTGGAGGCCTTATAACCGGGTGGCCCCTGGAATGACGGGGCTGGCCGGTGGACACCTTCCCTGGCCCCAGGAAGGTGTAGAACCAATCAATTCCGCTTTCAATGCGAGAAGTGTCCCGGTTTTGGGCTTGGATTTCAACCTGAAATTGAGCCTGGCTGTGAGAAGAAATGTATGTGGGGATTTCAGTTTTCGGGATCAAGTGCTCGTGTATGGGGGAGAACAACAACTTTGCAGAGCTCCTTTGGTGGTTTGAGTTTTCAACGCACTCCTGCCCAGAGGGGAAACAATGCAGAGGTGAGGCCCACGGAGAGTGTTGGGCTTGGGATCAGCCGTCTTCGCAAGAGAAGAACAGCCTACAATGGCCACCTAGACGGGCACGAAATAAGGGAGAATTCCAAAGCCGGCTCACATGCGAACTCGCCATGGTTTTTTCCGCGGCCCGGGTGGCTCACGTCGCTCGTGCATGGGTCACCCTCAAGGTCAGGTGGGTCAGCCGGGACTTGGTGCAAGTACCTGCAATTGCCATGTGTAAAGAGCTTAGATTGAAATGGAATGGGAAGACCATTTGGGTTCAAATGAGTCAACCCATGGTTTTGGGCTAGGTTCACCACCCAAGGCCTGGTCTTGGGCTGAAAAGGATCACTTGGGTCAGCCAAGAGAGAATGGTCTGGTCTCCATCCATGATGAGGTGGCTACACGGTTTAGTTGCAAGCATACGTTTATAAGGTAAAAAAGGGTTTAAGAAGGATTAGGGAAAGGGGGCCCTCCTTTTTCCATTAATGGCTTGATCACATGTCAAGCCTTCCATGGCTTCATGTGGCTTGTCCATGGCTTGCATGGCTCACCTTTGGCTTGGGAAAAGTGGAGTCAATTTCATGGAAATAGATTTAAGAAAAATTTTGGTATTTAGGGGTGATTTGGCATGAGGCTGGATTTGGAATTATGTTATGATGGATTAGAACCTAGTGGAATGGCTTCTTTATTAAGTGGATGGCAAGTGGAGATGTCATGTGGGCTTTAGGGTAGATTTTGGCTTTTTGAAATGGTTTTAGATGCCAGCTTTTAAGATGGTTTAGGAAAGCCAAGCGAATTTTAAAATGGATTTTGGGATGAAATTTGGTAAAAGTCAGCGAAATAATTGTTTGGGTTTAGCTCATGGATGTGTCATGAGTGACTTGAAGCAAATTGGGGGTGATTTGGGTTTGAATCGTCAATTTGGGCTCTTTCGTAAATTGGCCAATATAGGTCCAAGTGCATAAGTCAATAATGTTGGGCTGGGGGTTGAAATCGATGTAAAATTAATGTCGAGAAATGTTTATGAGTGTTTCAAAGAGGTTATTTGATTTTGATTGGGCTTTGATTTTGGGGTTTGGGCTCATTTGGGTTAGGGCCTGGGTTTACGTCAAAATTGGGCCTTTTAGCTTTGGGGTTTAATTTCAGTGGGCTCGGGTCCACCTTGGGCAACTATGTCATTGCCGCTGGGATGCTAAGGAAGATTTAGAAAAGATTTGGGGTTAATCGAGTCGAATTGAGGAGCTTCAAGTGAAGCCAAATAAGGGTCCAAATCGCTTTAAGGCCAAAAGTGAAATCGATCCAAATGTCAATCAAATTGGACTTAAATATTTGGTCTAGATTGGTGTCGGGGGAGTGTCGAATTGAAGTTTAGAATCGGGACTGGACCAGAATTCTGGGTCAATTAGATAGGTTTGGTCGACATTGGGTTCACTTAGGGTTAAAGTGGGTCCAATCGGGGGTTTCTTAATAAAAGTAGGGTAAATCGACAAAATCGGGCCCATGGTGTAGCCGTAACAAAACAAATCAGAATATTTGGGATTTTCTGGAATTTTCTGGGAATTTTCTGAATTTTTGGATTTTAGTCAAGAGTGGTATTTTGGGTATTTGGAGGGTATTGGGAGGTATTTTTGAAATTTTTGGTATTTTTGGGTATGGATGATCAATTTGAGTGATGTGGAAATGTTTGGGATCGAGTTTGGGGACTGGGGTAATTTCAGTGATTTTGAAAATTTCGGTAATTTCACGGGCTTTGGGCAGTTAGGCGGGTAGGGTCCCGGGGGTCAAAAAATCGAAAAATTTGGGAAATTGATGGATTTCGGGTGAATGTAAGTGGAATGAAATCATTTTGCCGAGCCATGAAGCCACATCAAGCCCATATTGTGCCATGAAGGGACTCATTCGAGGCATTAACTATGTTGTTCCTAACCCTTCTTAGCTAAGGGCTTGGGGCTAAGGACCATCCATGTGAGTCACCTACATGAGTCAGAGGTCAAGCTAGGTATGGGTGTGGTTTTATGGTGTGTGAAAGTGTAGTGTATAAGTGCGTGTGTGTAAGTCAGCCCCTCACTGCACTGTGCCACCTGTGGCTGTCCTAAGGCCAAAGAGTCCTATAGGAACTCATCCCTTAAACTTCCACATTTGATTTCAACCCTCTAGGTGATTAGGGGTCTACAACATGTTTGTTAGAGTTTGGCAAGGAGTTAAGAAGTATTCGAATTCTGGCCGTGGCTCCTAACTTACCCTCTAAGATAGTCAAAGGAAAAGCCTAAGGCTAGACCCTAAGTACTAAAAGAAGAAGAGAAGACCTCATCAAAAATGAGGTCAACAAATGGACTTCTCAATAGGTGTGTGAGCCGACGAAGCACACCGCGTATCGGCGTTGACCGGCCAACAACAAAACCAACACGTATGTCCAAGTGACAAAACTTGTGGACGGCGAAAAAGTTTCGTTGGGGAGGCCGGGCACATCTCCGAAACCTGAGACCTCGAACTCTCGCCGGGGAAAGGAAAAGGAGGTGAATTCCAAATCACATGATCCGGGGAAATTTCAATTTAGATTTATTGTTTCAATGTTTCGTATGTGAGTTTAAATTTCAATTTGGAGTTTCAATTTAGATTGAAGTTTTGTTAAAATTAATTTGATGGGATTTGGACTTGAAATGAGAATTAGAATTTTGTATTTAGATGTAACATCTTCAACCACAAAAGAAAATTGAATTGATCGGATCGAACCATTACAACAGGAGAGTTTTGTGAGTAATGCGGTATCGACAAAATCCTTAACCTCAAGAGTTTGATTTTGGTGTATTTCATTACGGTAGGGAGAGAATCCTAGCAATGCAAGCCTTCTGGATGTAAAACTTTTGACCCCAAGAATTTGATTTTTTGATGTATTTATCACATGGAAAGAACTTCCAAAGCAATGCAATGGACATAAAATCCTCAACCCCAAGAATTTTATTTTGATGTATTTCATTTACATAGGGAAAGAATCCTAGTACGTGGCCTCGATGTAAAATCCTAACCCCAAGAATTTGATTTTTGATTTTACCTATTGCGATAGAAAGAATCCTAAAGAATGCGTAGCCTCGGATGTAAAACTTCGACCCAAAAGTTTGAATTTTATGTATCATTGCGATAGAAAGAATCCTCCAGCACGCTCTTGGATGTAAAATCCTCGACCCAAGAATTTGATTTTGATGTATTTCATTGTGGGATAGGGAAAGAATCCCTAAAGCAATGCAAATACTGATGTAAAATCCTCAACCCCAAGAAATTTAAACTTGATGTATTTCATTGCACAGAAAGAATCTGTACAATGTACCGTATGTGGAAATCAACTCCAAAAGTTTCCGATTTTGATGCATTTCATTGCGATAGGAAAGAACTCAGCAGAATGCAGCTTCGATGTAAAATCCTCGACCAAAAGTTTGATTTCGATGTAATTGATTTGCAAAGATTTGCGAAGTGGTTGATTTGAAAAGTGTGAATTTGGTGTTTCGAGAATTTCATGAAAGTTGTAAAAGACTTTCATGAAGGAAATGTATTTAGAGGAATATGTGGATGTTACATATCCCATTCAAAAGATGATCTAAGTCACCGGTTCGGATTGGATATAATTCCTCGCCATCGCATTCGATCCGTGTCAATGGAATCAACCGCTTCCATCCCGTACAAGGGAGAGAGTAGAATCTGATCGATTTCGTACTGGAAGGTTGAGTTCAACTCACTAAATTGATTTTGCAGATTTGGAAAAAATTGAATTTGAAATTTGGAAGGATGAGTTCAACTCGATTGAAATTGATTCGAGATTCAGCTTCATCAATTTGAAATTGGAAGAATGAGTTTCCAACTCGATTGAAATTTAATTTAAGATTTGATTTGAAATTTATGTTCATTTTGTTCGTTCAACGATTCAAATTTTACTTATCATTTATCAGGAATTTGGTGTTCATCATTTTTAGGTTTTTTAAGGAAAGTTTTCTTTTATTCTTTTTTTTTATTTCTTTTTCTCTGTTTTGTTCGAAGTTCATTTAACTTTAATGGCGTTTTCCTACTCAATTTGCACAAGAGTGCGATGGCCAAAAATGTGACATGGTCACTTTCATTCCAACTGCGTCGAAGATACATCATACAACTCGATTTGGGTATATTTCATAGTTACAATCCATGTAGATCAAACGGACTATGTATGATCTTCGTCGATCCATCGAAGAAGCATCTCACAAAAATCCATGTCCGAATAGGTATATGGTTAATAACATCACCTTCCAAGCCATCCGCAAGGATGCTCACTGGATGTACGCTCGTGAGAAAGGAGCATTCCCATGTAACTCACAACTCGTAAGGTCGGAGGCTCTCAGCTCCGGTCCGTCGGAAATGGTAAGGTGTCTTCCGTCGTCCATCCGTCCGAAAGTAACCCAGATCCGCTTCACCGGCACTCTGCATGCAATGCTTAGCGATATCCGCTCCGTCGGCCTTCGCATTTGGCGACTAACCTACCGGTGGAAGGTATCTTCACCGGCCCTCGGAACTCACCGGGCCTCGCTATCCTGTGAGGTCGCATCCAAACATGATGTTACACTCGTTCTCAGAAAGAGATCGTGTGGTAAAGGTTCGACAAAGTCATGGTGATCTATGTGTGGGGGTATGCAACACCCCGTTTGTAGATGTTGATAATGCAGCTATTGGGTATGCAACTGGCAAAAGACTCCTCCATGTTATCAATCTTTTTACCATTCTCTTGATGACTAATGGCATTGGATCCACTGCCATGACTTTGGTATTCCTGCTTCCCTTCCTATCTTCCGCAAAGCCAGAATATCCACATTGTATTGTGATTCTTCCCTTCCCTCGGCATCCATCTCCGGGGTTCTGAGCAGGTGTTTTCCCCCAGGCGGCCTCCTGCCGCCCATTCTTTTCAAATTCCTGATGCAATCCACGATTTGCCGTTGTTCATACCCGAGAATACGTCCGTATGTAGCTCGAGCTCCCAAGATATCGATTCTTCGCCTCTAATTCTCTCGAAGTATTCAAAGGTTTTCTTTTCAACATCTCCGCATTCTCTCCAGCCAGATTCCGGAATGATCTCAGATGGCGAGGGCCGGTGACATATTGTGGGATATACGGTTCAATCCCTTCACGTTCTCCGCATACTCGGCTCCTCGTGGATGATGTCCGTCGCGGACATCCCCCCGGGGTTGCTTCGCAACAAGTTCATGCATTACCGGTGGTTCTATCCGGTGGCGTGGTAGCCTTCTTCCTTTGTCTTTGTGAGATTTCCCCGGGTCCTTCTCGTTATCCTAGGAGCTGGCCTCCTTTCTTCGTGTTCCCGGTGAACCGGTGTCCTCGAAGTGTATGTACCGGCATTAGCAACTGCCTCGCTGCGTCGTGGTCCGTGCAAATTAGTTTTGTTAACATCTTACGGATACGACGATTCTTATTTCTTCGTTGCGTTGCCGTGAGAGTAGCTCTTCGAACTTCTTGAATGTCCGTGGGCGGTGATCACAAGCCTCGCCCTCCGCCGTAGCGACTACAGACTTCATTTTCGTCTTCTCTGTTTTCCTTTCTTTTCCGTCGGATTGGTGGCTTGGGCCACCCACTTTCATCACCTGCTCCGCCTGTGCGCTCTTCTCGGTCAACCGGGGACCCGCTCACTTCTCTCGTATCGTAGGTTCGCCGGTGCGAAATCCGAGCTGATCTCATTATCGCTCCATCTTTCACCCTCTTCATCGAGTGCAAGGCTTACGCCATTCCAGTTCAGACCAACCGCCCGTTCAACATTTCCCTGCGAAAAGACAAGGAAAAGGATCAAAGGGTCGTACTAAGAACAAGAACATTAAGAAAATGTTTATTAAAGACACATTTTATATATTTTTTTTATATTTTCAAATTTAACAGAATGAAGTAGATAAGACTGTGGAAGAGATTTTGATTTGGAAAGAAAACAAGGAAAACTTAATTATCATGACTTTATTTATTTTAGCACATTTTATTATTTTGGGTTCGACCCAATCATAAGTATCTACTTCGCCCGTGTTTCAGTGGACGAAGAATTCATTCCTTCGAAACATCGGGGGGCCGTAATACCTTTTCAAGTATTGTCCGTTGATCGGAAGCATGTGTCGTTCTCCCCGGCACCACTAGCCGGTAGGAACCTCCCCCAGTATACCGCTTCAACCACAAACGGTCCTTCCCAAGTGGGTTCAAATTTCCTTCCTATCTCGCGACGTGCAAGTATCAGGCTCGAGAACGAGAACTAAACATCAACTTCAAGGTTCTTGGGCTGACTCGGGCTTGTCATGGGCTTGAACCATCTTAGCTTGGTATAGTTCTAAATTCGTTGTTTGAAGTCTTTCCTTCCGTGCTTTCTAATTCTTCTAGTCGTAATTGGCGTCTTCTTCCGTCGCGATCTTGGTTTGCAACCTGCACTCGAGGAAGGAAGCCGGGAACCTCTGTGCTGCAACACCGCCGGGACCCACACCGTGAGTTTAAGGTAGCTCGAGTAGGAGTTCAAGGTTGTCCGTGGCCCATAAGGCTTCTAACAACTTCTCGTGCCAATTCTTCTTATTATCGTCCAAAGTTTTCTTTTAAGATTCGAACGAGAGTTTTATTGCAAGTTCCTTGGCCGAGGCCGTTTGCTCTTGGGTAGTAAATTTGTTGAGCACGCGCCGATTCCGTGTCTCCCCCGACAAAATTGTTGATTTGCGTGCTTCGAATGCCGACCCATTATCCGAGATGATCCCCGCGCGGCACCCCGAAACTATAGACAACTCGGTTCCCGAAAACCGTAGCACGTGGTGTGCTTTCACTCTTCTGCGGAACCGGCCTCTCCGCCCACTTGGAAAAGTAATCCGTAGCCGCAAGAATGAAGCGATGTCCTTTGAAGATGGTGGTTCTATCGACCCACTATAATCAGGCTCCCAACATTCAAATGGCCACGACGCAATTGTCGGATGTAGCACATTTGAGGTTGGTAGAACCACTCCGTGCACTTGCATTGGTGACAGCTCTTGGCGATTTTCCATGCGCTCGGTCATCATCGAGGGCCGTATACCCTAGTCTTTTAATTTTCATTTTCATCTCTATTCGATCGGTGAGCGCCACGTAGTCCCGAATGCACCTCTTTATCAATTTCACGGCCTCGACCCGCTAGACACCTTAGCCACATTTGATCAAAAGACCTTCTCCGTACAATGTGTTGTTTATTAATGCGTAAGATGTAGTTCTTTTCGATCCGACGGCCAACGACCTATCGTCCCGTAGCTTTCCCTGCCATAGTAACACACGTATCGTCGCCAATCTTCTTCTCGTGTTTTTTGTCACTGTTGCAACTGATTCTTTTTCTTTTTCTTCGATTTGTGTATTGTGTCTATGTCGAGCCGTGATAGGACTCCGACGTCCGTGAACCCACACTTCCACCGATTCATCTCGCAAATAAGAAAATTCCTTTATGACTCGGCTAAAGCATCCGAAGCAAAGCATTTTCTTTTCTCGGGAATTTTGTAGATCGTCACATTTGGAATTTGTTCCAACAACCGTATGTCATACCGAGCATTGCCGAGTCTTGGCTTTAAAATTGTGATCGTCCTAAGGACCGTTGAATGATTAACTGTGAATCGGAGATGTTGATGGCGTTATCCCCATTCGAATAGTTAATTCCGCCCTTGAGTCAACAGCCCGGCCCCGCGGTCGACGCACCATCTTCCGGTCCGACGCCATCCGAGCCATCCGTCCGCGCGTGTATTGAATGGACGCGCATCCGTTCATCGTCCCCGAGCGTCCTCACTCGGGAGAGCCGTCCACACTAAATCCCTAATATCTCACTCGATACTCGATGGATTGCGAGCCTCGATGCTCTGCGGATTCGCTTCGAGGAGACGAACACATCCATACGCGTTTATGGGATGAAATTTACGCAATAGAAATGGAGAATGTTTAGAAGCTCGGGAAGAAGAGGAGGCTGATACTCTTTGCTCGCAGAAGTGTGGTTCGATCTGAGAGGCTGTTTCACCTTCGATTGGATCCGCCAGCTCCATGAAGTCTCCCTGTCCGGTCAATTGCCTACGTAGGATTTCGACCAGCGCCGATCACAAAGCCGGAGGCCGGAGCAACCGGGTGCGTGGCCTCGGAGATGGGGCTACGGGTACACCTTCCTCGGTCCGGTGAAGGTGTAGAACCAATCAATTTTTCACCAGGGAGAAGTGTCTTGGAGCTAAGCTTGGATTTCAACTCCGAAATCGAGCTCACAAGAGGAAGAAATGGCAGACGGGTGGGACTGTTGCCTGCATGGGGAGCAGCCCGGAACACCTGCGCAGTTTCCTAAGGCTTGTTTCCAGCACCCCTCTGGCACGAGAGGGGAAGCGAAGGAGAGGGGGAGGGCCTCCGTGTGAGAGTTAGGCTCGGGACGGCCGCTCGGCAAGAGAACAGCCGACAATGGCCACCGGGATGGGGCAGCTCGGAAGAAGGGAGAATTGCAAGTCGGCCACATGTGAACTCTCGGCCATGGTGTTTTCCGCGGCCCGGTGGCCACTTGGCTGCATGGCCACCTCATGTCGTGGCCGTGACTTGAAAAGCAATTGGCAATTGCCATGTGTAAAGAGCTTGATCAAATGAATGGGGAAGACCATTTTGGGTTCAAATGAGTCAACCCATGGTTTTGGGCTAGGTTCACCACCCAAGGCCTGGTCTTGGGATGAAAAGGATCACTTGGGTCGCCCAAGAGAGAATGGTCTCAGTTCCATCCATGATGAGTGCGGCTAAGCATGGTTTAGTGCGACATGCTTGCTGTAAAAAAGGGTTTAAGAAGGATTAGGAAAGGCCCTCCTTTGCCATTAATGGCTTGATCACATGTCAAGCCTTCCATGGCTTCATGTGGCTTGTCCATGGCTTGCAAGGCTCACCTTAGGCTCGTGAAAAGTGGAGTCAATTTCATGGAAGCCGATTTAAGAAAAATTTCTGTATTTAGTGATTTGGCATGAGGTTTGATTTGGAATTATTCGATGATGGGATTAGAACTTAGGGAATGGCTTTTATTATGATGGCAAGTGGAGATGTCATGGGCTTTAGGGTAGATTTTGGGCTTTTTCGAAATGGTTTTAGATGCCAGCTTTTAAGATGGTTTGTAGCTGGCTTTTGAATTTTAAAATGGATTTTGGGATGAAATTTTGGTAAAGGCTTGGGCCAAATAATTGTTGGGTTTAGCTCATGGATGCCGTCATGAGTGACTTGAAGGAAATTGGGGGTGATTTGAGTTTGAATTGGGTCAATTAGTTTCAAGAATGGGCCAATATAGGTCCAAGTGGGCCAAGTTGGGTCAATGTTGGGCTAGGGTTGAAATTGGATGTAAAATTAATGTTGAGAAATGTTTATGGGAGTGTTTCAAAGAGGTTTCACCTTGATTGGGTTTGATTTTGGGGTTTGGGCTCATTTGGGTTAGTTCGTTTAGGTCAAAATTGGGCCTTTTAGCTTTGGGTTGAATTTGAGTGGGGTTTTGGGTCCAAATTTTGGCAAATCATGTTAGTGTTTTGCTTGTGGGGATGCTAAGGAAGATTTAGAAAAGATTTGGGGTTAATTGGAGTTGAATTGAGTGAGTTTGGGTTAGGCTGGGTAATGGGTCCAAATTTGGGCTTTAAGGCCAAAGTGAAATTGAATCCAAATGTCAATCAAATTGGACTTGGATTTGGTCTAGATTGGTGTTTGGAGTGTTGAATTGAAGCTTAGAATTGAATTGGACCAGAATTTCAATACCTGATAGGCTTGGTTTGACATTGGGTTCACTTAGTGGTTAAAGTGGGTCCAATTGGGGGTTTTGATAAAGTAGGGTAAATTGACAAAATTAGCCCATGGTGTAGTTTAACAAATGAAATTGGGAATATTTGGATTTTCTGGAATTTTCTGGGAATTTTCTGAATTTTTGGATTTTTGGGTCAAGAGGGGTATTTTGGGTATCTTGAGGGTATTGGGAGGTATTTTGGAATTTTTGGTATTTTTGGGTATGGATGATCAATTTGAGTGATGTGGAAATTTTTGGGATTGATTTTGGAGAATTTTGGGTAATTTAAGTGGATTTTTGAAAATTTGGGTAATTTTACCAAGCCAGAAGTTAAAGTGTGTAGGGTCCCTTGGGTCAAAAATTGAAAATTTGGGAAATTGAAGATTGGGTGAATGTAAGGAATGAAATCATTTTGGTTGAGCCATGAAGCCACATCAAGCCCATATGAAGGAGGAAGGGACTCATTTGAGGCATTCACTATGTTGTTCCTAACCCTCTGCCAAGGGCTGGGGGTTAAGGACCATCCATGCGAGTCACCTACATGAGTCGAGGTCAAGCTAGGTATGGGTGTGGTTTTAGGAGGTTTGTGAAAGTGTAGTGTATAAGTGTAGTGTGTGTGTTAGTCAGCCCTCACTGCATCAGCCACCCAGTAAGGGCCCCAAGGCCAAAGAGTCCTATGTGAACTCATCCTTTAAATCCCACATTCGATTTCAACCCTCTAAAGATTAGGGGTCTACAGTCAAGTTTGTGGAGTTTCTATGGTGAGTTAAGAATTGGTTTGAAATTCTAAGTGGTGGATCCCAATTCTAGTCCTCTAAGATAGTCAAAGGAAAAGCCTAAGGCTAGACCCTAAGTACTAAAGAAGAAGAGAAGACCCCATCAAAAATGAGGTCAACAAAGAACATAAAAATTCATCGAGAAATGAGGGAGATATTAGGGCTAGAAGTTCGACAAGCTCACGGGTTCACACCGCCGAGACGATGACGAGGAGCCGCTGATCTCGCGTGCACGATGGACGGCTCGGATCGCGTCGCACCGAAGATGTTACGTGAAAGGAGGGCCCCGGATGGTTGGACGCATGGCGGTGCCCAATCACACACACACGCACCCCTTCGAGCCGCCTAGGCCGACGCGCGACGCGTAGGATAACTAGTAAAATATGGAATTTTCTTATTTATTAAATACCAAGAACTTCAAAATTGCATAACTTCGTGTAGAAAAATCCTAAAATAAAATAAAAATATCCTCCGTTCATGAACAGAGGGAGAATAATGTGAAAGAAATCAACTCATTTCATCAAATATTTTATTTTTAATGATTTATTTACTCTCCGTGGTATTTTAATTCCCATTCGCATGGGACAATTCACCATGGCATGAGACCATGGAGTGCTAAGCCTTCCGATCTGTGGAACATTCCCCGAATTTTCTAAGGTCGCAGTGCCATCCCTTTAATGGTGGTTATTGATTTTTCAATCAAGGTCATTGCTTTGTGCATTTTAATTCCAATACCAAGATGTTGAGAAATAAATTTAGTACCCCTTGCTGATGTTTGCACCGCAGGAACCTAGGAAAAATGTATTTTTGGAAATAATTCACTTAACAACCCTAATCGGCCTAAACACCCAAAATTGAACTTTAATTAATTAGGTTAACCACATTAAATTGACTTGAAAATAATTATCCACTTATCTTTAGGATCGTAGAAACATCATACAAAAATTTGAAATCAATTTAAACGTTTAACCCCACTAAATGGATTAATTAAGTCACATAACCAAAATTAAACTTTAATAATTCATAACTCACAAAATACTTTTCAAAAATCCACAAAATGGTTTTGGAGCTTTCTGATATTAGAGGAACTTAGAAAAATTAAAATTGTAATTTTTTTAAAAAAGTTGATTTTTATCATTATTATAATATTTTTAATAATTAAAAAATAATAAAAATCATAAAAATATTAAAAATCACCAAAATGTCATATTTTGAATTATAATCATTTAGGAATAAACTAAATATTTTTCCTAAGTCTCTAGGTAAGATATCAATTTAAAGGCCTAAAACAATTTTGAACAAAAAATGATTTTCTTTAACATTTCCACTAAATTAATTTTGTTAAATCCAGCAAAAAAAAAAAAAAAAAAAAAAAAAAAAAAAAAATAATTTTTTATTGTCTGATTTTCTGATGTTAGAGAGATTTCTTTGAAAAATAAAACCTATTTTTCAACTTCAATTTTATTTTTAAATTAATTAATACTCCAAAACTCAAAATAATTCTAATAAATAAAATATAATTCAAAAGATCACCAAAATTGGTACACATGGTCCTCTTGTCATTAGAAACAACCCATAATTTTCTTAAGGACAGAAACTTTTTCTTGGTCATGTTATTGAATTTTCCTCAAAACCCCTATTTTCCATTAAAAAATAATTACATAAATAAATTAAATACGTAAAAATCACATTTTCTCCTCTAATGTCTCTTTAATTGATACGTGAGCTATACATAAAAATTTCAAGTTCATTCTTGTACTAATTTAGGCGAGTTACAGAATTATTAGCTTGAAGGGCAAAAGGGTAATTAAAAATTTCAACCCTTAATTAAAATTTTAGGATTAATCAAAAGGGGAGGGTAAAATATTTGATTTTTAAACTGATTTTGGATGATTGAAACTTAAATGATCGAGGGTAGAAACCTACTAACTATTTGAAATATAATTAAATAAAAACTTTAATTAATTAAGACTGAAATTTTGGAAGAATAATAGAAATTAGAATTATTAAAGTAGGGATATTATTAAGAGGATATTTATTTTTTAATTTAAAATCCCTAAATAAATCACTTCAATAATATTTAATTCTTAATTAAAAAATTAAAATAATAATACAAATTAAAATTAAACTAAAATTAAATTAAATTAGAATTAAAGTTAAATTAAAATTAAATCAAAATTAAATTAAATTAAAATTAAATTAAAAAAAAATCAAAATTAAATTAAAATTAAATTAAAATTAAATTAAATTAAAATTAAATTAAAATTAAACTAAACTAAATTAAAGTAAATTAAAGTTAAATAAAAATTAAATTAAATTAAAATTAAAAACTAAATTAAATTAAATTAAAATTAAATAAAGTAAATTAAATTGTGTAAATTAAATTAAAAAAAAATTAAATTTAAGTTAAAATCAAATTAAAATTTAAATTAAAATTAAATTAAATTGAATTAAAATTATGTCAATTAAATTAAATCAAAAATCATTTAATAACAAACCTAAATGAAATCATTAAGAATTAAATCAAAATAATCTTAACAATATTCCAAACTTAAATTTTTTTTATAATTAAATCAAAATTGAAATTAAATCATTAAGTTTAAATCATTAAATACTTAATAAGTTGATTCGCCTTTTAAAGCTCTTATTGTTATTACCTAAATGAGGTATCAAGAGAAATGTTACTCCACTTACTAGGATATTCAAACGCCCTGGGCCATTTGTTAAGAGAACAAAATCAAACTCCTGATGATTAATTCACTCAGATAATTAAATCTCTTTTGACTTAAAACAATCCTAGAGGTATTTAAAAGATGTTTAAGACTCGCCTTAAGCACTTCCTTAATATGATGGGGATGTTTATAAGAACAATCGAACTTAATTGTTCTTCGTGAAGAAAATCATCCTTAATAAAACGTTAAAAACTTTATCATTACAGAGATGACTAGCTACAGATTAGGACTTTGGTACAACCAAAACCTTTCCCTTAGCTTTACCTATGTACTTGTTGAAATATTTAAATGCCTTAACATGTGTTTTAAGTGCAGCTTCGGAGACGGGAAGACCCTCCTTGTGTACGTTTATTTCATCGTTAATTTAATTTATCGTAATTTATTTTATCACATCTACTTACATGCAATGTACTTACTTTTCGTATGTTAAATAAAACTTTTGCATGAAAACCAAAACCTTTAGGATAGTCCCTAAACTGAAACCAAAACTAATTAAAGTCGTTGCAAGATAAAACGACCGCCACAACATTCAAAAATATAAAATAACTCAAAATTTAATCTCAAACAACAACAAAACCACAACTACAACTAAATTAAAACGTCTCATCGAATGATCTGGGAATACCCCTGATGATGTAACCCACGTGTTGCTAACGGGATTTCCCACGGTCTAAATGAAAGTGTGGAACTCATTCAACATTGAGTTTAGCAAATTCATCTCGATCAAGTGAATTTGATGAAATAATCTGCAAGCCGGATGATTTCGAACCGTTTTCGGATCTTAATCGTTTCGTTTAATTAACATTAAGATTTGTTTTAATTAAAATATTAAAAAACACTCGGACTTTAAGATTTCTAAACCAAAACACTTTCCATCTCCCGATTTATGACTTCTAAAACTAAACCTCTACAACAACAAGGAGCTCGCAGCATAAAGGCGCACGTCCATCGTCATCAAGAAACTCGGATCTACTAAAGAAACTTTCTTAGAATTAAATAACCAAGCCATAGGATTTCAAGGTAGTTTGCCTGTACGACATAAATCCTCAACTTCTCGTTAGCACTTGCATAATCATGTTATGCAAATTAAGCCCCGACTGTCTGGGGGACTCCGAGGTAGTCAGTTTGGCACGACATAAACCCTCACATCTTCGAGGCTAGCTCGCATGACCGTGTCATACAAATATAAGTCCTAATTACACTAAAATTGCAGGATTGAAACATTAAATAAACTCCCAAATTGAAGCCAAACAATAGGATAGTTTGGGAGGTTGCCAAGATTTCTTCGATCCTCAAACCTCTCCTACTTCTCTTCCTTCGACTCCCGAAAATAACTATTCTAAATTTGATCCATTCCTATCGAATTCCAAAATTCAACTTTTCGAAAACCTTAAACTTTGAAATTTTGAGAGAAAAACCACTAATTATTATTTCCAGAGTTTTCTTAAACGATTCCCGCCATTTAAGACGTAATTAACTATGCGGGTTTCTACCATAGAACTTTATAAACCTGTATAAACAGAGAGGTTCGAGATCCTTTTACCTCATTTACAGGGTGGGGTGGACCCCCGATAGGTGTTAGTTTAGGAGTGATCCTTGAGTCGAGAAGTCTTGCTTAAGACTCTCTTTTCCTTTCCAACTCCGATTCAGATTCCTTACCTTCTCTACACCTTCGAACACTCACGTTCTAAATAAAAACAAACCCTCTAATAAGTGATTCTTTTAATAAGTGATTCCTTCTTATAAATACATGAACATGAATGAGTTCGGACTCTTTTCAATTCCTTTCTTTTCGTCTAAAGAAAAGAAGCATAACTTGGGATCGACAACGAGAATCTACCCTGCGAAATGGAGGCCCCGAAGCCGATTTTCTCCTTCACCCGATGGACTCGGACCTCGGCGTCCATAAGGATGAGATTGCCCGACGATGGAATCATCCGATTTGGACGAGATTTGAAAACACGAACGTCGAGGTCACTAACGTCTCCCTCTTTGCACTAATGAACAAGGTACACGAAGGCGAAGAACCGTCGTTGAGTTCGACCTTAGGTCGACCCGAGAATTCCCTCGCTGCGAAGGATCCGTAAGAGGAATCTTGTTGCCGCTAGGAAGGATGCATTCTTTCTACCCCCGTGCCCAAGTCTGATTGTTGCACCTACCCCGAGCTTTTGCCGAATCGAAGGGGAAAGAAATCCAAGATTATGATGGACACGATTACAGTGGAGGGTACAAATCTTCTGTAAGACCTTGTTTTCGAGATCGGGTCAGGTTAGAATTCACAGTTAACGAAGACCCGGAGAAGAAACGAAATAGAAGGATCGCTAAAGAAGCCGAGTGCTTGAAATTGCTTTCTAGAAGAAATTCCAGAGCTGCCAGGAATATACTACCGCTGCCGAATACATACCACTCTTGGGAGGAAGCGAGTTCCATCCCCTCTCAGCCGCGGAAGATGAAGAAAACATTCGCGAGATGCTGCCACATTACCAGCGACCGCATGTTACAACGATAGCCGTAGAAAAGAACTAGAACTACGCTGTTTGCTCGATTGCAAACTTTGGTAGAAAAGTTAGCGAAGAAGGAAAAGCTGCCGTATCGGAGGAAATTCTACGGAGGATAGGGCGGGTGCCAGTCGAATCCGTCTTGGACCCGACGGAGACCAGCCATCATGACATAAAAGCCGAGTAAAAGAATGAAGGCTGGTCCGCTCTGTTGTCGTCTCGGGATTACAGTTAGGGAGGATACCACCTTCCGAGCATTTGGCCGAGCGGACCATCCGGTCCTGGACCTTCTGTTGCCGGAAGGATGGTATGGCGTCCGCTGCGGGCGATTGAGATTGAAACGGCGGCCTCGAGAAAGAAAGTCTCGCCGGGAGACTTGAATGCGAAGAAAGTCTTCACGCGATGAAGGGGACTCGTGAGAAGGGAACCGCCGGTACTCATCGCACGACAACCACGAAGACACGCAGAAAGCCCGCTAGAAGATGCCATGGAAAAGTTGAGAGCCGATATCCGACGATTGGCGAAAGAAGAGAAGAAAAGTTCGGAGATGAGATTGATTCATCGAATTTATGGACGACGAATACGCGGAAATCAACATGGTTGAGACACGAAGCTTCATCGGCTTCGCGAGGTGCTCCTGCGTGCCGCGAAGAGAGGAGCGGGCCGGTGAGCAGGCTACGGGAAAAGACGACACGATCAGCTCGAATGGCGAAAAGGATGGAAGAGATGGCCGTAGCTCGGCCGCTCTCCGGAGTCGAAGTACAACCACAAAGGTAAACACCTCCGGAGGTCATTCACATTGTAGACGGAGGAAGAAGGAGATTACGTCCGTCGATGGGGATGATCGGCTGAAAAAGGATACAACACAAAGTATGATTCTGAAAAGGATATCGAGAACTTGGTAGAACGACGGAGTGCGAGAAGCCTTAGCACGATCGAAGAGGCGGGACATCCATTCGGACGGGTAGACCTTACCGAAGGGTCGACGGCCGTCCGATACCGAAAGGCTCTCGTACCACCTCGTTTAAGACCTTCGATGGAACAGGGAACCCTCGACGGCATGTAGCACACTTTCGTGCCGGTTGTTGCAATGCGGCGGGAGCGATGCATTACTCTTGAAGCGGTCGTCGACGGTCTCAGTCGGGAATCGCCTTCGGCAGTATGCGGGGGTACCGAATGGTTCGGTAAAGACATTCTCGAGCTAGAGAACCTCTTCATTAAGCGATTTGCTGGAGCTCAGCACCACATCACTATAGGTGATTTAGTGGTAGAGAAGCGAAGCCGAATGAAACTTTGGTGGATTACATACTCGGATGGAGGAACTTAAGTATGAAGTGTGAACAGCAGCTCACGAAACGAGCATGCGATCGGCATTTTGCTAAAAAGCATCCATGGCCCGATAGCACTTCTCCTCGAGGGATTCGTTATTAAGACTTTCGAGAAGTTGTTAAGCGATGCCGGAAGCTTGCGAAGAGGCGAAGCGATTAAGTTTCACTCGAACGAGACGGATAAACAAAAGCACGTCAAAGACTTTTGAAAAGAAATACGGGATCGTCGCGAGCGGTTGACAAAGACGAAGCAAGCCGATGCGGAAATACCAGCCAGAACGGCGCAGCAACCCTGGCAAATTACACCGGCAACCGGCCGAGTATCGGTCATCTCCGCGATATGAGCAACCACCTCGTCACGACGTACATTAAGAGAGCTTTTGAGCGAAGAGTATCCAGTTCAAAAATGAAGCGGTGCGAAAATGTTCCGCGGTCGATGAAGACTCCGGATTTCCAGCTTAGGAGCCTAAAAGACCGAGAGGAAGTCGACAAGAAGGGTGATCCCGACTTTTGCCCTTACCACCGAGATGCTTGGACACTGAAAATAGAAGATTGCATTACCTTCGAAAAGTTGGCTCGATGACAACTTCGCGGAAAGGAATATAACGATCCCGAAGGAGTACATGAAGGAACCCCAGAAAGGAGGTTCCGTCGATGTTATCTCGGCTCGATCCCATCATTCGAGTAGATCCACATACAGGCGACGATGGATGGGCTACCGCTTGGACGAGGTCTTCGAAAAGATTTTAGACGGCATCCGAGCCGCTTCGGTGCGAGCTTCGATTCGGAGTTTGAGACACTGTTAGGCGGTACTATCACTTGCGATAGAAGAACCACCTCGACGGGAGACGATTGAAGAAAGAAGAAAATTGACGAAGAAGAAAGGCGAGGCACCTAAGGCTAGGCTAAGGGCTGCTTATCCTAGGATAGTTGTTTCAGATTCGGGGAGAAATCCCTCGAACCCTTGACTACGTATGATTATCTGCTCACTTCGGTGGGATCATATAATGATAAGGGTGATGGCGTTGGCTACGTTTTGAGTCATTTCTAACGATTACGTAACTAACGATAATCCGGATATCGATTTCGATACCAACGACAATTCTCGAATCATACACGATCTCGACAAGCAAAATAATGAAGAAGACATCCATCGAGGAGGCTACGAGAGTTCAACGAAGCAACGAATGCTATCTGTGAGTTTCGAGGAGCTCCGGTCGCGATAGAGTTAGAGCCTTCGGACTGCGAAGCTAATCAGGAAGAGCACTGTCATTCCGATTCGAAGAGACACGACGAGCTCAACGATAGATTCGGAAGAAATCACGAAGTCGAGCACAGAAGTGGAAAAGTTCTACCTCCGAGAATGGGTCCGAAAGACGAAAGGGAAGCGGGTGGTTGTTCGGGAAGAACCAACCACGGCGGAAGAAATACCCATTCGAGAAAAGCGAGAGACACATGAAAACAAAGTGGACTACAACGTGCTTGCGCCATCTTAGGAAACTACCGGCCAAGGCGAGCATCTCCGACGCTCTCATCTTATCGAAAGGAGATGAGAGAAGCTGCGATCGAGGCCTTACTTGATCCGAGAAATTTGCTTAGCTCGAATGGCCGGAGAGTCCTTAGATGAGGTTTGCTCGTTAAAGGAACGACGAGGTGTTACCTTCGCGGACGACGACCTACTACTTGGAACGACGAGATCACGACCGACAGTTGTACATTTCGATTACTGATCGGAAGATTTACACTCTCAGGAGTATTGGTGGATCCGGGAGCATCAATCGATATAATGAATCTTCGAACGCTAGCATACTTGGAAATTGATGCTCGCGAGCTCGAAGCGGACAAAATGTTATTAAGAGGATTCGACGAGAAAGGAGAAAGAGCCCTCGGCTCAATAACGCTTGCTGATGAAGACCGGTGACTTAGCGAAGACAACCGCGAAATTTCACATAATTGATTCGGAAACGTCGTTCGACGCTCTCTTGGGCCGACCATGGATACATGAAAACGGGATGGTACCATCATCTCTACATCGGTGCATCGAAATACTACGATGGAGGGGAACGGTGCATCAAAGGTGACTTACAACCATTCTCCGTACATGAAATTGGAATCCACGAGGATGCGGCTTATTATGCACCACAGAAGAAAACGATCTTCTCCGGAGATACTATAACAAATGAAGCGAAGAAGTTCGGGACAACGAAGAACACGAAGTTCTAGTCCACGATCACTCACCGCTCCCTTACGGCGAGATGGTGAAGGTTTCTCCACGACTCGCATCCGAGGTCGAGGCGGGGACGAGGTCGTGGTAGAGACATTAGGACGATTGGACGAGAGAAACCAACCATCAATGTCGATTGGGAAGATAGTTACGAAGAAGAAAAAGAAATCGAAACAAGAAGCGACGACGATAAGTCGAAAGAAGCCGCAATTCAAAATCCACTGTGAAGATGAAAGAAACGAAGAATATAAATCGATGTACGAGAAGATTAACCACTATGTACATACTTATGACCACGACCCCGATCCATTCAATAAGATCGAGGGTATGGAGGTCGAAGAGTACGTAGCGGTGGTGCTGAAACCAATCAAATTCTACCGTGGTGCTTCTTCCTCCAAGCGAAAATAATGTACAATTTGAAGATGCTTACTTCATCGGAATTAATGGAATTGCCTTTTGAGTGGTACTCTCCTCGTGTTCGAAATTTAATTCAGCGTGGTTTCTTACCTCGACAATGGACAAAAGGTCGATCACAACGTTTTGAAAATTTATGGAATAACTCCGTGTCGTCCGACTCGAAAACATGGTCTCGGATTTGGCGCGGTAGGATCGGTTGACGATGCGGAATTTTGCTTGGTTGTCACGCTGCGGATCTAATGAAAGCTTGCATGGAAACTACGAGAAGAACTCGAAGATTTACAAATTGGAGACGCTCCACGGGAATTCGAAGAAGAAATCAAATCTACGATAGATGAGTTAACGGAAGTTAACTTGGGTACTAGCGAAGAGCCTGAACTACCTTTGTTAGCTCTTTACTCGATAAAGAAGACTCCGAAGAAATAATCGAGTTATTAATGGAATTTAAAGACTGTTTTGCTTGGAAGCTACGATGAGATGCCGGGTTTAGCTCCGGAGGTCGCGATCCGTAAGCTGGGAGTGGATCATACCACGTTCGGGTCGGACGAGGTCCGGAGAAGAATGCGTCACGAAATCGAACAACAAGTCGTAGTTTGAAGTTAAAAAGTTAATAGACGCTAAATTTGTCACGTGAAGAACAATACCCGAGCTTGGTTAGCCAACGTGGTACCGGTCGGGAAGAAGAATGGTCGGATCGGAATTTGTGTGGACTTCGAGAGATTTAAACGAGGCATGTCCGAAAAGATGAATTCCCTCTCCCAGATCCCGAATTAATGATCGACATTGCTTCGACACATGAAATATTCTCATTCATGGATGGATCTTCGGGATACAGCCGGATAAAAATGGCTCCGGAAGATGAAAAACTTACGGCATTCGAACGCCGATCGGAGTATATTCTTACACGGTGATGCCATTCGGATTGAAGAACGCGGGAGCGACCTACCGAGAGAGCGATGACGAGAATTTTTGATGATCTCATCCACAATCAAGTCGAATCTTACGTGGACGATGTGGTCATCGAAAGCAAAGTAAAGGAAAACCACTTGTATGATTTGAGAATTGTTTTCGAACGATTAAGACAATTTAACCTTAAGATGAATCCCTTAAAATGCGCCTTCGGCGTCACCTCCAGGAAATTCTTAGGATTCGTTGTCCGACATCGTGGAATTGAAATCGACCGGAAAAGATTAAAGCTATCTTAGAAATGTCGCCTCCCAAAAACCTTAAAACAACTACGATCTTTTCGAGGAGTGGCATATCTTCGACGCTTTATCTCGAGCTTGTCGGGTAGGTGTCGACCTTTCTCGGCACTAGTTAAAAAGGACGCCAAATTTATTTGGGAAGAGAAATGCCGGAAGGCCTTCGAGGACATTAAACAATATTTAATGACACCTCCTGTCTTAGCGACCCCGAGTCTCGGGTAGAGCCAGCGATACTTTATACCGCGGCTTTAGACGACTCTCTCGGAGCCTGTTAGCTAGGGTCGATGATGAGGGTAAAGAAAATGCTCTTTACTACCTAAGTCGTCGTTTACTTCAGACGGAAATAAGGTATCCCGCAATTGAAAAGCATTGTTTGGCCATGATCTTCGCCGCTCAAGCTCGGGCACTACATGCTTTCTCATAAGGTCGACTTGATCTCGAAGTTTAATCCATTGCGATACTTGATGACTCGTCCGACGCTTTCGGCGAGACTTGCCGGATGATCGATGATATTATTGCAATTCGATATAACTTTCGTGCCTCTTCGTGCGAGTAAAGGGACAAGTCT
This sequence comes from Papilionanthe hookeriana x Papilionanthe teres, assembly GCA_022702705.1. Classification (NCBI taxonomy): domain Eukaryota; kingdom Viridiplantae; phylum Streptophyta; class Magnoliopsida; order Asparagales; family Orchidaceae; genus Papilionanthe; species Papilionanthe hookeriana x Papilionanthe teres. The sequence goes on from CM040427.1 coordinate 104,265,360, forward strand.
TAGCGGACTTCCTCGCGGCACACCCTTTGCGGCGAATCTCCTCTCGATGACGATTCGCCGGATGAACAAATAATGAATCTAGAAGACCTTGATGATCGACGTTGGGAATTATATTTCGACGGAGCATCTTCAGCGCACAAAGACGAAGAATCGCAAGTGATAGTGCCGGTAAAGGCGGGAATCGGACTAATCTTTATAACACGGAGCGGGGGATGTTAAGATACTCCTACCACTTGACAGAGCCGTGTACGAACAACGAAGCGGAATACGAAGCCCTCATAGCAGATGCTGGAATTAACCATTCGAAATGGAGATAACGGACATCGACATCGTAGGGATTCGCGAGTTAATCATTCGACGAGATCGCGGACGATCGAGAATTTTAAAACGAAGACTCGGCAATACTTCGAGTATCTTGTGCAATGTGTTGGAACAGATTCCGAATGTGACGATCTGCAAAATTCCCGAAAGAAAACGCTCTTAGCGAGATGCGCTGGCCGTCTCGCAAAAGAATTTGCTGTTTGCGAGATGAATCGGTGGAAGTGTCGGTTCGCGGACGCCGGGTCCTATCACGACCGGACATTGACACGATACACTAGTCGAGAGAAGGAAAAAGGATCGATTACGGCGGTGACGGAAAACACGGAAGATTGGCGACGGCCATTCATGGACTACTCGCAAACGGGAAAGCTACCGGACGATAGGTCGCTAGCCTGCATCGGATCGAAAAGAACTGTCATCTGCGCATTAATAAACAACACGTTATACGGAAGGTCTTTCGATCGAAATGTGGGCTAAGGTGCCTAAGCGGGTCGAGAAGCCGTGAAATTGTTAAAGAGGTGCATTCGGGACTGCGTAGGCGCTCACCGATCGAGTCCAAGATGAAAATAAAAATTAAAAGATTAGAGTGCTACGGCCCTCGATGATGACCGGCGCATGAAAATCGCCCGAAGCCATCACCGATTGCCGAGTGCGCGGGTGGTTCTGCACCGGCCTCCGAATGTGCTACATCAGAACAATTGCATCGTGGCCGTTTGAATGTTGGGGCACGGATATAGTGGGTCCGATAGAGCCGCCGTCGTCGAAAGGACATCGCTTCATTCTTGCGACTTCTGATTACTTTTCCGAGTGGGCGGAGCGGTTCCGACTCGGAGAAGTGAAAGCACATCGCGTACTACATGTTTTTAAGAACCGAGTTGTTTACCGTTTCGGAGTGCTCGGCGCGAATCATCTCGGATAATGGGTCGGCGTTCGAAGCACACAAATCAACAATTTTGTCGGGAGACACGGAATCGGCTGGCGATATTCGACAATTTACTTACCCGAGAGCAAACGGCCTTGCTGAGGCTTTTAATAAAACTCTCGTTCAAATTTTAAAGAAGACTTTAGACGACGATAAGAGAAATTGGCACGAGAAGTTGTTAGAAGCCTTATGGGCTGCTGGACGACCTTCGGAACACTACCGTAAGCTACACCTTACGCTCGGTGTATGGGTCCGAGGCGGTGTTACCTTCGGAGGTTCGGCTCCTTCACTCGAGTTGCGATTGCGAAATAAAATCACGACGAAGAGAACGCCCAATTACGACTCGAAGAATTAGAGAGCACGGAAGGAAAAGACTTGCGAGACGGAATTTAGAAGCTATGCCGAGGCAGATGGTTCGAGCACATGACAAAGGCGGGTCGCGGGGACCTTCGAAGTTGGTGATCTGGTTCTCGTTCTCGAAATACATTCTTGCACCGCGAGATGGGAGGAAAATTTGAACCCACTTGGGAAGGACCAGTTTGTGGTCGAGGCGGTCTCGGGAGGTTCTACCGGTAGTGAATTGCCGAGGAGAACGACATATGCTTCGATCGATGGACGATACTTGAAAAAGTACTACGCTACCGATGTTTCGAAGGAATGAACTTTCCATCCCTAGAAGCACGGGTGAAGTGATTACTTATGAGTGGTCAGAACCCAAAAATAACAAAATGTGCTTAAAATAAATAAAATCCGATAATAAAATTTTCCTTGTTTTTCTTTTCCGAATCAAAATCTCTTCACGATCTTATCCCGCCTTCATTCATTAAATTTGAAAATATAAAAATAATAATAAAACAAGATGTCTTTAATAAACATTTTCTTGATGTTCTTGTTCTTAGTACGGACCACGATCCTTTTCCTTGTCTTTTCGCGGGGGAAATGTCGAGCGGGCGGTTGGTGCTGAACTTTAAGAATGGCGTAAGCCTTGCACTTGATGAAAAGAGGGTGAAAGATGGAGCGATAATCGAGATTGACTCAGATTTCGCACCGGCAGGGCCACGATACGAGGAAAGTGACCAGAGTCCGGTTGTGAGAAAAGCTGCCGGACATACGGTGATGAAAGTGGGTGGCCCAAGCCGCAGATCCGACCAACGAAAAGAAAGACAAATATTGAAGAAGATAAGAAAATGAAGTCCGTAGTCAGCTACGGCGGAGGGCGAGCTTGTCGGCGCTCGCGCCACGAAGATTAAGAAGTTCGGAGAGCTACTCTCGCGACGACGCAACGAAGAAATAAGAATGCGCCGTATCCGTAAGATTTTGACAAAACTAGGCTGCGGATCGGCACGACGAGCGGTAGCTAATGTCGGTGCATACACTTGGGACACGGTTCACCGAGAACCCGGAGGAAAGGAGGCCGGCTCCTAGGATGACGAAAGAACCGGAGAAATCTCGCGAAGACCGGAAGAAGGAAGGCTACCACGCCACGGATAGAACCACCAGGTGATGCATGACCTTGTTGCGAGAACGGCCGGGGGATGTCCGACAGTGCATCATCCACGAGGAGCGAGGTATGCGGGGAGAACGTGAAGGGATCGAACCTTATATCCACCAATACGTCACCGAGGCCTCGCCATGCTGCGGATCATTCGGAATACGAGCTGGAGAGAATGCAAAATGTTGAAAAGAAAACCTTTCGAATACTTTGAAAGGATTGAGGCGAGAAGAATCGATATCATGGAGGGCCTCGAATTACATACGGACGTATTCTCGAGTATGAGCGACGACGAATCGTGGATTGCATCGGGATTTGAAAAGGCCAGTCGAGCGGGCCGCCGAGGAAAATACATACTCGAGCCCGGAGATGGATGCCGGGAAAGGAAGAATCACTGATACGATGTGGATGCTTTGTTACAACTTTGCCGAGGACGAGGAAGGGAAACCGCTCGGGAATACTCCAGGTCATGGGCGAGTGGACTAGATGCCATTAGTCATCGAGAGAATGGTAAAGAGATTGATAACATGGAGGGTGCTTGCCAATGACTGCATACCCAATGTTGCATCATCGATATCTACTGAAACGGGGTGACTGTATACCTCCACATTGATCACCATGACTTTGTCGGACCTTACTGCACACGATCTCTTTTACGAGCGAGTGTAACATCATGTTCGGATACGACCTCCGGATAACGGAGCCCGGAGTGAGTTCCGAGGGCCGGTAAAGATACCACTCTACGGTAGGTTCCGTCATCGATGCCGAAGGGTAACTGGAGCGAGATATCGCCCGAGCATTGCATACCAGAGTACCGAGTAAAGAGGATTTCGGTTACGTTCGGAAGGATGGACGACGGAAAGATACCTTACCATTTCCGGCCAGGACCGGAGCTAGAGAGCCTCAGAGCCTTACGAGTTGTGAGTTACATGGAAGATATCACACCTCCCGATGTACATCCATGCGGCATCCTTGCAGGGATGGCTCGGAAGGTGATGTTATTGATCATGTATCTCACTTATTCGGACATGGACTTTTGACGAGATGCTTCTTTAGATGGATCGGCAGAGATCATACACGGCCGTTTTGAGTCTACATGGATTGTATGAAATATATTCCGGATCGAGTTGTACGATGTATCTTCAGTATGATTGGAATAAAAGTGACCATGTCGCATTTTGTACTTCGCACTCTTTTGTGCAAATTGATTAGGAAACGCTCGTTAAAGTTAAATGAACTTCGAACAAAGAACGAAAAGAAATAATAAAAAAAAAAAAAGATAAAAGAAAACTTTCTAAAAAAAAAAATCTAAAAAATGACAAACACAAGATTCACATGAACATTAAACAAACAACAAAATAAAATTTGAATCATTAAAGGATAAACAAAATCAATAAGAATGTTAAATCGAATTCTCGATCGAATTTCGAATCCGATCTCGATCGAACTTAATTTCATCTTCCAAATTTCGAATCAAATCCTCAATCAAATTTCGTGGAGTTCGAACTCATCCTTTCGAATTTCGAATTCGATCTTCGGATCTTAAACGAATCTTTATCGAATTTCAAATTCGATCTTTCCAAATTTCGAATCTCGATCCAATTCGAATCTCGAATTCGATCTTTCCGGATCTCGCATCAAACCTCAATCAAATTCGAACCTTTTGGGTCGAGGATTTTACATCAGCTGCTTCTGCTAGGATTCTTTTCTGCGCAGCTGAAATACATCAATTCAAACTTTTGGGTCGAGGATTTTACATCCAAGTACCTATGCTAGGATTCTTTTCTGCGCATTTGAAATACATCAAATTCGAACTTTTGGGTCGAGGATTTTACATCCGAAGTTTGCCTCTGCTCAGGATTCTTTTCTACTGCCTTTGAAATACATCAATTCGAACTTTTGGGTCGAGGATTTTACATCCAGGACTACCTTGCTTTAGGATTCTTTTCTCTTTTGCCTTTGAAATACATCAATTCGAGCTTTTGGGTCGAGGTTTTACATCCAAGTTGCCTTTTAAGATTCTTTCCTGCTGCCTTTGAAATACATCAATTCGAACTTTTGGGTCGAAGATTTTACATCAAGATTGCTGCTTTAGGATTCTTTTCTGTTGCATTTGAAATACATCAAATTCGAACTTTTGGGTCGAGGATTTTACATCAAAGCTGCCTTTGCTAGGATTCTTTTCCTGCTTGCCTTTGAAATACATCAAATTCGAACTTTTGGGTCGAGGATTTTACATCAAGTACTGCATTGCTAGGATTCTCTTCTCTTTGCCATGAAATACATCAAATTCGAACTCTTGGGTCGAGGATTTTACATCAAGATGCACTTGCTTTAGGATTCTCTTCTGTGCCTTTGAAATACATCAATTCGAACTCTTGGGTCGAGGATTTTACATCCAAGTTGCACTTTGCTAGGATTCTCTTCTATTGCCTTTGAAATACATCGATTCGAACTCTTGGGTCGAGGATTTTACATCAAGTACCTTTGCTAGGATTCTTTTCTCTCTGCCTTGAAATACATCGAATTCGAACCTTTGGGTCGAGGATTTTACATCCAAGTGCACTTGCTTACTAGGATTCTCTTCCTGTGCCTTGAAATACATCGAATTCGAACTTTTGGGTCGAGGATTTTACATCCAGATGCCATTGCTTTAGGATTCTCTTCCTATTGCCTTCGAAATACATCGAATTCGAACTTTTGGGTCGAGGATTTTACATCGAAATTGCCTTTGCTTTAGGATTTTTTTCCTATTGCATTTGAAATACATCAAATCGAACTCTTGAGGTTAAGGATTTTACATCCGATACCACATTATTCGAGATCTTTCCTCATTGTAATGATCCAGATCCAATCGATTCGATCTTCTTTTGGGGTTGAAGATGTTACATCTAAAACTTGAAATTCAATTTTCATTTCGAATCAAATTCCTTCGAATTAATCTTGACAAACTTGATCTAAACTAAAACTCCAATTGAAATCTAAACTCACGCATCGTGACTTGAACATGAAACAAAATAAAATCTAAATCGAAATTCTCTCGAAACATGTGATTTGGGATTCACCTCCTTTTCCTTTCCACAGCGAGAGTTCGAGAATCTCCTGTCCAGGAGATATACTTGACACTCCCAGCGTGAAGCTCTTCTACTTTGTCCTAAGTTTGTTACTTGGACATACTGTGTTGGTTTTGTTGATCGTTTCGGTCCAACACCAATACGCGGTGTGCTCCGTCGGCTCACCGCTTCTATTGGGGGTCCATTTGTTGACCTCATTTTTGATGAGGTCTTCTCTTCTTCTCTTCAGTACTTAGGATCTAGCCTTAGGCTTTTCCTTTGCCTATCTTAGAGGAATAGAATTGGGACCCACCTTTTAGAAATTCAAACCACTTCTTAACTCCTGCAAACTCCACGAAACTTGACTATAGACCCCTAATCACCTAGAGGGTTGAAATCGAAATGTGGAAGTTTAAAGGATGAGTTCTATGGGACTCTTTGGCCTTAGGGACCTGCCACAGGTGGCTACAGTGCAGTGAAAGGTTGACTTGCACACACACTACACTTTCACACACCTCCTAAAAACACACCCATTACGACTTGACTTCACGACTCATGTAGGTGATTCACATGGATGGTCCTTAACCCCTAAGCCATGGTAAGAGGGTTAGGAACAACATGGTGAATGCCTCGAATGAGTCCCTTCATGGCTCATGTGGGCTTGATATGGCTTCATGGCTCAACAAAAATGATTTCATTTCACTTACATCCACTCGATCTTCAATTTTCCAAATTTTCAATTTTTGACCCCGGGACCCAACACCATGACACTGCGAAGCGCTGAATAGCCCGAATTTCTCAAAAAGTTTCCAAATTACCCAAAACTCTCCAAAATCAATCCCAAACATTTCCACATCACTCGAACTGATCATCCATATCCAAAAATACCAAAAATTCCAAAAATACCCCCAATAACCTCCAAATACCCAAAATACCCTTTTTAACCCAAAAATCTAAAAATCAAAAAAATTCTCAGAAAATTCCAGAAAATCCCAAATATTCCCAATTTCATTTTGTTCAACTACACCATGGGCCAATTTTGTCATTTTACCCCACTTTTGTCAAAACCCCAATTTGACCCATTTTAACCCAAAGTAAACCCGATGTCAAACCAAGCCTACCCGATTGATCCAAATTTTGGTCCAATTCAATTCTAAACTTCAATTCGATATCCGATATTAATCTAGACCAAATCCAAGTCGAATTTAATTGACATTTGAATCTCAATTTCACTTTTAAGCTTAAGGCCCAATTTTGGCCCATGACCCAAACTTAGCCCAAAACAACCCAATTCAACTCCAATTAACCCCAAACCTTTTCTAAACCTTCCCTAACATCCCCAAAAACAAAACACTAACATAATTTGCCCAAAATTTGGACCCAAACCCTACTCAAATTCAACCCGAACCCAAAATCCCTTAAATGGGCCTACACCCAGAGCCTAACCCAAATAGGCCCAAATCCCAAAATCAAAACCCAACCAAAGTTGAAACACTCCCATAAACATTTATTAATGTTAATTTTACATCAATTTCAACATTAGCCCAATCTTAGCCCAAGTTAGTCCATTTTTACCTATTTTGATCCTATCACTAAAGAGACTCAATTTAGACCTAATTCAATTCCAAACCACCTCAAGTTTGATCCAAATCACTCATGACACATCGCTAAACCAAACCCAACATTTATTTGGCATGGCCCTTTGAAAAATTTTTCATCTAAAAGCCCATTTTTTAAACATAAAAGCCCATTCCCTTAAGCCATTTTAAAAGCCCACCTTCACCAAATTTTAAAAGCCCAAGCCCATCCTAAAGCCCACATTACAATCTCATCTCATCCTCACTTAATTAAAATCATTCCTAAGTCCTAAATCAGCAATCAAATCTTTCTAAACAAAGCCATATGACAAACCATCCAAATTTTACACCAAATGTCCAAAATTCTTAAAACCGCATTTTCATGAAATTGATTAAACTTTTCCACTAAGCCGAAAATGACCATGCAAGCCATGGACAAGCCACATGAAGCCATGGAGAGTTTGACATGTGATCGAGCCATTAATGGAAAAAGGAGGACCCCCTTTCCTAATCCTTCTTAAGCCTTTTTACCTTAAGCATGTCACACTCTAAACCATGCTTTGCCGCACCTAATCCATGGATGGAGACTTCACCACTCCATGGCGGGTGACCCAATGCTGATCCTCTCGGCCCGAAATCGAGGCCATGGGGAGGTGCACCCAGCCCAAACCGATGGGTTGACCAAATTGAAGCTAAAATAGCCCTTTCCCCTTTCTACTTTGATTCAACCACTTTACACATGTCAAACCTCGATTGAATACACCAAACCCACTGCACGACCCACACGAACAAGATGGTGACCGATGCACTGGCCGGCCGGCCACCGGGCCGCCAGGAAAACACCATGGCCGAAACCTTGGGAGGAGCCGAACTTTGGAATTCTCCCTTCTGTCGAGCTGCCCCATGCACTAGTGGTCACCATGGTTGTTCTTCTCCTCACCAGGAGCAGGTGATCCCGAGCCCTAACTCCCCACAGGAGGCCTCGACCATGCTATTTAAACACCACCCCCTCGCGGCCATGAGAAGAGAGTTGCACTAAACCTTGCCAAAACTGCGCAAAATTGTTCCGGACCCCTCCTCATACACGAGCACTTGATCCCAGGTGAGATCCCCTGCCATTTCTTCTCTGTGCGAGCTCGATTTCAGAGTTGAAATCCGAGCCCAAGCCGGGACACTTCCCCACGGTGAACCAATCCCCAAATTGATTGGTCCTACACCTTCACCGGACGAGGAAGGTGTCCACCAGCAAAAGCCCCATCTCCGAGGCCACCCGGTTGCTCAGGACTCCAAGCTTTGTGATCGAGTGTGGTCGAAGTTCAACCTAGACAATTCACGGACCGGGAGACTTCATGCGGAGCTTGCCGGGATCCGATCGAAGGTGCAACAACTCTCGGATCGAAGCTTCACTTCTGCGAGCAAAGGTATGAGCTAATTCTTCATCCCGAAGCTTCGGAGATTCTCCATTTCAAATGCCTTAATTTCAATGCATGTTTACCAGTATGGATGTGTTCGTCTCTTCGAGAGCGAATCCGTGGAACATAAGAACACGAAAATCCATTGAGAATCGAGTGAGTTCTTAGGGTTAGAGTGTGGACGGTCACGGGATCACACCGGTCATGGACGATGAACGGATGCGCGTCCATTTAATACACGCGCGGACGGACGGCTCGGATGGCGTCGGACCGAGGAGACGGTACGAGAACCGCGGGGCCGGGCCGCGACTCGGATGGCGGCGTCGAATGGGAGCGCGCCACGCGGCATTTCGGAGGCTGCCAGGGGTTGACGTGGCGCCGCGTGGATAAGTAGATAAATAGGGTATTTTCTATTTATTTAATTCCCGGAACTTTAAAAATCCATATCTTTGTGTAGAAAAATCACAAAAATAAAATAAAAATACCCTCTTGCTCGGTGAACAGAGGGAGAATAATGTGGAAAAGAAATCATTTAATTTCATCAAGTATTTTATTTTTAATAATTTATTTACTCTCTGCATACATCTAATTCTCCATGCATTCATACAATTCACCATGGCATGAGACCATAGGGCTTTTGAAGCCTCCGAACTTGGGAACATTCCACAGAATTTTCCAAGGTCGAGGCCATCTCTGTGAAAAGTTATTGATTTTTCAAATGCATGTTGCTTGATTTAAGTATTTTAATTTCAAAAATTAGCATGTTGTGAAATAAATTCTAGGAAAATTTGGTGATGTTCCTTATGACCGAGAGAACCACTAGGAAAAATAGGATTTGAGTTAATTCACTTAAATTAACCCTAATTGGCTTAAACACCCAAAATAGACCCCTAATTAATTAGAGTTAACCATAGATCAAATTGACTTGAAATCAATTCTCCACTGACCTTTAGGGTCAGAGGAACCCATCATAAAAATTTGAGGTCAATTGGACTTGGTTAGCCCCACTAATTGGGTTGATTAAGCCGCTTAGCCATTTTAAACTTTAAAAATTCATAACTTTCAAAATATCTTTCAAAAATTCACCAAATTGGTTTTGGAGTCTCTCTGATATCAGGGGAGTTTAAGAAAATTAAAATTTCAATTTTCTAAAAAAGTTGATTTTTAATATTATTTTAATATTTTTAATAATTAAAAAATAATAAAAATCACAAAAATAATAAAATTTACTAAAATGTTATATTTTGAATTTTAATCACTTGGGAACAAGTCCCATATTTTTCCTAGGTCTATTTAGTGAGATATTAATTTTTAAAGCTCTAGGGTAATTTTAAAATTAAAAAATGTATTTTCTAGCATTTTCACCAAAATAATTATAATAAATCAAAGAAAAATCAGAAAATTGCAAAATTTGGTTCTCTGGAATCCTTGATATTAGAGAGAATTTTAAAAATTATAAAATTTATTTTTCAACATTTATTTTATTTTTAAATTAATTAATACTCCAGAATTTAAAATAATTCTAATAAATAAAATATAATTCAAAAAATTACAAAATTTGGTCCAAGTGGTCCTCTGGTCATTAGGAATGTCCCCTAATTTTCTTAAGGACAGAAACTTACCCTTGGTCATGTTATCAAATTTTCCTTGAAAATCTCTATTTTCTACTAAAAATAATTATATAAATAAATTAAATACGGAAAAATCACATTTTCTCCTCTCGTATCTTCATTGACACATAAGTGAAGTCACATAAAAATTTCAAGTTCATTTGAGTTCGATTTAGTGAGTTATGAAATTATTAGGCTTAAAGGGCAAAATGGTAATTAAAATTTTAATCCTTAATTAAGACTTTAGGTTTAATAAAAAAATTAACAAGTAAAATATTTGATCCTAATCTGATTTGGATGATTGAAATTTAAAAAAATCAAAGGGTAGAAACCCATTAAGCAATTTAAAATGATTAAACTTTATTTAAATAATTAATTGAATTTGGAAGAATAATAAATTTGGGATTATTAAAATAGGGATATTATTAGGAAGAGATTTATTCTTTAATTTAAAAATCCCTAAATTAATCATCTCATTAATACTCAACTCTTAATTAAAATGATAACTCAAATTTAAAATATTAAAAGACTTAACCATTAAATAAAAATTAAATCATTAAACTCTTTCAAAAATTTTCAATTAAATTAAATTAAATTAAGATTAAAAGTTGAATTAAATTAAATTAAAATTAAATTAAATTAAATAAACAAATTAAATTAAATTAAATGAATTAAATACATTAAATTAAATAAATAAATAAAATTAATTAAATAAATTAAATTAATTAAATAAATTAAATTAAATTAAATAAATTAAATTAAATTAAATTAAATTAAATTAAAATTAAATTAAATTAAATTAAGAAATTAAATCAAATAAATTAAATTGAATTAAATTAAATCAAATCAAACTAATTTAAAACTGAATTAAATTAAATTAAATTAAATTAAATTGAATTAAATAACCTCGCTTAAGACATGAAGAAATAAATCTAAAATAACTTGAACACTTATTCCAAACTTAAATCATTAATTTGAACTTAAATTTGAATCACAAATCATTAAGAATCATTTTGCCCTTAGGAGCTTTAGTTATCATAACTCCTAAATAGAACATTAAAATGTTACTTCAGCTTATAGGACATTCGAATGTCCAGTTCACTGAGCGAGTTAACAAAACTTGAAAACCTCGGACGATCGATTCATTTACACAATTAAATTTATTTGGACTTGAAACAATCCTAGAAATATTGAAAAGATGTTTAAGATTCTTCTTAAGCACTTCCTCGATATGATAGGATATTCTGAAGAACGATTGAACTTAATTGTTCTTTGATGAAGAAAATCGTCTTGAGCCAAAAACACAAAGAACCTAGACGTCATAGGAAACGACTAGCTATAGGATTAGGAATTTGGTAGAAAACCATAAACCTTTCCCTTAGCTTTACCTAGGAACTTGCTTAAATATTCTAAGCGTGTTTTAAGTGCGGCTTGGGATGACGGGAAGACCCTCAGGGTATGCTTTTATTTTATTGCAATTTATTTTATTGCAATTTATTTAATACGCATCGCACTTATTTTTCTTGCATGATAAACAACAGTTGCATGAAAACCTACACCTTTAGGACAGAAACCAAAGCTGAAACCCAAAATTAAAATAAAAGACACTACAAGATAAAATTCACCTCCACGACATTTCAAAATATAAGACAACTCGAAATTTAATCACAAACGGAACACGAAAACTACAACTACAACTAAATTAAAACGTCTCATTGAATGATCGGGAATACCTCGGATGATGTAACCCGCGTGTTGCTAACGGGATTTCCCACGGTCTAAATGAAAGTGCGGAACTCATTTAGTTGAGTTTAGCAAATTCATACTGGACTAAGTGAATTCGATGAAAATAACGGTGTCGGGATGACGGAACCGTGGGATCTTAATCGGTTACGTTTAATCAACTTTAAGATCTGTTTTAATTAAAACACAAAAAACACTTGGAAATTAAGACTTCTCTAAACCGAACACTTCTCTCACCTCCGATTTATGATTTCTAAAACTAAACCTCTGCAACAACAAGGAGCTCGGAGCATGGTGGGCGGCACGGCCATCGTCGTCGGCAAAACTTGAACCTACTTCAACAAAACTTTCTTAGAATTAAATAACAAAGCCATAGGACTTCGAGGTAGTTTGCACTAGTGCGACATAAATCCTCAACTCTTCGTTAGGCATTTGCATTGCAAATTAAGCCCTAACCAGGTCTTAGGATTCAGAGGTAGTCGTCCGATACGACATAAACCCTCATATCTTCTAGGCGATTTGTATGATTCTATCATATAAATATAAGCCCTAATTAACTAAATTGGCGAAGATTAAAACATTAAATAAACAATAGGACTTTCTTAAATCCGAGCGAAACGATAGGATAGTCGGGAAATTACCGAAGTTCACTTCGAATCCATAATTTCCCTACTTTTCTTCCTTTGAATTTCCAAAATAAAATGTTCCGAATTTGATCCATTCCACTATTGAAATTCCAAAATTCAACCCTTGAAATCTTAAACTTTGAAATTCTTGAGAGCGAGAATTATTGATTATTATCGAGAGTTTTCTTAGGTGATTCCGTCACTTAAGATGTAATTAGCTATAGGGGCTTGCCCTTATAGGGAACTTTAAGAACCGGAGTAATATAAACCCTGTTTAATAGTTTCATATTAAGCGGGGAATTTGTCGGCTTATAAAATTGGTTCGCGGACCGAACGGATGTCACGAACCTTTCTAGTTTATTTAATCGAGCCCCATTATCGAGCGTGTGTGCTATTCTTCGGGATAGATACACGGTTTGCGGTGCGGCGCTCGTTTATATAAACTATTCGGGATGTGAGATCGGTTTGATTTCATATCTTAAAATTTTCAAATTTAAAATTATTTTCGAAATCGAATACTACTTTTCAAATTATTTATTTAAATTAAATTAAAATTCGCAGAACAATTTTTGTAGGCGACTCCCTTTTAAAATAAAACATATAACCTTAAAAAATATGCTGAACAAGAATCTCTGCCTATTTTAAATAAATGAGGATCTTCCCAAATATATGATTTAGAATCATTCTTGAATTTCTTAATATATTTGTTATTCAATCCATATGGTAAAATATTGCTAACTAAATAGTTAACTATATATGCATACCAAGGTGTTTGTAATCCTTGAATAACATATAACTGTTCATCAGGGAATTTCTCTTTTATATTTTCTTCAGTAATATTCTCATTATTATCTTTAATTCTTGATAAATGGTCAGCAATTTGGTTGTCAGCTCCGTTTCTGTCTACTATTTGAAAATCAAATTCTTGTAAAAGTAAAACTCATCTTATCAATCTAGGTTTAGCATCTTTTTTATACATTAAATACTTAATAACGGAATGATCAGTATGCACGATACATTTGGTTCCAAGAAGATAAGGTCTAAATTTATCAAAGGCATATACTATTGCTAAGAGCTCTTTCTCGGAAGTAGTGTAATTTCTTTAAGTTTCATTAAGAGTTTTGCTAACATAATATAAACCTTTGAAAATTTTCTCATATTTTTGTCCCAATACAGTTCCAATTACATAATCACTTGCATCACACATTAATTCAAAAGGTTTACTCCAATCAAGTGTAACAATGACAGGTGCAGTGATTAATTTTTCTTTTAAAATATTGAAAGCATTAAGACAATCTTCATTAAATTCAAAATTAGATTCTTTTTCTAATAAATGACAAAGTGGTTTAACAATCTTAGAAAAATCCTTTATATATCTTATGTAAAATCCAGCATGACCCAGAAAACTTCTCACATCAGTAACAGTAGTAGTTGATTGAAGTTCAGCAATAATTTTCACTTTTGCCTGATCAACTTCCATCCCTTTTTGTGAAATTTTATGTTCAAGAAAAATTCCTACTGTGACCATAAATTGACATTTTTCCCAGTTTAGAACCAAATTTGTTTCTTCACATCTTTTCGGAACTTTTGTTATATTTTCCAAGCAAGACTCGAAAGATGTTCCAAATGCGAAAAATCGTCCATAAATACTTCGATTCCTTTTTCAATTAAATCACAGAATATTGACAGCATACATCTCTGAAAAGTTACAGGTGCATTACATAAACCAAAAGGCATTCATTTAAAAGAAAATGTTCCATAAGGACTTGTAAATGTTGTTTCTCTTTGTCCTCAGGAGCAACGGGTAATTGATGTTAACCAGAATATCCATCCAAAAAACAGAAATATGAGTGTCCAACTAATTTATCCAGCATCTGATCCAAGAAAGGTAAAGGAAAATGATCCTTTATAGTGGCGTTGTTTAATTTTCGATAATCGATGCAAATTCGCCATCCAGTAACTTGTCTTGTAGGGATTAATTCATTTTTATCATTAACAATGACAGTTACTCCTCCTTTCTTCGGAATACAATGAATAGGACTTACACATTGACTATCCGAATTAGGATAAATAATTCCAACATCTAACCATTTTAAAATATCTTTTTTAACAACCTCTTTCATAATTGGGTTCAATCTTCTTTGAGATTCAATAGTAGGTTTACAACTTTCTTCCATTAAAATCCTATGCATATAGATTGAAGAGCTTATTCCTCTTATATCTGTAATAGTCCAACCAAAAGCTTTCTTATAATTCTTCAAAACTCCTATTAAGTTTTCTTCTTGATCTTTGCTTATTTCTGAAGATATAATCACAGGTAAAGTTAATGAATTTCTAAGAAATGCATATTTTAAATGTGCAGGTAACATTTTTAATTCCAGTTCAGGGGCTTTTTCAACTGAGGGTAAAAGTATATCATTTTTAGTTGTGTCTAAAATTTCCCAATTATCATGAATATAATGAGTTTCTTCAAAAAAAATTTCTTCATTAGCTTCTTAAATTTCTTTAGTTAATGGCTCATTATATATCACAGATTCATCATTGTTTTCTTCAGAAATGATTTTACATTTTTTATAATGCTTTTCAATTATATAATAAAAAATATCCATCCAATAGCATTTTTCTTTGTTAGGATACCTCATTGATTTTAGAACATTAAATGTTATTCCTTGATCATTAACTCTCATTGTTAATTCTCCTTTTTGCACATCAATCATAACACGTCCGGTAGCTAGAAAAGGTCTCCCTAAAATAATAGGTATTTCTTTATCTTCTTCCATATCCGGTACGATTGAAATCCACGGGGAAGATAAATTTATCCACTTTAACAAGAACATCCTGTATAACTCCTTTAGGATAAGTAATAGATCGATTAGCTAACTGAAGGGTTACAGTCGTGGGATAAATCTCTCCTAAATCTAACCTTCGAAAGATAGAAAATGACACTAGATTAATACTTGATCCTAAATCACATAAGGCATTTCCACAAACTTTTTCTCCAACAGCACATGGTATAGTGAAACGTCCAGGATCTTTAAGTTTCAGAGGTAGTTTCTTTTGAATTATTGCATTACATTCTTCACTTAATGAAACAGTTTCATAAGCTTCAAAATTCATTTTCTTTCTTAAAATATCCTTCATAAATTTTGCATAACTTGAGATTTGTTCCAAAGCTTCAGCAAAAGGAATGTTGATGGTAAGTTTCTTAAAAATCTCAAAGAACTTAGAAATTTGATGGTCAAGCTTACATTGTTTTAGTCTTTGAGGAAAAGGTGGTGGTGGTCTTTCAACTTCCACTTGATAGGAATTACGAGTTTGATCTTTACTTGGAGAAAGCATTTCTTTAGGTTTTCTAATCTCTTCAACCTCTCTCTCTTCTTCAATTTCATTCTGAATTCTCTCTTTTAATTCATTTCCACTTCTAAGTTGTACAGCTTTTGCTTGTTCATGGTCTATTCCTGTTTCTTTTAGATTAATTTCGACGTTGCTAGGCAGTGTTCCTTGAGGTCTGTAATTAATTAAATCAATAATTTGTCCCATCTAATTCTTAATATTTCGAATAACAGTGTTTTGACTTTGTAACTGTTTACCAAGTTGCAAGATCAATTCTTCTAAAGATAACTTTTTCTGCTGATTCTTAAAATCAGGAGGATAAGTTGGTCTAAAGTTTGAATTTCCTTGATTGTTCCAATTCCCGGCTGGAATAACTTGATTATTACTCCATTGTTGATGTCCATTATTCCAATTAAATTTAGGATGATTTTTCCAACCTGGATTATAATAATTCGAATAAGGGTTATTAGTTTTACTAGCAATAGCTTGTAATGTCTCCATTGTTTGAGAATCATCGATATTTGCAGAATTATCATTACTTACATGCAACACGTTAATAGTAAAATTATCTAATTTCTTAGATATCGCAGCCACTTGTGAAGCTAAAATAGAAAAGGCTTCACTATCTTGAATATTTGCCACTATTTTAGGATTAACCCTTTCAAAATACCATTGAAAATTATTGTTAGTCATTTCTTCAATTAAGGTATAAGCTTCATCAAATGTCTTAGCCATTAAAGAACTACCAGCAGCAGCATCTATAATAGATCTAAGTGATCCAATAAGTCTGTTATAAAATGTTTGAATAATTAACCAATCTGGTAAAGCATGGTGAGGACATTTTCTTAATAGTTCTTTAAATCTTTCGCATGCTTCATAAATTGTCTCTCCATCAAATTGCATAAATGAAGTAATATCATTTCTTAATTTAGCAGTTTTAGAAGAAGGAAAATATTTAGCAAGGAATTTTTGTGTCATATCTGCCCAAGTTTTAATAGAACCAGTTGCTAATGAGTTAAGCCATATCTTTGCTTTAACTTTTAGAGAAAAAGGAAAGATTCTAAGCCTAATAGCATCATCAGAAACATTATTATATTTAAAGGTAGCACAAAGTTCTAAGAAACTAGCAAGGTGTAAGTTTGGATCCTCATTTGGTGTTCTTCCGAATTGATTATTTTGAACAATTTGAATAATAAAAGGTTTAAGCTCAAAAGAATTATCATATACAGCAGACATTTGAATACTAATATGAAGTTCATCATCTGTAGGGTTTGCATAATCCCTTAATGGTTTATAAACAATTTGTTCATTAATTTCTATTAGATTTTAATTATTGTTATGTAAGTTAGCCATTTCCTGATATTTTTGAATTTTTTCCTTTTCTAATTCTTTTAACAGTTCTTTCTAATTCAGAATCAAAAGGTAATAATCCTTCAGATTCAGAACTACGCATAAACATTAAAATAAAAGGACTTCAAAATAAAATAAAATAAAATATTTTTGGAATTTTTGTTTTTGTAAATATATTTTATTATTTTTTTTAAAGAAATAAAAGTGTATTTAATTTGAGAAATCTAAAAATTGTATTTCTTTCTTTCTTTATGTTTTTCCTTTCACTTCTTTTTTATGATCCCCGGCAACGGCGCAAAAATTTGATAGCCGACACTTTACGAATGCAAGAATTTATGAACTTATATTTATATATTTATAATAATTTCGTAAAGTCACAATTTCAAACGCAAGTATACGTATCATTTCAAGTAATACAGGGCTCTATTGGAGTTCTGGTTATCAATCCCACATGGAAGATTAAGTGAAAATTAATTGAAGAAATTTATTAGATTTTCAAATTAAAACATTTATTTCTTTTCAAAATTCAGATTTTAAGTTTAATAAAATTTCTACTAAATGTAAGTAAAGCAAAAATAAAGTAAAGGTTAATGCAAGTATAAATAAAACAACTTTCTCCTTTTCAACTAATCCAAGATTTTTCAGAATAATTATCACTTATGGAGAACTTGAGATTATGGTATTGTGCCAAATAGAAGCATTCCTATGCTTTACCTTCTCTCGATAGTATAAAGAACATTGGACAATCTTTAGATCGGTTCAGGATGTATTATTAGTAGAATGGGTGAATCTAGGCTCACACTTCTAGATGTCCAAAGGTGACTATGGTAGGCTCTACTAGTGACCCGTTCCCTTTCTATAAACCAAATTATTAGAATTTAGTCTATCACTCTAAAAACTAATCAATTCTATGCCCAATAAACAATCTCTTCATATTTATTTGCTCTTCACCTTGAATAACCCGCTCAAGGCCTTCGATTACCCAAGGATTCATGTGATATCTACTAGTTAAAAATTGATCTCCGAATAGGTCTTAGAATTCTTCAATAGGTTTTAACAATTCAAATGGTTAGTTTAAAAAGTAAATTAAGATCATGTATGAATAACATCGTAATAATTTTAAAATTAAGTTAAGTTCTCCAACAAAATTAAATTATCTTATTATATTTTCATTGTTGAAAGGAGAAAGAAAAGTAACTACTCAGAACACATTGAATTCACACAACAAAACATATTTATAAAACTTTAAATAAAGTTACAAATACTTATCTGGAGTGTTCCTTCAAGTGATCCTTTGAATCGTACTGACTCCAATGCAAGGTACAAGACTTCAACTCAAGAACACTTGCACACTCTCACTTACTACTCAAGGAATTGAGTAGTAACACTCAAAATAACTAAAATAAACTCACTAAATACTTAAGAAGAAAATATGGTGGCTCCCTAAATCTATCTCCGGATGCTGGAGATCTAGGGGGCCTTTTCTCTGTAGAAATGTCTCCTATTTATAGAGCTTCGAAAATGGTCAGGGGTTGCTTAAGGCACCTCTTCAAAATTCATCCAAATTCAATGAATCTTCTAGAAAGTAACTGTGACACCTAGGCGCCGGGATCTGGCTCCTAGGCACCGGGATTTGGCACCTCGGCGCCGGAGTCAGTAACCAAGTCTTCGCACCTCTTCACTTTGGATCGCACTTCTTCGTGATTAAAACTCTTTTCCTGTGTCCAGATGCTTTGTATCACATGTCCTATGTATTAAGAGTAACATCCAGTCTTCTAGAAGGTCTGATAACCACTTAGCAACGTCAAAATAACTGCCCAAAGTTGTCAAAAATCTTATCTGCTTTAGTATCGACCTGGCGCTTAGGCGCTGGATTCTGGCGCCTAGGCGCCGGATTCTAGCGCCTAAGCGCCAGACCTAAAATTTCGACAACTTTGCTTTTTAGCTCTATTTTTGCTCCTTGTTGCTCCTTTTTCCTTCTTGAACTCTTTTTTCATCACCTATATCCAAAAACATAAAAATACCTTTCATTAAAGCATAATATCCTTAAGAATTGAATCATAAAAAAGGCAAAAAATAGGTACTTTTAAGTGTATCAGTTTGCCTAGTGCAACATAAATCCTCAACTATTCTTTAGGCATTTGCGTAATTATGTTATGCAATTTAAGCCTAACTCGTCTTAGGACTCCGAGGTAGCCATTTGGTACGACATAAACCCACACATTTTCGAGGCTATTTGTATGATCGTATCATATAAGTATAAGTCCTAATTAATTAAAAATTAGCAGGATTGCGACATTAAATAAACTCTCAAATTGAAGCCAAACAACAGGATAATCGGGAAGTCACCGAAGTTCACTTCGAGTCCGTGACATCCCCTACTTCTCTTCCTTTGAACTCTTGAAATAACTGTTCTAAATTTGATATATTCCTTATTGAAATCTCCAAAATTCAATTGTTTGAAAACCTTAAACTTTAAAATTCTTGAAAGCAAACCACTGATCTTTATCGACAGTTTTCTTAAGTGACTCCCGTCATTTAAGATATAATTAACTATAAGGGCTTGCCCTTATAGGGAACCTTAAGAACCCAGGTATATAAACCCTGCCCAATTCCTTTGTATTAAATAAGGGAACTTGTCAGCTTATAAAATTGGTTAGCAGACCAAACAGATGTCATAAAATTACTAGTTTATTTAATCGAGCTTCATTTTCAAGTGATATGTTTACTCTTTGGAATAGATATATCACGTGTGATGGAATGCTCATTTATTTAAACTATTAATAACATGAGATCATTTTGGTCTTATATTTTCAAAAATTAAATGCTACTTTCTAAATTATATATATATATATATATATCTATATATATACATACATATATATACATTTAAATTAAACTTAAAATCTAAAATTTGCCGACAACCAGTACTTATAAATATGCCGACAATGCCGCCTAGAACTACCAAAACATGTTTTGAATGATGAAGAAGCATTTTACGAATAGCGAGCGTGATCCAGAGCGCTAATAGCGTGCATTGTCAGGCGCTAGTTTAATTTTTGCCAAACTTCATTTTGTCCAAATTCTTTCCAAACTTCGATTCAAATCATTTCTTTAATGTTGTTAATGATATTTAAGGAATGGTAGGATTTAATTAAGTAACAAACAAACACAAATAACACATCAAACAAGCAAACACTCAATAACAATGGGTTGCCTCTCACAAAGTGCTTGGCTTAATGTTGTCAGCCCGACATAACTTCAAGTTATTCAAGTTGATCCAAAATTAAAACCTCTTTATAATTAGGTCTATTGCCTTCAAAATATGGTTTTAATATTTATCCATTAACTTTGAATATTCTTCCATATTTAGGGTCTTCGATAATCACAACTCCAAATTGATAGATTTTTACGACAGTGAAA
The DNA here is from genome assembly GCA_022702705.1 of Papilionanthe hookeriana x Papilionanthe teres. NCBI lineage: Eukaryota > Viridiplantae > Streptophyta > Magnoliopsida > Asparagales > Orchidaceae > Papilionanthe > Papilionanthe hookeriana x Papilionanthe teres. Next base: position 104,286,222 of record CM040427.1, read on the forward strand.
GGTCCTGTCCATCTAGATTTCAGTTTTCCAGGAAATAATTTCAATCTTGTATTGTATAGTAAAACTTTTTGTCCTGGTTCAAATTCCTTTTTAACAATTTTCCTATCATGCCATATTTTTCTTCTCTCCTTGTATATTCTATCATTATCATATGATTCATTTCTGATTTCTTCCAGCTCATTCAATTGCAACAGTCTTTTTTCACCAGCATCTTTCAAATTAAAGTTCAATTTCTTTATCGCCCAATATGCTTTATATTTTAATTCAATGGGCAAGTGGCGAGTCTTTTCGAAGATTAATCTATAAGGGGACATTTCTATAAGAGTTTTATAAGCAGTTTTGTAAGCCCATAAAGCGGTGTCTAATCTAGCAGACCAAACTAATTTCTCAGGATTTATGACTTTTTCCAAAATTTATTTAATTTCACGATTAGATACCTCAACTAAGCCATTAGTTTAATGATGATAAGCTGCAAAGATTCTATGCATAATATTATATTTTTCTACGAATCTCTGAATCAGATTATTCTTAAAATGGGATCCGTCATCAGTGACGATTACTCTATACATTCCATATCTTATGAAAATATTTTTCATTAAAAACCTCGAAACACTTATAGCTTCACACTTAGGTAAAGCTATTGCCTCAATCCATTTGGATACATAATCAACAGCAATTAATATATATAAAATCCCGAATGAAGGTATAAATGGTTGACCGCATGCACAGTAGTTGAGGTGCACAATGTAAATATGTTGCGGAGCTTTATAATTATATAAATGTTTAATAAGGTAAAATAACAAATGTAGCCCCTTGTATCTACGCAAGTATGCGTATCGTTCAAGTAATAAAGGGCTCTAATGGAGTCCTAGATATTGATCTCACAGGGAAGTTAGAGATTAAGAACTAATTTAAGCAGATGCAATTTTTATCAAGAATACAGAAATAAAGAACACTTATACTAACTTCAATTACTTAATTTTTGAATGGAAGATTGCAATTTAGAAAAAATATCTTTCTCCTTGTTAAGAGAATTAAGTGAGTGGATAGATAAATTAGTTAGAATTATATTGTGCCAAATAAGAGCATTCATATTCTTTACCCTTTGGTTCAGGCATAAAGAACATTGACTAATCCTATTCTTGGTTACTAAATCTGTGGCTAGGCTGGGAGGATATCGGCTGCCACTTCGGACCTCTCACGTTCCCCTCGCCTGAGGGCTAACATCTACACTTCAGCTCCCAAAAAATAAGACCGATTTGAAGATTTTAGTCTGTCACTCTAAAATATTCAATTCTATACCCGATAATTAATATTTTCCTATTTATTTGCACCCTCCTTTCAAGGCTTTTGAATTCCCTGAATTTTAGATGTAATATTTACTACAGTTGATAATTCAACATATTTTAACAGTTCAATTGGCCAGATTAAAAGCAAATTAAGTTTTAAGTAAAAAATTAATTCAATTTTTATTTGATATTTTAAGGCACAACTAATTCAAATTTTCATTTCACAAAATCTCAACAACAAGGAGAAAGACAGAGAAAACTACTCACAATGCATAGGAAGAATAACACAAAATTTGGATTTCATTTAAAGCTATAAAACAATAAACAAAAACTTATCTCGAAAATTCTCCCCAAGGAGACTCTTTGAAGTTCCTCTAACTCTTCCTTCTCATACAACACACTCAATTATACTCACTAATATACTCTAGAACACACTATTGTACTCAAAATAACACACAATAGAGTCACCACACACTACTAATTTCCACCCATTTGGTCCTAAATTTGTCTCTATTTAAAGAAGAAGGAATATGTCCAAAGGTTGCTTAAGCATCTCTTCAAAAATCATCCATATTCAATGTATTTGGCTTGAACCGACCTTCTCGCCATCGGCGGGCTCATTGGCGCCGTCTGCGGGTTTCTAGAACATTGGCCAACTGCTAAAGCTTGTTGTCGGCGGGCTCGATCTCGTCGTCGGTGAGCTCTTGTATAATATATTTAAATCTCTCTGGAAAAACACGTCGTCGGCGGCCTATCCCTCGCCGTCGGCGGGCTAGTTCAATTTTCATCTCTTTTAGTCCTTTTCATTCCAGATTCACTCTTTTTTCCATCTTTTTGCTCCATTACCTATAAATCTTTATTCTACGTAATAAAAAATAGAAAATACCTTTCTTTAAAGTGCAATTTCATATAAAATTGGTATGAATTTCTCGATATATTTTTCTACGGTCAAAATCCCCCAAACTTAACTATTACTTGTCCTCGAAGTAATCTTGATACTTATATAAAAGTAATGATTATTTGTAATAAGGCTTTAATTCGAAATACTATGAATTTGTTTTAAATAAATATTATAGTAAAGTTTATTAGAAAGATTTTTAGATAATTAAATTAACTCTATAGATATAAGACTATTTAGTCATCGAGTTTAAGATTTCTAGTCTTCATTTATTTCGAGAATGACTATATTTTGCAATATTAAATTACATAGGATATTCGGATGATAGAAAATTCATGAAAGCACTACTTAGTAAAATACTAATCATATATATAAGTTCGGAAATGTAGCGAGTTTACCTTTTAGGTTGATTCGAATGAAGCCAATTTTTGATAAGGCATTTCCTCAAGCTTCTCCTCACTTACTTTTTCTTTTCTTTTCATTTTGGATTGATTTTCAATCCTTTTTCTTTTTCTTTTTCTTTTTCTTTTTTTTTTCAAGTGAGGATTACTGTATCTGGATAGCCTGTTCATAATTTTGAACTTCATTTTCTTCTTCCTAAATTTGAAACTTGAAACATTTCTTTAATTTATATGTATTTCAAAGTTTTTACTTCATTGAGTTTCAATCTTTTCTTTCTCAACTAAATACTTAAGAATTTCATATTTTAAAATATAGTTTTCCTTACTTTAAATAGTTACAATATTCCTTATCCTCTTATACCAAATATCTTAATCTACAAAATTAGTTTAATCACTAGAAATATTTCTTTTAACTTTCTATAATAATAAAATAAATTAATTCTAGTTTACTGAATCAAATTCATTACAGAAAATCATTTTATAATAATTTTTGAAAATATTTATTGAGAACAATTTAATAATTAAATTTTTGTTTTTCCCTCCCCAAACTTAAATTTTTCTATCTATTTATATAGGGTGAAAAGAAAACAAACTGTAAATTTAAATCATACCTTTGTGCTTTAGGTATTTCTCCTTTTGAAGTTCTGCATGTTCTTTTCATCACTTAATTAACCTGTAATGTTAATAACTTTCTACACATATATAATACCAAAGAGTTTTTGCTGGGTAAAGAAGTTTTGAAATAAGTACAAAATACTAACACAACTTATACTTAGTATAATACTAAACACAATTTAACATAACATCCACATACATTTCACAAATCCAGTTTCAGGGTTACAATAACAGTCTAAAATTTTAAAATTTTAAAAAGCCACACAAATCTAACTTATACAACTAAGTTTAAATGTCTTACACACAACATAATAATTAAAGTACATAAATTAAACAACAATACTGATTTTAAGAAAATAAAAAAACAATCACATAACATAAATATCTAATCATAGAATCTAATCATCAACATTAAAATCCCAAACTATATCTTCATCTCCTTGTTCGGCGAGTGGAGTAAGTTGGTAGTGAGTATAACGAGGGCACTCGGGAAATTGAACATCGAAGCTCTCCTCTCCTATAACGATTCTTAGCATCATAGTAGAGCTATCTCGAATTCAAAATGCCTCCGGAGATAATCGTTCGTCATAATCATGCCTTCGCTCTAATCCTCCAATCCTCTGATCTATATGTTCTAATTTTTCTTCAATCTTTTCAAAACTTTTCCGCTGCAGAGTCATTTCATTCATCAAATCATAAAGGGTAGGAGAACTATAGGTAGGAGGGTCATAACTGGTAGAGGGAATATCCCTACTAGTTGAAGGTGCATAGCTCCTAGTCCCAGATCTCCGTCCTTCGTGGGATTACTAAGTCTTTATATTAGCCTGGGTAATGGGTTTCATAGGTCCAGCCCATTCCTCATCATCTTTTGCCTCTACTCCAGACAATTGGTAGAGTGCATAAATAAGACCAGGATGTCCTAGTCCTCCTCCACTTTCACTTCTTGCAAAGGCTAATATATTTTTATAAATAATACTCCCCACATTTATACTCTTGTGGTTCTGAATACAAAAATTCAGAACTGCTCTATCTCTTGTAACTTCACTATGGTGATAGGTAGGTAACAAAGTAGAGCAAATAAAATAATACCAGGCTTTAGAGGTTGCATTTAACATAGAGAGATGGAAGTTTACCCATTCATGCTGCTTAATTTTCCATGTCCCTTTCCCATCACTGAGAAAGTTAATCACCTCTTCCAGCGATCCTTCCATTGTTCTAAAAGTATCATATTCGCTGTTGTGAAGATCTTCTACTTCGTAGAAAGCATTAATACGTGCATCATTAAAATCGACTAAAAATTCTCTAACCTTTATAGGTTCATCTTCAATCTGGTTCAAATTGGCATAAAACTCTTTTACAACTTCAACTGCAGCCCTGTTTGTTGTATAACAGAAATTTTCCCATCTTCACTCTTTGATCATTTTTTCCACTTCTCCTCCCGGATTCTTAAAGTCTTTGTCCTAAATGCATTTTCTTGCTTTGATATTAAAGTTGTATCTTGATTGAGCTTTATCATTCACGAACCGTGTTTTGTCAAAATCTAGTCATCGTTTCTTTCATGGAGCCATTTCTCGATCTATCAAATTTACAAAAATCTCAACTAAATTCCAAAATAATACTAAAATGGCTTCCAAAGGTGACTTAAAGTAATCTATAATGAATTCCATGGATTTCTTCTAACTATTTTCTCCATTTTTCAATTTTTCCAAAATCTCCAAATGTGGAAGAAATACATGGTGAAAATCAAAAATTTTTGCATGAGAGTGAAGCTCTTACGAAGGGACGATGAAATCCTGTGTAAAAATGTACTGAAATTGCTTCTAATCCAAGATCTCTCAAGCCCTAGGTTGGTTTTTTCAAAGTTTAAACGAAGGGGATGATGGATAGTGACGGTTGACCGGTCAAATATAAGTGTTTTTCGGGATCTAGCCGTCAGCGGGAAATATCTCGCCGTCAGCGACCTAATTAATTCAAGTAGGCTAAAGTCTCTAGAAAAAGTTGTTGTAGGCGGCATCGATCTCACTATCGGCAGGATTTTTTTGAAAATTACATTTAATATTTTTATAATAATTTTAATTTATTTCAAGCCTTATTAATGTCTGGTCAATCGATTAAATATATTTTATTGTGATTAGATACTATTTAAAATCAAATAAATTCACACAACACAAAACAAGATATATTTAACATGAAATCCAAATGTTACAATATTCGTACACAATATTACTAACAAGGTATTTTCACAACCTTAAGACACCGAATTCAGCGTCGCAATCCAAACCACAATACTTAAAACGCTGAAAACAAACAAACAATGCATAATCTCATCTATACTGAGATCATATATCAAAAATCAAAAGTGCAGATAAAATTAAATTCAAACTAACACAACACATAAACAAATACGAATGCCTTCTACTCATCAGTGTCAGTACTAAATTCATCTCTGATATCTCCGATAGAACGTAAGTGAACAAATAGATTGTAGAAGGGCCTGTAAGGAAATTCTTTTGTAGAATCTTCTTCTATCCATCCTTTCTTTCTCAAAAGTTGTATGAAACTAGCCTCAAGATGTCCTGAATGATCGAAGTGTTCCTTCATCCTCTAGTCAATATGATCAAATAAATCAGAGATGTTATTAATTGAAGTCATCACGTTTTGTACCTCTTTTTTCAGTCCTTTGAGTTTTCATAAGATCAGATTAGTTTTATCAGTAAAGGGCTTGATTGAAAGAGAATTTTGAGATGCTTGAACCATAATAATGGCTGTCTCATTATTTTTATCCAGAGTAGGAAACATATCAGTCGAATCTAAAGGCTTCCAAGACAAAAGCACCTTTTCCCAGGTTTCATATGAAACTTGGTACTGACTGCATAGTGCAAAAATTATTGAAGGATGTCCAAGCCCATAAATTGATCCATGAACATTCAGGCCTAAAGCAGACTTAACAATAATTAAGCCAACATCGATAGGTAATCCCGCTTGAATACAGTAATTCAGAATTGCACACTCCTTAGAAACTTTATTTACTCTCATAGTGGGTAACAATTTTGAAGAAATAAAGAAGTGTCAATGCTTAGAGACGGGTTTAAAAGTGATGCAGAAAAGCTAATATACCAGTCTTCTCTCATTTCCCAATCTTCCGCTTCATCAGTCAAATATCGATAGATGTCATTCATATTATTTCTTGTAGGAACAAAGTTAGAGTAATGGCAAACAAGTGTATTCTCAATTGAATATAATTCATTAATTCTAGGAGTGAAAGTTACCCATCTGCCTCGAACATAGACGTTTCCATTGTTGATTCTGTGAAGATTAGAGTAGAATTCTTTTACTACAGGGATGACTACTGCAGAAGTTGTATAGCATAATACCTCCCAACGTCGTCGCACAATCATCTCTTCAACAGGCGTTGTCGAATTTTCATTCCTCTATTCATGAATCCTCTTTCTTTGATTAGTCTCTTTTTCATCATAACTTTGTTGAAGATTCGCTGAGCCTCATAACTGACAAATTTTCTTCGATTGAACACTCGAGATCTAGGGATTTCAAGGTAATTAGATGCCATAAAGATGAGATTTTGTGGAGTTTCAAATCATTTTTAATAAGTAGATGGTTTAAAATTCGAGTTCTGGGCGTTTTTAAAGAGTAAAAAAACTTAGAATTGTCAAAAACCGTCAAAATAACTCCCGAAACCGCACTTTCACCGATCTCGCTGTCGGCTGCAACAATCTCACCGTTGGTGGAATTCTTAAAATAATATAACTGAATTTTGGGGCAGATCTCGCTGTCGGCGGCATCGATCTCTGACACGCCTAAAATATATACGCTTTTTGTTATATCATTTTACTAATTTTTTTATGATATTACACTTTAATGGAAGTTATTTTGTATGTTTTTTTTATTTTAGGTACAAGAAATGGTGATTGGAGCAAAAGGAAGCAAAAACGGTGCAATTTGGAGAGAAAACGAGTAAGAAATGAAATTCTGCCCTGAATCCTTTCGATAAATCTTTTGATGCTTAATCGCTTTTACACTTTTTGCATATTTTTGAATGATATTACAATTTAAAGAAAGGTTATTTTTATGCTTATTTTGTAGGGCCATCTGTTATGAATGCAACGCAATTGAAACGGGGCGAATCGGAGCTAAACGGAACCAAACGGAGTAAAACGGTGGAGTTGCGAAGAGCCTGCTAGCCGACGGCGGCCTCAATCTCGCCGATGGCGAGATTTTACCGAGAGCACTGAAAATGGCCGAAAAGCACTCCGATAGCGAGCTCAAACCCGCCGACAGCGCCCCAAATGAGTATGAACCGACTTTTGGCAGTTTTGGGCCGAAATTCGATGTATTTGGACGCTTTTGCGAAGGGGTGCTTATGGAAACTCTTCAAACTTCGTCTATACTCTTTAAAATGATGAATATAGGTTAGAAAAGGGAGTAATTATAAAGGAAAAATGTGAAAAAAAACTTGGAGAATGTTTAGGGATTTTAGAATAGGAGTAGAAATGTAGATTTCTACCCTTTTGGAGAGATTAGAGAGGAGATTTTGAGAGAATTTGTAAGGGAATTCGCTAGCATTGCATGGATCGTCGGGAGACTTTATGGGAGAGATCTTCTTCTTTCTTTCAAAGGGAAAAAGCTAAGTATTGATCTTCATTATCTTATGATTTTGTAAACACTAACCTAGTGGATTTACTTTGGTTACATGAAGTTTTCGTTGTGTTTTCTTCTCGCTTTGTGACGTATCTCTCTTACTTTTTCTTCTTCTTTGGATATAGCGGCATGAGAAGACTATGCCATTATTTTACTTTTCCTTTTCTTTTTTAATGAGTAGAAATCATGTTTAGAATTTTGTGATGCATGGTAGAAGTAAATTTAATAATAAATGTGATGATTTTTACTTGCACTTAATTTACATTGCAATTAAGTCCTGTTGTAATGTTAAAATTTATTGTGAAACAAACGATCCGAGAGGGTTATGCTTTCTACAACTAAGTACGAACCACATTCAAATTCTATGGATGGTGAAGTTCATGGGGATTGAATGCAAATAAATAGGGAAATAATATTAATCGGGTGTAGAATTACAGATTTTAGAGTGACAGGCTAAAATCCTTAATTCGGTCATATTGTTTAGGTGCTGAAGTGTAGATTTTTAGCCCTCAGGTGGGGGGAACATGTGAGCTCCGAAGTGAGAGCCGGTATCCTCCCAGCCTAGCCGCAGATTCAGTAACCAAGCATTGGATTAGTCAATGTTCTTTATGCCTGGACTAAAGGGTAAAGAATAGGATTGCTCCTATTTGGCACATACAATATTAAATGCATCTCATTCCTGTACATTATCTATTTCATTACATAAGAATAGTAGTTTTTAATATCTCAAAATTCTCTAAACCAACTCATCCAAAAAGGGTTATCTTTAGAATTATTATTTCATTTAGTTATAGTTACTATTACATTTAACTCTTGTATTTAGGAGTAGTTGCTAGATAAAACATAATTTTAATCGACATTCCAAACTAATGACTATTAGTAGTATACTAGAATTTGACTAAAGACCTCTTACTTCACTTCCTCGTGGGATTGATACAGGGGTTTTTAAAGAAAACTCTATATTACTTGAAACGATACGTATACTTGCGTAGTACTTCTAGTGTGTAAAATATTTTCTAATTTTTATATCATTTAAGATTTTGCACACTAGCCACTATTTATAAATCGGGTCAAGTTTTTTACCATCTTTTGGAAGTTAATTTACTGCGTAATTGCGGGTCGGGTCAAGTTTTTGGCGTCGTTCTTTGAGGAAGCTTCGGTTAGAACTTTAGGAGAATTTTAGTTGAAGTAATTAGGCTTAGACTTGGAAAACTGTAGTGTCGTAAAAACTATTTTTGTGTGGAAAGTGTTTTGTTGCATGAAAAAGTGTTGTGAAAAAACAGTTTGTGTGAAAAATAAGGTGTTCGTGAAAATGTTTTGTTGTGTTAAATGTATTTCATCTGATATTTATTTAATTGTTAATGTATTGTTTGTTGTGTTACGTATGCGAAAAAAAGGATCTGCAGGACTTGTACCTTATGATCCCGAGTTTGAAAAAAATAAAAAAATAATAAAAATACAGAAAGGACTCAAAAAACTAGAAATGGAAATGGAAAACTTTCAAGATAATAACTTGGAAAATTATCATAAATCATTGAGGGATTACATAAATCCTACGACAGATGAAATTCACTCTAGTATACAAAACCACTATCGTAGAAGGTCGACTCATTTGAATTAAATCACGAGATTATCCAGCCGATGCGAGAACAATCGGTTTAGGGGAACTCCTTCGGAGGATCCCTATTTACACTTATCAAATTTTCTAGAACTTTGTGCTACATTTCGTTATAATGGCATGTCAGACGTTTGTTAGACTAAGGCTTTTTCCTTTCTCACTAAGGGATAAGACTAAAATGTGGTTATACTCATTAGCACCTGGTTCTATTAAAAATTGGGAGGAGTTAACTCAAAAACTTTTAGCTAAGTATTTTCCACCTTGAAGGACTACTCAACATAGAAACGATATTATCTCATTTCGTCAGTATGAAGGAGAATCAATATACGAAGCCTGGGAAAGATTTAAGGAACTCCTAAGAAAGTGTCCACACCATGCTCTGCCCGATTGGTTAATCATTCAAACTTTTTATAATGGGTTAGTAGGATCCCTTAAGTCTATAATTGATGATGTCGTTGGTGGATCATTAATGTCAAAATCATTTGATGAAGCGTATGCATTAATTGAAAAAATGGATACAAATGAATTTCAATGGCCCTCTTCAAGGGTAAATCATAAAAATGTAGCTAATATTCATGATTCGGATACGATTTCAATTCTTGCATCTCAGATTGCTGCAATATCAAGGAAGTTGGACCAATTTGGAATGAACCAACCTCAATTTACTCCTGTAAGTGAAGAAAGTTCATTAGGGCCTATAATTGATTCTAAATTATCATATGAGACTTTAAATACCATAAACAACCCGTACTCTAACTTTTACAACCCAGATTGGGAGAACCATCCTAAATTTAACTGGAATCATACTACTAATGGTGGAAACCTAAAATGGGAAAATAATCATGCAAATCATAATGGAAGTTGGAATAATCAGGGGAACACAAGCTATAGACCTTCATATCCACCGGACTCTAACAATGATCAACAATTTGAGGATAAGAAAATATCTATGGAAGAAGTGGTATTGCAAATGAGAAACCAGTTGCAAAGTCAAAATGCTGTGATTAGAAACATAGAGAATCGACTGGGACAAATTGCTAATTCACTTAGCAATAAACACTAAGGAACACTTCCTAGCAACAATGAGATCAAACCTAAAGAGAACCTAATGAACAAACAGAAACTGTCCAATTAAAAATTGGAAGAGATATAGAGGATGTGGTTAGAAAAGAGAAAGATGTGAGAGAAACAAAGAAAACTAAAAGACCTGAAGAACATGTTTCTAAGGATCTGGAAAAATTAATATCTCCAACTAAAATCAGTTTGGAAAAACCACCACCTCCATTTCCTCAAAGACTTCGACAGCATTAGTTGGATGAAAAATTTTCAAAGTTCATGAAAGTACTTAAGAAGTTAACGATAAATATTCCTTTCACTGAAGCTTTGGAACAGATGCCAAGTTATGCAAAGTTTATAAAGGATATATTAAACAAGAAAAGGAAATTTGGGGATTATGAGACAGTTGCACTAAGTGAGGAGTGCAGTGCCATACTTCAGAAAAATTTTCCTCGGAAACTTAAAGATCCTTGTTGCTTTACAATTCCTTGTGCAATTGGAGAAAAATTATGTGGAAAAGCATTATGTGATTTAGGAGTCAGCATTAATGTGATGCCTCTAACTATATTTAGAAGGTTAGGTTTAATCGATATTTCTCCCACTACTGTAACCCTTCTATTAGCTAATCGATCTATCATTTATCCAAAAGGAGTTATAGAAGACGTGCTTGTTAAAGTGGATAACTTTATCTTTCCTTTAGACTTTATTGTTCTAGATATGGAGGAAGATAAAGAAATTCCAATTATTTTAGGGAGACCTTTCCTTGTTACTGGACAAGCTATGATAAATGTGCAAAAAGGAGAGTTGGCTATAAATATTAATGACCATGAAGTCACTTTTGATGTATTAAAGACTATGAAATATCCAGTTGAGAGAAAAGATGATGACTGTTTTTGGATGGATGAAATTGATTATCTAAGTAAAGACCATTTCCCAGAAAGTTTTGAGAGTAAGTTAAAAGATGAGATTGAAATAGATTTTTAGGATGATTCAAAAACATTACTTAAAGAAGACTGTATGTATGTTCAGGAGAGGTGTGAAATGATGGACGCTACCAAAAATAGTAAACTTTTAATTCCATTTGTTGAAAATCTCATGAACTTAAGATGGATGTACCCCATATAATTTGAAAGCCTATCTATTTAGAGAATTCATCTACACAACCAGTCATTATATCTTTAGATACGACTCAATCACAAGAAAAGCCTGAATTAAATGATGAACAAGATAAAATTATTAAACTAGAACTTGGAAGAGAATTTGAGTTGAGAAAAGAGGATAAGGATATTGGAAGACCATTAGAAGAAATTCCTAAGGAATTAGAAAAACTTACTTCCTCAACTAAGATAGATCCTCAATCATTTAATAATTATAAAGGGGAAGAATTGGAAGATAACTTGAATCATAAGAGTGACATAGAAGAATTTGATCCAGAATCTGAATTATCCAGAGAGAATCTAATCCAAAATTTGGGAGATATTGAAGTATCTTATAAAGATCCATTTCTTATAAATTTTAAGGATGATATTAATATGCGGATTGAAAAAATTAATAGAAGAATATTGGACCTAGAAAGAAATATGAGGAATTATGATATAAATCAAATTGAAAATGAAGAGCTAAATGAAAAACTAAAATTTGAGGATTTTATAGGAATCCCTGGATCTGAAAATGATTGGCGATTGATCGAGGATTACTTAATTAGAATTTTGATCCAGGTGGAATCATTTGTTGGGCTAATGATGTTAAACCAAGCACTTTATGGGAGGCAACCCATAGTTATCAGTGTGCTTTGATTTAGTGTGCTTGAGAGTCATGAGTGTTAATGTTGTATGGTGTTTGCATTAGAGTGGATTGAATTGATGATTATGTGTCATTATGGATTGATCAGTTTGATTGATGATTGGTAGATGTTTGGATTATTAGTAGTTTGATTTGATCTTTGTGTGTCATGAGGGAGGTGATTCCTTAACTTATTACTGTGGTTAGACTTTTATGTTCTCTTGTAATAGTTGGATTGACGAGTTCACTACAACTCAAGTCTCACTCGGACTTGAGTTTTACAAGAGATACCATGAATTTAAATTGTAACATATCTATCTCAATTTTGATACTTCTTTTCTCTAACTTTACTTTCATTAGGTAGGAGTCATGAACCTATTTGATGAATACCATGTGGATGATCTTACACTATCTTTATAACTGTTAGAGGTGCTTAATTATAAGGATTAGGTGATGCCTGAGATTGGTGCCTTGGAGCCAATATATCAGGGGTAGTCTTATCCTTGGGATTATAATCTATAAAATCATTTTAAAGTACCTAATTTACTAGTGTAGTGATTCCGTTAGATATTGAAGGAAATGTAGTAAGATTGGTTGAGTCAAAAGATGAATTAACCTCATTTATCATAAGTGTGTTTATGTTTGTGTTACAACTTTATTTAGGTATTGAAGAACACTTTTATATTCCCTTACTGATACCTACAATGCTAGTTAAACTTTGGTTTAGTTAATTTCATTCTGGCATGATTAGTTTAGATTTACTTTCTGCTGCATATTGTTACATCCTAATGAATACTTGCAAATGATTTTGATAGACATTTGTGATAGATAGAATTTCTAAATTGTTTTCTTCCTGCTTATATTTTACATACTTGAATGCTTATATATGTTAAAAATTAAGTTTGGGGGTAGGAAGAAAAATAAAATTTTAATGTGAAAATACTTCCTTTTAGTGTAATTTTATTACAAGCATGTTTTATGTTAACTTTACTTTCTCCTACAGTCTTTCTATCCTGATTATGCATAATATGAATTTGATAGGATGTTGTAGTAGTAAGTATATTTAACCTTTACTTTTTCTTCCTTCTATTTTTTATGGAATTAATTGCAAAATATTTTTGAAATTTAAGTTTGGGGGGAAGAAAAATATTAACTCTTATTTGTTCTCAATTATTATATTTTCAAAAATTATTAGTATAACTTCTGGCAGTTGAACCTCCCTTGAGATAACTAAAACTTTTTATTTTAGTTGAATATTATGGAAGGATTGGATGAAAGTTTTTAGTAATAAAAGTAATAAAAGTTAATTTTATAAGGATAAGATATTTGGTATAAAAGAATTTGATTATAGTTAACTATTTAAAGTAAAAAAACTGTATTTTTGAAATGTTAAGAGACTTAAAGTATTCTGTGTTAAGAAGAGATTGTGACTTTATGATGAATAGTAAAGCTCATACCTAATTATAAAGTAAGAATGTGTTTCAAGTTTGACTTTAGAAAGAGGAGTGTGAAGTTCAAAATCATTACAGGCTCTCCAGATATAGTAATCCTCATTAAAAAAAAGAGAAAAAAAAAGAAGAAAGAAGAGAAAAAGAAAAAAGAGTGAAAAAAAGGGATTTAAAATTATCCCGAAAGAAAAGAAAAAAAAAGAAAAATATTTATGAATGTCATTTCTGAATTTATATTTAAAGTATTGGCCTACATTCTGATGAATTTTGCATGAACTCCTTTTTCACATAATCTTTCAAGGTATTCTTAATGTAACAAATTATGGTTTATCTTGAAATAAATAGAAGACTAGAACCCTTAGACTTGATTGTTGAATATTCTTATACTTGTAGTGTTAACCTGAGTTACTGAATTTCTTTCTAAAAGTCTAACCAATATATTTTTTTGAATGAAAAATTTTAGTGTCTTACAGTTGAAAAGTATATTGCCTTAAGTTATATTTTTATGTAGTAAAAGTGTTACTTGAGGACAAGTAACAGTTAAGTTTGGGGAATTTTGACACGCCTAAAATATATACGCTTTTTGCTATATCATTTTACTCATTTTTTATGATATTACACTTTAAAGGAAGGTAATTTGTATTTTTTTGTTTTAGGTACAATAAATGGTGATTGGAGCAAAAGGAAGCAAAAACGGTGCAATTTGGAGCAAAAACGAGCAAGAAATGAAATTCTGCCCTGACACCTTTTGATAAGTCTTTTGATGCTTAATCTCTTTTACACTTCTTGTATATTTTTGAATGAGATTATACTTTAAAAAAGATTATTTTTATGCTTATTTTGTAGGGCTATCTGTTACAAACGCAACGCAACTGAAACGGAGCGAATCGGAGCTAAAACGGAGCCAAACAGAGCAAAACGGTGGAGCTGCGCAGAGCCTGCTCGCCAACGGCGCCCTCGATCTCGCCGACGGCGTCCTCAATCTTGCCGACGGCGAGATTTTACTGAGAGCACCGAAAAATGGCCGAAAAGCTTGCCGACAGCGAGTTCGAACCCGCCGACAGCGCCCCAAATGAGTATGAACCGACTTTTGGCGTTTTTGGGCCGAAATTCGATGTATTTGGACACTTTTTTGAAGGGGTGCTTATGAAAACTCTTCAAACTTCGTCCATACTCTTTAAAATGGTGACTATATGTTAGAAAACGGAGGAATTTTAAAGGAGAAAAGTGGAAAAAAACTTGGAGAATGTTTAGGGATTTTAGAATAGGAGTAGAAATGTAGAATTCTACCCTTTTGGAGAGATTGGAGAGGAGATATTGAGAGAATTTATAAGGGATTTCGCTAGCATTGCATGGATCGCCGGGAGACTTTATGGGAGAGATCTTCATCTTTCTTTCAAAGGAAAAAAGCTAAGTATTGTTCTTCATTATCTTATGATTTTGTAAACACTTACCTAGTGGATTTACTTTGGTTACATGAAGTTTCAGTTGTGTTTTCTTCGCGCTTTATGACGTATCTCTCTTACTTTTTCTTCTTCTTTGGAAATAGCGGCATGAGAAGACTATGTCATTATTTTCCTTTTACTTTTCTTTTGTAATGAGTAGAAATCATGTTTTAGATTTTGTCATGCATGGTAGAAGTAAATTTAATTATAAATGTGATGGCTTTTTACTTGCACTTAATTTACATTGCAATTAAGGCCTGTTGTAATGTTAAAATTTGTTGTGAAAACATATGATCCGAGAGGGTTATGCTTTCTACAACTAAGTATGAACCACATTCAAATTCCATGGATGGTGAAGTTCATGGGGAATGAATGCAAATAAATAGGGAAATAATATTAATCGGGCGTAGAATTGGAGATTTTAGAGTGAAGACTAAAATCCTCAATTCGGTCCCATCGTTTGGGTGCTGAAGTGTAGATTGTTAGCCCTCAGGCAAAGGCAATGTGGGAGCTCCGAAGTGAGATCCGGTATCCTCCCAGCCTAGCCCCAGATTCAGTAAACAAGCATTGGATTAGTCAATGTTCTTTATGCCTAGACCAAAGGGTAAAGAATAGGATTGCTCCTATTTGGCACATACAATATTAAATGCATCTCATTCCTATACATTATTTATTTCATTACATAAGAATAGTAGTTTTTAATATCTCAAAATTCTCCAAACCAACTCATCCAAAAGGGTTATCTTTAGAATTATTATTTGCATTTAGTTATAGTTACTATTACATTTAACTCTTGTATTTAGGATTAGTTGCTAGATAAAACACAATTTTAATCGACATTCCAAACTAAGGACTATTATTAGTAGACTAGAATTTGACTAAAGACCTCTTACTTCACTTCCTCGTGGGATCGATACTGGGGTTTTTAAAGAAAACTCTATATTACTTGAAACGATACATATACTTACGTAATACCCCTAGTGTATAAAATATTTTCTAATTTTTATATCATTTAAGATTTTGCACACTAGCCGCTATTTATAAATCGGGTCAAGTTTTTGTCATATTTTGAAAGTTAATTTACTGCATAATTGCGGGTCAGGTCAATCTCGCCGTCGACGGCTAAGGCAAAAATTGCCTAGTTTCGCTTTGGTCCAAATGTTTTCCAAATTTTTCTATGGATCTAATATCGTGATAATTTTAAAGAGTAGTAGAATTCATCATAATTAATAATAAATCAAATTAATATACCATCATTATACATAAATAAAGATTACTATGAGTTGCCTCCCATAAAGCGCTTGGTTTAACGTCGTCAATCCGACCTATTCAAGTTATTAATTAGGTTAACTGAGCATTAAAACTTCTTTAAAATTTGGTCTATTCCCTTCAAAATATGGTTTTAATCTGTGTCCATTTACTTTAAATCTGTGTCCATTTACTTTAAATCTGTGTCCAGTCTTTAGATCTTCAATTTCTATAGCTCCGTATGTAAACATTTGAGTTATAGTGAAAGGTCCTAACCATCGAGATTTCAATTTCCCCGGAAATTATTTTAACCTTGTATTATAAAGCAAAACTTCTTGTTTTGGTTCAAAATTTTTTTGGTTAATCTTCCAATTATGCCATAATTTCATTTTCTCTTTATAAATTCTATCATTATTATAAGATTCATTCCTTAATTCCTCTAATTCATTCATTTGCAACAATCTCTTTTCACCAGCATCTTTTAAATTATAATTAAATTCTTTAATTGCTCAATACGCTTTATGCTCTAATTCAACTGGTAAGTGACAAGTCTTTCCAAAAATAATTCTGTAAGGAGTCATTCCAATCGGGGTTTTATGAGCAGTCCTGTATGCCCATAAAGCAGTGTCTAGTCTTATAGACCAATCTAATCTACTAGGGTTTACAGTTTTATATTTGAATTCGTTTAATTTCTCAATTAGAAACTTCAGCTAATCCACTGGTTTGTGGATGATAAGGAGTCAAAATTTTATGAATAATGTTGAATTGTTTACTAATTTGTGAATATATTTATTCCTAAAATGGGATCCTCCGTCAGTGATAATCACTTTCGGCATTCTGTATCTTGTGAAAATATTTTTCATCAAAAATTTTGAAACACTCTTCTTCAATCCATTTAGAAACATAATCAATAGAAACTAATATATATGAGTTTCCAAATGAAGGAATAAAATGTCCCATGAAATATAGTCCCCAAACATCAAAAATTTCAACTTCTAATTTAAAATTCAGAGACATTTCATTTCTTCTAGAAATATTTCCTACTCTTTGGCATTTATCACAAGTTTTGATATATCTATAAACATCTCTAAAAAGAGTAGGCCAATAAAATCCGGATTGTAAAAGTTTATAAGCAGTTTTATCAGTTCAAAAATGTCCTCCAAATTCTAAATCGTGGCATTTTTGGATGATCTGTTCAGTTTCTTCATAAGGCACACATCTTCTAATAATTAAATACTTACATTGCTTATATAAATATGGTTCATCCCAAAAATATGTTTTAGCATCATGAATGAATTTTTTCTATTGTTGCAGAGTTAGCATGGGTGGTAAAATATCACTTACAATGTAATTAACTATATCAGCATACCAAGGTATTTTCCACTCATTTATATTATACGGTTGTTCGTCGGGAAAAGCGTACGTAATTTCATTGTCGATTGTACGATAATTCACAATATTCTAATCTTGACAAATGATCTGCAATTTGATTATCAGTTCCCTTTCTATTAATTATTTCAAAATCAAACTCTTGCATCAGTAATATCCATCTGATTAGTCTTGGTTTGGTATCCTTATTTTGCATTAAATATTTAATCACAGAGTGATCAGTATGCACAAACCTTTTAGTTCCAATTAAATAAGATCTAAATTTATTAAAAACATATACATTTGCTAATAATTCTTTTTCTGTAATTGTATAGTTAATTTCAGCATTATTTAGAGTTTTACTTGGATAGTATATAACTTTAAAAATTTTATCATACCTTTGTCCAAGAACAGCTCCTATAGAATAATCACTAGCATCGCACATAAGTTCAAATGGTTTCTCCCAATCAGGTGAAACTATTATAGGTGCTATGATTACTTTATCTTTTAATATTTCGAAAGCATTTAAGCATTTTGTATTGAATTCAAATTTCTTGTCTTTTTCTAAAAGTTGGCATAGAGGTTTAGTAATTTTTGAAAAATCTTTTATGTAGCGTCTGTAAAATTCGGCATGTCCAAGAAAACTTCTTACCCCTCTCTCTGTAGTAGGAGGTGGTAATTTAATTATAACTTGAATTTTTGCGAGGTGCTACTTCCATGCCATTTTCCAAAATTTTATGCCCTAATACAATTCCTCCTGCAACCATAAATTAACATTTCTCCTAATTTAGAACTAAATTAGTTTTTTTACATAGCTCTAAGACTTTTTCAAGATTATCCAAGTATATTTCAAATGATGTTCCAAATACAGAGAAATCATCCATAAATACTTCTATTCCATCATCAATTAATTTACTAAATATAGACATCATACATCTCTGGAATGTTGCAAGTGCATTACATAATCCAAAAGGCATTTTTTGAAAAGAAAATGTTCCACAAGGATTGCTAAATGTTGTTTTCTCTTGATCCTCTGGAGCAATAGGAATTTGATGATAGCCGGTATATCCATCTAAAAAACAAAAGTATTTGTACGCAGCAAGTCTATCCGACATTTGGTCTAGGAATGGTAAAGGGAAGCGATCTTTCCTGGTGGCTGCATTCAATTTTCTATAATCAATACATATACGTCATCCAGTAACTTGTCTTATAGGTATTAAATCATTATTTTCATTAGTTTCAATATTCACTCCTTTTTTAGGAACACAATGAATTGTGCTTACCCAAGCACTATCCGAAATAGGATATATAATACCATTATCTAACCACTTTAATATTTCTTTCTTGACTACATCTTTCATCATTGGGTTTAATCTCCTTTGGGGATCAACTCTTGGTTTATGTTCATTATCCAAAATAATTTTGTGCATACAGATTGAAGGACTAATTCCTTTAATATCTACTTAGAGTCCGACAAAAGCTTACTTATACTTTTTTAAAGTGTCCGGAAGTTTTTGCTCTTGTAATTCATTTAATTATGCTGATATAATAAGCTGGTAAGGTTAAAGAGTTACCTAAAAATGCATACTTTAAATGAGTAGGTAAAATTTTTAACTCGAGTTCGGGAGGTTTAATAATCGATGGAACTATATTCTTTTCAGCATTTTTCGTAATATCCATCATCTCAAATCTTTCTTGTATATAATCTAATTATTCATTATCTGTTTCTTCAATCAATTCTGTATTTTATATTTCTGATTTATTTTCAAAGTATTCTTTAAAATGTTCATTTTGTAGATGTTAAAGAATTTCCATTCGAAAACATTCATTATCTTTTTCAATAGCAGGATATTTCATTGATTTTGCTATGTTGAAAGTTACTTCTTGATCGTTTACTCTCATAGTTAATTCTTCTTTTTGAACATCAATCATAGCTCTTCCAGTAGCTAAGAATGTTCTCCCTAAAATTATGGGTATTTCTTTATCTTCCTCCATATCTAAAACAATAAAATCCACAGGGAAGATAAATTTATTCACTTTTACTAACACATCTTCAATAACTCCTTTAGGATATGCCACTGATCGATCAGCTAACTAAAGAGTTACTGAAGTAGGTGAGACTTCTCCCAATCCTAATCTTTTAAAAATTGATAGAGACATAAGATTGATGCTGGCTCCTAAGTCACATAAAGCTTTTCCATAAAATTTTTCTCCAATAGCACAAGGTATAGTGAAACTACCAGGATCTTTTAATTTCTCAGAAAGCTTTTTCTGAATAATTGCACTACACTCTTCGCTAAGTACCACAGTTTCATTGTCTGTGAACTTTCTTTTCTTGTTTAAAATATCTTTCATAAACTTCACATAATTGGGCATTTGTTCTAATGCTTCTACAAAAGGAATGTTCACCGTTAATTTCTTCAAGATTTCAAGAAATTTAGAAAATTGCTTATCCTTTTTATGTTGCTTTAGTCGCTGAGGGAATGGTGGTGGTGGTTTTTCTACAGAAATTTTCATAGGTATTAGTGGATATTCTAAATTTTGATCTTGTTGATCCTTCTCTTTTTTAGTTTCCACTTTCTCTTTTTCACTTTCAGTTTCTTTATGTATTCTTGTTTCTAACTCTTTTCCATTTCGTAATTGTATCGCTTTGATTCGTTCTTTTCCTTGGTCTTTATGATTTATTTCCACATTACTAGGAAAATTTCCAGGAATTCTATTATTAAGTACAGTAGAGATATGCCCAAGTTGAGTTTCAATATTTTTAATCACAGTTCATTGATTTTTGTAATTGGTTCCCTTGAATTTGTAGCTGATTTCATTGATTCTGCAAATGCTGACCCATATTTAATATTAATTCTTCTATAGATAACTTCTTTTCCTTAAATTTAGAGTTATTATTAAATTTAGGTGGATATGAAGGTTTAAAATTCTTGGTTAGACGAATTTCCTTTGGGTTTACTGAGTTGTTCATCCATTATTGATTAGCAGAGTTGTTATTCCAATTAAATTTTGGATGGTTCTTCTAACCAAGGTTATAATAATTTGCATAAGGATTATTAGGTCTATTATTAATAGCATTTAAAGTCTCAAATGAAGATTGAGCATCTATAAGTTGTCTAGTTGAATTTTCTTCTATCATAGTAGGAGAATAATTCAGTCCAAATTGATCTAATTTCTTAGATATAGCAGCAATCTGAGAAGCTAACATAGATATTGCATCAGAGTCATGGATACTAGCTATATTCTTTTTAGGATTTAACCTTTTAGAAGGCCATTAAAAATTGTTGGTAGCCATTTCTTCAATTAATGAATAAGCCTCATCAAATGGTTTTAACATTAACGAACCTTCAACAGCAGCATCTATAATAGATCTAGGAGATCCTACTAATTCATTATAAAAATTTTGTATAATTATCCAATCTGGTAACGCATGATGTGGGAATTTCCTAAGAAGATCTTTAAATCTCTCACAAGCTTCATATATTGATTCTCCGTCAAACTGACTAAAAGATGTTATGTCATTTTTAAGCTTTGCAGTTTTTTAAGGAGGAAAGTATTTGGATAGAAATTTTTTTGATAATTCTCCCCAAGTTCTAATAGATCCGAGTGCTTAACGAATTTAACCACATCTTAGCCTTATCCCTTAAAGAAAAAGGAAAAATCCTAAGTCTAACAACATCATTAGATACTCCGTCATATTTAAAAGTAGCACAAAGCTCAAAAAACTAGCGAAGATGTAAATTAGGATCTTCGTTTGGCGAACCACTAAATTGATTATTCTGTACCATTTGGATAATTGCAGGTTTAAGCTCGAATGAATTAGCCGCTACATCAGGATTTTGGATAATTAAGTGAATTTCATCTAATGTAGGGTTAGCATAATCTCTTAAAAATCTTGGTTGATTTGTATTTTCAATTTCTGGATTATTTGCCATTTGATTTAAATTTAGAATTTCTTTTTTTTTGTTTTCTAATTCTTTTAATAGTGCGCTCTAATTCTGAATCGTAAGGTATTAAACTTTCGGTTTCAAATTTACGCATACACTACTTAAGTAGATTTTAAAATAGTCTGTTACTCTAGTAATTTTGTTAATTACTTTAATAATTACTTTACTTCCCTGACAACGATGCCAAAAACTTGATCGCCTGCACAGCAGTTGAGGGGAACAATGTAAATATGTTGCGGAGCTTTATAATTATATAAATGTTTAATAAGGTAAAATAGCAAATGTACCCACTTGTATCTACGCAAGTATACGTATTGTTCAAGTAATAAAGGGCTCTAATGGAGTCCTACATATCAATCCCACAGGGAAGTTAGAGATTAAAAACAAATTTAAGCAGATGCAATTTTTATCAAGTATACAGAAATAAATAACACTTATACTAACTTCAATTACTTAATTTTTTAATGGAAGATTGCAATATAGAAAAAGTATATTTCTCCTTGTTAAGAGAATTAAGTGAGTGGATAGATAAATTAGTTAGAATTATGTTGTGCCAAATAGGAGCATTTCTATTCTTTACCCTTTGGTCCAGGCATAAAGAACATTGACTAATCCTATGCTTGGTTGCCGAATCAGCGGCTAGAGTTGGGAGGATACTGGTGCCACTTTAGAGCTACCACGTTCCCCTCGCCTGAGGGCTAACATCTACACTTCAGCTCCCAAACAATAGGACCGAATTGAAGATTCTAGTCTGTCACACTAAAATATTCAATTCTACACCCGATAATTAATATTTCCCTATTTATTTGCACCCTCCTTTCAAGGCTTTTGAATTCCCTGAATTTGGATGTAATCTTTACTACAGTTGATAATTCAACATATTTTAACAGTTCAATTGGCCAGATTAAAAGTAAATTAAGTTTTAAGTAAAAGATTAATACAATTTTTATTTGATATTTTAAGGCACAACTAATTCAAATTTCTATTTCATAAAATCTCAACAATCAGGAGAAAGACAGAGAAAACTATTTAGAATGCATAGGAAGAATAACATAAAATTTGGATTTCATTTAAAGCTATAAAAAAATAAACAAAAACTTATCTCGAACCTTCTCCCCAAGCAGACTCCTTGAAGTTCCTCTAACTCTTCCTTCTCGTACAACACACTCAATTATACTCACTAATATACTCTAGAACACACTATTGTACTCAAAATAACACACAATAGACTAACCACACACTACTAATTTCAACCCATTCGGTCCTAAATTCGTCTCTATTTAAAGAAGAAGGAATATATCCAAAGGTTACATAAGCATCTCTTCAAAAAGTGTCTAGATTCAATGTATTTGGCTTGAACCGACCTTCTCGCCGTCAGCAGGCTCGTTGGCACCGTTGGGGGGCTTCTAGAACATTGGCCAACTGCTAAGGCTCGCTGTCGGCGGGCTCGATCTGACCGTTGGCGGGCTCTTGTATAATATATTCAAATCTCTCTGGAAAAACACGCCGTCGGCTGCCTGTCCCTCGCCGTCGACAGGCTAGTTCAATTTTCATCTCTTTTAGTCCTTTTCGTTCCAGATTTGCTCTTTTTTCATCTTTTTGCTCCATTACCTATAAATCTTTATTCCTGCAATAAAACATAGAAAATACCTTTCTTTAAAGTGCAATTTCATATAAAATTGGTATGAATTTCTCAATATATTTTTCTCTAGTCAATAGTCCCATAAAATCTAATCCCCAAGCATCAAAAATTTCAACTTTTAAAGTAAAATTAAAAGGCATTTCATTTCTTCTAGATATATTGCCTATTCTCTGACATCGATCACAGGTTTTGATAAATCTATAAAAATCTTTGAAAATAGTAGGCCAATAAAATCCACATTGTAAAATCTTATGTGTTGTTCTATCAATTCTGAAATGTCCTCCAAATTCAGAATCATGAAATTCTCGAATAATTCCTTCAGTTTCTTTGTAAGGCACACATCTCCTAATAATAAGATATTTACATTGCTTATACAGATAAGGATAGTCCCAAAAATAAAATTTAGCATCATGTTTGAATTTCTTCTGCTGATGCATTGTTAATTCAGATGGTAAAGTATTACTAACGATGTAGTTTATAATATCAGCATACCACGGTATTTTTCCTTCTGTAATATTATGTAACTGCTCATCAAGGAATGTTTCTATTATTTCCTTTTCAATTTCAACCAAATTAGGTTGTTCAAGTCTAGATAAACTATCAGCTATTTGATTATCGACCCCTTTTCTATTAATGATCTCAAAATCAAATTCTTGCATTAAAAGTATACATCGAATCAATCTTGGTTTAGCATCCTTCTTTTGCATTAAATATTTAATAGTGGAATGATCAGTATGCACTATACATTTTGCTCCAATTAAGTAAGATCTGAATTATTCAAAGGCAATAACGATAGCTAATAACTCTCTTTCTATAGTAGTGTAATTAATTTGAGCATCAGTAAGAGTTTTACTAGCTTAGTATATAACTTTAAACATTTTCTCATGCATTTGCCCTAAAACTACTCCAATAGCATAATCGCTCGCATCGCACATTAATTCAAATGGTTTCTCCCAGTCAGGTGAAACTATTATAAGGGCAGCGATTAATTTTCTTTTAATAAATCAAAAGCTTTTAAGCATTCATCATTAAAATCAAACTTCTTATCTTTTTCTAGAAGTTGACATAGAGGCTTAGTTATTTTTTAAAAGTCTTTAATATATCGCCTGTAGAATCTCACAATTGTTGGAGGTGGAAAGTTTTCTATAATTTGAATCTTTGCAGGATCTACTTCCCTGCCATTTTCAGATATTTTATGCTCAAGCACAATTTCTCTTGTAACCATAAATTGATACATTTCCCAGTTTAGGACTAAATTTGTTCTTTCGCATACCTCTAAAACTTTTTCTAAGTTGCATAGGAATGCATCAAATGAATCTCCAAATACTGATAAATCATTCATAAAAACCTCTACTCCATCGTTTATTAATTTGCTAAATATAGACATCATACATCTTTGAAATGTTGCAGGCGCATTGCAAAATCCAAAGGGCATTCTTCAAAAATTAAAAGTTCCATAAGGGCTATTAAATGTAGTATTCTTTTGATCTTCAGGAGCAATAGGTATTTGGTGATAACTGGTATATCCATCCAAAAAGCAATAATACTTGTATCCAGCAAGTTTATCTAGCATTAGGTCTAAAAAAGGTAAAAGGAAGTGATCTTTTCTAGTGGCGGCGTTTAATTTTCTATAATCAATACATATTCGCCAACCAGTAACTTGTCTTGTCGATATGATTTCATGTCGTTCATTTACATCAACAGTCATTCCTTCTTTCTTAGGAACACAATGAATTGGGCTTACCCAAACACTATCAGAAATAGGATATATAGTTTCAGCATCTAACCAATTTAAAATCTCTTTTTTAAACACTTCTTTCATCATTGGGTTCAGTCTCCTATGCGGATCAACTATAGGTTTATGTTGTTCATTCAACAAAATTCTGTGCATACAGATTGAAGGACTAATTAATTTAATATCTGCTAAGGACCAACCAAAACCTTTTTTGTATCTTTTAGGGTATCCAGTAATTTTTGTTCTTGATATTCATTTAAATCCAAGATACAATGACTGGTAACTTAGATGATTCTCCTAAATACATATACTTTAAATGATTAAGGAGAATTTTCATCTCAAGTTCAGGGGGTTTTATGATAGATGGAATTAAAATTTTATCTCCATTTTCCATAGTATCCAATCTTTCAAATCTTTCCTGAACAAATTCTAACTTTTCATTCTTCATATCATCCAAATCATCTTCACTTTCACTTTTATCCTCACATTCCAAATTCTCTTCAAACACTTCTTTAAAATGATCTTCTTTCAAATAATTGTAAATTTTCATTCAAAAGCACTCATCATTATTTTTAGTTTAATGGTATTTCATAGATTTCTTAATATTGAAAGTTGCCTCTTGATCATTAACTCTCATAGTTAATTCTCCTTTTTGAAAATAGATCATAGCTCTCCCAGTAGCAAGGAATGGTCTTTCCAAAATAATTGGAATTTCTTTATCTTCCTCCATATCTAATACAATAAAGTCCACGGGATAGATAAATTTATCCACCTTCACTAATACATCTTTCGCAACTCCTTTAGGATAAGTGATAGAACGGTCATCCAATTGAAGAGTTACAGATGTAGGTGAAATTTCTCCTATTTCCAATCTTTTGAAAGTTGATAAAGGCATAAGATTAATATTAGCTCTCAAATCACATAAAGCTCTTCCAAAAATTTTCTCACCTATAGCACATGGGATAGTGAAACTATCAGGGTCTTTAAGTTTTTCAGGAAGCTTCTTCTGAATAATTTCACTATACTCACCGCTAAGTGCAACAGTCTCATGGTTTTTGTACTTTCTTTTCTTTTTAAGAATATGCTTCATAAAATTTGCATAATCAGGCATCTGCTCTAATTCTTCAACAAAGGAAATATTAATCGTTAATTTCTTAAGAATTTCCAAAAACTTTGCAAATTTATTATCCCTGTTCTGTTTTTTAGTCTTTGAGGAAAAGGAGGATGTGGTTTTTCAATAGTTATCTTCATTGCTTCAATCTGATATTCTAAGCTTAAATGCAACATCAGGGTTTAATCTGATATTATCCAAATGGTACAGGTTTAAGCTCAAATGAATTAGCAGCAACATCAGGGTTTTGGATAGTTAGGTGAATTTCACTTGCTGTTAGATTAGCATAATCTCTTAAAGGTCTTGGTATATTTTCATTTTGATTGTTTTGATTATTCAAATTGTTCGTCATTTTGTGAGGATTTTCAGATTGTTTTTGTTGTTATCGAATTTTTCTAATATTACGCTCTAATTCAGAATCGTAAGACACTAAACTTATAGATCAGATACTAAGCATACAATTACAATAAGCATACTAACAATAAACAAACATACATAATTATGACTTGTAATTCAATTATAAGCTTTCAAATACTAAAAAATAAATTTTAGCAGTTAACTCCCCGCAACAGCACCAAAAACTTAGTGCGACTTTTTTAAATTGCCAAAATTTATGAACTCATATTTATATTTTGTTTTTTAAAAAAAAGGAGCTGCAGCTCCCTACTTGTTGCAGCAAAGAGAGTTTCAACTCAAAAATTAGTGGGTGGTTCCAATACCAAACTAGTGGAACCAAATCCCCTAACAAAACCAAAATAAAAAGACACACCTGAACAGACTGGACCTATTACAGGAATGCCAAAATACTGAAATAGACACAGCACCCACCCAAAACACAAAACACCAGTAATACAACTAACATAAGTGATCTTCAAAACTAGAATAGTGCAGCAGCAAAGAGGGCCAGTGCATATCAGATCTCTGATGAATTTTCCAGTTTGAGATGGGGAATACACAAAGAGTCCCCAACAATCAGGAGTTGTGGAGCAGTAGGGGGGATTGTGAAACTAAAACCTCCAAGGTAGCAGCACCAGTACAAGCTAGCCGGTTCTGTCGGCTTATTCCCCTCTACGAACTCATATATATATATATATATATATATATATATATATATATATATATATATATATATATATATATATATATATTGATTTAGTTTTCTATTAAGTCACACAATTAAATGCAAGCATACATATCGCTCAAGTAATACATGGCTCTAGTGGAGTCCTGGTTATCGATCTCATAGGGAGGCAATTAATTTTATAATGTAGCACGGAAAGTACTTCACGAATCACAGCACAATTGCAATTATTTACTAATAAGAGAAACAAACAGTTGCATTTACTAACTCTACCAAATTACGTTCTAACATTCTAGCAAGGTTAACTAACACAAGACTAAATTTATTACAAAAGTTCAATTGTAAGAAAGAATCTTCCTCCTCTTCAATAATAATGTGATGATTTAGTGACGTGGATCAGTGATGCAAATGTATTGTGTCAAATAAGAGCATTCATATTCTTTACCCTCTTCCAAGCACATAAAGAACATTGGCTAATCCTATGTTCGGTCCCTAAATCTGTGGTTAGGCTGGGAGGATACTGACTCTCACTCCAGAGCTCCCACTTTCCATCCTCTGAAGGCTAACTCTAGCTATGGTTTCCAAACCCTAGGATCAAATTGAGGATTTCAGCCTGTCACTCTAAAATCTTCAATTCTACGCCCATTAAAATATATTTTCCTATTTATTTGCACTCAACCCCAATAAAATACGTCACTCATTCATGGGCATTGAATGTGACCTTCAAATTTGTTGTGGAACTTATAATCCTTTGGGAACATATGTTTCCCAATAATTTTTAACAATTTAATTGGCCAGATCAAAAAGTAAATGAAGTATGAAGTGAAAAGGTCATAACAAATTCTCCACAATAAATCGGCACATCATTTTCATATCATAACATCAACACATCACATGAAAAGGAGGAAGACAAAAAAATTTACTCAAGACTTATGAGGAAAGGATGACAAAATATGGATTATATATATAAAAGCAACGTCATACAAATAGAGTAAAGAGAAGACAACTTATCTCAAACTCTTCCCAAAGCGAATCTCAAGGAATTCCTTTGACTCCTCTTCTTTCTTCACAACAACACACAATTCTCTCTTTAGACAAGTAAGGAAGAAGAAATCTCTCACTTTTTCTTTCCTCCTACACTCCTTAGAAGAGAATACACACAAACCCTAGATGGAGTCTCTACACTTAACAAAATGAAAAGACACACTCACTCTTCACTCCCTCACACTCAAGACTCTCTCCCCCCTCTCTAAACATGGCTCCAAAACAGTTTAAAAACGGCTATAACTGATTTCCCAAGAGTTTCTTCAAGCATCCCTCCAAAATCCGTCCAAATAAATTTAATCTAGTTTAAAATCGGGATAGGGCGCAGTCCGGCGCAGGATAGGGCACCGTTCGGCGATATTTTTCGCCTTCTGGTCCAAAAGTCTCTGTAAATTGGCGCGGTCCGGCGTTGGTGACAGTAACATTCAGCGCTAGTTCAATAAAATGCATTTTGCTCCATTTTGTTCTAAATTTGATCCTTTTTGTTTCCTTTTGCTCCAAAGGCCTAAAATCATTGTACATGCATAATCATGAAAAATGTCTTTCTTTAAAGTGCAATATCATCAAAATTTAAATGGACATTAAAAATCTATCAAATTTTCAGTAAATCATCTAGCCACTAGGAAAGATCACTTTCCTCTACCTTTTTTAGACCAAATGCTGGTCAGATTAGCCAGCACTGCTAATTCTGCTTTTCATATGGGTATTATAGGTACCACCAAATACTTATAGCTCCGGAGGATCAAGATAAGACAACATTTACTAGTCCATATGAGACTTTTTCTTTTGGAAGAATGTCCTTTAGTTTATGCAATGCATCTGCAACTTTTCAAAGGTGCTTGATGTCTATTTTCTGCGACTTAATTGAGAAAGAAATTAAAGTATTCATGGAACATTTCTTAGTTTTGGAAATTCCTTTGATTCATGCTTAGACCATTTAAAGAAGGTTCTAAAATGCTGCGAAAAAACTAATAGTTCTAAATTAAGAAAAATGTCAATTTATGATTGTAGGAGATAATGTGTTAGGATATAAGATTTTTGAAAGTAGCGGGGAAGTAGATTTAGCAAATATTCAAGTTATTATTGAAATACCATCTCCTACTATTGTAAGAGGAATTAGAAGTTTTCTAAAACATGTTGGTTTCTACAGACATTATATTAAAGACTTTTCTAAAATTATCATGCTGCTATGTCATCTTTTAGAAAATACACTAACTTTGATTTTAATGGGGAATGTCTTAGAACCTTCAATTTATTAAAGGAAAAATTAATCGTTGCACCTATTAAACCCATTTACGCTGCACGAATTGCCACAGCTTATCACTCTCAAACCAGTGGTTTAGCAGAAGTATCCAATCTTGAAATTAAAGGAATATTGGAAAAGATTGTAAATCCTAATAGGACATATTGGCCTGCTAGACTTAATAGCGCATTAAGAGCCTATAGAATTGCTTATAAAACATTTATAGGAATGTCATCATCTAGGCTCGTATATGGGAAAGCATGTCACTTGTTATAGTTAAATTAGAGCATAAAACTTATTGGGCTATTAAAGAGTTTAATTATAATTTAAAAGATATTTGTAAGAAACAATTATTACAATTAAATGAACTTGAAGAGATTAAAAATGAATCTTATGAGAATATAAGAATTTATAAGGAAAAATGAAAATTTTTCATTGTGGCATTGTAAGAAAGATTTTCAGCTGCTTAACAGCGTCAATTCATCATCTATTATACATGTTTATATATCTTTTTAAATCTGATAGATGAACATGCTCCGACAACGTGTATAGAAAAGAACATTTGTTAGTCATACTCTACCTTCTCCACTTGCCCCTCAAGTGAACGATTATATGGAGTCCACAACTCTTCTGCCAATTCCAATAGTCTCATCTAAGGATGCTAAAATTTTATGTGGGATTATTTTGCATTGAGTGTACTTCATTTAATTTTAATGTATTTAACTTTTTATTTCTAATTTCAAATGAAAATGAAAATTAAAAGATTTAAAACACCCAAATAATTTATTTTCCCTGCACTTTAAAATAGCCCGATCTCACCAATGACAATATCTTTGCATTGCTCGCGTAAAGTCAATTTTACCTGATCTCATTCCCTCACGCACATCATCATACCCCCTCACCTATGCCACTCCACCCTCTCCCTTAACAATTCCACCACCCCCATTTTCGTACTCAAGAGTTTACAAGAAAACAGAAAGAAAGAATATTTAAACTAAATTCTAACAAATAAGAAAATATTTCAATGTGTTTAATTTACATCAAATTAAATAATTGCATTTCTAAAACATATGTATTTTAATTATTACGCATTTTTAAAATACAGGTAAATTAAAAACATCCAATGTAACAGCCCCTACACGTAAAAGCAAAAAGAAACAAACAGTAGATTGCAATCACATTTTAAATAATTCTACAATCACTAATGCAGTGTTTCCAATTGCAATGGGCCAGCCAGAATTCACCTGCGCTCATCATAATAGATACAAACACAATTTAGGACAGCAAGCCATCATCACATCATTAACCTTATCCAAATAATCAAGACAATCTACAAGAACTGAAGTTAAATGAGCTGCATAAAAATAGAACCATGTGAAAAATGCCTCGAACTGGTTTGAGATTGCCAATAAATTCGTTATTTTGAACAAACTGACCAAGTTTTCTACAAAGTTGTCCAACTTCTCATCTGCACGAATCCCCAACAAAAAAGAGGAAATATAGCTTACTCGCAAACTGCCTACGCACGTCCCTTCAGCAAAGCTACAAGCAAACATCCAAGCTTTGAATTGCAGAAACCGACTGAGTTAGAAAAATCAGTACCAGCCGCAATGCTCGGGGCTGATTATGGCTTCTCTAAGCAAGGCAAGGGACTGCAAAATTAGAATGGCATCTATGGCAACAAAGGTCAATTTTTATTTTGATTTTTTCTGATCTGAGGCTCTTGCTCCTATAAGATTGCAAACTGGTTGATCAGGTGGGTGAAGCAGCTTAAGAGCGGGATGAACTTTGAGATCTTTCACAACAATCTTCTGACCAACATCAAGTTCGCTCAAATCAACATCAATATAAGGTGGAACAATGTCAGCAGGGCAAAGGTAGTTGACAGTCCTCTTAATGGTATTTAAGTAAGCCCCTGCAATGTAAGCACAAGTTATAAGAAACTATATTCAAGACGGAAGGTATGAACCATAAAAAATAAATATAAAAGTAACAGAACAATGGAGATTGGTGAATAGAAGATAATGAAGCCCATGGTTAACGAGATCAAAGGTTGTGTAGTTGATTCATCACAGGAGTTGATATAATTGAAGCACTAAAAAGAAACAATTGATACTAAAGAGTTCAGAATATCTCGCCATTGACAGTTGTAACAGCATTGAGTGAAAAATAATAACAGCACTAGTGAATTTCGTTAGAAAACTAAGAAGATTCAGATTCCCATTCAAGCTTCATCTAATGAAAAGCATCTATAAAAAAATAAGGATAAAATTTTAATGCAAGAACTTTCAATTTTCTTGCCTGGAAAAGAGGATGCATGACTTGCTCCTACAATTGTACCACAAAATTTTTGGACAAGATTGTGCTGTTAAATGCAAGAATAAGTTGAACTCATACAACCACATAATAATCAGAGACTACAATTTAGTTTAGATAATGGAGGACATAAGGTTTCTATCGAATTAATAAAAGCAAAAGCTAAAAAAAGCGCATATGGCAGGCGTGCAAGTAGTTTCTCAAATTATTTAATAAAACATGATAATGGGAAGGAATTTGACCAAAAATACTGGAACTGTGAAAAAAGATACTTCCATGTAAAAAGATTTGTTATAGTGAACTGAAGATATATTACTTCTACAGATTAGAATATATTAGTTTTCAATATTAATCAGCAAACACTGGAATAATGATATACCTTTCCTCAATCCTGGGCACGAATCTTCTCCTCTGAAGAGTAGAGGAACATCAACTTTCAATAATGCGTTAGAAGGAGCCCTCATAAACGTGACATTAAGAACAGCATCAGTGCCCGAATGTAGATGAAGCTAACAAAGTAAAACAAGCATTCATCAGAGCAAATGAATTATTACGAGAACACAAGCTCAAAGCCCCATGGCCACCATATAATATATACAACAATAATTTCAGAAAAAATAAAATATGAATCGAACTTAGTTCCTATAGTCAGATTAAAATGTAGAGCAGTATACCATTTCCCTTCTAAATGCACGACTATAAAAAAAGAACTTTCATCTTGAACCTCCCATCCACACAAAGTTATTTACCGGTAATTGTATAAAAATTTGGAAAACACTCTCCATAGACGTCATTTTATTTCTCACGAACATCTGAGATAAAAAAGTAAATAGAAATTATACACGCAAATAAGCCCCAGGTAAACCACAGTTATACACAAACATGAACTCATCAAATTGAATCAAGGCAGACTCACCCGCTGAGCTCAAGGTAGGCTCGCCAGCCAAATTCAAAGTAAACTAGACAGCCAAGCCCAGGGTAGACACAACAATAGAGTTCAAAGTGAACTCACCAGCTGGACTCAAGATGGCTCATGAAGAACACGCCAGACTCATGGCAATCGTTCTGACTGACCAAGCTAAGACATCATTTCTCAAGCACAAATGCCATCAGGTGACTTCTTAAAGGGAATCAACGACTTTCTCCTAGCCAATCAACTACAAATCCAAGCTCCTACTTAAGCTACACAGCTCTTGTATTATAGAATGAATAATCGATGGATCTTCCTTTGTACTTTTCATACTCATGTACCTCATTACCTTAGGTTCTTTATAGTACTTTTCATCGTCATGCACCTCATTATGTAGCTTTTTATCGTACAAAAATCTTGAATCAAACTTATAAATAGAGTGGAACGAAGAGCCCCTAATTATGTTATCTTATGTAATCTACCCCAAGCTTATTGTACTCAAGCTTTCTATGGTGCAACTCTACCAGCGCTAAGTAAACTTTTGGTATAATTCATTAATACACAACTCAGGTTCAAGATAGTCATAAGTGTAGCGCACATTAATCTACAGTAAAATATCCAAATCAGCAACAACATGCAGAGAATCATAAGAAAATATTCAGAAAAGCAGCAAAAGAGATATTTGACAACTTGGAGAATTAAGAGTTAGTTGGAACTAGGCAATTAGTTGAGATGACACATAGGATCAAGAAGATGATCCAAAGAATTTTAGAGTAGATACTAAGAAAAGATAATACTACACACTTTCATAGCAATCAATTTCTTCTCCGTGTATGTTATTGGTTGAATATGCTCCAATTATGCCCATATGTGAAAGCTGTAAAAATAATACTACACACTTTCATAGCAAATGCTTTGAGTTCAGGCACATTATCTCCGATTTATGCCCACCAACGTTCTAGTATAAGATTAAATGAAATTATTAATATATATTAAGATAAGAAGTATATATATAAAACATTAACTCATAAATTTAAAATTATAGATAAATCAGATATACCAAGTGAGCGTGTCATATAGCATGTTTAAGGCTCTAAATCCAAAAAGTTCATTCTTCAAATGAAAATCTTCATACTAAACAGACTTTAAAATAGTCAACTTCAAAGAAAATTTTATTTGTGCATGCATATAAACTATACTTAATCTATTTATTCACAAGAAATTCTTTATCGTAATGAAATTGTGGATTCAAATATAATAAGCAATAGTATGTAAATATTGATGTAACTAACAATCCCATTTTTATCAATGTTTTTTTATACTTAGTTATGATTCACTTCTTGTCCTCCTAAATTTTTTGTTATTTTATCATTTGCCATGTTCATAGTTTCATAAATAACTCCCATGCTAGAAGTCCTCTCACCATCAGACATTTATTATACTTTCACTAAAGACCTAGTGGCCATTGGAGTATAATAAACACCACGCTAAAATAAAAGAACTCTCATAATAATCTTCTTCACATTTTTCCCTTCTTATTTATTAGCCAAATAACTTTCTCACATTCTTCAGAGTCAAACATAACCTCCAAAAATTGTCATAGCTCTTTAAATCTTTGCAAGGTCAAATAAAGCATGCAAATCTTATAATTGTTGGTCGAATAAATTCTTTATCTGTACATTTGTTTCATCAAGCTTAATGCCCAATAATGATTGTAAATAAGTTTTCTTAACTATTTTTGGCTTAGATAAAAAAAGATTTATATTGTGACCAACTTTTTAAGCATTAAATCAAGACAATGCAACACTAGAAATCTAGTAAAGATACTTCCTTATCTCCAATAACATCCTCCTTGTAGTTTTACAGACACTTGCATTATTTATAAGAAGTTGAGCAACTAAGCTCGCCCTAACTTCTTCAACAACCCAATCAATCAATTTAAAAAATATTTGGGCATCTTTTACAAAAGTTGATACAGCAACAACTTCCAAAAATATCCCATTAAAGTTGTGAAAGGAAAACATGTACTACTCCTTTGTCTAATATCCAACCAGCCATATGATATTATTCTAGTTCCTGTATCAACCCATATGTTTTTCACTTCATCAACAATTTATATTTTTATTCTAAACTCTTCATCCAACATTCAAGTTCGCAGCTCCAACATGCTAAGAAGATCCAATCCCCGCCTATAATTCCCAACTGAGCAAGCATAATGATCCATAAAAGACTCCTAATCACAATAAAAAAATTTTCATTTTTATGAAAGCATCTTGTAATATCTAAACACATTCTATATTTGTATTCTTTTATATAAACTAAGAAGGAGTTGGTTGACAGTTCATATTCTCATCTTCATTCACATTCATAACAAAATTTATCCATTGGTCATCGAGTTCCTCTATTAAAAGAAAACAAATGACTTCCACTGCTAGAACCATAAAATTAAAAACCAAAATAAGAACTATTCTCAATCATTTCTTCCATATTTATTTGCATTGTTTATCTTAAGGTGACATAACTTCTTAAATATTCAGCACATTCACTCTTGACTTCATCTGAATTTTTTCACATGCTCCAACATTTAAATGTGTGCAAGCCATGTGAACATTAGGTCTCATGAGAAAACTAATAACTTGCTCATCACAGATTTTATATTTAAATAAACATATCCTTTTTTTGTACATTCTCCTAACACATTAACTTGATTCATATATTTCAAAGTTGGATCTTTTCTTCTCGCGGCACCACCCATTCTAATTAACAAAAAGAATGATGATACCATTTAGACAGAAGATGGTGAACTTTATAGTATAATAGTTATGGAGTAAAAATGTTCACACATAAAAAAAATAATAATAATAAAAATAAAACAATTGTAAATGAAACATGTGAAACTCCTATAACTAGACCAATGTCTCATGACTCCTGCTATACATCTATAAGAATGAATGAACAATTAATGACATTAATTAAGTCAAGCCTAACAAGTTATGATTAAAAGATTAATGATGATTTTATCAATCAAGCCCAATGAGTAACAATAAGTCTAAATGATGATGATAATAACTAAATGCAAAAACCCCCAAGGAATTATTTGTATCTCTACACATGTTTCATTTTAATATCACAAAAGACTTTACATTCCTTAGAAAGCTTTGCATTACTAAGAAAATAAACTTATATTTGTCTTCAATAGCTCAATTAATAAATAAGGCATTTGATCAATTAAATTATATGCAAGATTATTTAAAATTATAATATTAATATTCAGTGCAATTATATTATGTATTAAAACATTCATAAAAAAATTCTCATACCCTAACTATTTATCAATAATAAATTATTCACAATTTATCACAATCACTTCATGTTATATTGGTATTGCTAGCAAAAATTCTTAACCAAAATTCCCTCACTCCTAAGCCTTAGTATTTTATATTTTATTATAATTATCTATCACATTCTCCTAACAAAATTTTTATTGAGAAGATCACATATAAATTTTAATACCAATCTAATACGTCTCATTCCGTTGTTATACAAAAATTTCATCAAAGCTACAAAATGATCATTATAAAAATTAATGGCCTTCATCTTTATTTAGTTAATTAATTATATTAAAATTTATACAATAGTCTATAACAATATATAACTGTCATAAAACTTAAAAACATTCAGCTCCAATTATACTTATACATTACAAACAATCTTTAAAAAATACAAAACAAATTTAATTAAAATATTAAGAATTTATCACCAATACAACTATACCTATACAATAAATCGTAAGGTACTTAAGTCCGTATGTGTGTGTGTGTGTGTGGAATTTATCACCAATACAACTATACCTATACAATAAATCGTAAGGTACCTAAGTCCGTGTGTGTGTGTGTGTGTGTGTATGTGTGTGTGTGTGTGTGTATTTTTGAAAAAACCCAAGGGCTAATATATTAAAGAAAGAAAGATACATATAGATTGTATGAGATGACGCAAAACAGGCACCCTACATACACGGTATACACAACACACAAGGTCCCAAAAAGAAAGATACATGTACACCAAAAAACCAAGTCTGCCAAATACACGCAAAATCGGATAGCTAGAGAACGACCTAATTTAGTCCTGCCTCTGCCTCCAATTCTAGGAAGAGAGTCAGCTAACAAATTATTAAGTTTGTTTTCATTGCCTGAAGTAACCAATGTATCATCCATTAAATTTCTTAGTTCTAGTAGGCTTTCATTCTTCTTCTTCCTCCTGGATGGGTAAACCTGTCATTCCTCATCTCAAGACTGACTCATCTGATCAGTATGTTGGTCGACAGATTGTCGGGCATGTACATCATGAGCCCCTTGTGCCTGAGTAGCGGTAACAACTTGATTGGTCTGATGAGGTGGTAGCGCCGCGGTAGGAGTGTCAACCGTTGCAACAATGATAGGTTCTGAATTCTTTGAATGATGAAATATCGCTACCGCACCTGTGTCCTGAATATGAGGAGCTGCAAAACCCTCTTGATTAGCAGACCAAACATTGTCCTTTGTAAGTAAAGTTCCTTCAGCGATGTTTTCACAAAGGTTTGAAGCAGTAGGTTGGCCAGCTGAACCATCCAGCAACACATCTATCACAGATACATAAAAAGTATTATTAAGGAGGGAGCTCTGATAGTGGGAGGGAGAGCAGATGATGTATCGACCAATGTTCCAGTAGCTAGTGGATTGCAATCAGGAGTGGAGGAAGGACGGGTGAGAGTTGGGGCAAAGGGCCCAGTAACATTTTTACTATGAGGTTTTAAATATGGGTGCAGACGATGACATTGAGAATGAGAGTGTCCAAACATACGGTAGTGGATGCAGTAAAGTGCAAACTGTTCGAGCTCCACTCGCTGTCAAAAACCCTAGTGTTGGGATCTAATCCAAATCTCCCCCAGAAAAGGTAAAGTAATGTCATGTTTAATCAAAACTCTTGTTTCAGAAGGCCGACTTAGATTAACTGTAGGAATATCAGTTTTGAGGGGTTTACCATAACTCATAATTAAGGAGTAGAGAAGCTCGTGATTGAAGAGATGAAATTTCAAATCTGAGAAGCACAGCCATACAGGAATGGTAGGAGGTTCAGTGAGAGGATCAAAATCCACTGTCCACTTTAATACTTTCACCATACGATTACCTATTCGAATGAGTCTTCTCGCAAACAAATGGACATAGTCTCCATCATCTGATAATTGAATAAAAATATATCTATCGTCCAGTTTACCAATTTTCCATTCTCCTTTCAGACACATTTGCTCAAAATTTTTTTGAATTATCTCGAGTTTGGGGTTTTCATAGAAGAACTTACCAACTATGACCAACAGGCAGGATGAAGCTAAAATAGAGATCTCGGCCTCGAAAAGAAAGATTGCAAGCTTACCATTTTTACGGGATGCTCATTTGAAAAATCCAATGTCAATACCAGATGCTAAAGTGTCGTGGTAGCGCTGCGGGAAAATACTCCAAATAGGGGCACGAGTAGGATTGTCGCCGACAAGGGCAGTGGCATAGGAACGGAGCCCCGAGGCCATCTCGTCCAGGCAAGATGACCAGGGCCAGAGACTGGAGGAGCGTAACCGCCATATATCGCGAGCCGCGTCAATCTGCGACCCGAGGAAAACAAACCTCATATTAGGAAGGAGACGACACATCAAGCTAAGACCCAAGGAAAGCAAGACGACGTCATGCGAGCTGTCTGCAAGCGCCGACGAATTTGCGACTCGAGGAAGGAGACGACGTGCGAGGACTGCAAGTGACGTAACCAAACCACGTATTAGGAAGACGATGACGACACGTCAAGCTGCGAAGAAAGACAACGTCATGCGAGTTGTCTGCAAATGCCGACAAAGCAATCGAAAAGAAGAAGGCTGGGTGCACGAAGTCGTCATCGTCGAGCACGACGAAGCTGTTTGTCGTCGAGTACGACGAAGCCGACAGAGTGAAAAAGCGAAGGATTCAACGCAGGGAATCACTATCAAGTGAAACCCTAGCAGAGCTGTCCGCCGTCGACGACACCATCCATAATTTATATATATATGTATATATATATATATATATATATATATATATATGTATATATTTAAAATAAAAACCCAAGGGCTAATATATTAAAAAGAAATGTACAAATAGGTTGGATGAGAGGGCCTAAATAATGGCACCCTAACCACCCGGTATACAATACACACTAAAGTCCTTAATAAGAAAAATACATGTATACCAAAAATCAAGATTAAAACGTAGATATTAACCTCTAGGCCAAAAATCTACTAAACACATGCAGAATTAGATAGCGTGAGAACGACCCAATTTAGCTTTATCTCTGCCTCTGGTTCTAGGAAAGGAGCCAGCTAACAAATGGTTAAGCTTACTTCCATTACTCAAAGTAACAAAAGTATAATCCATTAAGTTCCTGAGTTCAAGTAGGCCTCCATTCTTCTTCTTCCTGGATGTGTAAACCCATCACTCTTCATCCGAAGACTGGCTCATCTAATCAGTGTGTTGGGACAAAGAGTGTCGGGCATGTATAGGTTGTTGTGCATCTTGAGCCATTGCGCTAACTAACAGTAACAACTTGCTCGGTCTAATGATATGGTAGTCACAGTAGAAAGATGGTCAACTATTGCATTAATAATAGGTTCTAGGGGGGGTGAAGTACAAAATGTTTCCTCTACACCCGAGGCTTCCTGAGGAAGATGAGGAGCTTCAAAGCACTCCTGATGATCGGTGATGGACCGAACATTGTCCTGTGAAAGTAAAGTTCTTTCAGACCATCCGACAACACGTCATTCACAGCAACATAAACAGTATTGTGGGGGGAGGTGGGGGTTCAGGTAGTAAGGGGTTACAGGTGGCAGTGACGGGAGAAATGATATTTAGAGGAGGGAGAGTGGGAGAGAGAGCAAGGATGGTGATGTTTGTCAACAAAATTTGTCGATATGTGGCATCAAGCAATGGCGAAAGCAGATAGTGATGTTTGTCAACAGAAGATGCCTTGCGATTGCAATAGCATGTATCGACATTCTCAATGGACAAGCAGTGATTAGAACAGTTCATAAAATTATTTATGTTTAAAAATTCTCTACAGCAAAAACCCCTAGATGTTTCCTTAAATTTTTTAAGGTAGACTCCACCTAACAATTGCCCA
This sequence comes from Papilionanthe hookeriana x Papilionanthe teres, assembly GCA_022702705.1. Taxonomy (NCBI): domain Eukaryota; kingdom Viridiplantae; phylum Streptophyta; class Magnoliopsida; order Asparagales; family Orchidaceae; genus Papilionanthe; species Papilionanthe hookeriana x Papilionanthe teres. Next base: position 104,326,251 of record CM040427.1, read on the forward strand.
CTTAGGATCCATGAATGATGAAGCTTACATGAGAAATTTAGTGACAACCTTATCCAAAATTGAATATCGTTTGATATCATGCATTCCAAGATTTTTTTTTTGAGTAGAGCCCTATCTACCACTTGTTCTATTGAAATCCATAAGCTATGAAGCCCTTGAAGAAAACTTTTGAATGAGGATCTTGTCAAGCAATAAACACTATTTGTGGCTTCTAAACCGATAAGCCATCAAAATTGTTTAGATTATGGAACCCTCTTGAAGATAAAATGCGACAATGAGATTCTTATGGAATGTTTAAAAAAATACCCCATACATATATAAGAAGCCTTAAAATATAGTTTGGTTAAGATCTACTTTAATTTCAATAAATCATCAAACATCAATGTGAATATTCCCAGGGACAATTTAGATCAAATCTCTATGCAATTAAAACAACAAATAGAAAATCCACTTTGTCTTTCTTAAGACCAATTTGGGTGAAGTGGGCTTGCCTTTATACATCAGTAGATACTATTGGCAAGGTGTTGTCTAACTTCAAATGTGTTCATGGTATTAACATGTCCTTTTAAAGCAACCTAGAATGTTCTTCGTAGCCCTAAATTGTTTCTCATATATAACCAAAAACTATAATATGTTAGAATTTATCATGATGGTAGATGCAGAGTTTATTAAATTAGCTTTGTAAAAACATTATGCACAAATATATAGATAAATTGAGAACAACATAAAAGTGACATGAGATCTCCACAAAATACTCATAAAAGTGAAAAATTATAAAATCAGATCTACTTAAAATAATTCTAGTAGTGCAAATCAATGTTTATAAATGACACCATTCGTCATGACTAAAGGCATTACTACAGTATAGTAGATATGAATTGCAAAAAAATATATATTATAATTGTAGTAAAAGAAGCCTTGAGGTGTTTGATTTGTTATAGGCAATAATGAGTGGTTAGCTTGGTTATTTTCTTGATAGCAGAGGAGAACGAGCAGACAATAAAATGATAAAAAACGTTAAGAGACTTGATAATTATATCGAATGTGATAGTGGGTCTCAGGCAACAGGTGACAAGAAATGTTGGAAGTTGGACAACAACAACAATAAATGTTAAGTCTGGCAAAGGCTGATGGTCGGGTTGATCACTTGCATGGGCATTCAAGAAGAACATCAAGCATTGATCAATAGTAGATAGGAATCAGTCAAGGGACTTTAAAGTTTAGAGATGATTAATGGTTAGAAAGTTCATTTTATTGATAAAATGGGAAACTAGACAACCAATAAGCATTAAATTTCAAACGCTAATGTGAATTAAATGACAATTATTGATTTTTTTGGACATTGTATCTTTTTCAGCTTCAATTAGAGCAACCTTGGGCTTTTCAAAATTCTATCGGTTAAAAACTCATTTGGATATCTCAAATATCATAAGAAATTTTCAGTATGCTTTTAAAGAATACATTAATTCCTACTTGGATTTGTACCCAAGTATTCTTAATATCATTAGGTTCATCTTATCAAACAGAAGTACCTCAATTGTTTATAGATTTAATTAAATTGAATTGCAAATAGTATTGGAAATTAAATAGAAATCAAATGATGCCAGAAACATTTCATGAAGTTTATGAACTTATAAGATCCCCTTCATCATTTTATATTTTTTTGAACATATTAGCACTTCAATTTTCTTAAAAATGAATGATCCTCAGCTTTTTAAATTTTTATTGATGTGAAGCTCATTTTAATTATAACTACATAAATTGTGGAGAAGTTTGGTCTCTTAAATGATCTATTTATAATTATGCTTCTATGTATTTCATTTAAGCTCATTTGGGATTGGATTCGAGCATTCTTGATATAAATGAGTTCGTCTCATTGAACTGCATCATCTCAATCAACTATAAGTTTACTAAAATGGAATTCAGGTGATCATGGGCATAATTCATGAAGTGGAACTAAATACTTGAGATATAAAGATTGGATCAACATCAATGCTTGATAAAATGAAACTTTTGTTGTTGCATCCTAAATCCTTGAGCTCAACCATCTTTCTTCTAACAAGCTTGGTTTATGCCATGTTCGACAGTGGCACTTAGCATTTCATAGTTTTCCCTATTAATATCAGTTTTACAGGGTAGCTTCTTGCAAGCTAGAGCATTTCCAACAATTTGAAACAGAAACCAAACATGCAGATCGTGGCATCTACATACCTTGCGAGGTAAGACTCGGACCTTCTCTATAATTTCACTTTCGACTTCGAATGCCGAGCGAACCTCAAGCTCAAATAGCCTTGAGAGAAAGAAGGACTGTCCAAGATGTTCCACGAGCTTCCGGATCTGCTTAGCCTTGACGGAGATGAGCCTCTTGTTCCCACCCTCTTGCCCGTTCTCTTGCTCGAAAATAATGCTCGGGACTCTCCCCACCTTCCTCTCCTTAGCAGATATGTTCTTCCCCGACTTTAGTCGAGGGATCCCAAGGATTGTCTCGGCGTACTTGGGATCAGGCCTAGGAAAACCCTCTAGGTACTTTAGTGGGGCCGATGGATCGCCGATGGAGTAGTCCTCCGAGGGGTAAACGGCAGCGACCGCTGAAGAGAAAGGGCGTGCGTAGCGTAAGAAAGAACTGAAAATCGCCGGCGACGAGCGGCGGAGCAACATCTGGCGGCAGCAAAGAGGGGTGACGGTGTGAGGGTTTGGGTGGAAAAGAGGAGAAGATCAGCCGGGAAAAAGTAACATCGTTTTGATTGCGGGGAACTTTTTTATATTTTGCCGTTTGATGATGATTTAGGGCTTTTGGGTGAGCTTATTTGGAGCCTAAAATGCTCATGTTTAAGTAAATTGTGTTTGGAAGTAACAGCATCTCTAATAACTGGTTAGTGGGGGGGACTTTAACAGCATCAGAGATCCAAGTGAAAAGCTGGGGGGCAGAACTCCTGATCTTAATTCCATGCTCACTTTCTCCCATAACATCTCCAGTGCTGGTCTATTTGATGCTGGCTTCTTTGGCACTCCTTTTACTTGGCAAAGGGGTGCTCTTTTGGAAAGGATTGATAGAATTCTTTTAAATGATTGTTGGCTAAATACCTTCCCCATTACTCGGGTGCACCACTTACATAGAACAACTTCGACCACTCCCTCTTCTCATCCAAATTTCCTTCGAGTCATAGTCCCCACCCATCCACCTTCGATTTCCGAATGTTTGGTCCTTACACCCCACTTTTCACGTCGTTGTTAAACTTGCTTGGTCTCGCTTCATGCTCGAACTCCACCCCAACCCTATGGTCGAACTTTGGAGACTGCAGAAAGCCGTAGCACTTGCGGTCGAGACGAGTGGAATAAACAATGCTTTGGTAATGTCTATCAAAAGGTCAAAGATGCCGATGAGAAAGTCAAGATGCTTGAAGCTTTACGGGATCGGGAAGGGGTCATACTCAAGCCTTCGTTGGATGCCCAAATTCATCTCGCTCGACTCTTTGGAGGAGGAAGAATTATTACTTAAACAGAAAGCTACTGTTAACAAACATCTATTTGGGGATAGGAACACTAAATTCTTCCATGCAGTAATTAAGTACAGAAGACAAATCAATGCTATTCTTAAAATCAAGAATGAAGAGGGCAACTGGATATCTGAGCCTGCCTTAATCTCCCAAAGTGCTGTTAGTTTCTTTCAATCCCTATTGGCAGCTCAACACTCTGCTAATGATTCTTTCCAACCGAAGGTGTTTAGTGAAGATCTTTCTTATGTACTGAAGACTCGAATCTCACCATGCTGCTCGATGTCGATGAGATCCTTAATGCTTTGAAAAGCATTGATGGTAATAAAGCTGCAGGACCCGATGGGTTCACCTCTACCTTTTATTTGTACGCTTGGGATGTGGTGGGCTCGACCTCATCCGAGCGATCCGAGCCTTTTCTCTCAGTGTTGAAATACCAAAGTACTTTACTGCAACAGACCATTACTCTAATTCCCGAAGATAAGCAAAAAGCCACTGGTCGACTTTAGACCCATATGCCTTACTAGTACCTTCTCCAAGATTATCAGCAAAATCATTGTTGGAAGGCTTCAACCTCATCTCGACAAACTCATTAGTGCCAATCAATCGGCCTTTGTGCGGGGCGGGAATATTACGGATAACTCGTTTGTTAGCTCGGGAGCTTTTGCTTGATATTGACAAGGTTTGTAGAGGACATAATCTCATTTTTAAACTAGACCTCCACAAGGCTTATGACTACGTCAGCTGGAGTTTTATTGATCGAGTCCTTAAGGCTAGGGGTTTCCATCCTTCCTTACGTAATTTAATCGGGAAGTGGCTCTCGAGTGCTTGGTACGGTGTTTTCTCGAATGGAAGCGGCCATGGCTTTTTTAATGCTGGGAGAGGACTGAAACAAGGAGACCCTTTGTCTCCAACCATCTTCATTCTGATTTTTTATTATTTCTTTAGAGTGCTCAATGCCACCTATAAGAAGTACCCTTACCTTAACTATAATCACAGCTCTTCCCAATTGATAAGCCATTTGGCTTATGCTGATGATGCCATTATTTTCTCCAATGGTAGTAAACAAGTCATCGAAAAGAATTATGCGAGTCGTTGGAACATGTTACTAAAGTTGCTTCGGACTGAAGCTCGATGTCAAGAAGTGCCGGTTTCGGTGGGGAATAACTATAAGCGGACTCTGTCGGGTGAAGGAACAGATCTGGTTTCACTTGCTTCGTTGCTCTTCCATTAAAATATTTAGGGGTTCAACTTATCAAAGGTAAGAAGAGGCAAACCCAATATGATGAGATTGTCAACAAGATTTCTTCGAGCTATAGCTTGCTTGGACCATTAAATTCCTCTCCGATGGTGGCAGATTGACCTTGTTGAAGAGTATTTTATCTACTTTCCCATTATACACCATGCGGATGGTTCACATGAAACTAAGCACACGAGAAAATGATGGAGACTACCTTCAACAAATTCCTTTGGGAAGGCCAATATAAACAACCTCATTGGGTTGTTTGGAACAAGGTCACGCAAACCTACCAAGGCTGGAGGATTGGGATTTAAAAGTTTCGAACGGATGAGCCATCTCTTCCATTGTAAACGAGTGGATTAAATTTGTTAAGCAAGACACCATGTGGGCAATTTACCTAAAGGAGAAATACTGCAAGAAAGTTCATGTTAATGAAGTGAAAGCTAAGATGGGGGATTCCAAGCCTTTGGAAAAATTTGCTTAAAGTTAGGGAGACTTGCCAACCAACTGCTCGTTTTGGGAGGTGGGAGATGGCCGAGTTCACTTCTTTTTGGATACTCGGCTACTCGATGGCCCCATCTCTCGCTCCTTCAAACTGCTCACCTAAGGCGAAGGTGTCCGACTTCGGACCCAAGGGAAGTGGAATTCGAGTTGCTTGGGTAATTATGTGGACTCGGATACGTACATGCAAATACTATCTATTCCTATTATTTCCAATAGTCCGATAAATTATTGATCAAACATGCCACTACTTCCTCTCTTAATGGTGCTATTCACCAAACTTACAAAAGCTGGCCTCAATACGGTTGGGGAAAGAAGATTTGGAATAGAAACCTGTCCCCATCTATGTCTTTTTCAATTTGGAGGCTCTTTCACAAGCTTGTTACCTCTTGATGACATTTTAAAATTAAAAGGTCTTAAATGTGCTTCCGGATGTTGGCTCTCGTCACTCCCATGAAGAAACACTCTCTCATGTGTTCCTTACATGTGCTTTTTCTCGACGGGTTTGGATCGAGGTAATTCAGCAGTTGCATTTATCTCAACACGGACATGATTGGAAAGACTTTGAGGCTTGTTTGGGAGGATTGGAGAAACCTAAACTCTTACTACATCCCTTTAGTAATCCGTTGGTTTATTTGGATGACCGGGAACCAAGCCAAATTTGAAAATCTCGATTTGTATGGTCCACTCCATTTGTGATTAAATGCGTAGCTTCATTAACAAGAATGCTAAATTAGTTCCCCCATCATCTAACGAGTGTAGTGCCGTTGCATTGGTCCCTACCCTCATACCCTTGGGTAAAAATTAACATTGATGGAAGCTTCACTTCATCCTCTGCCGGCATTGGTGCGATCTGCAGAAATTATACAGGGCGGCTCCTTTGGTTTCTCCAATCACCTACTTTTGCTTCTTCGCTTTAGAGGCTGAATTATGGGCTGCATTCAGGCCTTAACTACGGCTAAAGCTCTCCACCTCCCTTATGTTTGGCTGGAATGCGACTCTATGCGAGGTAGTGAATATTATGCGAGGCACTACTCCTCCACCCCGGAACCCGACCTATTTTTGCGGAACCTTCCCTTCTCCATCCGACTTTCTACAAATCAAATGGACCCATACCTTTAGAGAAGGTAATCAACCATGACAACTGGCTTGCTAAAAGAGCTGCAGCTGATAGTAATATTGTCTTTTCCGTAACTCCTTCGAGCCATTAAAGTTTGTTACTTTTTGGGGACTCTTTAAAGCTCCCTTTTATTAGATGTACTAAACCTTTATAATGAATGAAGTTCTTTTGTTTTGCTAAAAAAAAAAAAAAAAAAAAGTAAATTGTGTTTGGATAACTTTTGTGTTTTTAAAATATTAAAAATAATATTTCTACACCACATTTATCAATATGCGGTGATAATTTTTTAGATACGATTTGATTTTTTCAAAAAAATACAAGTTCGTAAGAACCACTGTACCAAACTTATCAGTAGATTATTTTTTAATGATCTTATCAACAAATTATTCAATAAATTGTAGCTGCCCCAAACAGATCCTAAATAGTATGAATCTACTCAAGCAAATGTTAAAGAGAATTTCAATACATATCAATCAATTCTTTTATCATTTACAGCTTTAATATTTCAATGGCATTTTGATAATATGTCGCCACGTATACTACATTGCGATGGTTATCTCTAGGTTATTGAAGTGGAACCGCAAAGGTTATTTCGGGGTTATTTCTAGGTTATTTCAAGGTTATTAAACAGAAACCCATATATTCCACTTCAATGACCCGAAATAACCCAAAAATAATCCTAAAATAACATCTGCGGTTCCACTTCAATGTCCTTGAATAATCTTTGCGGTGGTTATTTCAGGGTTAATAAAGAGAAACATATATATTTCACTTTAATAACCCTGAAATAACACCGCAGATGTTATTTTGAGATCATTTTGGGTTATTTCGTAATTATTTCGGAGTTTGTGGTTCCACTTTTAATATTTTTTGAGGTGTGCTGATATAATGCACATAGCAATATATTGTTATAAGTCCTCACATAGAACTACGTCCGGCGCCCGAACAAAATATTTTTTTTTAGATACACAGTATTCAATTTTTTTCTCACACTAAAACATTCTTTTTTTACACACATGACACCAAATTCTTTGATATCACATTAAACATAGTAATAATTATTCTTTTTAATAGTTGAATCCACTTTTTTATACATAGATAAAATGTTATCCTTGTAAATATAAGAGTTTACACATACATCCATAAGAATTCAATATTTTGTATATAAATTTTTCTAATATTTCGAGTTAACTTTTTACGTATCTATCGTGCTAAATTCTAAAACACAACAAATAAAAAAGATTACCCTAGCTCACTTCATAGCCCTCACTCATATCTACATCAAATAAAAATACGACTCTTACCTACAGCAACTCCTTATTCTCGTGATTAGCATATGTACTTCTCTACCTATGATCCAGCTGCCTACATAGCTAGAGTTGTTCCCCTCCTCTCATGATCACAAACACAAAAAAGCAACACACATATGATATTTCTCCCTCTCCATTCCTATCTCTATTTTTGCATTGAAAACTAAGAGTGGAGTTAAGTAAGATTTTATAGTTTAAATTTTCTTTTTGTCGTTGTAGTTGCCCCCTTTTCTCCCCATCTCAAACATAAAAAGAAAACAAGCATGTAATATTTCTACCTTTTGGTAGGTCATACCACCTCTAGACTTTGTTGAGAAAATTTAGGGCAGAGAAAAGCAAGAATCGACACAAATTCAAAAGAAAACACAACAATTTAACGAGGTTCGACAATGTGCCCACGTTATCGGGAGCAGAGCGACGATTTCACTATTCCAGAAGAAAAGTTCAGTACATACTCATAGGGTTACACATCAAATATATAGGTAAAACCTACATATGTGATTACTAAAACGCCCTCGCTTTCCAACCCACTCTCCAAGAGACACACATTTTCACTCCAAGAGACACATCTCTTCATTCTAAGAGACACTTCTCTTCACACCAGGACACACATCTCTTCACTCCAAAAGACGCTTCTCTTCACTCCAAGAGACACTTCTCTTCACTCCAAGAGACTCTGATTTCTGGTATATGAGACATATCTAACAAATCTCCACCTTGGCGAATATCCAACCCTTTAGGAGAAAGATACCATGGAGTTTCTCACACACTAAAGTGGGTGGGGCTACCATGTCGTCTAGCAACTGCAAACTTTCAACAAGTTTAAACAATGTAAGAACTTGTTGATAGTAACTGACTTGTTCAACATATATACTATATTTTCATCATATGATTCAACAGGGTGAAATCCACCTATAACTGTACTCCCCAACAATTTATAAATATTACCTGTTGTGATCTTTCCTTTCATCATAGTCAATATACCCTTAACAATTCTGATGGTTTCTCTATCCTCGTGTGCGTTAGGAATTAAACTATTTTTTGTGTAAAGTACCCAAGGAAATTAAATTCTTCTTCAAATCTGGAATATGTCTAACATCACATAATGTTCTGACGGTGTCATCATATATTTTAATTATGAATTCACCAATACTATTAATATTGTAACATATATTATCACCCAAATAGAGTGAACCAGAATCAGATAACATGTATGAAGTAAACCACTCCCTGTTAGGTGTCAGGTGATAAGAGCATCCTGAATAAAAAATCCATACATCCTTCATTTGAGTTGTGGTAACTGAAAGCATATCACCATCACTCCAATCTGAATTGTCACTCTACACCATATTCACAGGCTTGGAAGATACATCACGTTTCTCATTAGTCTGCTTTTTGAGTTTTAGAGAATCGCTTTTTATGTGACTGATCCACATAAAATATATAGTGTTTTAATGCACATTTTTTTACCTATTTTTGATGATATTGCACTTTAATGGAAGATATTTTGTGTATTTTCTTGCAAGTATGATTAAATGAATGAATGTGATGAAAAAAGTGAAAAAAGATTAAATTTAGAGGAAAAATGAATAAAATTAAAATAGTGATCTTTGGCGGCTAAGCACCGGAACCCGCACTTACGCGCCAAGGCCCCACGGCTATGCACCTAAATCTAGAGCTTACATGGCGAAAGCCCCGCGGCTAAGCACCGAGACCTCGTGCTTACATGCAGCTATTACTAAAGAGGGGTTATTTAATTTTTGGTGCCATTTTGAAGAGGTATTTGAGGCACCTCTTGATAAGAACGTGTGTAACTTCCTATTGGCGCCGAATTCAATTCAAATACTCTTGAATGGATGTATCTTTTGGAAGATACGTTGAATCTGGACTTAAATTGAAGAGATACGAAGACACCTGTTGGAAAATTATAAAAAGAAGACTTAAAAGATCAGAAAAGTGGTTGATGTTGGAGAGTGTGGTTTATGTTTATTGTGTTAGAGAGTTATTTTAGAAACACACCACTAAACTTTACCATTTTTTACTTTACTTTACTATAGTTTGTATTAGGATTAGAAGTGATATTTAGAGTCCTAAGAGTTGGGAGCCATCCTCTAAGGAGTTTTGTAAGGGAAAGCAAAGTTTTCAAAGGAGCTTCAAGAGTTTGGTGGAGAGGATTTTCAGATAAGTCTTTATCTTTATTATTGCAGTTAGTTTTTAATTAAGACTTCTTGTGTTTTCATTATGATTTCTACTTTTAAACTAAGTTGTAACTGTATTTTCTCCATGAATTTTGATTATTTTTCTTTATCATTTTCCTTAAAATGATGATGTAATAAAGATATGGAAGAATGTTGTGTTAAGTATTGAAAATCAATCTTGGAAGAAGTTGTGATGATTTAAAACCTTGCACTTCAATTAGTTCTTGATTTGGCCAAATAAGATGCTAAAATTTTTTTGTGAGAACATGTAAAAACAGGTATGGTATTATCTCAGTCAACAATTGGTAAGAATCGCGTGAGATTATATGGGTGAAAATGTAGTTCATATGATTAAATGCAAATAAATAGGAAGATATACTTTGATGGTTGTAAAACTAGAGGACTTTAGATTGACAGGCTAAAGCCCCAAATTTGATTTATTGTTTTATGTTTTGATACGAGATGTTACCCTCAGGTGGTGGGAGAAGAGGAAACTCTAGAATGAGAGATAGTATGTTTCCTGCCTAACCCGTCTTCCAGATTTATAAAACAATAAATTAACCTATGTTCTTTATAACATCTCTAGTAAGGGTAAAGAATATAATTGCACCTATTTGGCACAAAAAATTTAGCATATTTCCACAAAAAAATTTCATGATTTATTACTAATTCATAAAAAGGAAAATGATATTTCATTTGTATTAGTTTTCATCTTATAAAAATTTAGTTGAAGTAGTTGCTTACCTTCATTTCAAATTAAAAAAATTAATAAAAAGAAACAAATTTTATTTCCTAAATTATTGTCTTTAGTTAGGTAAGATATTTTCTAAAAGAAAAAAGTAAAAAAATTATTTTTTTATTTTCTTTGTTAAAAATATAAATCAATATTTAACACTTTTCATGTGGGTTTGATATCTCTGGGCTTAATCAGAAAGTTCTATATTACTTGATAACGATATATATACTTGCATAATATCCCATTTTAAAATATCATTTAATCTCTTATTTACATTATCATCAAGTTTTTGGCGTCGTTGTAAAGAAAGAGATATCATTAAAGAGAAGCATCAATTCATATATAAAACGTAAGCATAAATATCAGGGATCAAGTTTTTGGCGTCGTTGCCAGGGATTAAAGAAAATTTAAAAAAAATTAATTTGAGGAATTTCTTGTGTTGTTTTTGTTGTTTTATTATGATTTTTATAGTAGTGTATGCATGTTTAGGTTCTGAAGGACTTATGACTTACGATTCTGAATTAGAAAGAACTATAAGAAAAATAAAAAATATTAAAAATACAGAAAAAGATAAAAATGTTCAAGAAATGGCAAATCGAAATAATCAAAATGGTGAAATCCATCAAGAATTTAGACCTTTAAGAGATTATGATAACCCTACAGTATCCTACTTTATTGGCTAATTCATTTGAACTTTAAACTATTGTTATTCAAATGATATTTAATAATCCATTTGGGGGAGCATCAACTGAGGATCCAAATTTACATCTTGCCAATTTTCTAGAATTTTGTGCAACATTTAAATATAATGATATTTTGGATGATGCTATTATACTTAGACTTATTCCTTTCTTATTAAGAGACAAAGCTAAGATATGGTTACATTCGTTAGCACCTGGATCTGTCATAACTTGAGGTGATTTATCGCAAAAATTTCTTGCTAAATATTTTTCACCATCAAAGACTGCAATGCTTAGAAATGATATTACATCTTTTTGTCAGCTTGAAGGGGAATCTATTTATGAAGCATGTGAACATTTTAAAGATCTCCTAAGAAAGTGTCCACATCATTTGATATCAGATTTGTTAATAATTCAAAATTTTTATAATGGATTAGTTGAATCTCTTAGATCTATTATCAATGTTACTAGTGGTGGTTCATTTTTGTCTAAACAGTTTAATGATGCTTATACTTTAATTGAAGAAATGACTACAAATAATTTTCAATGGCCTTCTGAGAGGGTAAATCTTGAAAAGGTAGCCAATATTCATAACTCTGATGCTTTTGCAATGCTAGCAAATCAAGTTGCTGCAATTTTAAGGATAATAGATCAATTTGGAATGAATTTTTCTCAACAAATTTTAATGATTGAAGAAAAATCATTAGGCCAAATAGTAGATTCCCAAACATCATTAGAAATTTTAAGTGTCATAAATAAGCCTAATAACCCATATTCCAATATTATAGCCCAGGTTGAAAGAACCATCCAAAATTTAACTGGAATACAAATAATCAAAGTGGTAGTGATCCACAATGGGGGAGAAATCAAGTAAACCCATTAGGGAATTGGAACAACCAAGGTAATATAATTGTAGACTTACTTATCCTCCAGGTTTTAACACTGCTTCACAATTTAAGGAGAAGAAATTGTCTATAGAAAAAGTGGTGTTACAAATGGGAAATCAATTGCAAAATCAAGAACTGCAATTAGAAATATTGAGAATCATTTAGGACAAATAGCCAATTCATTAAGTAATAGATCCCAAGGAACACTTCCTAATAATACAGAGATAAATCCAAGAGATAAAAATAAAGGGCAAGTAAAAGGTGTTCAATTGAGTAGTGGACGAGAGTTGGAAGGTAGAGTTCAAAAAAAGATTGAAGTAGAGAAAGAAGAGATTGAAGAACTAAAAGAGGACACACCGAAAGGTTTGGAAAAACCTATATCTCCACTAAAAATTGTTTTAGAAAAGCCACCACCAACATTTCCTCAGAGACTTCAACAATAAAAGTTGGATAAGAAATTTTCAAAATTCTTGGAGAATTTTAAGAAACTTACAATTAATATTCCATTTGCTGAAGCCTTAGAACAAATGCCAAGCTATGTGAATTTTTTTAAGGATATTCTCAACAGAAAAAGGAAGTTTAAAGATAATGAGATTGTTGCATTTAGTAAAGAGTGCGGTGCAATAATTCAGAAGAAGATTCATGAAAAGCTTAAAGATCCTAGTAGCTTCACAGTTCTATGTGCAATCAGAGATAAATTTTATGGGAATGGTTTATGTGATTTAGGTGCAAGCATTGACCTTATGCCTTTATCTATATTTAAAAGACTGAGATTAGGGGAAATAACCCCGACTACTGTAACTCTTCAGTTAGCAGATCGTTCGATAACATATCCTAAAGGAGTTATATAATATGTTTTAGTAAAAGTGGATCAATTTATCTTTCCTGTTGATTTCATTGTACTTGATATAGAGGAAGATAAAGATATTCCTATTATTTTGGGGATACCTTTCCTAGCTACAGGAAGAGCAATGATAGATGTGTAGAAAGGGGAATTAACTATGCTTGTTGACCCAAATCGCAATTATGAAGATAATTTAAACTTATAAAAGATAGGTAAAATTGACCCTAAAATAAGTGTCTAGTGTGTAAGATTTAAATAATTTTTAAATAGTAATAAACACACTAGGGGTACTACGCAAGTATACGCATTGTTTTAAGTAATATAGGATTTTCTTTTTAAAACCTCATATATCGATCCCACGGGGAAATTAGTGTGAATCAAAAGAAAACTTTAATTATACTGTAAATAAAAAGAAGTGCTAATTCTTAATAACTAAACAAGAGAAAAATTAAAACTTACTAAACTTTCAGAATTATAAACGTAAATTTCTAGAAACATGAATAAAATACTTAATTTAAGATACTTTCTCCTTACAAATATTTATGTAATAAGTAAAGGAATTCAATTTGTTTAGAACTTATAAATGTTATGTTGTGACAAATAGGAGCATAAATATTCTTTACCCTTTGGTCCAGGCATAAAGAACATTGGCTAGTCTAAAGGTTGGTGTAAGATGTGTTATTAGTAGTGTTGAGTAGATTCTATGCTCTCACTTCTAGATTACCCACTGTGCCCTCTCTAGAGGACCTACTAGTGACTCGTTTTCCTTACTTTAAACCAAATTGATATAATTTAGCCTATCACTTTAAAAACATTCAATTTTACGCCCATCAAATCTTATATGTATTTGCATTTACCTTTAGATGATAACAACAGATCTTTTAAAGTGTAATGTGATACTTACAAGTTAAAAAATCTTAGCCTATGGTTAGGTCTATAAGATTTCTCCACATATTTTAACAATACAATTGGCCAAGTTGCAAAGTAAAAGAAGTTTAGGTAAAATATCATCACAATTTTATGTAAGAAAAAGTAAAAGTTTCTAAACAAAAATTCAAACCTCTTGATTTAATTACATTATATTTGTAAGGAGAAAGAGAAGAAAACTACTTAGAAAGCATTGGATTAACACAACTAAACATATTTATAATCATTAAAACCAAAGCACACAACTTAAGAGTTAAGTTACAAATACTTATATGGAGTGTTCACCAAAGCAATCCTTTAAAGTTCTCTGACTTCTCTGACTCTTTCACACTCTTTATAAAAACTTTAAACTTCAGGGAACCACAAGCACTCACTAAACTCTTACAAACTTAAAGTTTAAGTGAAAGAAACTAAGTATTAATTAAGAATGACTCTAAAACGACTCCACTCCACTGTAGAATTACATCTTATTTATAGAGCTTCAAAAATGACCAAGGGTTTCTTCAGACATCTCTTCAAAATTTGGCCACATTCAATGAATCTTCTAGAAAGTAACTGTCACACCTAGGCGCCAGCTCAAATGCTTCAATTACCTGTCTTTTTGCTTCAAGGGACACATCTCTTCATTAAAATGTGTCTAGATTCATTGTATAATTCATTTAAAATGTGTTCTATCATCTGGGGCCTTCTAGAATACTTTGGAACCACAAAATTCAACAATTAACTACTCTAACCGTCTTTGGCGCCTAGGTGCCAGGCTGAGTTTCTTCATTTTTCTTCATAAAGCGCTAATTTTGCTCAATTTTTCTTCTTTTTGTACTTAAACTCATCTTCTTATACATGCAACTAAAAACATAAAAATGTCTTTCATTAAAGCATAATATCCTTAAAAATATGAGAATAATTTATCCATAAAAATGGCTAATTTTATGGTAGATCAATTCCGCCAAACGTAAATGTTACTTGTCCTTAAGTGAAACTAATCTAACAAATAAACAAAATATGTGAATGAGTTTCTTTAGGAGATTTCAAAATTTTATTCTAGAAATGTATTAGTCTAATTTAGAAATAATTCTAGTTATCGAGACCAATTTTAAGTTTAGAAATTTCTTAGTTAAAAGTGAATGAGAAATATGAGATCCTATCTTTTCTAGAAATAGTTGTAGATTTTTCAAAATATAGGGTTTAGGCATTTTTATTTTCTTTACTTAAAAATACTTACTAAAAATAATATTTCTAACTATATTATATTTTTAAGTTTCAAGATTTTTTCAAGTCTTATACCTTTAGAAAGATCAGGTGTGGAACCAATTTTTTATTAGTCCCTTAAATCCTCAAGCTTCTCCTTCTTTTTTCACATACTTATTTTTAACTTTACTCTCTTCTCTTTTTTTTTTTCTTTTCTTTTAACATAAGGCAAGGATTTTTATATCTGGATAGGCCTTTAATGATTTTGAATTCCACCATTCCCTTTCCTAAAGCATAAGGTAGATATATTTCTTTAACTCAAAAATATAATAAAAGTTTTGAAATTTATTTTCAATAAAAGAAAATTAAGTATTAAAAATAAAAGTCTAATCCTTCTATTTTTCAAAAATACAACTTTTCTTACTAAAGATAATCACAAAATATTTATCATTTCTTCACTAAGAAATTTTAACTTTAAAATTTTCATCATTACTAAAAATTTTAACTAAATTTTTTTACTCATTTCTATATTCAAAATTTTATTTTCCTAATGTAATTTCATTCTTATAATTGTTGTTTAAATATAATTTATTTTTAGCACATTTGAGAACAAATAAAATTTAAATTTTTGTCTCCCCCCCAACTTAATTTTTAAATCATATTGTAATATAAAGTTTCTAATAAGCTTAAAGAAGGAAAAAAGCATCAAAGATATTTTTAAGCAAGAGAATAATTGCAAGTATAGAAAGTAATACATCAAAGTAACAATCAGAATTGTATTTAACAACTGACACTCTTTTCTAGCACTGAAACGATACTAAATAAACATAAGAGTAAATAGTCACAGTGATAAATGACATAAATTCTCAAACATCCCTACACAGTCACCATAGTCTAAACATAGAAAATAACAGATACAGGAAATAAAAACAACAACATATAAGGATAAGTACTAAATTATAGTAAGATGTCTAGTCATCAGCCTTAGTCTCCTCATCATTATCATCATCATCATCATCATCATCATCATCAAATTAAATATCTACATCCATAGCTTTTGGGTCTGAATATGGTGAAAATCTAGGGCAAGTAGGGAAATTCACAGTCTGATCTCCCTTAAGAAACTTCACCAATGCTTCATCATAATCAGCATCATAATCGCTTTTCCCTTAAACATAATTCGCCATATTATCAAATTTCATATCCATATCATCCATACGACACTGTATCCGAAAAAATTCACTTTGATGTTCCAAATATCTCTCACTCAAAACATCCCAAAATCCAGGTGGAGGCTCAGTAGTAGTGGATGTAGATGGTCTAGAAGTAGAAGGCATTGAAGTATAAGGTGCACTATGAACTCTACCTCTAGATCGTCCATAAACATCAACATTAGCCTTCCCAATAGGTTTTAAAGGCTCAAACTGCTATTCAAAATGATCATGTTTTACATTAGATTGCTTACACAAGGAGAAAATAAGAGATGGAAAACCTAGCCCAGAAATACTACTAGCTCTTGCAGAAGAACTAATAGTATCACAAATAATTGTCCCAACATCAAGTGGCTTCATCTCTTGAATACAATAAATCAGAACAACTCGTTCTTTTGTAAACTCGCTTAAATGGTTCGAGGGAAGGAGACGAGCAGAAATAAAATAATGCCAAGTTTTGGAAGTAGCATTGAGTGAGGCAGAAGAAAAATTTACCTTCTTAGCATTTCTGACCTTCCACGCTCCAGATCCATTAGTCAAATAATGAATAATGCTATCAAGCTCAGCCTCAAATGGAGTATATTCTGACTAGAAACAGCCAGTAACAGGAGGCAAACCGTATAGCATGTTAATCATCCTTGGAGTGAAGTCAACTTCCTTAGCTTGAACAAATACTTCATTTTCAACTACCACAGTAACATTCGCATAGAATTCACGAACAACAGGAATAATTGCAACAGCAGTAAAATAGCATAACTTCTCCTAGTTGCGTGTTACAACAACATTCTCGATTGCTCCACCAGGGTGATAAAAAATTCTCTCTGCAATAAAATTTCTGGAGGAGACAAACTCATTATAATGCATTTGTGTGTTAATATTAACAAATTTAGATCGATCAAAAACTTCTCTCTCATTTCCTCTCTTAGTTTTAGGAACCATCTAAAAAAGTAAGAGAAATTCTAATTAAATTCTAAAATTAAGATTATAGTTTTCTTCCAAGCTTTTTCAAGCTAAATTCATCTTAAATCCATGGATTTTTCACTAAGAAATAAAAATTTATGAAATTTTCAGCTCTTTTCCAAAGTTTGAGAAATCCGTGGTAGATTTGCAAAGTAACTAAGCTAAAGCAAAGATCTAACCTCAAGATGACAAGATCTGGTGTTTTCATGCTTTGACACTTTACAAATCGATCTCTAGAAGGAACCCTAGGACTAGTTTCCACGAAATGGAGGAAGAAGAAGGAGCTTAGGCATTAAAAATGGCATCGGGCGATTTAAATCACAAGTTTGGCCGGTTCAGGTGGAAGGATGCGAGGTTGGCGGCTCAGAGAATAGGATGCCTTGTCGGTATTATACCTAGCTCAGAGGATTAGAATGCGGAAAAGTTTCTCGGAAGGATGCGAGGTTGGCAGCTCAGAGAATAGGATGCCTTGTCGGTCTTATACCTAGCTCAGAAGATTAGAATGTGGAAAAGTTTCTCAAAAGGATACGAGGTTGGCAAC
This sequence comes from Papilionanthe hookeriana x Papilionanthe teres, assembly GCA_022702705.1. Taxonomy (NCBI): domain Eukaryota; kingdom Viridiplantae; phylum Streptophyta; class Magnoliopsida; order Asparagales; family Orchidaceae; genus Papilionanthe; species Papilionanthe hookeriana x Papilionanthe teres. Next base: position 104,344,088 of record CM040427.1, read on the forward strand.
TTAGAGAATAGGATGCCTTGTCAGTCTTATACCTAGCTCAGAGGATTAAAATGCAAAAAAGTTTCTTGAAAGGACGCGGGATTGGCGGAAATTCAGAGAAGAGAATCAAACTTTGAGTATCGATCTTGAAATGAGAACTGGAATTTTGGTCCAGCCTCAGAAGGATAAGAATTGGAATTTAGGTACCAATCTAAAAAGTTGGTATTTGATTTTTGAAGATTCTGTGGAAATTTCAGTGTAGCAAAAGGTTGAGATGGAATGTGAGAGTGCTTCACATCCCGAGAGAACTTATCAATGTTTGATTGTTTAGCGAAGGATATGAATCCATGCCATCTGAACCAAATCGAAAATTTTGTGGTTCTGTGTCAGTAGATTCAGTCGACCTTCTCAAAAGAGGGAAAAAATCACAGAGAGTGCAAAAGATTTTGCGTATAGCCAGAGGCTGGGGATTTCAGATTCGGGAATTCATTTTCATTGTTTCTAGTGATTTGATTTTGTTTTTGTTTTGAATTTTGTTTTGATTTAAATTTTGTTTCGATTAGAATTTCATTTTGATTTAGATTTTAATTTGTTTCTTTTGTTTGCAATTTGAGGTTTTGAGTTGATTTGCTTTAAGCTTTGTTTTTTTGTTTTATTTAGATTTTGAATTTGAATTTTCATTTTGTTGTTATTATTTTGTTGGATTTCGGTGAATTCCATTTTTTTGTTGTATTTCATTCAAATCGTTCTTCATTCAACTTTTCTTTAAATCGAGTCAAGCTTAGATTTAGTGGCGTTTGCAGTCAATTTGCACAAAATTGAAGACAAAATATGACATAGTCATTTCCATTAAAAATGTCGAAAGTACATCAGGTGATTCCATCAAAACATTTCTGATGACATCTTTCTGAAAGTAGACTTTTACAAAATCCATATATATCTTGAACACATACTGTACTGATATCTTCATGTCGTTTGACAAAATTGTCTGTTTGATTCATCCATGTCTGAAAAGTAAACTGCATAGGTAATAACATCACCTTCTAAGCCACTTTCCAGAGGAGAATCCCACACAAGTGAGCTTTAGAGGTGTGCTACTACTATGTAGCTTACAACTATTAGGGCTGCAAATTTTCTAATTCTAGATCTGGCTGGAAGTAGACCGGAATCTTGCTCTCATCCATCCTTCTGAAGGAGATGGAGACCTGCTCGTAGGGAACTCCTGGTATGCAGTGCTTTGCCACATCTACACCATTTCCTTGTAGTACGAGGATAGAGCCTACCGGTAGAGGTATCTCTACTGGCCCTCAGAATTCTCCGGGGCCGACTATCCGGAGTTCTGTCCCGAACATGATGTAACATTGGTTGATGAAGGAAACGGTGTAAAAGAGTCTCACAAAATTGTGATGGTCCACGTGAGGTGGAATGCAGTCTCCTTCTGCATAAATGTTGATTATACAGTTATTCGGTATGCAATCGGCGGGTAAGACTTGCCAAGCCACCATCCTCTTTATCATTTTCTTAATCAGAACTGGCATTAAATCCACTTCATTGTAGCGGAGTACCTCTGGCAGATTTCCTTTCTTGTCGTCAGCAAAGTTGCAGCAGCATCTGAACTGGATTGTTCCTCCACTTGCCTCGTTTCCATTTCTTCGGCTTGGAGTAGGTCTTGCTTCGTAGTCATCCTGCACGACCCTGCTTCTTCCGCTCGAAGACGTAGTCCACAATCTCACTCTTCTAGTAGTAAGAGAAGACATCCGTATGCAACTCCAGTCCTTCCAGGATGTTGACATACTTGCCTCGGATTCTCTGAAAGTATTCCAAATTCTGTTTCCGCACCCTCTAGATCATCTCCAACTCGTGCTCTGAAATTATCTGGAACTTTCGGGGTCTAGTGATGTACTGTGGTATGTACGGCTCCACTCCAGCATGTTCTCCTGGAATCATCACTGTCTCAGGTGCAGGCTCTGTAGTAACCTCCTCTGGAAGAACCTCTGCTATGGTGCTCCTGAGGACTGACCACCTTGGGGCAGCTGCTTTGGTCATCGTAATTTCTTCCTGGTTCTGCTCTTCTGTCAATTTCTTCAGCATTTTGTGGATACGGCGGTTCTTGTTTCTTCTTTGAGTTGGGGTAAGAGCAGCTCTTCTCTCCCCCTGAAATTCAGTAGGGACGGCACTGACAAGCTTCCCTCCTGCAGCAGTTATCACTGATTTCATTTTGTTTTCTTCAATCACGTTGATCTTCCTTTTCTGTTTTGCAGTGTGCTAAACCTTCTCGCTGAGTTTCATCACTGTCTTTCCATGAGACCGCCCGAGGTCTACAGTAGTCCAATCAGTTTCTTCATATTCTAGCTTCAGCTATGCAAAAGTCTGAGTCAACCTCGTTCACAGCACCAGCTTTCAGCTCTTCTTCATTAAGTAGAAGACTTACACCATCTTTAAAAGAAAGGACCAGCCTCCCGCTCGGCATCTTCCTGCAAAAACAAGGAAGGGATCAGGGGCCAAACCAAAAAGGAACAAGAACATTAAGAATTTTAAATTAATTGCAATTTATTTTATTTTGTAATTTTATTAGGAGAGGGAAAGATTTGATTTGGATTTTTGAAATTGGAACAAGTTTCAATTTTTTATTTTATTTTAGAAAATTTCTTTTGGATTTTAGTTTTAAAATTTATTATTATTATTATTATTATTTTGGGTTCGGACCCAGTTGCACACAGTTATCACGCCGGTGCTTCTACGAGCGAAAGGTTCGCTCCTCGAAACATCACGTCGTGTAATACTTCTTTAGATATCGTCCATTGATGGGAAGCATTGGTTGCTCTCCACGGCAATCCACTAGTTGGTAAAGCCTCCCGAGTAGACTTTCTCTACTACAAACGGTCCCTCCCAAGTTGGTTCAAATTTACCTCCTATCTTACGGTGTGCAAGAATAGGTCTTCTGAGAACGGGAACTGATTCACCAACTCTGAAAGTTCTTGGGCGGACCAGCTTGTCGTGGGCCTGACTCATCTTGGCTTGATACAGTTCGAGATTCTGCTGCGCTGAAAGTCATTTTCCTTCCATGCTTTCCAATTCTTCCAGTCGTAATTTGGTGTTCTCTTCTATAGTGATCCTATTTGCGACTGCAATTCTGAGTGACAGAAGCGGAACCTCCAAAGGTAAGATGGCCTCGGACCCGTACACTAGAGCGTAAGGTGTAGACTGAGTAGGAGTTCTGAAAGTTGTCTTGTAGGCCCACAAAGCTTCTAATAACTTCTCGTGCTAATTTCTCTAATTGTCATCCAAAGTTTTCTTTAAGATTTGGAAGAGAGTTTTATTAAAAGCCTCGGCCAAGCCGTTTGCTCTCGGGTAGTAGAGCGTTGAATAACACCAATCTATCCCATGTCTTCTGACAAAATTGTTGATTTTCATGCTTTTGAACGCTGACCCGTTGTCTAAGATAATTCTGCACGGTACTCCGAAACGGTAGACGACTTGATTTGTGAAGAATTGCAACACGTGATGTGCTTTCACTTCTCAGAGCGGTACTGCTTCTGCCCATTTCGAAAAGTAATATGTAGTAGCAAGGATGAAACGATGTCTTCTTGAATAAGGCGGTTCTATCGACCCACAATATCTGTGCACCAACATTCAAATGGCCACGACGCGATTGTCGGATGTAGCACATTTGGAGGTTGATGTAGAACCACTCCATGCACTTGGCACTGGTGACAACTTTTGGAAAATTTCATGCAGTCAGTCATCATTGAGGGCCAGTTGTACCCTAGTCTCTTAATCTTCATTTTCATCTTCGGACCTGACTGATGAGCGCCACAAAGTCCTAAGTGCACTTCTTTAACAATTGCACGAGTCTCGGACCCACTCAGACACCTTAGCCACATTTGGTAGAAAGACCTTCTGTATAATATATTGTTTATTAATGCGTATGACAGAGTTCTTTTCTTGATCTGATGGACTACTGACTTATTGTCTGGTAGGTTTCCTGTTTGCAGGTAGTCTATTAATGGCTGCCGCCAATCTTCTGTAGTTTCAGCCACTGCGGCAACTGTCTCTTCATTTCTCAGTCTGCGCAAAGTGTCTATGTCAACCTGTGATAGGAACTGTCATCCCTGTACTGTCCTACAACTGACTCTTCCTGTATACATGCGAATTCTTTTGCAAGTCGGGCGAAAGCATCTGCAAGGGCATTTTTTTTATGGGAATCTTATACATCGTCACATTCGAAATCTGCTCTAGCAACTTCATTATATATTGAAAGTACTGCTCGAGTCTTGGTTTCAGAATCTTGTACTGTCCTGCGACTTGCTGTATGATTAACTGCGAATCACCGTAGATGTTGATATCTGTTATACCCATCTGAATGGTTAATTCTAGTCCTGTTATAAGGGCTTCATAATCTGCTTCATTGTTCGTACACGGTTCTATTAAATGGTAGGAGCACCTTAACATTCCCCACTCTGGTGTTATAAAGATTAGTCTGATTCCTGCCTTACCGGGCACTATCATTTGCAATTCTTTGTCTCGTTGTACTAAGGATGCTCCGTCGAAGTACAGTTCCCAACATTGATCATCGGGGTCTTTTAGGCTAGTTATCTGCTCGTCTGGCAAATCATCGTTGAGAGGTGATTCTGCCGGTAAAGGGTGTGCTGCGAGGAAGTCTGCTAGGACTTGTCCCTTTATGGCACGAAGAAGAACGAAAGTTATATTGAATTATAATAGTATCATCGACCACCTGACAAGCCTGCCGAAAAGCGTAGGTCGGGTTATCGAATATTGCAATGGATTAAACTTCAAAATAAGGTTGACCTTATGAGAAAGCATGTAATGCCTGAGCTTTTGAGCGGCGAAGATCAAGACCAAACAATGCTTCTCAATCAAAGGATACTTTACTTCCATCGGAATTAGATGACGACTTAAGTAGTAGAGAGCATTTTCTTTACCCTCGTCATTGACCTGGGCTAACAGAGCTCCGAGGGAGTTGTCTAAAGCCACGGTATAATTATCAACGGTCTACCCGAGACTGGGGCTGCTAAGATAGGAGGTGTCATTAAATATCGTTTGATGTCATTGAAGGCATGTTGACATTTGGAGTCCCAAGTAAACTTGACATCCTTCTTAATCAAAGAAAAAAAAGGCTGACACCTACCCGACAAATTAGAAATAAAGCGCCAAAGATATGCCAACTTCCCTTGAAAGGATCGTAGTTGTTTTAAGGTTTTGGGAGGCGGCATTTCTAAGATAGCTTTAATCTTCTCTGGATCGATTTTAATTCCACGATGTCGGACAATAAATCCTAATAATTTCCCCGAGGTAACGCCAAAGGCGCACTTCAGGGGATTTACCTTAAGTTAAATTGTCTTGATCGCTCGAAAACAATTCTCAAATCATACAAGTGATCTTCTTTCAATTTGCTTTTAATGACCACATCATCCACGTAGCACTTGACTTGGTTGTGAATGAAATTATCAAAAATCCTTGTCATTGCTCTTTGGTAGGTTGCTCCTGCATTCTTCAATCCGAATGGCATCACCGTGTAGCAATATACTCCAATTGGCGTTCTGAAGGCTATGAGCTTCTCATCTTCTGGTGCCATCTTTATCTGGTTGTATCCTGACGATCAATCCATGAAAGAGAAGGCTTCGTGTATCGAAGTGATGTCGATCATTAATTCTAGAATTGGTAGCGGGAACTCATCCTTTGGGCATGCTTTGTTCAAATCTCTGAAATCCACACAGATTCTGATCTGACTGTTCTTCTTTCTAACTGGTACCACATTGGCTAACCAAGTTGGGTATTGTTCTTCATGGATAAATTTAGCGTGATTAGTTTCTTAAATTCAGTTATAACATGTTGTTCGATTTCTTGACGCATTCTTCTCGGAGCTTGTCTGACTGGAACGGCAGTGTGATCCACTCCTAGCCTGTGAACTGAGACTTCTGGAGTTAATCCCGACATTTCGTCATAACTCCAAGCAAAACAGTTCTTGAATTCCATTAATAGCTTGATCATGTTTTTGGAGTCTTCTTTGTTGAGTTAGGAGCTAACAAAGGTCGGCCTAGGCTCTTCGCTAGTACCTAAGTTAACTTCCATTAACTTATCTATTGTAGATTTAATTTCTTCTTCAAATTCTGGTGGAGCGTATCTGATTGGCAAGTCCTCGAGATCATCTGAAGCTTCCAGACAGTCTTCATTAGACTCGCAAGTGACAACCAAGCAAAATTCTGAATCATCAGCTGACCCTACTGTGCCGAATCTGAGACTATGTTTTGAGTTGAGAGGTCGGCTGGCATTACTCCATAACTTTTAAAATTGTTGTGATTGATCTTTTGACCACTGCATAGGTAAGACACCACGTTGCATCAAATTTTGAACACAGGGGGAATACCACTCAAAAGGCAATTCCATTAATTCAAATGAAGCAACATCTTCAAATTTTACATCAATTTCAGTTTTGGAAGAAGAAGCACCTAGGTAAAATTTGATTGGCTTAGCACCGCCACCATGTACTTCCTTGACCACCATACCCTCAACCTTACTAGGGTAGATCGGGGTTAGGGCCATAGTCTGTACATAATGGTTAATCTTGTCATACATTGCTCTGTATTCTTCATTCTTTTCATCTTCTAGCGAGATCTTGAACTGAGGTTTCTTCTGACTTATTGTTGTTGCTTCTTTCTTGATTTCTTTTTCTTCTTCTTCGGAATTGTCTTCCCAATCAACTTTAATAACCAGATTCTTTTGTTCAACTATTCTACCGTTTCTACCTCGACCTCGTCCCAGGCCTCGACCTCGAATGCGAGCTCTAGAGAAACCTTCACCATCTCGCTGTAAGGGAGTGGTGAGTAATTGTTGAATTAGAATTTTAGGTTCTTCTTCGTCTTCAGTTTCTTTTACTTCATTCGGCATGGCATTTCTGGAGAAAATTGTTTTCTTCGGATGGTGAAGGTTTCTTCATGTATTCCAATTTCGTGCACAGAGAACGGTTGCAAGTCACCTTTGATGCACTGTTCTTGTCCTCCTGCATAATACTTTATACACTGGTGTAGAGACGACAGTACCATCCAGTTTTCATGGAGTCGTGGTCGGCCCAGTAGAGTGTTGAAAGATGTTTCAGAGTCAATTATGTAGAATTTTGCGGTTGCCTTTTAAGTCACTGATCCTCATTGACAGTGTTATTGATCTGAGAGCTCTTTCTCCTTTATGATTGAAGCCTCTTAGTAACATTTTGTCTGCTTGGAGATCGCGTGCATCAATTTCCAAGTATTCCAACGTCCAAAGATTCATTATATTGATTGATGCTCCCGGATCAACTAACACCCTGGATAACGTGAACTTTCTGATGGCGACTGAAATGTGCAAGGTTCGGTTGTGATCAGCTGTCCCTTATAGCAAGTCATTGTCCGTAAAAGTAACACCAAACTGTTCTCTTAACGAGCAAACCTCGTCTAAGTAGTTACTGGCCATTTGAGCTAAGCAAATCTCTAGATCAAGTAAGGCCTTGATCACAGCTTCTTTCATCTCCCTTGAAAGGATTAAAGCATCGTAGATGCTCAGTTTGGTGGGTAACTTCCGAAGATGGGTTAGCATGTTATACTCCACTTTATTGTTTGGTCTTTCGACTTCTTCTCGAATGGGTAATTCTTCTGTTGGGGTTGGCTCTTCTTGAACAACCACCTACATTCCTTTATCTTTCGGACCCATTCTCAGGGGTAAAAATTTTTCGCTTTTGAGGTTGACTTCTGTTATCTTTTCCAAGTCTGGCTCTAAATTAGCTGGTGCTTCTTCTTTCTGACTCGAAGCAGCAGATTCTTCTGGAGTCACTTCGGGATCTGAGAATTCTAGCTCAATCGCGATAGGAGATCCTTGGAATTAACAGACGAGCTCGTCATCTTCCAGACCATCGCAATCGCTTCCGCTGACATCCTCTTCTTTAACGCTATCATCGAGGTTTTGTATGATTTGAGAATTGTTATTCATTTCAAAATCGATATTCAGAAAAGATTTGTTGTCGTCAGTTACGTAATTGTTAGAGACAGTCAAAACATAGCCAACACCATAACTCTTATTATTATAAGATTCTGTCGGGGTGAGCAAATAATCATACAGAGTTAGAGGTTCGAGGGATTTCTCCCCCAAATCAGAAACAACCATCCTAAGAAAAGTAGCCCCTACTCTACCCTTCGGAGCCTCGGTCTTCTTTTCTTCTGTGATCTTCTCCTCCTTCTCGGGCGGTTGCTTGATTGCAATTGATACTGCCAGCTTGGCAGGTTTCAAACTTTGAATTAAAGCACGCACCAAAGCGGTTTGAATGTGATCCAAAATTTTCTTCAAAGACTTCGTCCAAACAGTACTCCATCCATCGTTGGTTGTGTACGGGTCTATCGGAACAATATGATTAGCTGAAATAACATTAACGGAACCTCCACTTTAGGGTTCCTTCATGTATTCTTTCGGGATCATTATGTTCCCTTGCCGAAGGTTGTTCTTGAGCCAATTCTTGAAAGTGAAGCAGTCCTCTATCTTATGTCCGATCATCCGGTGGTAAGGGCAGTACATCGGGTGATCTTTCTTATCGACTTCTTCCAGCCTCCTGGGCTCTGGCAATTGGAATCCATCCTTCTTGATCAGACTACGGAACATCTTGCCAACTGCTTCATTCTTGAAGGGGTATTCTTTTTTCAGGAGTTCTGTCAAGCTGCGCTTTTGCTGAACTGGCTACTGGTTGTATTGCTGAGATGACTGCTGGCCATACTGCTGTGACAGTTGATAGTTCTGCTGAGACGGTTGATAACTCGGTGAAGGTTGTTGATAATTCTGCTGAGGGCGTTTCGTTCGTATTTGCATCGGTTGCTTGCCTTTGTCTACCGCTGCGATGGTCCTAGACTTCTTCTCGAAGGCTCTGACTGGCTTCTGCTTTTCGGTCTTATCAGTGAAGCTGCGTTGTTTCGCTTCCTCTTGTAGACTCGCGGCCTTGCTGAGCAATTTCTTGAATGTCTTAATTGTAATCCCATTAAGGAGAAATGCTATCAGACTGTGAATACTCTTCAGCGGAATTCTAATGGCATGTTGTTCGTGGAGCTGCGACTCACATTTCATGCTTAGATTCCTCCATCGCAGAATGTAGTCCACTAAAGTTTCGTTTGGTTTATGTTGCTCGACCACAAGATCACCGATGGTGATGTGGTGCTGAGCTCCAGCGAACCATTTCACGAATAGGTTTTCTAATTCTGCGAATGTCTTTACCGAGCCATTGGGCAGCTCCACATACCAGTCAAAGGCAATTCCTGAAAAGGCTGCTGACAAACTGGCAGAACAACAAAGCGTCGCTACCCCCCGCATTGCAGCAACTTACGAGGAAGTGTGCAACATTATGTCAAGGTTTTCCCGTTCCATCAAAAGTCTTGAACAAAGGTGGTACAAACCTTTAGGGTATTGCATGGCATCAAATTCTTTGGGGTATGGTCTACCCTTCAGAATCAAAGCCCCGCCTTTTGATTGGGCTAAGGCCTCTCGCACCTGCTATTCTACCATATTCTTAATCTCCTTTTATTGTATTAGACTTTGAGTGGAATCCTTCTTTGGTTGCTCGTCTCCATTGATGGACATGATTTCTTTTCCTCCATCCGCAATGTGAATGACTTCTAGGGGTGTTTCCTTTGGGGGCTGAGGCTGACTCTGAAGCATGGCTAGAGCATCCGCCATCTCTTCCATCTTCTTTTCCATTCGATGCATTATATCATCCTTTTCTCAGAGACAGAGTCTCATTACTTCTGGGTCGTCTCCTTCTATAGCTGCTAGAGCTCCTAGTAGGGCTGACGTCGCTTGGGTCTCGACCACGTTGATCTCAGCGAAATCCTCATCCATGTATCCTGACAAGTCTCCTTCATTCTCTAATCTTTCTTTTTCATTCTTTGGCTAACTGCTGAATATCTGATCTCAACATTTCCAGAGTGACCTCGAGTGACTTTTCTCTAACGGTCCTATGGCTGGTAGACTGCAGTTGGTGAACATTATTCTCTGGAGTCATATCTGAGATGGTAGTACTCCTCTTAGCTCTGGACTCGGCATCAAGACTTCTCATTTCTGGCTACTCTGTTGGTATTGGCTCCCCGACTTTAGGTCGCCACACCATCCTTTTTGTGATTGGGTGCCTAGAGCCGGATGGCCCATCAACGGTAGGTTGGAAGGTGGTGTGCCTACTAAGATGCGGGTCAGGTACCATAGTAGGTAACCTTCTGCTACTCAGTTTCCTTTTCTTCAGTAAAAGTTCCCTTTGAACGGTAGGGGGAAGTACCCTCGGTCCGAGATGTGCCTTGGCAGGTATTCTCCCCATCTTTCTCAGGATCTCAGGCACAGGGCAATTATCTTTCCTTGCCAGCTTCTCGATTATCGTCCGTAATCGAGTGAGCGGTGTATTTCTTGTTCTTCTTCCTTTATGCTCATCGTAATATGCCGGTCGGGGTAATGCAGCAGTGATCTTCTGAGCACTTTCTTCCTCAGGAGCGGCAGAAAGCGGGTAAAATCTGTTTCCTTCCAACAGGGGTGAAAGCTCTGGCAGTTCTTTTTTTTTCTTCTGGAATTTCCTCAGGAATGGCAACCTCAGCAGTTTTGGCTCTAGCCGTTCTTCAGTTCTTATTCCTTCTCTGAGACTTAGTCAAGGGTGCCATCCTTAATTTGGACCCTATCTCAAAGACGGGCGGTATTGTAGCAAAATTCGTACCCTCCGCAGTAACAGGCTCATCACTGGTCTGGATTTCCTTTCCCTTCCATTTAGCAAGGGTAGGTACAGTGATGACTAGACCAGCGGGGTAGCGCAACAGTTCGGGAGGCAATCCTATCAGCTTTGATGACCAATCTTTTACGGGCAACGGTGTTCCCTCCAGTCGGGACCCTCTTCAGGGGAGGAAACTCTTGAGTTGACTTCAATCTGAACTCCACTATGGGTTCCACAGATTCAGGTGCCTTGGACTTTAGTAAGGCGATAGTGTCGTCCCCGAACTTAATGCCCGTCTGGTCAAACCCTTGTCCGAAGCGGATGACTGCATTGTCAGGCAATCCATCCCGGTTGATTGCCAAGTTAGTTCCAGTACCGAAGGAAAAGATTAGCTTGATTGCAAACATCTTCTGCAGAAAAGTTTGGAACGTCAGAGCTACAGTATACTTCTGTTATCGTTGCAACGATCTTTTGGACGAAAGAAAGAAGATTCAAAGCAAAGTCCGAACAAGTTTCATTAATTTCATTTTGATTTCATCTTTTTATTTCATAAATCTTTTCAAATTTCGTGTTTTATTTTGTTCTTAGTTAATAGAGGCAATCGAGAAATAGAAATTTGATAAATATTTGATTAAGAGTAGGATTAATTACAAGAGAGAAAACTGCGGGACCCTTATCCTGAACTTAGGAAAGGTAATTCCCGTAGGAATCTCAATTCGGTAGATTGGTCTTAAAACACACCTATTGGGGGTCTTACCTTGACTTGTGAGGTGAACATGAGGATTCCAGAACCTCTCTGTTTAGGGGTGTCTAAACAGTGGCTCTAGAATCCAAAGAAGGAGTTGACTACACTCGCTCAGGACAGAAATGAGCGAGGTATGCCAACGGAAAGAATGATAGTTTGGTCCACTAGGGGCATGGAATCACCACCAATTTATGAAAGCAAAACCATCTGATCAAAATGGAGAGAAGAACCTTCATCCCCAGCGGAGTTGCCAGAAGTTGTGCGGCTTATTATTTCTTTTTAGGTTGAGTGTTGTATTTTTAAAAAGGGGATCGCCTACAGGAAGTGTCGGCGAATTTTAAATTTTAAATTTAATTTAAATATATATGTATAATTTGAAAAGTAGTATTTGATTTTGAAAATAATTTTAAGTTTAAAAATTTTAAGATATGAAATCAAACCGATCTCACATCCCAAATAGCTTATATAAACGAGCACCGCATCACAAACCATGTATCTATCCCGAGGAATCGACACACTGCTTGAAGATGGGGATCGATTAAATAAACTAGAAGATTTGTGACATCTGTTTGGTCTGCGAACCAATTTTATAAGCCGACAAGTTCCCCTGTTTAATGTAAAGGAATTAAGCAGGGTTTATATTACCTGGGTTCTTAAAGTTCCCTATAAGGGCAAGCCCCTATAGTTAATTACATCCTAAATGATGGGAGTCACTTAAGAAAACTCTCGATAATGATCAGTGGTTTCACTCTCAAGAATTTAAAAGTTTAAGGTTTCAAACAAATTGGATTTTGGAAATTTCAATAGGGAATAGGTCAAATTTGGAACAGTTTATTTTAAGAGTCCAGAGAAAGAGAAGTAGGGGATGTCACGGACCTGAAGTGAACTTCGGTGACTTCCCTACTATCCTATGATTTGGCTTCAATTTGAGAGAATTATTTAATGTTTCAATCCTGCCAATTTTAGTTAATTAGGACTTATATTGGTATGACATAATCATACAAATAGCCTCGAAGATGTGAGGGTTTATGTCGTACCAAATGACTACCTCGGAGTCCTAAGACCGGTTAGGTCTTAATTTGCATAATATGATTATGCAAATGCCTAACAAAAGTTTGAGGATTTATTTTCCTTTAGGCAAACTACCTCAAATTCCTATGGCTTGGTTGTTTAATTCTAAGGAAGGAAGGCTGACGAAGTCCACCATGTTCCAAGCTCCTTGTTTTTGTAGAGGTTTGGTTTTAGAAGTGGCAATCAAGAGATGAGGGAAGTGTTTTGGTTTAGAAAAGTTAAAAATTTAGATGGCTTAGTTTTTTTATTAAAACAAATCTTAAAGTTGATTAAGCAGAACCGATTAAGATCCCACAGTTCGGTCATCCCGTCACCGCTATTTTCATCGGATTCACTTAGTCCAAATGAATTCGCTAAAATCAATTGAATGGGTTCCGCACTTTCATTTAGACCGTGGGAAACCTCGTTAGCAACACGTGGGTTACATCATCTGAGGGATTTCCGATCATCCAACGAGACGTTTTAATTTAGTTGTTCTGTTTGTGATTAAATTTTGAGTTGTCTTATATTTTGAATGTTGTGGCAGTGAATTTTATCTTTTTGTGACTTTTAATTTAGCTTTGGGTTTAAGTTTTGTGGCTATCCTAAAAGTTTTAGTTTTCATGCATGGTGACATTGTTGTTTATCATGCAAGTTTTGCAAGAAAGAAAGTGCAGCGCAGGTAAATAAATTGCAATAAAAAAAGCGTACCTGACGGATTTTCTCGTCATTTCCGGCTGCACTCAAAACACATGTCAGGGCATTTAAATACTTGGAAGAAATACCTAGGTAAAGCTAAGGGAAGGTTCTGGTTGTCTACCAAAATCCTAATCCTATTGCTAGTCAATTCCTATGACGTCTAGATTCTTGTGTATTACGGATGATTTTCTTGACCAAAGAACAACTAACTTCAATTTTTCTTCTAAAACACCTCATTTTATTAAGAAAGTGCTTAGAACGAGTCTTGAACATCTTTTCATTGCTTCTGGGATTATTTCGAGTTCAAATGAATTTCTTTGTACAGATAAATTGATCATCCAAGAATTTAGTTAAGTTTTGTTTCTTGCTTAATGAATTTGGACATTTGATTATCCGATGAGTGAAGTGACATTTCATTTGATACTTCATTTAAAGGTTATGAAGGTGGAAGACTTCAGGGGCAAATTAGTTTGTTAAAGGATTTAACCATTAAAGTTGAATCGTTGTTTCAAGACAGTTTAGTTTAGTTATAAAATTTTAGATTGATTTTTAAAAGTTTTAGATTACTTAGGTTGAAGAAGTTATTTGAAAATTTTTTAATGATTTGAATTTTTTTAAACTTAATTATAACATTTTAGATTGATTTTTGATTTAATTTGGTTATCATATTTTAACTTTTCTGAGATTGTTTTTAACACCTCAAGTTTGTTTTAGGTTAACTGATTTCAAATTAGCATTAATATTTTAGGATTGTTTTAGCTTGATTATTAAATCATTCAATGTTTTAAACTTTAATTTAATTAAGGATTGTTCTCATTTTAATCATTAATTTCAATCATCATTTTTAGAATTAATCAAGAGTTGAATATTATTGAATTAATCCATTTAGAGAGTTTAAATTAAAGAAATGATATCTTCTTAAGTCATAACCCTAATCTTAATAATCCAAATTTTTATTTATTCTTCCAAAATTTAAATGGTTTAATTAATTAAGATTTCATTTTTGATGTTATAGGTGGTTAAATGGGTTTCTACCTCTTTATTCCCTAAGTTTCAATCATCCAAGAGAAAATTTAGGATCAAAAGTTCATCCCTCCCTTTGATTAAGCCTAAAGTGTTATTCACTTCATAATTTACTAAATTGAGCTCAAATGAACTTGAAATTTTTATGTCACCTCACTCACATGTCAATTAAGACATTAGAGGAGAAAATGTGATTTTTTCATTTTTTAATTTAATTTATATAATTATTTTTGTGGAAAATAAGGGTTTTCAATGAAAATTCAACAAATGACTAAGGTAAAGTTTCTGTCCTTAGGAAAATTATGGAATGTTCCTACTTACCGGAGGACCACTTGGACTAATTTTGGTGATTTTTTGATTTTTTTTTATTTATTGTAATTATTTCAAGTTTTTGGGTATTAATTAATTATAAAATAAAATTAAAGTTAAAAATTAAGTTTTATATTTTTCTTAAATCTCTCTAACCACATGGAACTTAGAGAAATAAATTTTATATTTTTCTAATTATTCTTTGAATTTTTAGAATTATTTTAGTGAGAAGGTTTGGAAAATCCATTTTTAATATTAAAAATTACATTAAACCTTTAAAATTCTATATCTTTACCTAGGGACTTAGAAAAATATTTGGTTGGTTCCTAAGTAATTAGGAAACAAAATATGACATTTTTGTGAATTTTAATCTTTTTGTGATTTTATTATTTTTTAATTATTAAAATATTCAAAATTGGGTTAAAAATGAAAATTTTAGGAAAATTTCAATTTTTTTTTTCTTAGGCTTCTCTAATCCCAGAGAGGCCTCAAAACTAATTTGGTGATTTTTTAAATGTATTTTGAGTTTTATGAATTTTTAAAGTTTAAAAGTGGCCATGTGATTTGAATAATTCATTTAGTGGGTTAAATCATTTTCAATTGATTTCAAATTCTTATTTGAGACTCCTCTACCCCTAAAGATCAGTGGAGAATTGATTTTGTGTTATTTTAAAGAGCGGTTGTTTCAAATTAATTTTATCTTAATTTTAGGGTTTTGTCCAAATTAGGATTCATTTAAACGAGTTAAGCCAAGTTACAATTTTCCTAGTGTCCTCTGGTCCAGAGATACTTCCCCTAATTTTTCTAGTATTTATTAATCAACATGCTAATTATTGGAATTAAAATACCAAAACAGACACATAAATTTGGAAAATGGATAACTTGCCATAGAGGTAGCCTCTGGCCTTGGAAAATTCACGGAATATCCCCAAAATCAGAGGCTACAAAAGCCCTATGGTCTCATGTCATGATGAATTGTGTGTGTGAGTGGAGAATTAAAATACTCAGAAAAGTATTAAATTAATTAAAAATTAAATATTTAACAAAATACTTAATTCTTTTTCTACATTAACCTCCTCTGTTCACTGAGAAAATGGGTATTTTTAGTTTATTTTTAGGATTTTTCTATGCAAAGATATACATTTTTAAAGGTTCTGTTATTTAAATAAATAAAAAATACCCTAATTTCCTACTTAACCATGCGGAGCCACCTCAACCTAGGCAGATCCGAAATTCCACGTGTCGTCTCCCCATTCGACACTGCCATCTGAGTCAGCGCGCTCTTTTCGTTCCGCGGTTCTGTCCGGCTTGATCTCCGCCGTCCATCCGATACAGGATCTATCCAACGGTGGCTGGTCATCGTCTCCGTCTGGTTCAACCCGAGAGCCATCCACCCTAAAATCTTAGAATCTCAAGCTATATTAAACCAAATCAAGTGCAGTTTGTTTCTACATGCTCTTCTAGCCTAAACGAAGCTATCCATACGGCTAAAATGCATTGAAATAAAGCCAAATAAAATGGAGAATTGCTGGAAGCTTGGGAGGAAGGAAAGTCATCGTTGCTCTTAGAGGTGAGGCCTCAATTAGAGATGCTCGACACATTCGTCGGAGTTCTAGAAGCCTATAGATTGAGTCCCTGGTCGTAGTGAAATGTCTGGATATGAAAATGACCAGACCCGATTTTGAGCTCTAGCTAATAGAGCAATTGGGTGGTTTAGAGAGGGAACTGCACTGGGGAACTCCTTCTCTTGGTGCTGGGAAGGTGTGGGTGAGTTTAATTTTATTTTAGTGGAGGTTCTGGGGATGTCCTGTTTTTAGCCTGAATTTTGACTGAGAAATTGAGCTCAGCTAGGGGGATTCAAGGCTGGAGGACAGTAGGGATGAACTTCTCTTGACTAGGAGGAGTTCTGGGAGCAGTTTGGAGGAGTTCTGTGAGTAAAAATTCAACACCTCTTTCATGGCCAAAAGGAGGGGATTTTATAGCCATGGCCGGAGAGGGAAGGTAAGGGCCAGGCAATTAGTTCCCTGGGCCGCTTAGGGTGAGGGCAGTGCAGGCAAGGTGGCTGGTGAAAGGATTGGCCACTGCCCAGGCTCAATTTTGAGTTTTCAAGGACAAGGGGGCGCTCAGGCGTGACTGTTCCGGCAGCTGGGGTGGCTGGCAAGGACAGTCAGGCGGCTGAACAGGCTAAGGAGGAGTGGAGGAGAGGCTCAGCTGCATTAATTGGGGAAGGGAGCTTGCTTAAAGGGAGACTAAAGATGTGACATGGCTTTAGCCATGTGGCTTGGTCCATTGGTCCAAAGTGATGGACCATTGGTCCATGGCTCATGGGGCTTGGTTGGATCAGGTCAAATCCACCCTAGGAGGTCTACGGTTGGCTGCGAAGGGGTTGGTTTAATCAATTTGGTTAGGTTTAATTTGGCTCATGCGTTCAATTGGGTTTACTTGGGTTTGAATTAGGATAACTTGAGTTTGGGTTTGAATTGGATCAAATTGATTGATCAATATTGTGTAAATGATTTTAAGGAAGATTTTTTCATGAAGACATGAAGTGGATTGGAGTTCATTTGGAGTTTCAATTTGAAGGTTTTGGGAGTTTTTGTTAATTTTGGTCACCATGGGTTAGGTTGGATTTATGTTTGGATAGAGTTTGATTCACGGCCAATTGATGGTTCAAAATGTTACAAATGATTGTTATGAAAGGTTTAAGATAGAAATTGGGTGGAAATTTTAGGTTTAGGGGATTCAATTTTGGGAATTAGGGGTAGGTGACAAAGTTAGGGTAAATTTGGGGATTTTATTTTCAAAGGGATTTTGAGTAGGGTTTGAGTTTAAATTGAGGGCTAATTGATGTTGTGTTTGGTGTAGGGATGTATTAGGAAGAGTTTAGAGTTGATTTTGGGAAAAAAATGAGTTGAATTGGGCTGGATTAGGGTAAATTTGGGTCATAAGGCCAAAATTAGGGCTTTAGGTTTTAAGTTGAAATTGAATTCAAATGTGAATCAAATTGGGCTTGGATTTGGTTTAAATTGGTATTGTGGATGTTGAATTAAAGTTTAGAATTGAATTTAGGCAAAATTGAGGTCAATTGGGTTGATTTGGTTTGACATTGGGTCCACTTGGGTTAAATGAGCCATGTTTGGATTTTGGGTTTAAAGTTGGTTAATTTAACAAAATTGGGCTATGGTGTAGTTTAACAAAATGAATTTAGAAATATTTGGGATTTTTTAGAATTTTTTGGGAATTTTTGGAATTTTGGGCTAAAAGGGGTATTTAGGGTATTTGGAGGTTATTTGGAGTGTTTGGGGTATTTTGGTGGATTTAAAAGGTGGGAATTGTTTTAAAATGATTCTTAGGAATTTTAGGAATTTTGGGTAATTTTTGGGAATTTTTGGATGGTTTGGTGGTTTTGGGGGCAATTTAGGTAATTTTGGGTGAGTTTAGGGACCCAATGTCAAAACCAGAAATTTTGGCAAAATGAATGGGGTTTCAAATAAGGAAGCATGAGACCATTTTAGTGGGGTTAAGATTGAGCAGAAGTGATTTGAAATGGAAGCAAGGTTTAGAAGCATGTGCCATGGACTTAGCCAAGTCCAACCACTTTGGGACCAAGTCTAGCCAAATGGTAACCACTTTATGATCCTTCACATATTGACCTTAGCCATCTTAATCAAAGATTAGTCGATTGGATTCAATAATGTGAGTTTCATAAAGGGTAGAAGACAAGGGTTCAAGGTTTGGGTTAAGTGGCTTCGGGATGTGTGTGTGTGCAAGAGAAGCTCAAGTCACCAAGGTCACCCTAAGTCCAAACAATCCTATAGGAAGTCACTATTGGTTGCCCATATGGTGGTTTTAACCTTCTAAGGTGATTTAGAGGTTTGCAACCATCCAAGTGGGGTCCCAAGAGGACTCAAGAAGTAGCTGAATTGCTAAAGGGGTGGGTCCCAATTCTAGTCCTATAGGATAGTCAAGGAGAAGCCCTATGGCTAGATCCTAAGCACTAAGAGAAAAGAAAAGACCTCACAAAAAATGAGGTCAACAAGGTGTAAGGCTATCTAGTCATTAAGTAGAAGAGTTCTAGCCTTCTATTCATTTCAAAAATGAGTGTAGATTAGCCTATTAAGGCACTTAAAAAGATTACATGAAAAGAAGTTTATGAGAACACTACTAGTAAAGATGATAATCCATACATATAAGTTTAGGAAAGTAACTAAGTTCTCCCATTTAGGTAGATCCAACTGAAGCCAACTTTTAATTAGGCAACTCCTCAAGCTTCTCCTCACTTTTTCTTTTCTTTTTCTTCTTTTTCTCTTTTCTCTTTCTTAGGGATCATTTTCAATCCCCTTTTTTTCACTTTTTTTTTCTTTTCTTTTTTTTTTATGTGAGGATTACTATATCTGGATAGCCTTTAATAATTTTGAACTTCACCATTCTCACCCTAAATTTGTAACTTACCACAATCCTTTACCTTATAGGCATTTCTTTAGCTTATTATTGATTCATCATAGAGTTCCAATCCTTTCCTTTCACATAAAGTTTTAAGATTCTTAATATTTCAAACATACAGTTTTTCTTACTTTGAATAGTTGACTATAGTCATATTCTCTTATACCAAATATCTTAGCCTACAAAATTACTTTTCATTACCAAAAACTTTCATTCAAGTCTACTAAAGTACTCAAATAAAATCAAAATACAGTTATCTGAAATTGAGCTATATCACAGGAAATCATGTTAATAATTTTAAAAATACTTTTAAATGAGAACAACTAACAGTTAATTCTTTTTCCTCCCAAACTTAAATTTTAAAATATTTTGTAATTAATTCCATAAAATGTGGCAGGAAGAAAAAGTAATTGAATTTACTAGCTACTACAACATTCTATCAAATTCATATACATGCATAATCAAGATAAAATGACTGCAGAAGAAAGTAAATCTAGCCTAAAATATGCTTGCAATAAAATCATACTAAAAGCAAGTATTCTTACTTTAAAATTTTATTTTTCTTCCTACCCCCAAACTTAATTTTTAACATATATAGAATTTAGTACATAAAATATAAGCAGGAAAAAAAACTGTTTAGAAATTCTATCTACCACAAATGTCTATCAAAAATATATTTAATTATTCATCAGAACATAACAATATGCAGCATAAAGTAAATCTAAAATAATCATGTCATAATGAAATTCACTAAATAAAAGTTTAGCTAGCACAACTGGTATCGGCATGAGAATATAAAACTATTCTTCAAGTCTTATATAAAATTGTAACACAAACACAAACACACATAATAAATGAGGTCAATTTATCCTTTAAATCATCACATCTCACTACTTACCTCCAATTTTTAACAAAATCACTAAACTAATAAATTATGTACTTTTAAATCATTTTATAGATTATAATCCCAGAGATAAGATTATCCCTGATATATTGGCTTCTAGGCACCAATCTCAGGCATCATCTAATCCTCTTAATTAAGCACCTCTCATAGTGTAAGATCATCCTAATGTAATTCATCAAATAGGTTCGCGACTCCTACCAAATGAAAGCAATGTTAGAGAAAGGAAGTAACAAAATTAAGATGGAACTGTCATTGTTTAAATTCTTGATATCACTTGTAAAACTCAAGTCCGAGTAAGACCCGAGTTGTAGTGGACTCGTCAATCCAACTATTACATGAGAACATGCAAGTCTAACCATAATAATAAGTTAAGGAATCACCTCCCTCATGACACACAAAGATCAAATCAAACCACTAACAAACCAAACATCTACCAATCAACAATCAAACTTATCAATCCATAATGACTAAAAATATCAAGTCAATCTACTCTAAAGAAAACACAATACAACACTAACAATCATGAATCCAAAGCATACTAAATCAAGACACACTGATAACTATGAGTTGCCTCCCATAAAGCGTTTAGTTTTAACGTCGCGGGCCCAACAAATGATTCCTCCTAGATCAAAATTTCAATTTCTGATCTAGGGATTCCTACAAAATCCTCAAATTTTAATTTTTCATTCAGCTCTTCCTTTTCAGATTGATTTATATCAACGTTCCTCATATTTCTTTCTAGATTCAATATTCTTCTATTGATTTTCTGAATTTGCATATTAATATCATCATTAAAATTTATAAGAAATGGATCATTATAAGATAATTTAGGATCTCCAAAATTTTGGATCGGATTCTCTCTAGATAATTTAGATTCAGAATCAAAATCTTTTATGCTACTCTTCTGTTTCAAGTTATCTTCCAATTCTTCCCCTTGGTAATTATTAAATGATAGAGGTTGTCTTTCTATATCTATCTTAGTTGAGGAAATAGGTTTTTCTAATTCCTTAGAAATTTCTTTCAATGGTCTTTTAATATCCTTATCCTCTTTTCTCAACTCAAAGTTCTTTTGAAATATATCCTCGAATTATCTTCCAAGTCTTAGTTCGATATCTTTATCTTGTTCATCATTCAATTCAGGTTTTTCTTGTGATTGAGTCGAATCTAAAGATATAAAGACTGATGGTGTAGATGAATTCCCTAAATATGTAAGCTTTAAAAACTTATGGGTTACATCCATCTTAAGTTCATGAGATTTTTCAACAAATGGAATTACAAGTTCACTATTTTTGGTAGCATCCATCATTTCACACATCTCCTGAACATACATACAGTCTTTTTTAGATAACATTTTCAACTCATCATGAATGTCCATTTTGATCTCATTAGTTAACTTACTTTCAAATCTATTTTTTGGAAATGGTCTTTACTTAAATAATCAATTCATCCATCAAAAAATAATCATCATCTTTTCTCTCAGCTAGATCATTATTATTCTCTTTAGGTTTGATCTCAGTGTTGCTAAGAAGTGTTCCATTGGGTCTATTGCTAAGTGAATTAGCAATTTGTCCCAGTTGATTATTTATGTGTCTAATCACAATATTTTGATTTTGTAACTAGTTTCCAATTGCAATACCACTCATTCTACAGATATATTCTTATCCTCAAATTGTTGATCATTATTAGGTCAGTGGATATGAAGGTCTATAGCTTGTGTTACCCTGACTATTCTAACTTCCATTAGGATTTGCATGATTCTTTTCCCATTGTTGGCTTCCACCCCCAGTAGTATGATTTCAGTTAAAATTAGGATGGTTCTTTCAACATGGGTTGTAAAAGTTAAAATATGGGTTGTTTATGGTATTTAAAGTCTCTTATAATAAGTTGGAATCAATCATACACCCTAATGAACTTTCCTCACTTACAGCAGTAAATTGAGGCTTGTTCATTCTAAATTGGTCCAACCTCCTTGATATTGCAGCAAACTGAGATGCAAGAATTGCAATTGCATCTGTATCATGAACACTAGCTGCATCTTTAGGATTTACCCTTGCAGAGGGTCATTGACATTTATTTGTAGCCATTTCTTCAATTAATGCATACACTTTATCAAATGATTTTGACATTAATGAACCACCAACAATAGTATCAATAATAATCCTAAGGGATCATACTAACCCATTATAAAAATTTTGAATGATTAACCAATCTAGCAGAGCATGATGTGGACACTTTCTTAGGATTTCCTTAAATCTTTCCCAGGCTTCATATATTGATTCCCCTTCATACTGACAAAATGAGATAATATCATTTCTAAGTTTAGTAGTCCTTAAAGGTGGAAAATACTTAGCTAGGAATTTCTGAGTTAACACCTCCCAATTTTTATTAGAACTAGGTGCTAATGAGTATAACCACATTTTAGCCTTATCCCTTAGTGAGAAAAACAAAGCCTTAGCCTAATAACATCGTCTAACATGCCGTTATAACGAAATGTAGCACAAAGTTCTAGAAAACTAGATAAGTGTAAATATTAATCTTCCAAAGGAGTTCCCTCAAACTGGTTGTTCTGCATTGTTTGGATAATCACTAGATTTAGTTCAAAAGAGTTAGCTTCTACGACAGGGTTTTGTATACTTGAGTGAATTACATCTATCGTAGGATTTACATAATCCCTCAATGATTTATGATGATTTTTCAAGTTATTATTTTGAATGTTTTCCATTTCCATTTCTAGTTTTTTAGGTCCTTTCTATTTTTTTATTTTCTTCCATTTTTCAAACTCGGAACCATAAGGCAAAAGTCCTACAAATCCTTTATTTTGCATACATAACACAAAAAAACAATACATTAACAATAAAGCAAAAAACAAAAAATATATTTAAAAAAACAAAACATTTTCACAAACACCTTATTTTTCACACAAATAGTTTTTTCACAACACTTTTTCATACCAAAACACTTTTCATACAAAAAAATATTTATGACACTAAAGTTTTTCAAATATAAGCCTAATTATTTCAACTAAAATTCTCCTAAAATTCATACCGAAGCTTCCCCGGCAACAGCGCCAAAAACTTGATGTGACTTTTTTATATGCAAGAATTTATGAACCCAAATTTATATATTTATAATGATTTTTTAAAGTCACAATTTAAAACACTAGTATACGTATTACTGAAGTAATACAAGGCTATAGTGGAGTCCCATTTATCGATCCCACGGTGAAGCGAGGTAAGAGGTCCTTAGTCAAATTATAGTCTACTACTATTAGACTTTAGTTTGGAAGGTCGATATAAGTGGTTTTTTTTAACAACTAGTCTTAAAGATAAATCTTAATTTTAAAATAACTAATAACTACTCCTAAAGGAAAATATTACTTCTAAAGATAACCTTTCTAGATGAGTTGCTTTGGTGAATTTTGAGATAATAAAATCTACTATTCTTATGTAGTGAATTGAAAAATATAAAGGAATGAGATGCATTAAATATTGTATGTGCAAAATAGGAGCAATCATATTCTTTACTCTCTTCCGAGTGCATAAAGAACATTGGCTAATCCTAGGTTTAGTCCCCAAATCCGTTGTTAGACTGGGAGGATACTGGCTCTCACTACAGAGCTCCCATTTCCCTTCTCCTGAAGGCTAACTCTCGCTTTTGTTTCCAAACACTAAGACCAAATTGGGGATTTTAGTTTGTCACCCTAAAATCTCCAAATATACGCCCATTAAAGTATATTTTCCTATTTATTTTCACTCAACCCCCATAAGCTTCACCATCCATGGAATTTGAATATGGTTCCACTTTGTTGAGAATTACACCACCCTCTCAGGTCATAATGCAATTACAACGATTTTTAACAATACAACAAGCTCTATTTGTAATGTAAATGAAGCGCAAGTAAAACCATCACATTTATAATTAAAACAATTTCTAACATGCATCACAATATCCTAAACATGAATCCTACTCATTGCAAAAGAAAAGTAAAAGGAAAATAATGACATAATCTTCTCATGCCACTATTTCCTAAGAAGAAAGAGTAAGAGAAAGACATCACACGAAGAAAACACAACAGAAAACCTCATTTCAAAGCAAATCTACAAAATAAGTGTTTACAACATTATAAGATAATGAAAAACACACTACTTAGCTTTTTCCCCTTGAAAGAAAGATGAAAATCTCTCCCATAAAATCTCCTACTGATCCATGTAATGCTAGAATAACTCTTACAAATTCTCTCAAATTCCCTCACCAATCTCTCCAAAAAGGTAGAAATCTACATTTCTACTCCTATTCTAAGATGTTTAAACATTCTCCACGTTTTTCCTAACATCTACTGATGTGATGCGACTTTAAATATGCTTTAAAATACATGAATTTGATACCACTTTTTAGA
This sequence comes from Papilionanthe hookeriana x Papilionanthe teres, assembly GCA_022702705.1. Lineage (NCBI taxonomy): Eukaryota > Viridiplantae > Streptophyta > Magnoliopsida > Asparagales > Orchidaceae > Papilionanthe > Papilionanthe hookeriana x Papilionanthe teres. The sequence goes on from CM040427.1 coordinate 104,368,353, forward strand.
AGATTTAATTCCTGACAAATGGCTTCAAAAACTTGATGTGCGAGGTTTACTTTTATTATTTTATTAGATTTAATTATTGTAAAAGTCACAATTTTAAATGCAAGTATACATATCGTTCAAGTAATACAGGGCTCTAGTGGAGTCCTAGTTATCGATCCCACAGGGTTAATAAAAATAAAAACTAAAAATATATAAGTAATATTTTGAAATTTTCTTATGCAAATTATATATACCTTATATATATATATATATATATATATATATATATATATATATATTCAAATTTAATTAACTAATAAGTTTTACTAAAAGAAAGTAAACAATAAGCAGGAAAGTAAAGTAAACAGTAATTAAAATTCAATGCAATTATAAAAACGACATTCTCCTTTTTCAACTAATCCACGAATTACAGATTACTTATCTTTTGTAGGGAATTAAGATTATAGTACTGTGCCAAATAGAAGCATTCCTATTCTTTACCCTTTGGTCCATGTGCAAAGAACATTGACTAATCTATAGTTAGGCTCAGGATGTGTTATTAGTAGAATGGGTTAATCTAGGCTCACACTACAAGATGTCCAAGGGTGGTTATGGTCGGCCCTACCAGTGACCCGTTACCTTTCTAAAAACCAAATTTTTAGAATTTAGTCTGTCACTCTAAAAACTAATTAATTTTACGCCCAATGAATAATATCTTCCTATTTATTTGCACTTCACCTTAAACAATCCGTGTATAGCCTGTGATTACCTAAGGATTCATGTGATATCTACTAGTTAAGAATTTATCTCCGGATAGGTCTCAAATTTCTTCAACAGGTTTTACAAATTAAATGGCCAATTTAAAAAGTAAACTAAGATTAGGTATTAATATCATCACAATAATTTAAAATATTTTATATTTAATTCTCCTATGAAATTTAATTAATTTATAATCTTTTCATAGTTGAAAGGAGAAAGATAACTAACTACTCAGAACTCATTAAAATACCACAACAAAACATATTTATAAAACTTTGAACCAAAGTACAAATACTTATCTAAAGTGTTTCTTCAAGAGCTCCGCTGACTTCTACTGACTCCAACACAATGATGAAAGACTCCAACAGCAATTACACACAATAAACACTCAAAATAAACTCACTAGCTACAAAATAAAGTGGCACCCTAAGTATGGAAGAGACTAAAATAGGCTAAAATGGGTATGTGTACTAAGAGGGGGTGGGTTTAGTGCGATTTTCTCTGTAGAATGGGCTCCTATTTATAGAGCTCTGAATTTGACCAGGGGTTGCTTAAGGCACCTCTTCAAAATTTGTCCAAATTTAATGTATCTTCTAGAAGGTAACCGTCGCGCCTAGGCGCCGGACTCCGTGACCAGGTCGTTTGCACCTCTTCACTTTGGGTCGCACCTCTTCGCGAACTAGATCGTTTCCTTGTGTCCAAATACATTGTATCACATGTCCTATATATTAGGAGTAACTTCCAATCTTCTAGAAGCTCTAATAACCGCTTAACACCGTCAAAATAACTGCCTAAAGTCATCAAAAAAACTTAACAACATCTTTATCGAACTAACGCTTAGGCGCCGGACTCTGGCGCCTAGGCGCCAGGCCAATAATTCCAAAAATTGCTCCATAAGCTCCATTTTTGCTCTTTTTTGCTCCTTTTTTCCTTCTTGGACTCTTTTTAATCATCTACATTCAAAAACATGAAAATACTTTTCATTAAAGCATAATATCCTTAAGAATTGAATCATAAATAAGGCATAAAAATGGGTATTTTTAAGTAGATCATCTACCTACCTTTTTTTTGCTTCAAATTTGCTTTAAAGTAGTGTAGGGAAAAATTTCCCAAGAGATGCTTGAGGAAACCTTCCAAAAAGCATCCAGATTCGATGTATATGGCCCATAACCACTTCTGGCGCGGTCTGGCGCTGTTTGGGCAATGTTTAACACTATTTTCCATGAAATTTTCATCGTTTTCTATCTTCTGGTGTGGTCCGGCGCTGGATAGGGTGCCGGACCGCGCTAGTACTGTGTAGCTCCACTGTTTTGCTCTGTTTCGCTCCGTATCAGCTCTGATCCCGTTTCAGTTGCATTGTGTTCTGACCCGACCGCAAATAACGCAATAATATTCGCTTCCAAAAGATGGCCAAAAGCTTGACCCAATTTATAAATAGTGGCTAGTGTATAAAATCAAAATGATGTAAATTTTTAGAAAATATTTTTTTTTAGACACTAGGGGTACTACGCAAGTATACGTATCATTTCGAAGTAATATAGGGTTTTCTTTAATAACCCCGATATCGATCCCACGGGGAAAAATTATAGTAATAAATTTTCTAAATATTATATTTCTAAAATATCTTTTTATCCTCTAAATTAACTATAAATTACTATTAATTTACTAGATGCAAATAAAGAAAACAATAATAAAATGATTTATGAAAACTATAAAATAAACAACTTTCTTTCCTTCTATTAATCTAAGATTTTTAAGATAATTTAATATTTGTTGGAGAATTTGCTTTATGGTATTGTGCCAAATAAAAGCATTCCTATTCTTTACCCTTTGATCCAGGCGCAAAGAACATTGGCTAATTTACAAAATAGGTCCGGATGTATTGTTAGTAGAATGGGTTAATCTAGGCTCACACTTCTAGATGTCCAAGGGTGGCTATGGTCGGCCCTACTGGTGACCCTTTCCTAATCTATAAATCAAATTATAAGAATTTAGTCTGTCACTCTAAAAACTTATCAATTCTACGCCCTTTAAATCTGATCTTCCTATTTATTTGCACTTCACCTTGAATAGCACGCACATGGCCTTCGACTACCAAGGATTCATGTGACACTTACAAGTTAAGAGTTCTTCTCCTTCAAGGTCTCAAAACTCTTCAACAGGTTTTAACAATTTAAATGACCAATTTAAAAAGTAAAGTAAGATCAGGTATTAATGTCATCACAATGTTTTGAAAATATTTTGAATTTCAATTCTCCATCGAATCTTTATATTATCTTATCTATCTCTTCATAATTGAAGGAAGAAAGTAAACTAGCTACTCAGAACACATTGAAAATAAACAGAAAACATAATAAATAAACTTTGAATCAAATGTAAAATACTTATCTCAAATATTCCTTCTACGGACCTTCGATTCCTACCGACTCCACGAGTGTAATGAACTCCAGATGCAACAACTTGAAAATAAACTCACTAAACAAAACAAAAGTTGGCCCTAAATTTCTCTCTCTATTTCTCTCTCTAAGGATGAGAGGTCCTAAAGTGGATAAGAGAAAGGGTTACAATGGGAGGGGCACGTTTTCTAAAGAAATGGACCCCTATTTATAGGCTTCAAGGGTTGCCTTGAGGCACCTCTTCAAAACATGTCCACATTCAATGAATCTTCTAGAAGGTCGGTCTGGCGCCTAGGCGCCGGAATCTGGCGCCTAGGCGCCGGACACCGCTTCCAGTTCCTCGCACCTCTTCACTTTGGCTCGCACCTCTTAGCTTTTAAAACCGTTTTGGAGCGTCCAAATGCAATGTATCACATGTCCTATTATCAAGGAACAACTGCCAGTCTTCTAGAATGTCCAATAACTACTCACTCCGTCAAAATAACTGATCAAACATTGTCAGAAACTTGATAGTTTTTGTATCGAGTCTGACGCTTAGGCGCCAGCTTCTAGCGCCTAGGCGCCAGACCATAATTTTTTATACCTTTTGTATTTTGCTCCATTTTTGCTCCTTTTTGCTTCTTTTTCCTTTTTGGACCTTTTTACATCACCTACATCCAAAAACACAGAAAAAATACCTCTTATTAAAGTATAATATCCTTAATTGATAAGAATTAAGACATAAAGAAATAGGTATTTTCTTATAGATCAAAATCCCCCAAACTTAAATGTTACTTGTCCTCAAGTAACTCTTTCTACTATATAAAATATATAACCTTTGGAATAAAAGATAAATATTTGAGATTCCTTATAATTTTTGATTTTATAAAGTCTTTAGTAAATTATTAACCCAATTTCACTAACTAGGTTTAATTTTAAGAATTTAGAGAATATTTAACTACCAAATCATAAGATTTCAAACTTTCCATCCATTTTGAAAATAATAGAAGTCTATTATATTAAGCTTTCATAGATTATTTACAAGAAAAAGATCTTCTTGAAAAATCTTTTCTAAATAAATATTTATGTATAAAAATTAAGTAAAGTATGTAACTAGTTTTCTCCCTATAAGATAATTCAAGTGAAGCCAATTTTTTATTAGGCATTTCCTCAAGCTTCTCCTCTTTTATATATATATATATATATATATATATATATATATATATATATATATATATATATATATATATATATATATATATATATATATATGATTACTATATCTGGATAGCTTTGTTAATGTTTTAAACTTCACTATCCTTAACTTGTATTTTCAAAACTTATACATTTCCACTTAATTATTATAACATAAATAAGAATTTAAAAAGATTTCCAATATTTTCTTTTTCAAGTGATAATTTTTTATTACTTAATATTTCTAAAATCTATTATTTCTATCATGAATAGAAAAATTCTTTATCTTATTCTTCTTTAAGTTAAATAATTCTATTCTTAAAGTCAATCAAAGTTAGTAAAATTTTGGTTAATTTTCACTAAATTGTTTATAATTTCAAAAATAAAAGTGATCTCAAATAAATTCTTCATTCCTTAAGTTATGTTAAAAAGTTTTTTTTTATGAAAATACTAATTCTTTAAGGACAAATAAAATTTAATTTTGAATGGATTTTCCCTTCCCCCAAACTTAAATTTTGGTATTCTATGATAATTTGAAAGTATGAGAGAAAGAAAATCATAAGAATTTTTATAAGTATGTGAAAACAATCATAAAAAGAAAAATTACTTCTACTCATGCTTTTATGAATAATTAAAAAAAAAATTTAAGCATGTATAAAAAGTAAGCAGGCGTTTAGATTTTGGAGCCATCTAAACGTGAAAGAAAACAAGAACAAATTTAGGAATCAAAGATTTAAACTCTTTTTAAGTTTATAAAACTTAAAATAAGTTTAAAAATCCAAAGAAATTACTAAGAATAAAAAAATTTCTTTCAAAATTTCAGTTTTTAGGAAAACTGGGAAAATATATGGTGAAAATCGAAAATAAATGGTTTAAAGTGTAGATCTGACCTTGAGACGAAGAAATTGAGTAGTTTCGCGCTCAAATCCTTGATGTTTTGACCTAAAAATGGATATAGAGGATGTATTTTCGTGAAAATGGGGAAGAAGATGAAGCTTAGGCGTCAAAAATGGCTTTTGGGGGTTATTTAAGTAAATTCTCGGGTACAGGCCGAACTGGCGCTTAGGCGCCGAATTCTGGAGGCTAGGCGCCAGAATCGCCTTTCACAAAAATTTTTTTAAAAATTTAATTTTCCACCAAAATTCATAAATTCAACTTCCAATTACTCACATTAGAGTAGGGCTTCAATTTCTAACTTCCACATCATTTTTCAAAAATTTATAAAATTTAAATATTAAATCCACCAATCAAACATAAGGTTTCAATCAAACTCACTAATTTCCATTTAAAACCTTCAATATTGACTCAATACATTCCAGATAAGTACTATATTTGATTCAATTTCCTAATACACACTTAAACATAACAATTTCCAAGCAAAAACAACACACTTTGAACATGAAAGCAAATACACAAACACAATCGATTCTCTAAATCGATACATTGACTCAAAAAACCATAATAACTATCTCATTACCAGAATATTCTAATCTTCACAAGTAAAATTGTGTATTCCACCTGGAAAGAACACTAACACTCTCGGGAAATCCGTAGCCGTCTTTTCGTCAATCCACTTGTTTTTCGTATACATTTCAACTTGAGCATCTTGATAAGCCGCAAAATGATCAAATTGAAGTTTCATTTGCCATTCTAGATGTTCAACTTGATGAAACAACTCATGAAGGCGATCTCCAATGTTTTTAAAATCAGTTTCAAACTTATCCAAATGACTAGAAATTTTCTCCAAACTTACAGCGATGAAACCATTGAAGTAGGGTTGAGGATCCTTTGAGAACTTGTCCCTAGCCTCTTCTCCATGATTTCTTCTTTCCATTTCTTCAAAATTTCTCAAATCTCTCAAGAATGAAGTGCAAGGGACGTAATTCTGATTGTTTGATGGTTAGGGAAGAAGATTGGTTAATTTAAAGGGGAAAATCGTGTGAAAAACTGAAAATTTTCGGTTTTTGCACGACCCAGTAACCGCGGCGCTTAGGCGCCAAATCTGGCGCCTAGGCGCCGGACCTATTGATACATAGCATGATTCTGGCGCTTAGGCGCTGAATTCTGGCGCCTAGGCGCCAGAACTATGTTCAACTCCGTTTTGCCTAATCGTCAAATTTCAAAATTTCATTCTCCAAGATAGGTATATTATACTCGTAAGAGTAATTTAGACTCAAATACAATCAAAATGAAGGTTAACTTGATCTCCTTTTTTACTTATATTCAGAATAGAGTGATCCAATTCTTAAATCTTACACACTTCAAAATAATTTTCATCCAAAGTCAACAAAGACTTATGAGCATCAAATTTTTCTAAAGTAATATAAAATTAATCAAGATCGAGGCATAACCTTACCTTAAAAACATAAAAACATTCAAAACACAAGATAATTATGGGTTGCCTCCGACAAAGCGCTTGGTTTAATGTCGTCAGCCCGACTTAAGTAAATCCTTAATCAGGTTGACTCAATTCATAAGCCTCTTTATAAATCTTTTTAATATCTCTCAAATAAGGCTTCAATCTTACTCCATTTACTTTAAAAATTTTTCCTGTTTTGGGATCTTTAATATCTACAGCTCCATAATGGTATACTTTCTCAACTAAATAGGGTCCAATCCATTTAGATCTTAATTTTCCAGGAAAAAGTCTTAAACGAGAATTAAACAGTAATACTTTTTGTCCAGGTTCAAAAATTTTTCTTGAAATTTTCTTATCACACAACATCTTCATTTTCTCTTTATAAATCCTCGCATTTTCATATGCTTCATTTCTTATTTCTTCCATCTCATTTAATTGCAATAATCATTTTTCTCCTGCTTTATTCAAATTAAAATTGAACTCCTTTATCGCCCAATAAGCTTTATGTTCAAGTTCTACAGGTAAGTGACAATGTTTACCATAAATTAACCGGTAAGGTGACATTCCGATTGGTGTCTTATAAGCTGTTCTATAAGCCCATAATGCAGAATCAAGTCTTTCAACCCAATCAGTTCTTTTAGGATTAATAGTCATCTCTAAAATTATTTTAATTTCTCTGTTTGATACTTCAGCCATTCCACTAGTTTGTGGGTGATAAGCAGTTGCAATTCTATGTTTGATTCCAAATTTTTGCAATAATGATTGAATTCTTATATTCCTGAAATGACTTCCACCATCCGTGATAATTACCTTAGGCATTCCAAATCTTGAGAATATCATTTTCTTTAAAAATTTAGAAACACTTTTGGAATCACAGCTTGGTAAAGCAACAACTTCAATCCACTTTGAAACATAATCAACTGCTAATAAAATATAAATTTTTCCAAATGATGGTACAAATGGTCCCATAAAGCCTAAACCCCATATATCAAAAATTTCAACTTCTAATATATAGTTTAAAGGCATTTCATTCTTCCTAGATATATTTCCCATCCTTTGACATCGATCACATGTTTTCACATATTGTCTCACATCTTTAAATAAGGTAGGCCAATAAAATCTAGAATTTAAAATTTTAAATGCAGTTTTATCTATGCCAAAGTGTTCTCCAAAATTGGAATCATGACATTTTTGAATAATAGCAAAAGTTTCCTCATACGGTACACATCTTCGAATCATAGAATCTCTTCCAATTTTAAATAAATGAGGTTCTTCCCAAATATATGATTTAGCACCATATTTAAATTTCTTAATAAATTTGTTATCCAAGTCATAAGGCAAAATATTGCTAACTAAATAATTAACAATATCAGCATACCAAGGTGTTTTGTATTTTTGAATAACATATAAAGATTCATCAGGGAATTTCTCATTTATATTTTCTTCCGAAATAATATCATTTTTAATTCTAGACAAATGATCAACAATTTGGTTTTCAGTTCCTTTTCTATCTACTATTTCAAAATCAAATTCTTGTAGAAGTAAAACCCATCTTATAAGTCTAGGTTTAGAATCCTTCTTAGATAATAGATATTTAATAACAGAATGATCAGTATGAACTACGCATTTAGTACCAAGAAGATAAGGTCTAAATTTATCGAAGGCATATACTTATAGCTAGAAGCTTTTTCTCGGTGGTAGTGTAATTTCCTTGTGTTTCGGTGAGAGTTTTACTAGCATAATATACAACTTTGAAAAATTTCTCATATTTTTGTCCTAATACAGCTCCAATTGCAAAATCACTTGCATCACACATTAATTCAAAAGATTTATTCCAATCAGGTGCAACAATGATAGGTGCAGTTATTAATTTTTCTTTTAGAATATTAAAAGCATTAAAAAATTCTTTATTAAATTCAAATTTTGCATCTTTTTCTAATAAATGACAAAGAGGTTTAGCAATTTTAGAAAAATCTTTTATGTATCTTCTATAAAATCCAGCATGACCTAGAAAACTTCTCACATCAGAAACAGTAGTAGGTGGTTGCAATTCGACAATAATTTTCACTTTTGCTTGATCTACTTCCATCCCTTTTTGTGAAACTTCGTGACCAAGTACAATGCCTTCTGTAACCATGAATTGACATTTTTCCCAGTTAAGAACTAAATTTGTTTCTTCCCATCTTTTCAGAACTTTGGCTATGTTTTCCAAACAAGATTCAAAAGAAGTTCCAAAGACTGAAAAATCATCCATGAATATTTCAATTCCTTTGTCAATCAAATCACAAAATATTGACATCATACATCTTTGAAAAGTTGCAGGTGCATTACATAAACCAAAAGGCATTCTTCTAAAAGCAAATGTTCCATAAGGACTTGTAATTGTTGTCTTTTCTTGGTCCTCAGGAGCAATAAGTAATTGATGATAACCAGAATATCCATCCAGAAAATAGAAATATGAGTGTCAAGCTAATTTATCGAGCATTTTATCCAAGAAAGGTAAAGGAAAATGATTCTTTCTAGTGGCTTTATTTAGTTTCCTATTGTCAATACAAATTCGTCGTCCAGTAACTTGTCTTGTAGGAATTAGTTCATTTTTATCATTAACAATGACAGTTACACCTCCTTTCTTCGGAACACAATGAATAGGACTTACCCATTGACTATCCGAAATAGGATAAATAATACCAGCATCTAACCACTTAATAATTTCTTTTTTAACAACCTCTTTCATAATAGGATTTAATCTTCTTTGCGATTCTATAGTAGGTTTAAAATTTTCTTCGATTAAGATTCTATGCATGCAAATGGAAGGGCTTATTCCTCTTATATCAGCAATCGTCCAACCAAAAGCTTTCTTATAATTCTTTAACACACCTAGTAATTTTTCTTCTTGATCCTTACTCAGTTCAGAAGAAATAATAACAGGTAAAGTTAATGAATTTCCAAGAAACACATATTTTAAATGGGAAGGTAACATTTTTAATTCCAGTTTAGGGGCTCTTTTAATTGATGGTAAAAGTATATCATTTTGAGTTATGTCTAAAGTTTCCCAATTATCTTTAATAAAATGAGTCTCTTCTTCTTCTACTTCTTCATTTTCATCAATTAAAAATTCAAATTTTTCTTCAGAAATGACTTTACATTTTTCTTGATAATGTTTTTTAATTAAATAATCAATTATATCCATTCGATAACATTTCTCTTTATCAGGGTACTTCATTGATTTAAGAACATTGAATTTAATTTCTTGATCATTAACTCTCATGGTTAATTCTCCTTTTTGCACATCAATCTGTTGACCTCATTTTTGATGAGGTCTTCTCTTCTTCTCTTTAGTACTTAGGATCTAGCCTTAGGCTTTTCCTTTGACTGTCCTAGAGGATTAGAATTAGGACCCCACCACTTAGAAATTCAAACCACTTCTTAACTCCCTGCAAACTCCACTAACTTGATTGTAGACCCCTAATCCCTAGAGGGTTGAAATCAAATGTGGAAGTTTAAAGGATGAGTTCCTATAGGACTCTTTGGCCTTAGGGCCGCCTACAGGTGGCACGGTCGCAGTGAGGGCTGACTTACACACACACTACACTTATACACTACACTTTCACACACCTCCTAAAACCACACCCATACCCAACTTGACCTCCTGACTCATGAAGGTGATTCACATGGATGGTCCTTAACCCCTAAGCCCTTGGATAAGAGGGTTAGGAACAACATAGTGAATGCCTCAAATGAGTCCCTTCATGGCTCATGTGGGCTTGATATGGCTTCATGGCTTAACCAAAATAATTTCATTTCACTTACATTTACCCAATCTTCAATTTTCTAAATTTTCAATTTTTGACCCCCGGGACCCCAGACCCGCCTAGCCTACCCAAAACCCTTGAAATTACCCAAATTTTCCAAAATTCTCCAAAATCACCCCAATCAAAATCAATACTAAACATTCTCCCCCCACTCAAATTGACCATTTTTACCCAAAATACCCAAAATTCCAAAAAATACCCCCAATACCCTCCAAATTACCAAAATGCCCCTCTTGACCCAAAAATCCAAAAAATTCCAAAAATTCCCAGAAAATTCCAGAAAATCCCAAATATTCCCAATTTCATTTTGTTGAACTACACCATAGGCCAATTTTGTCCATTTACCCCACTTTTGTCAAAAATCCCCAATTTGACCCATTTTAACCCAAAGTGAACCCAATGTCAAACCAAACCAACCCAATTGACCAAAATTCTGGTCCAATTCAATTCTAAACTTCAATTCAACATCCCCAACACCAATCTAGACCAAATCTAAGCCCAATTTGATTGAAATTTGAATCCAATTTCACTTTTGACCTCAAAGCCCAATTTGGACCCATGACCCAAACCTAGCCCAAACCAAACCAATTTAACTCCAATTAATCCCAAATCATTTCTAAACCTTCCCTAACATCCCCACAAACAAAACACTAACATGATTTGTCCAAAATTTGGATCCAAACCCCACTCAAATTCAACCTAAAACCAAAAGGCCCAATTTTGACCTAAATCCGACCCTAACCCGAATGAGCCCAAATCCCAAAGTCAAAATCCAACCAAAGTTGGAACCTCTTTCAAACACTCCCATAAACATTTCCCAACATAAATTTCACATCAATTTCAACCTTAGCCCAACATTGGCCCAAATTAGCCCAATTTGACCTACATAGGCCCATTTATCAAATCAACTCAAATTCAACCCAATTCAAGCCCAAACCACCTCAAATTTATTGCAAATCACTCATGAAACATCCCTAAACCAAACCCAACAATTATTTGGCCCAAGCCTTTACCAAATTTTCATCCTAAAGTTCATTTTAAAATCCAAAAGCCCACTTCCCTAAACCATTTTAAAAGCCCATCTTCACTAAATTTTAAAGGCCCAAAATTCATACAAAGCCCATATGACACTCTTCTTCATCATGACTTCAATTAAAACCATCCCTAAAGTTCCAATCAAATATAAATTTATTCTAAATCAAGCTTCATGTTAACCTCTCATACATTTATCAAAAATGTCAAAATCCATTTTCATATAAGTAAGCCAAGCTATGTGCGAAGCCATAGTGCAAGCCATGAAGCCATGCATGAGCCCCATAGGAGCCATGAGAGCCATGGAATCCACTTTCCACCTCACCAAACCATTAATGGCAAGAGAGGGGATCTCTTTCTTAAACCTTTTTTAAGCCCTTTTTACCTTAAACATGATACACTTTAAACCATACTTTGCCACCTAATCCTTGATGTGGACTTCACTACCTTTGGTAGGTTGACTCACATGATCCTCCCAGCCCAAAACCAGAGCTTGGAAGGGTGCACCAAACCAAAAATGGTGGGTTGACCCATTTGGACCCAAAATGAGCCTCTCCCCATACCATTTTAATCCAAGCCCTTTACACATGTCCATGGCCGATTTCCTACACTAAACCCTAGCCACGACCCACTCGAACAAGATGGTGACCGGTGCACAGCCGGCCGACCAGGCCGCCGGAAAACACCATGGCCGAGACATGGGCAGGAGCTAAACATTGAAATTCCACCTTGCTTGAGCTGCCCCATGCCCAATGGCCACCATGGCTCGTTCTTCCCTTGGCTAGCAGTGATCCCAAGCCTTGAACCCCACGGGAGGCCCTCCACCCTCTCCTATTTAAACACCACCCCCTCTCGGCCATGGGAGGTGCTTGAACCAACCTTAAGGAAACTCGCCAAAATCATTCCGGACCACTCTCTACACATAGAGCATTTGATTCCCATCTGGATTCCGGCCCAATTCCCTCAGGTCGAGCTCGATTTTGAGTTCAAATTTCAGCACAAAACCATGACACTTCTTCACAGTGGACCAATCCCCAAATTGATTGATCCTACACCTTCACCAGACCAAGGGAAGAAGTCCACCAGCAAAAGCCCCCTCTCCAGGCCACCCATCTGTTCCAGACTCCAAGCTTTGTGATCGGGCTTGGTTGAAATCATACCTAGACAATTCACCAGGCCAAGGGACTTCATCTGGAGCTTGCTTGGACGCAATCGAAGGTGACACAACCCTCAGATTGAAGCCACACTTCTTTGAGCAAAGGTATGAGCTAACTCTTTATCCCGAGCTTACGGAGATTCTCCATTTCAAATGCCTTAATTTCGATGCATGATCACCGTATAGATGTATTCGTCTCTTGAGACGAATCCATGCAAAGCACAAGAACACGAAAATCCGTTAAGTATTGAGTGAGATATTAGGGATTTAGTGTGGACGGTTCTCGGGTTAGGAGGCTTGGGGATGATGAACGGATGCCGTTCATTTAATACACGCGCGGACGGACGGCCAGGATCGCGCCGGATGAGGAGACGGAACGATACAGCGGGCCCCCGGAGCGCTGAGTTGGACGGCGGCGCCGAATCAGAAGACGACACGCGGCGTTTCGGAGATGCCTAGCTTGAGTTGGCGCCGCGTGGATAAGTAGAAAAATAGGTTATTTTTCTATTTATTTAATTCCCTAAACTTCAAAAATGCATAACTTTGTGTAGAAAAATCAGAAAAATAAAATAAAAATACCCTCTTGCTCAGTGAACAGAGGAGAATAATGTGGAAAAGAAATCATTCAATTTCATTGAGTATTTGATTTTTAATAATTTATTTACTCTCTGCACATTTTCAATTCTCCATGCATGTATACAATTCACCATGGCATGAGACCATAGGGCTTTTGAAGCCTCTGAATTTGGGAACATTCTCTGAATTTTCCAAAGTCAGAGACCATCCCTATGAAGAGTTATTGATTTTTCAACTCTAGGTTGCTAGTTTGAGTATTTTAATTCCAATAATTAGCATATTGTGAAATAAATTCTAGAAAAATTTGGTGATGTTTATTATGACTAAAGGACCCTAGGAAAAATAGGTTTTGAGTTAATTCACTTGGAATAACCCTAATTGGCTTAAACACCCAAAATGGAGTTTTAATTAATTAGAGCTAATCATACATCAAATTGACTTGAAATTAATTCTCCACTGACCTTTAGGATTAGAGGAATCCACTATAAAAGTTTGAAGTCAATTGGACTTGGTTAGCCCTATCAAATGGGTTGATTAAGCCATTTAGCCAAAATTAAACTTAAAAAATTCATAACTTTCAAAATACTTTTCAAAAATTCACCAAATTGGTTTTGGAGCCTCTCTGATATCAGGGGAATTTAAGAAAATTAAAATTGCAATTTTCTAAAAAAGTTGATTTTTTGCATTATTTTAATATTTTTAATAATTAAAAAATAATGAAAATCACAAAAATAATAAAATTCACCAAAATGTCACATTTTGAATTTTAATCACATAGGAACAAACCCCATATTTTTATTAGGTCTCTATGATGAGTTATTAAATTTTAAAGCCCTAGGGTAATTTTAAAATAAAAAAAATGTATTTTCTAGCATTTCCACTAAAACAATTATAATAAATCAAAGAAAAATAAGAAAATTATAAAAATTAGTTCTCTGATTTCCTTGATATCAGATAGATTTTTGAAAAATATAAAATTCATTTTTCAACCTTTATTTTATTTTTAAATTAATTAATACTCCAAAACTCAAAATAATTATAATAAAAAGAATGTAATTCAAAAAATCACCAAAATTGGTCCAAGTGGTCCTCTGGTCATTAGGAATGTCCCATAATTTTCTTAAGGACAGAAACTTCCCCTTGTTCATATTATTAAATTTTCCTTGGAAATCCCTATTTTCCACCAAAAATAATTACATAAATAAATTAAATACAGAAAAATCACATTTTTTCCTCCAATGTCTTTATTGACATATGAGTGAAGTCACATAAAAATTTCAAATTCATTTAAGCTCAATTTAGTGAGTTATGAAATTATTAAACTTGAAGGGCAAAATGGTAATTAAAATTTTAACCCTTAATTAAAACTTTAGGCTTAATAAAATGAAAAAGTAAAATATTTGATCTTAATCTGATTTGGATGATTGAAATTTAAATAATTAAAGGGTAGAAACCTACTAAACAATTTAAAAATAATTAAAATAAACCTTAATCAAATAATTAATTAAATTTGGAAGAATAATAAATTTGGAATTTTTAAAATAGGGATGTCATTAGGAAGAGATTTATTCTTTAATTTAAGAATCCATAAATTAATCATCTCAATAATATTTAATTCCTAATTAAAATGATAATCCAAATTTAAAATTTAAAATGCTAAAAGACTTAATCATTAAATTAAATTAAAGTTAAATTATTTAAATTAAATCCTTTTAAAATTTCAATTAAATTAATACTTTAACAATTAAAATTAAATCATCTTTAAAACATAAAAAATAAAATATTAAATTAAAATTAAAAATAAAATTAAATTAAAATTTAAATTAAAAAAAATTAAATAAAATTAAATTAAAACATATTAAATTAAATCAAATTAAATCAAATTAAATCAAATTGAATTAAATTAAATTAAATTAAATTAAATTAAATTAAATCAAATTAAATTAAGTCAAATTAAATTAAATTAAATTAAATCATATTATATTAAATTAACTTAAATTAAATTAAATTAAATTAAACCACATTAAATTAAATTAAATTAAATTAAATTAAATTGAATTAAATTAAATTAAATTAAATTAAATATAACATCACCTAAGACATAAAGAATTCAAAAATAAATCTAAAGCAACTTGAACACTATTCCAAACTTAAACCCATTAATTGAAATTAAGTTAAATCATAAATCATTTGAATATTCATTTGCCCTCGAAAGCTCTTGTTTTCATAACTCCTAAATGGAGTGTTAAGTGAAGTGTTACTTCATTCATAAGATATTCAAATGTCCTAGTTCACTGAGCAAGATAACAAACTTGAACTCTCGGACGATTAATTCATTTGTATAATTAAATTCTCTTGGACTTAAAATAATCCTAGAAATATTGAAAAGATGTTTAAGACTCGTCTTAAGCACTTCCTCGATATGATAGGATATTTATAAGAACAATTGAACTTAATTGTTCTTTGATGAAGAAAATCGTCCTCAAACCAAAATACGAAAACCTAGATGTCATAGGAGATGACTAGGCTATAGGATTAGGAACTTGGTAGAAAACCATAACCCTTCCCTTAGCTTTACCTAGGAACTTGCTTTAAAACCTTAAATATTCTAATTGTGTTTTAAGTGCGGCTTGGGATGACGGGAAGACCCTCAGAGTACGCTTTTATTTTATTGTAATTTACCTTATTGCAATTTATTTAATCGCATCGCACTTAGTTTTCTTGCATGATAAACAATCGTTGCATGAAAACCCACACCTTTAGGATAGTCCACTAAAAGCGAAACCAAAACTAAATTAAAAGTCATTACAAGATAAAATTCACCGCCACAACATTTCAAAATATAAAACAACTCACAATTTAATCACAAACAAAACAACAAAACTACAACTACAACTAAATTAAAACGTCTTGTTAGATGATAGGGAATACCTCGGATGATGTAACTCTACGTGTTGCTAACGGGATTTCCACGGTCTAAATGAAAGTGTGGAACTCATTCGAGTTGAGTTTAGCAAATTCATCCGGACTAAGTGAATCCGATAAAAATAACGATGCGGAAGGATGGAACCGTGGGATCTTAACCGGTGTTGTTATAATCAACTTTAAGATTTTTTTTAATTAAAACATAAAAAAAATAACTTGGAAATTAAGATTTTCTCTAAACCAGAACACTTCTCTCATCTCCTGATTTATGACTTCTAAAACTAAACCTCTGCAACAACGAGGAGCTCGGAGTATGGTGGACAGCACGGCCATCGTCATCGGCGAAAACACGAGTCTACTTCGAGCAAAACTTTCTTAGAATTAAACAACCGAAGCCATAAGACTTCGAGGAAGTTTGCACAGTGCAACATAAATCCTCGAACTCTTCGTTAGGCATTTGCATGATCATATCATGTAAATTAAGCCTAACCGGTCTTAGGACTCCGAGGTAGTCGTCTGATACGACATAAACCCTTGTCGGCAAATTTTCATATTTCAAATTTAATTTAAATATATATATAGTTTAAAAGATAACATTTGATTTTAAAAGTAATTTTAAGTTTAAAAAATTTTAAGATATGAAATCAAACCGATCTCACATCCCAAATAGTTTATATAAACGAGCGCCACACCACAAACCGTGTATCTATCCCGAAGAATAGACACACTGCTTGATGATGGGGCTCGATTAAATAAACTAGGAGATTTGTGACATCCGTTTGGTACTGCGAACCAATTTTATAAGTCGACAAGTTCCCCGCTTAATATGAAAACATTAAACAGGGGTTTATATTACTCAGGTTCTTAAAATTCCTATAAGGGCAAGCCCCTATAGTTAATTACATCTTAAGTGACGGGAATCACCTAAGAAAACTCTCGATAATAATCGGTAGTTACGCTCTCAAGAATTTCAAAGTTTAAGTTTTCAAGGGATTGAATTTTGGAATTTCAATAGGGAATAGATCAAATTTGGAACATTTTATTTTGGGAATTCAAAGGAAGAAAGGTAGGAGAAATCACGGATTCGAAGCGAACTTCGGTAATTTCCCGACTATCCTACTTGTTTGGCTTGAACTTAGGAAAGTCCTAATGTTTATTTAATGTTTTGATCTTGTCGATTTTAATTAATTAGGACTTATATTCGTATGATAAAATCATACAAATAGCCTCGAAGATGTGAGGATTTATGTCGTATCGGACGGCCGCCTCGAGTCCTAAGACCGGTTAGGGATTAATTTACATGATATGATCATGCAAATGCCTAACGAAGAGTTGAGGATTTATGTTGCACTAGAGCGAAGCTACCTCGAAGTCCTATGGCTTGGTTATTTAATTCTAAGAAAGTTTGCTTTGAAGTAGACTCGGGTTTTCGTTGATGACGATGGCCGTGCTTGCCCACCATGCTCCGAGCTCCTTGTTGTCGAGAGGTTTAGTTTTAGAAATCATAAATCAGGAGATGAGAGAAGTGTTTTGGTTTAGAGAAAATCTTAATTTCCAAGTGTTTTTTATGTTTTAATTAAAACAAATCTTAAAGTTGATTATAACAACACCGGTTAAGATCCCACGGTTCCATCCTTCGGCATCGTTATTTTTATCGGATTCACTTAGTCCGGATGAACTTGCTAAACTCAACCGAATGAGTTCCACACTTTCTTTTAGACCGTGGGAAATCCCGTTAGCAACACGTAGGTTACATCATTCGAGGTATTCCCGATCATCCAACAAGACGTTTTAATTTAGTTGTAGTTGTAGTTTTGTTGTTTTGTTTGTGATTAAATTTTGAGTTGTTTTATATTTTGAAATGTTGTGGCGGTGAATTTTATCTTGTAATGACTTTTAATTTAGTTTTGGTTTCAGTTTTAGGGACTATCCTAAAGGTGTGGGTTTTCATGCAACAGATTGTTTATCATGCAAGAAAAGTAAGTACGATGCGATTAAATAAATTACCATAAGATAAATTGCAATAAAATAAAAGCGTACCTGGAGGGTCTTCCCGTCATCCCAAGCTGCACTTAAAACACAATTAGAATATTTAAGCATTTAGAGCAAGTTCCTAGGTAAAGCTAAGGGAAGGGTTATGGTTTTCTACCAAGTTCCTAATCCTATAGCTAGTCACCTCCTATGACGTCTAGGTTCTTGTATTTTGGATTTGAGGACGATTTTCTTCATCAAAGAACAATTAAGTTCAATTGTTCTTATAAATATCCTATCATATCGAGGAAGTGCTTAAGACGAGTCCAAACATCTTTTCAATACTTTTAGGATTGTTTTAAGTCCAAGAGAATTTAATTATACAAATGAATTAATCGTCCGGGAGTTCAAGTTTTGTTATCTTGCTCAGTGAACTAGGACATTTGAATATCCTATAAGTGAAGTAACACTTCACTTAACACTCCTTTTAAGAGTTATGACATCATGAGTTTTTTAAGGACAAATTGATGTTCAAGTGATTTATGATTTAATTTAATTTCATTTAATGGGCTTAAGTTTGGAATAGTGTTCAAGTTGTTTTAGATTTATCTTTGAATTCTTTATGTCTTAGGTTATGTTATATTTAATTTAATTTAATTTAATTTAGTTCAATTTAATTTAATTTAATTCAATTTTAATTTAATGTGGTTTAATTTAATTTAATTTAATTTAAGTTAATTTAATATAATATGATTTAATTTAATTTAATTTAATTTGATTTAATTTAATTTGATTTAATTTAATTTAATTCAATTTAATTTAATTTAATTTAATTTAATTTAATTTAATTTGATTTAATTTAATTTAATTTAATATGTTTTAATTTAATTTAATTTAATTTAATTTGATTTAATTTAATTTGATTTAATTTAATTTAATTTAATATGTTTTAATTTAATTTAATTTAATATGTTTTAATTTAATTTAATTTAATTTAATTTAATTTTAATTTTAATTTGATTTTATTTTTAATTTTAATTTAATATTTTATTTTAAAGGGTTTAATTTAAATAATTTAATTTAATTCAATTTAATGATTAAGTCTTTTAGCATTTTTAAATCTTAAATTTGAATTATCATTTTAATTAGTAATTAAATATTATTGAGATGATTAATTTAGGGATTCTTAAATTAAAGAATAAATCTCTTCCTAATGACATCCCTATTTTAATAATTCCAATTTGATTATTCTTCCAAATTTAATCGATTATTTAATTAAAGTTCATTTCAATTATTTTTAAATTGTTTAATAGGTTTCTACTCATTAATTATTTAAATTTCAATCATCCAAGTCAGATTAGAATCAACTATTTTACTCTTTAATTTTATTAAACCTAAAGTTTTAATCGAGGGTTAAAATTTTAATTACCATTTTGCCCTTCAAGCTTAATAATTTCATAACTCACTAAATTGAGCTTAAATGAACTTGAAATTTTTATGTGACTTCACTCATATGTCGATAAAGACATGAGAGGAGAAAATGTGATTTTTCTGTATTTAATTTATTTATGTAATTATTTTTTTGTGGAAAATAGGGATTTCCAAGGAAAATTTAATAATATGACCAAAGGAAAGTTTACATGTCCTTAAGAAAATTATGGGACATTTCTAATGACCAGAGGACCACTTGGACCATTTTTGGTGATTTTTTGAATTATATTATTTTTATTATAATTATTTTGACTTTTGGAGTATTAATTAATTTAAAAATAAAATAAAGGTTGAAAAATGAATTTTATATTTTTCAAAAATCTCTCTGATATCAAGGAAATCATAGAATCAGTTTTTACAATTTTCTGATTTTTCTTTGATTTATTAGAATTATTTTAATGGGAATACTAGAAATATACATTTTTTTTTTAATTTTAAAATTACCTTAGGGCTTTAAAATTTAATATCTCATTATAGAGACTTAAGAAAAATATGGGGTTTGTTCCTAAGTGATTAGAATTCAAAATGTGACATTTTAGTGAATTTTATTATTTTTGTGATTTTTATTATTTTTTATTTATTAAAATATTAAAATAATGCAAAAAATTAACTTTTTTAGAAAATTGAAATTTTAATTTTCTTAAATTCTCCTAATATCAGAGAGGCTCCAAAACCAATTTGGTGAATTTTTGAAAAGTATTTTGAAAGTTATGAATTTTTAAAGTTTAAATTGGCTAAATGGCTTAATCAACCCATTTAGTAGGGCTAACCAAGTCAATTGACTTCAAATTTTTATGGTGGGTTCCCTGATCCTAAAGGTCAGTGGAGAATTGATTTCAAGTCAATTTGATGCATGATTAGCTCTAATTAATTAAAGACCTATTTTGGGTGTTTAAGCCAATTAGGGTTATTCCAAGTGAATTAATTCAAAACCTATTTTTCCTAGGGTCCTCTCGATCATAAGAAACATAACCAAATTTTCCTAGAATTTATTTCACAACATGCTAATTATTAGATTTAAAATACTCAAAACGATAACATGAATTTGAAAAATCAATAACTCTTCATAGGGATGGCCTCTAACTTTGGAAAATTCGAGAAATTCAGGGGCTTCGAAAGCCACTATGGTCTCATGCCATGGTGAATTGTATACATGCATGGAGAATTGAAAATGTGCAGAGAGTAAATAAATTATTAAAAATCAAATACTTGATGAAATTAAATGATTTCTTTTTCACATTATTCTCCTCTGTTCACTGAGCAAGAGGGTATTTTTATTTTATTTTTCTGATTTTTCTACACAAAGTTATACATTTTTGAAGTTTAGGGAATTAAATAAATAGAAAAATAAACCTAATTTCCTACTTATCCACGCGGCGCCGCGTCGGCCTAGGCATCTCCGAAGCTCCGCGCGGCGTTTCCCGATTCGGCGCCGCCATCCGACTCGGCGATCCGGGGCCCCGCGGGTCACGTACCAACGCGCCGTCCGACTCGATCCGGACCGTCCACTCGATACACGCTCGATCCGAGCGGCTCATGGTCATCGTCTACGGCGGGTGTGCACCGTGACCGTCAACCTTCTAACCCTAATTTCTCACTCGATTCTCAATGGATTTTTGTGCTCTTATGCTCTATGGATTCGTCTTGAAGAGACGAACACATCCATACGGTAAACATGTATTTAAATTGACTCAATGTAAATGGAGAATCTCTGTAAGCTCGGGAAGAAGAGTGAGTCCATACCTTTGCTCAGAGAAGTGAAGCTTCGATCCGAGAGTTGTGTCACATTCGATTGGGTCCAAGCAAGCTCCGGATGAAGTCCCTTGGCACGGTGAATTGCCTAGCTATGAAAGTGACCACGGCCGATCACAAAGCTTGGAGGCTGGAACAAGCTGGGTGGCTTCGGAGATGGAGCTTTCGGTGGGAAACTTCTCCTCTTGGTACGGTGAAGGTGTAGGACCAGTCGATTTGGGGATTGATCCATTGTGGAGAAGTGTCCTGGTTTTGTGTCTGAAGTTTGAGCTCGAAATTGAGCTCGAGTGGAGGGAATTGAGGTCGGAATCCGGTGGGAATCAAATGCTCCATGTGTGGGGAGGGGTCCGGATTGATTTTGGCAGAGTTTCCTTAAGGTTTTGTTCGGCACCTCTCATGGCCGAGAAGGGGTGGTGTTTAAATAGGAGAGGGTGGAGGGCCTCCCGGGGGAGTTAGGGCTTGGGATCGGCTAGCTTGGCCGAGGAAGAACGGCCATGGTGGCCATTGGGCATGGGGTAGCTCGGCGGGTGAGAATTCCAAGTTTGGCTCCTCCCAAGGTCTCGGCCATGGTGTTTTCCGGCGACCCGGGCGGGTGGCCGGCAGGCATGGGTCACTCTCGAGTCCGGGTGGGTCGGAGGCTGGAGGTTTGTGCGATCAATTAGCCATGGACATGTGTAAAGGGTTTGAATCGAAGTGGAATGGGAAAGGGCTAGTTTTGGGTCTAAATGGGTCAACCCTTGGTTTTGAGTTAGGTTCACCCTCCAAGGCCAATTTGGGCTGAAGGGAAAGTCACTTGGATCAGCTTGATTAGTGGGGTCAATTCACAATCCAAGTACAATTAAGCTTAAGCAAGAGTTAGGGGAGACATGGGAGTGGTTAATCACTCTTAAGAGAATCATTAAAGGGTCCCCTCTTCTTGCCATTTTGGGTATGGTGAAGTGTCCAAGGCTTTCATGGCTCACATGTGGCTCATGCATGACTTCATGGCTCACCTTTGGCTTGGAAAAAGCTAAGTCAACTTTCATGAAAGAGGTTTTTATGAATTTTGGTAATTTAGGAGTGATTTGATGGGATTTGGCATATGGCTTGATTTGGAACCATTTGATGATTGATTTGAACTTAGGGATGATTTTAATTAAGGGTATGATGAGAAGAATTTGTCATATGGGCTTTAGCATGAAGTTTGGGCTTTTAGGAAGGTTTAAGAAAATGGGCTTTTGGTTTGAAAATAAATTTATGAATGGGAATTTTGTGAAGGATTGGGCCAAAAAAATGTTGGGTTTAGCTCATGGATGTGTCATGAGTGATTTGAAGCAAGTTGGGAGTAATTTGGGTTTGAATTGGGTTGAATTTGGGCTTCCTTGGTGAATGGGCCAATATAGGTCAAATTGGGCTAACTTGGGCCAATGTTGAGCTAGGGTTGAAATTGATGTAAAATAAATGTTGGGAAATGTTTATGGGAGTGTTTCAGAGAGGTTTTGGCTTTGGTTGGGTTTTGATTTTGGGGTTTGGGCTTATTTGGGTTAGGTTTGGGTTTAGGTCAAAATTGGGCCTTTTAGCTTTGGGTTGAATTTGAGTGAGGTTTGGGTCCAAATTTTGGGCAAATCATGTTAGTGTTTCGTTTTTGGGGATGTTAGGGAAGGTTTAGAAAAGATTTGGGGTTAATTAGAGTTGAATTGGGTGAGTTTGGGCTAAGTTTGGGTCATGGGTCCAAATTGAGCTTTAAGGTCAAAAGTGAAATTGGATTCAAATGATAATCAAATTGGGCTTGGATTTGGTCTAGATTGGTGTTGGGGATGTTGAATTGAAGTTTAGAATTGAATTGGACCAGAATTTGGGTCGATTGGGTAGGTTTGGTTTGACATTGGGTTCACTTTGGGTTAAAAATGGGTCAAATTCGGGGTTTTGACAAAAGTGGGGTAAATTGACAAAATTGGCCCATGGTGTAGTTGAACAAAATGAAATTGGGAATATTTGGGATTTTCTAGAATTTTCTGGGAATTTTTTGAACTTTTGGATTTTTTGGCTAAGAGGGGCATTTTGGGTATTTGGAGGGTATTGGGAGGTATTTTTGGCTATGGATGATCAATTTGAGTAATGTGGGAATGTTTGGGATTGATCTTGAGAAATTTTGGGTAATTTAGGAGAATTTTGAAAAATTTGGGTAATTTCAAGGGTTTTGGGTAGGCTAGGCGGGTGTAGGGTCCCGGGGGTCAAAAATTGAAAATTTGGAAAATTGAAGATTGGGTGAATGTAAGTGGAATGAAATCATTTTGTTTGAGCCATGAAGCCATATCAAGCCCACATGAGCCATGAAGGGACTCATTTGAGACATCCACTATGTTGTTCCTAACCCTCACTAGCCGAGGCCTTAGGGGTTAAGGACCATCCATGTGAATCACCTTCATGAGTCGGGAGGTCGAGTTGGATATGGGTGTAGTTTTAGGAGGTGTGTGTGAAAATGTAGTGTATAGGTGTAGTGTGTGTGCAAGTCGGCCCCTTCACCGGACCGGGCCACCTGGGGCGGTCCTAAGGCCGAAGAGTCCTATAGGAACTCATCCTTTAAACTTCCACGTTTGATTTCAACCCTCTAGGTGATTAGGGGTCTACAATCAAGTTTGTGGAGTTTGCGGGGAGTTAAGAAGTGGTTTGAACTTCTAAGCGGTGGGTCCCAATTCTAATCCTCTAAGATTAGTCAAAGGAAAAGCCTAAGGCTAGATCCTAAGTACTAAAGAGAAGAAGAGGAGACCTCATAAAAAATGAGGTCAACAACCCTCACATCATCGAGGCCATTTGTATGATTTTGTCATACGAATATAAGTCCTAACTAATTAAAATTGGTAAGATCAAAATACTAAATAGGACTTTCCTAAATCCAAGCTAAACAGTAGGATAGTCGGGAAATTACCGAAGTTCGCTTCGAATCCGTGATTTCTCCTACCTTTCTTCCTTTGAATTCCCAAAATAAAATGTTCTAAATTTGATCCATTCCCTATTGAAATTCCAAAATTCAATCCCTTGAAGACTTAAACTTTGAAATTCTTGAGAGCGAGAACTACCGATTATTATCGAGAGTTTTCTTAGGTGATTCCCATCACTTAAGATGTAATTAACTATAGGGGCTTGCCCTTATAGGGAATTTTAAGAACCCAGGTAATATAAACCCTGTTTAATGTTTTCATATTAAGCAGGGGAACTTGTCGGCTTATAAATTGGTTGCCAGACCAAACGGATGTCACAAATCTCCTAGTTTATTTAATCGAGCCCCATCATCAATCAGTGTGTCTATTTATCGGGATAGATACACGGTTTGTGGTGTGGCGCTCGTTTATATAAACTATTTGGGATGTGAGATCGGTTTGATTTCATATCTTAAAACTTTTAAACTTAAATTTTTTTTCAAAATCAAATGTTATCTTTTAAACTATATATATATTTAAATTAAATTTGAAATATGAAAATTCGCCGACAATTTCTGTAGGCGACCCCTTTTCGAAACACATAACCTAAAAATATGCCGACAATTTCTGGCGACTCACGTGAGAACAATTCCTCTCTCCATTTTTAATCGGATAGTTTTGCTTTCAAAAATCGGTAGTGTATCCATGTCCCTAATGGATCAAACTACCCTTCTTTCCGTTGGAATACTATGTTCATTTCTACCTTGAACGAGTATGGCCGACATTCTCTCGGATTTAGGAGCCACTTGTTTAGACACCCCTAAACGAGAGAGGTTCCGAGATCCTTTTACCTCATTTCGAGGTGGGGTGGACCCCAATAGGTGTTAGTTTAGGAGTGATCCTTCGAGTCGATAAGTCTTGCATAAGACTTTCTTTTCCTTTCCAACTCTGAATCAGATTCATTACCTTCTCTACACCTTTGAACATTCCGTTCTAAATAAACAAACCCTCTAATGAATGACTCTTTTAACAAATATACATGAACAAGAATGTGTTCGGACTCTTTTCGATTCCTTTCTTTTCGTCCCGATGAGAAGAAGTATAACTTGGGATCGACAATCGAATCTACTCTGCGAAATGGAAGACCCAAAGTCGATTTTCTCCTTCACCAATGGATCTGGACTTCACTGTTTACGAGGATGAGCTGCCCGACAATGGGATCATCCGGTTTGGATAAGGATTCGAGAACACAAATGTCAAGATCACTGACGTTACCCTTTTCGCGCTGACAAACAAAGTATCTGAAACTGAGAGACCTTTGATCGAGTTCGACCTTAAGTCAACTCAAGAGTTTCCTCCCCTGCAAAGGGTTCCGGCTGAGTGGAATGCTACTCGTCCAAAGGAGGACTCGTTATTTCTACCCCCAGCTGGTCTAGTCGTCTACGCACCTACCCCGGCTTCCGCCAAGCCGAAGGGGAAGGAAGTTCAAATTTGTAACGAGCATGTTACCGTGGAGGGTACAGATTTCCGTGCAAGACCTTCGTTTTGAAATTGGGTCCGGCTCGAGGGTTCCACCCCTAACACGGACTCGGAGAAGAAACAGAGGTAGGAAGATTGCCAGGAAGGCCAGAGCTGCTGAAGTTGCTTTCTTAGAAGAAATCCCTGAGTACACACCACTACCTGAATACATACCATTGCCTGAATATACACCCCTCTTGGAAGGAAGTAGATTCCATCCCCTTTCCGCCGCAGCTGACGAGGAAAATGTCCGCAGGATTGCTTCTACATTACCTCGACCCGCATACTATAGCGACAGCAAAAGGAAAAGGGCTAGGATTACACCATTTGCCCGACTACAGACTGTGATTGAGAAGTTAGCAAAGAAAGAGAAATGCCCTGTATCGGAGATTTTAAGAAGGATAGGACGGACACCAGCCAAGTCCCGTCTTGGGCCACGAGTAGAACCTGCTATCGCTGCAGAAGAGCCGAATAAGAAGATGAAGGCTAGTCCACTCGTTGTTGTTTCAGGTTTACAGATCGGGGAGGATACCACCTTCCGACATTCGGCTAGACGGACCATCCGATCCTGAGCCTTCTCGTGCTAGAAGGATGGTATGGCGTCCCACTACCGGCCAATTAAGACCGAAACGGCGACCCGAGAAGGAAAGTCTCGTCGGGAGACTCGAGTCCGAAGAAAGCGCTACCGCAGATGAAGGAGACTCATGAAAAGGAAACCCGACGGCCATCGCATGATAAGCTGCGAAACCGCACGAAAAAGACCATTGGAAGACGCTATGGAAAAGCTAAGAGCCGATATTCGGCGATTAGCAAGGAAAGAGAAGAAAAATTCGGCGATGAAGTCGACTCGTCGGAATTCATGGATGATGAATATGCGAGAAATTAACATGGTTGAAACACGAGCATCGTCGGCTTCGCAAGGTGTTCCGGCGAGCTGCGGAAAGAGATGAATCGAAGCATTAAGAGCACAAATTCGAGAAAAGACGATACGATCTCTCAATTGGCAAAAAGGATGGAAGAGATGGCTGCAGTCCTAGCCACTCTTCGAGTCGAGGCTCGACCCCCAGAGAAACGCCTCCGGAAGTTATTCATATTACGGACGGAGGAAAAGAGATTACATCCGTTAACGGAGACGATCGACCAAAGAAAGATTCTACCCGAATATGATTCCGAAAAGGATATCAAGAGCATGGTGGAACGGCGGAGTGCGAGAAGCCTTGGCACAATTAAAGAGCGGGACATCCATTCGGACGGGTAGACCTTACCCCGAAGAATTCGATGTCGTCCGATATCCGAAGGGCTTTGTACCACCTCCGGTTCGAAGACCTTTGATGGAACCGGAAACCCTCGGCGGCATGTTGCACATTTTCGTGTCGGTTGTTGCAATGCCGGCGGAAGTGATGCTTTACTCTTCCGACAATTTGTCGGCGGCACTGTCGGGGATCGCCTTTGATTCGTATGCGGAATTACCGAACGGTTCGGTGAAGACATTTTCGGAATTAGAGAACCTCTTCGTCAAGCGATTTGCCGGAGCTCAGCACCACATCACTATAGGTGATTTAGTGGTAGAGAATCAGAAGCCGAACGAAACTTTGGTAGACTACATACTTCGATGGAGGAGCCTAAGTATGAAGTGTGAGCCACAGTTACAAGAACAACATGCAGTCGGCATTTTACTTAAGAGCATTCATGGCCCGATAGCACTTCTCCTCGAGGATTTACTATTAAGACTTTCGAGAAGTTGTTAAGCAAGGCCGAAAGCTTGCAAGAGGAGGCGAAGCAATTAATTTTCACCGACAAGACAGACAAACAGAAGCCCGTGAAAACTTTTGAAAAGAAGTCCGGGATCGTCGCAGCAGTCGATAAAGGCAAGCAGCCAATACAAATACCGTCAGAACGGCCGCAGCAACCTCAACAGAATTACCAACAACCCCGACCCAGCTATCAGTCACCTCAACAGTATGAACAACCGCCTCGTCCACAACGTATGTTGAGGGAGCTTCCGAGCAGGGAATATCCGTTCAAGAATGAGGCAGTGCCGAAAATATTCCACGGTCGATGAAGACTCCGGATTTCCAATCGCCGGAGCCTAAAAGACCGAAGAAGTCGACAAGAAAGGTGATCCCAACTTTTGCCCTTACCACCGGATGCTTGGACACAAGATAGAAGATTGTATTACCTTAAAAAGTTGGCTCAACGACAATCTTCGAAAAGGGAACATAACAATCCCGAAGGAATACATGAAGGAACCCTAGAAAGGAGGTTCCGTCAATGTTATCTCGACGGATTTCATTGTTCCGATAGATCCCTATGCGACTGACGATGGATGGAGTACCGCTTGGACAAAGTCTTCGAAGAAGATTTTAGATCGCATCCAAACCACTTCGGTGCGAGCCTCAATTCAGAATTTGAAACCTATCAAGTCGGCACTATCACTTGCGATAGAAGAACCACCTCAACAAGAGATCATTGAAGAAAACAAGAAAATTGACGAAGAAGAGAAGACCGAGGCTCTTAAGGCTAGACTAGGGGCTGCTTATCCTAGGATAGTTGTTTCTGATTCGGGGAGAAATCCCCGAACCTCCGACTCGTATGATTATTTGCTCACTCCGGTGGGATCTTATAATGATGAGGGTTATGGCGTTGGCTACGTTTTGATTGTTTCTAATGATTACGTAACTAGCGACAATCAACCTAATCCGGACGTCGATTCCGATACAAATGACAATTCTCAAATCATACACAATCTCGACGATCACAATGACAAAGAAGACATCCACCAAGGAGGCTACGAGAGTTCAACAAGCAACAAATCTATTTGCGAGTTTCGAGGAGCTCCAGTCACAATAGAGTTAGAACCTTCAGACTCTGAAGCTAATCCGAAGAACCTGTCATTCCAATTCAAAAGGAGACATCAACAAACTCAATACTAGATTCAGAAGAAATCACAGAAGTCAACTTAAGAAGTGGAAGAGTTCTACCTCCGAGAATGGGTCCAAAGGACAAAGGAAAACAGGTGGTTGTTCAGGAAGAACCAACCCCGCGGAAGAAATACCCATTCGGGAAGAAAACGAGACACATGAAAATAAAGTGGACTACAACGTGCTAGCCCATCTTAGGAAACTACCGCCAAGCCGAGCATCTACGACGCTCTCATCTTATCAAAGGAGATGAGAGAAGCTCGATCAAGGCCTTACTTGCTCCAGAAATTTGCTTAGCTCAAATGACTCGGAGATTCCTTAGATGAGGTTTGCTCGTTAAAGGAACAGACGAGGTGTCACCTTCACGGACAATGACCTACTTACTTGGGACGGTGAGACCACAACCGACCATTGTACATTTCGATTACAATTGGGAAGTTTACACTCTCCGAGTATTGGTGGATCCGGGAGCATCAATTAATATAATGAATCTTCGAACGCTAGCATACTTGGAAATTGATGCTCGCGAGCTCGAAGCGGACAAAATGTTATTAAGAGGATTCAACCGGAAAGGAGAAAGAGCCCTCGGCTCAATAACACTTGCTAATGAAGACCGGTGACTTAGCAAAGACAACCGCGAAATTTCACATAATTGATTCGAAACGTCGTTCAACGCTCTACGGGCCGACAGTGGATACATGAAAACCGGATGGTACCATCATCTCTACATCAATGCGTCAAATACTACGATGGAGGGGAACAGTGCATCAAAGGTGACTTACAACCATTCTCCGTACATGAAATTGGAATCCATGAAGATGCGGCCTATTACGCACCCCCAAAGAAAACAATCTTCTCCAGAGATACCATAAAAAATGAAGCAAAGGAACTTTGGGACGATGAAGAACCTAAAGTTCTAGTCCAACAGTCACCACTCCCTTACGGCGAGATGGTAAAGGTTTCTCCACAACTCGCATCCGAGGTCGAGGCCGGGGACGAGGTCGTGGCGAGACGTTAGGACGATTGGACGGAGGAAACCAACCATCAATGTTGAATGGGAAGATAGTTCTGAAGAAGAAAAAGAAATCAAGCAAGAAGCAGCGACAATAAGTCGGAAGAAGCCACAATTCAGGATCTCTCTCGAAGATGAAAAGAACGAGGAATATAAATCGATATACGAGAAGATTAACCACTATGTACATACTATGACCCTGACCCCGATCCATTCTAATAAGATCGAGGGTATGGTGGTCAAAGAGGTACGTAGCGGCGATGCAAAGCCCATCGAGTTCTACCGTGGTGCTCCTTCCTCCAAAGCTGAAAACAATGTACAATTTGAAGATGCTACTTCATCAAAATTAATGGAATTACCTTTTGAGTGGTACTCTCCCTGTGTGCAAAATTTAATTCAGCGTGGTTTCTTACCTCGACAATGGACAAAAGGTCAATCACAACATTTTGAAAATTTATGGAATAACTCCGGTCGTCCACCCAATTCAAGGCATGGTCTCGGATTCGGCACGGTAGGATCGGTTGACGATGCGAATTTTGCATGGTTGTCACTTGCAAGTCTAATGAAGACTGCATGGAAGCTACATAAGAACTTGAAGATTTACAAATTGGAAACGCTCCACCAGAGTTCAAAGAAGAGATCAAATCTACAATAGATGAGTTAACGAAAGTTAACTTAGGTACTAGCGAAGAACCTAGACCTACCTTTGTTAGCTCCTTACTCAATAAAAAAGACTCCGAAGAGATAATCAAGTTATTGATGGAATTTAAAGATCGTTTTGCTTGGAGCTATGATGAGATGCCGGGATTAGCTCCGGAGGTTGCGAGTCCATAAGCTAGGAGTGGATCCTACTTCGTTCCGGTCGGACGAGGTTCCGAGAAGAATGCGTCTAGAAATCGAACAACAAGTCATAGTCGAAGTTAAAAAGCTAATAGACGCCAAATTTGTCCGTGAAGAACAATACCCGACTTGGTTAGCCAATGTGGTACCGGTCGGGAAGAAGAATGGTCGGATCGGAATTTGTGTGGATTTCGGAGATTTAAACGAGGCATGTCCGAAAGATGAATTCCTCTACCGATCCCGAATTAATGATCGACATTGCTTCAACACATGAAATATTCTCATTCATGGATGGATCTTCAGGATACAACCAGATAAAAATGGCTCCAGAAGATGAAAAGCTTACAGCATTCATAACGCCGATCGGAGTATACTACTACACAGTGATGCCATTCGGACTGAAGAACGCAGGAGCAACCTACCAGAGAGCGATGACAAGAATTTTTGATGATCTCATCCACAATCAAGTCGAGTGCTACGTGGATGATGTGGTCATCAAAATCAAAGTAAAGGAAAACCGCCTGTATGATTTGAGAATTGTTTTCGAACGATTAAGACAATTTAACCTTAAGATGAATCCCTTAAAATGCGCCTTCGGCGTCACCTCCGGGAAATTCTTAGGATTCGTTGTCCGACATCGTGGAATTGAAATCGACCCGGAAAAGATTAAAGCTATCTTAGAAATGCCACCTCCCAGAACCTTAAAACAACTACGATCTTTTCAAGGGAAGTTGGCATATCTTCGACGCTTTATCTCGAACTTGTCAAGTAGGTGTCAGCCTTTCTCGGCATTAGTTAAAAAGGACGCCAAATTTATTTGGGAAGAGAAATGCCAGAGGGCCTTTGAGGACATTAAACAATATTTAATGACACCTCCTGTCTTAGCAGCCCCAGTCTCAGGTAGACCATTGATACTTTATACTGCGGCCTTAGACGACTCTCTCGGAGCCCTGTTAGCCCAGGTCAATGATGAGGGTAAAGAAAATGCTCTTTACTATCTAAGTCGTCGTTTACTTCCAACGGAAATAAAGTATCCCACAATTGAAAAGCATTGTTTGGCCCTGATCTTCGCCGCTCAAAAGCTCAGGCACTACATGCTTTCTCATAAGGTCAACCTGATTTCGAAATTTAATCCAATGCTGATACTCGATGACCCGTTCGACGCTTTCGGCGGACTTGCCGGGTGGTCGATGATATTATTGCAATTCAATATAACTTTCGTGCCTCTTCGTGCCGTAAAGGGACAAGTCCTAGCGGACTTCCTCGTAGCACACCCATTGCGGCGGGAATCTCCTCTCAATGACAACTTGCCGGATGAAAAAATAATGAGCTTAGAAGACCACGATGATCGACGTTGGGAATTGTATTTCGACGGAGCATCTTCGAGCACATAAAGACGAAGAATCGCAAGTGATAAGTGCCGGTAAGGCGGGAATCGGACTAATCTTTATAACACCGGAGCGGGGGATGTTAAGATATGCCTACCACTTAACGAGCCGTGTACAAATAACGAAGCGAATACGAAGCCCTCGTAACAGGACTGGAATTAACTATTCAAATGGGGATAACAAACATCAACATCTACGGGGATTCGCAGTTAATCATTCAACAGATCGCCGGACAGTACAGAATTTTAAAGCCAAGATTCGAGCAATACTTCCAGTATGCCATGAAACTGTTGGAACAAATTCCGAATGTGACGATCCACAAAATTTCCAGAAAAGAAAACGCATTAGCAGATGCGTTAGACCGCCTCGCAAAAGAATTTACCTGCTTACAAGATGAATCAGTGGAAGTGTCAGTTCACGGATGTCAGATCCTATCACAGCTCGACATAGACATAATACACAAATCAGAAAAAGAAGAAGAATCAGTTGCAACAGTGACAGAAAACACAGAAGATTGGCGACGGCCATTAATAGACTACTCGCAAACGGGAAAACTACCGGACGATAGGTCGTTAGCCCATCGGATCAAGAAAAGAACTGCGTCCTACGCATTAATAAACAATACATTATACGGAAGGTCTTTTGATCGGATGTGGCTAAGATGCCTAAGCGGGTCCGAGGCTCGTGAAATCGTTAAAGAGGTGCATTCGGGACTACGTGGCGCTCACCGGTTGGGTCCGAAGATGAAAATGAAAATTAAAAGACTAGGGTACTGGCCCTCGATGATGACCGACTGCATGAAAATCGCCAAGAGCTGTCACCAATGTTAAGTGCACGGAGTGGTTCTACACCAACCTCCAAATGTGCTACATCCCACAATTGCGTCGTGGCCGTTTGAATGTTGGGGCACAGATATAGTGGGTCTGATAGAACCACCATCTTCAAAAGGACATCATTTCATTCTTGCGGCTACGGATTACTTTTCCAAGTGGGCGAGGCGGTTCCACTCGGAGAAGTGAAAGCACACCACGTGCTACGGTTTTCAAGAACCAAGTTGTCTACCGTTTTGGAGTGCCGCGCGAGGATCATCTCGGATAATGGGTCGGCATTCGAAGCACACAAATCAACAATTTTGTCGGGAGACACGGAATCGACCGTCACTATTCAACAATTTACTACCCAAGAGCAAACGGCCCGAGTCGAGGCTTTTAATAAGACTCTCATTCAAATCTTAAAGAAAACCTTGGACGATAATAAGAGAAATTGGCACGAGAAGTTATTAGAAGCCTTATGGGCCTACCGGACAACCTTCGAACTCCTACTCGAAGCTACACCTTACGCTCCGGCATATGGGTCGAGGCGGTGTTACCTTTAGAGGTCCGAGCTTCCTTCACTTAGGATTGCGAGTTGCAAACAAAATCACGACAGAAGAGAATGCTAAATTACGACTAGAAGAATTGGAAAGCACCGGAAGGAAAAGACTTGTAGCGCGGCGAGAATTTAGAACTATACCAAGCTAAGATGGTTCGAAGCCCATGACAGAGTGGTTCGCCCAAGAACCTTCGAAGTTGGTGACTTAGTTCTCGTTCTCAAGAGACCTATCCTTGCACACCGCAAGATAGGAGGAAAATTTGAACCCACTTGGGAAGGGCTGTTTGTGGTTGAGGCAGTCTACTCAGGAGGATCCTACCAGCTATTGAATTGCCAAGGAGAACGACATATGCTTCCGATCAATGGACGATACTTGAAAAAGTATTACGCTACCTGATGTTTCGAAAGAATGAATTTTTCATCCCTAGAAGCATGGGTGAAGTAATTATTTATGACTGGCTCCGAACACAAAAATAATAAAGAATGTGCTAAAATAAATAAAATCATGATAATAAAGTTTTTCTTATTTTCTCTTCCAAATCAAAATCTCTTTCCTGATATTTTTCCACTTCATCCCTGTTGAATTCGAAAAAAAAAGGTACAAAAGTAATAATAAAAAAAAAGAAGAAAACTCTGTCTTTGATAAACATTTTCTTAATGTTCTTGTTCTTAGTACAGCCCCTGATCCTTTTCCTTGTCTTTTCGCAGGGAAATGTCGAACGGGCGGTTGGTCTTGAACTTTAGAAATGGCGTAAGCCATGCACTCGATGAAAAGAGGGTGAAAGATGGAGCGATAATAGAGATTGACTCGGACTTCGCACCGAGCGGGCTCGCAATACGAGGAAAGTGACCGGGTCCCCGATTGATCGAGAGGAACCGCCCTGGTCGACGATAATGAAAGTGGGTGGCCCAAGCCACCAATCCGACGACGAAGAAAAGAAAAACAAACACCGAAGAAGATAAGAGAATCAAATGCGTAGTCGCTACGACGGAGGGCGAGCTTGTCGGCGCCGCGCCCACGTAAATTCGGGAAGTACGAAGAGCTACTCTCACGACAACTCGGCGAAGAAACAAAAATCGCCGTATCCGCAAGATGTTAACTAAACTAGCAGCGGACCACCGCGACGAGACGAGTTGCTTGCCGCAGTGCATGTACTTCGAGGATACCGGTTCGCCGAGAACTCCGAAGAAAGGAGGCCGGCTCCGAGGATAACGAAGAGACCGGGGAAATCTCGAGAAGATCGAAGAAGGAAGGCTACCACACCACCGGATAAAGCCACCGATAATGCATGACCTTGTTGCGAAGCAACCCCGGAGGATGTCCCGATGGAGACCATCCCCGAGGAGCCGAGGTATGCGAGGAGAACGCGAAGGGATTGAGCCATATATCCCACACGTATGTCACTAGGCCTCGCCATTTGCGGATTATCCCGGAATACGAGCTAGAAAGAATGCGGAAAGTCGAGAAGAAAACTTTTGAATACTTCGAGAGAATCGAGGCGAGGAGGATCAATATACTAGAAGGCCTCGAGCTACATACGGACGTGTTCTCGAATACGAACAACAACAAATCGTGGACCGCATCCGGGATTTGAAAAGAATGGGTCGAGCGAGCCGCCTAAGAGAAAACACTTACTCGGAACCCCGGAGATGGATGCCGGGAAAGGGAGAATTACAATACAATGTGGATCTTTGCTACAACTTCGCGAGAAGACAGGAAGGGAAACCCACCGGGATACTCCGTCATGGCCGGAGTGGATCCAATGCCATTAGTCATCAAAAGGATGGTAAAAAGAATGATAGCATGGAGGGTACTGCCAGCAGATTGCATACCCAACAGTTGCATCATTAACATTTACAAGAAGGGTGACTGCATACCCCCGCACATAGATCACCACGATTTTTTCAGACCTTTATGCACAGTTTCTTTCCTGAATGAGTGTAATATCATTTTTGGATCTGACCTCCGGATAGCAGGCCCAGGTGAGTTCCGAGGGCCAGTAAAGATACCATTACCGG
Organism: Papilionanthe hookeriana x Papilionanthe teres; assembly: GCA_022702705.1. Taxonomy (NCBI): domain Eukaryota; kingdom Viridiplantae; phylum Streptophyta; class Magnoliopsida; order Asparagales; family Orchidaceae; genus Papilionanthe; species Papilionanthe hookeriana x Papilionanthe teres. The sequence continues at coordinate 104,403,703 of CM040427.1, forward strand.
TAGGTTCCGTCATGATACTAAAGGGCAACGGAGCAGATGTCGCTAAACATTGCATACCGGGAGTACCAATGAAGCGGATCTCAGTTACTTTCAGAAGGATGGATGACAAGAAAGCACCTTACCACTTCCAGCCAAACCCGGAGCTAGAGAGCCTCCGGCCTTACGAGCTGTGAGTTACATGGAAAATATCACACCTCCAACATACATCCATACGACATCCTTGCCAAAGATGTCTTGGAAGGTGATGTTATTGATCATGTACCTCACTATTCAGACATGGATTTTTTGACAGATGCCTTTTGGATGGATCAACAAGGAGTTTACAGAGTCTGTTTTGGATTTATATGGATTGTATGAGATGTATTCCAGATCGAGTTGTATGATGTATCTTCAACATGATTGGAATGAAAGTGACCATGTCACATTTTTGGCCTTCACCTCTTTTGTGCAAGTTGCCTGGGAAACGCCATTAAAGTTAAATGAACTTTGAACAAAGAACAGAAAAGAAACAAAAGAATAAAAGGAAACTTTCCTTAAAAATCTAAAAAAATGATGAACTCCAAATTCGCATGAACGATAAAATAAATTTGAATCGTTAAAAGACAAACAAAATGAACACGAATTTTAAATCACAAATTCAAATTCAACCTTCCAAATTTCAAATCAAATCTCAATCAAATTCAAATTCAACCTTCCAAATTTCAAATCAAATCTCAATCAAATTCAAACTCAACCTTCCAAATCTGAAATCCAATCCGTTCTACTCTCTCCCTTGTCTGGGATGGAAGCGGTCGATTCTATTGACACGGGGCCACGAGGTTTTCGATTCGGATCTAGTGGCGAGGAATTGTATCCAATCCAAACCAGCAACTCTCAATCAACTCTTTTGAATGGGATATGTAGCATCTACATATTCCCTCCTAATCTATTTCCTTCCATGAAAGTCTTTTACAACTTTCATGAAATTCTTGAAACACCAAAATTCCACACTTTTCAAATCAACACTACAAGTCTTTGCAATATCAATTACCATTCAAAATCAAACTTCTGGGGTTGAGGATTTTACATCCGAGACTGCATTGCTTTAGGATTCTTTCCCTATCGCAATGAAATACATCAAAATCAAATTTTTGGGGTTGAGGATTTTTTACATCCGAGACTGCATTGCTTTAGGTTCTTTCCCTATCGCAATGAAATACATCAAAATCAAATTCTTGAGGTTGAGGATTTTACATCCGAGACTGCATTGCTTTAGGATTCTTTCCCTATCGCAATGAAATACATCAAAATCAAACTTTTGGGGTTGAGGATTTTACATACGAGACCGCATTGCTTTAGGATTCTTTCCCTATCGCAATGAAATACATCAAAATCAAACTTTTGGGGTTGAGGATTTTACATCCGAGACTGCATTGCCTTAGGATTCTTTCCCTATCGCAATGAAATACATCAAAATCAAATTTTTGGGGTTGAGGATTTTACATCAGAGACTGCATTGCTTTAGGATTCTTTCCCTATCGCAATGAAATACATCAAAATCAAATTTTTGGGGTTGAGGATTTTTTACATCCGAGACTGTATTGCTTTAGGTTCTTTCCCTATCGCAATGAAATACATCAAAATCAAATTCTTGGGGTTGAGGATTTTACATCCGAGACTGCATTGCTTTAGGATTCTTTCCCTATCGCAATGAAATACATCAAAATCAAATTTTTGGGGTTGAGGATTTTTACATCCGAGATTGCATTGCTTTAGGTTCTTTCCCTATCGCAATGAAATACATCAAAATCAAATTCTTGGGGTTGAGGATTTTACATCCGAGACTGCATTGCTTTAGGATTCTTTCCCTATCGCAATGAAATACATCAAAATCAAATTTTTGGGGTTGAGGATTTTACATCCGATACTGCATTGCTTTAGGTTCTTTCCCTATCGCAATGAAATACATCAAAATCAAACTTTTGAGGTTAAGGATTTTACATCCGATACCGCATTGCTTTAGGTTCTCTCCCTATTGCAATGAAACACATCAAAATCAAACTTTTGAGGTTAAGGATTTTACATCCAATACCGCATTGCTCTGAGATCTCTTCTCATTGTAATGATTCAATCCGATCAATTCAATTTTCTTTTGAGGTTGAGGATGTTACATCTAAAACCAGAAAATTTCAATTTTCATTTCAAGTTCAAATCCCTTCAAATTAATTTTAACAAAACTTCAATCTAAATTAAAACTCAAGCTAAAATCCGAACTTACACATCAAAGCTTAAGCCGAAACAAAATGAAATCTAAATCGAAATTCCCCGGATCATGTGATTTGGAATTCACCTCCTTTTCCTTTCCCAGTGAAGAGTTCAGGAATCTCCAGTCTCAGAGATATACTTGACACTCCCCAGCGAAAACTCTTCTACTTCGTCCTAAGTTTGTCACTTGGACATCTGTGTTGGTTTTGTTGATCGCTTCGGTCAACGCCAATACGCGCGGTGTGCTAGGTTAGCACACCACACCTATTGGGGGTCCATTTGTTGACCTCATTTTTGATGAGGTCTTCTCTTCTTCTCTTTAGTACTTAGGATCTAGCCTTAGGCTTTTCCTTTGACTGTCCTAGAGGATTAGAATTAGGACCCCACCACTTAGAAATTCAAACCACTTCTTAACTCCCTGCAAACTCCACTAACTTGATTGTAGACCCCTAATCACCTAGAGGGTTGAAATCAAATGTGGAAGTTTAAAGGATGAGTTCCTATAGGACTCTTTGGCCTTAGGACCTGCCACAGGTGGCACTGGTCGCAGTGAGGGCTGACTTACACACACACTACACTTATACACTACACTTTCAAACACCTCCTAAAACCACACCCATACCCAACTTGACCTCCCGACTCATGAAGGTGATTCACATGGATGGTCCTTAACCCCTAAGCCCTTGGCAAGAGGGTTATGAACAACATAGTGAATGCCTCAAATGAGTCCCTTCATGGCTCATGTGGGCTTGATATGGCTTCATGGCTCAACCAAAATGATTTCATTTCACTTACATTTACCCAATCTTCAATTTTCTAAATTTTCGATTTTTGACCCCCGGGACCCCGGACACTTCTAGCCTACCCAAAACCCTTGAAATTACCCAAAATTTCCAAAATTCTCCAAAATCACCCAAATTCCTCAAAATCAATACTAAACATTCTCCCACCACTCAAATTGACCATTTTTACCCAAAATACCCAAAATTCCAAAAAATACCCCCAATACCCTCCAAATTACCAAAATGCCCCTCTTGACCCAAAAATCCAAAAAATTCCAAAAATTCCCAGAAAATTCCAGAAAATTCCAAATATTCCCAATTTCATTTTGTTGAACTACACCATGGGCTAATTTTGTCAATTTACCCCACTTTTGTCAAAAATCCCTAATTTGACCCATTTTAACCCAAAGTGAACCCAATGTCAAACCAAACCAACCCAATTGACCAAAATTCTGGTCCAATTCAATTCTAAACTTCAATTCAACATCCCCAACACCAATCTAGACCAAATCCAAGCCCAATTTGATTGACATTTGAATCCGATTTCACTTTTGACCTCGAAGCCCGATTTGGACCCATGACCCGAACCTAGCCCAAACCAAACCAATTTAACTCCAATTAATCCCAAATCTTTTCTAAACCTTCCCTAACATCCCCACAAACAAAACACTAACATGATTTGTCCAAAATTTGGATCCAAACCCCACTCAAATTCAACCTAAAACCAAAAGGCCCAATTTTGACCTAAATCCAACCCTAACCCAAATGAGCCCAAATCCCAAAGTCAAAATCCAACCAAAGTTGGAACCTCTTTCAAACACTCCCATAAACATTTACCAACATCAATTTCACATCAATTTCAACCTTATCCCAACATTGGCCCAAATTAGCCCAATTTGACCTACATAGGCCCATTTATCAAATCGACCCAAATTCGACCCAATTCAAGCCCAAACCACCTCAAATTTATTCCAAATCACTCATGAAATATCCCTAAACCAAACCCAACAATTATTTGGCCCAAGCATTTACCAAATTTTCATCCTAAAGTCCATTTTAAAATCCAAAAGCCCACTTCCCTAAACCATTTTAAAAGCCCATCTTCACTAAATTTTAAAGGCCCAAAATTCATACAAAGCCCATATGACACTCTTCTTCATCATGACTTCAATTAAAACCATCCCTAAAGTTCCAATCAAATATAAATTTATTCTAAATCAAGCTTCATGCTAACCTCTCATACATTTATCAAAAATGTCAAAATCCATTTTCATATAAGTAAGCCAAGCTATGTGCGAAGCCATAGGCAAGCCATGAAGCCATGCATGAGCCCCATAGGAGCCATGAGAGCCATGGAATCCACTTTCCACCTCACCAAACCATTAATGGCAAGAGAGGGGATCTCTTTCTTAAACCTTTTTTAAGCCCTTTTTACCTTAAACATGATACACTTTAAACCATACTTTGCAACCTAATCCTTGATGTGGACTTCACTACCTTTGGTAGGTTGACTCACATGATCCTCCCAGCCCAAAACCAGAGCTTGGAAGGGTACACCAAACCAAAAATGGTGGGTTGACCCATTTGGACCCAAAATGAGCCTCTCTCCATACCATTTTAATCCAAGCCATTTACACATGTCCATGGCCAATTGCCTACATTAAACCCCGACTACGACCCACTCGAACAAGATGGTGACCAGTGCCTGGCCGGCCAGCCACTGGGCCGCCGGAAAACACCATGGCCGAGACATGGGCAGGAGCCAAACATTGAAATTCCACCTTGTTGAACTGCCCCATGCCCAATGGCCACCATGGATGTTCTTCCCTTGGCCTAAGCAGCTGATCCCAAGCCTTGAACCCCCCTGGGAGGCCCTCCACCCTCTCCTATTTAAACACCACCCCCTCTCGGCCATGGGAGGTGCTGAACCAACCTTAAGGAAACTCTGCCAAAATCATTCCAGACCACTCTCTACACATAGAGCATTTGATTCCCACTGGATTCCAGCCCCAATTCCCTCGAGCCGAGCTCGATTTTGAGTTCAAATTTCAGCACAAAACCGAGGACACTTCTTCACGGTGGACCAATCCCCAAATTGATTGATCCTACACCTTCACCGGACCAAGGGAAGAAGTCCACCAGCAAAAGCCCCCTCTCCAGGCCACCCATCTGTTCCAGACTCCAAGCTTTGTGATCGGGCTTGGTCGAAATCATACCTAGACAATTCACCAGGCCAAGGGACTTCATCTGGAGCTTGCTTGGACGTAATCGAAGGTGACACAACCCTCAGATGCTGAGACAAAAAGCTGCTATCACCAATTTTAGAGATGAAGATAGAAATACCAAATTCTTCCATGCTTGGATCAAATATAGAAGGAAATGCAACATCATCCACTCTATTATGAATGATTAGGGAACTTTGCTCAGAACTGTTTCTGAAATTGCCAATGATGCTGTCACTTACTTTCACAAACTCCTCACCTACAAACCTAGCTGCAGACCCCCAATTGATGGCAGTCTTTTTAGCAAAGAATTCCAATTTACAAATTCTCTAGTTTTAACTTATATTCCTTCTCAGGTGGAAATCTGGGATGCTCTAAGCTCTATTGACAGTTCTAAAACTGCTAGACCAGATGGATTCAGTACGGATTTTTATAAAAAGGCCTGGGTTAGTTGTAAGCTGAAGTGTCTTCTGCCATCCAAAGCTTCTTTCAAGGCATTGACATTCCCCAATATTTCCATGCTTCAAATATTGTTCTTATACCCAAGAACAATGCCCCCAAAAATTGGAACCATTATAGACCGATCAGCCTTACCACTGTCATTAGCAAAATCATCAGTAAAATCATTGTGGGAAGGCTACAACCTCATCTTGATGCTCTAATCAGGCCTAATCAATCTGCTTTTGTTAAGGGAAGATCTATTGCTGAAAATGCCCTCCCTGCTCAGGAGCTATTGTTGGATTTGGATAGGCCTTGTAGGGGAGGAAACCTCATCTACAAACTGGATATTCAAAAAGGCCTATGATTTTATTGACTGGAATTTTTTTCTTCAAGTCCTGCAGGCCAGAGGCTTCTCCAATGAATTTTGTATTCTTATCAAAAGATGGCTCAAACATAACCACCATTCTATCCTCATAAATGGACAATGCTGGGGAGATTTTTAAGCCACCAGAGGACTTAAGTAAGGAGATCCACTTTCCCCTACTATCTTCATCATTATTATGGATTATATGTTTAGACTGTTGGATAATCAAGTCAACCCTTAATGCTAGATACCAACATAAATCAGATATTGTAATCTCTCACCTGATGTATGCTGATGACATTATGTTATTCTCAAGAGCCTCCAAACCAGCTGTCAAGAAAGTTATTGAGTGTCTCAACCTTTTTCAAGAGATTTATGGTCTGTATTTCAACAAATCTAAGTGTGAACTACTCTTCCCCAATCATACTCCCCCTGACATCTCTCATTGGATCACCAATTTCACTGGTTACACCAAAGCCAGCCTCCCTATGAAATATTTAGGGGTTCTCTTCTTAAAGGCAGAGCCAAAAAAATTCATTTTGAAGAGATTATTGGGAAACTCAACACTCATCTGTCTAGTTGGAATTCTTCATTCCTATCCACTGGAGATAGAATTACTTTACTGAATAGTATGTTAACTACTTTCCCTTCTTACATACTTCGGATGACTTGTATGAAGAACAGTTCCATAATCCAAATTGAAAGAATCTTTAACAGATTTCTCTGGGCTGGGCAAAGAAAACAAATTCCTTGGGCTAGCTGGCAAAAATTAGCAAAACCTAAGGAAGCTGGTGGACTGGGCTTCAAAGGTCTTAAACATCTCCAACAAGTCAACTTTTGTAAGCTTTGGATTCATTTTAGGCAGCAGAACTCTCTCTGAGCCATTTTTATGAAAGGTAAATACTACAGAAACACACATCCAACAGCTGCCCAAATCAAACCAGTTATCTCTAGAATCTGGAAACACATGCTCCTGAATAAAGACACTGCTGATTCTCTTTGTTTATGGGAGTTGGGCAAAGGGGACATTCTCTTCTGGCATGATCACTGGTGCCCTGTGGGTACCCTTGTCCCTTTATCCAACATAGAAAAACATCAGTTTCTTGTGGCTAGTTGCTAGGAGGATATGACTTGGTCCACTCCCACTCTACAACAACTTCTTATGGAACCCTCTGTTAATCAGGTGTCCAATATTCCTTTTGACAGATCCAAACCTGATAGACTCATCTGGCATCAGGGTAAGGGATACAGTATTACCAAGCAGATTTACCTCACTATTCACAATTGGACGCAGGTTAGTTGGGGAAAGAAAATCTGGAACAGCTTCCTCACCCCCTCCATGTCCTTCTTCATTTGGAGAATTTTTCATGGGTACATCCCAACGGATGATATCCTTAAGCTGAAAGGATTGAGAGGACCTTCCAAATGCCTTCTTTGTGGCTCCCATTCTGAAACTATTCATCACTTATTTTTCAACTGCTCTTTCTCCCAGGATGTTTGGTCAGGTCTCATCAATTTACTCAAAGTCAATCACTTTCTGCTGGACTGGTATGACATTTATAGCTGCTGGCAGTCCTGGCAACAAGCTAAAGCTGGGCACATCCCATTTATTATTGCATGGTTCATTTGGATGCATAGAAATGGTGTAAAATATGAAGGCAAAATCAGCAAAGTTGCATCTGTTGTTAGTCACTGTCATACTTTTATCTCTAAGCTGATATCATTAAAGAAGTTCCCCAATATTCTAAAACCCCCCCCACCAGACCAACCTAAGCAATCCAAAATTATCCAAATCCATTGGAAAGCTCCCACCCATCCTTTCATTAAGGTTAACACTGATGGTGCATTCACTGAACATTCTGCATGCTGTGGTGGCATCTTCAGGAATCATCAGGGGAAATGTATCTTATATTTCGAAGCTCCTATCTATGTTGCTGAACCTCTTGAGGCTAAACTTGTTGTTGTTTATTGGGCAATATACATTGCTAGTCTTCACCAGTGGACTAATTTAATTGTGGAGGGGGACTCTTTACTGCTATTACAACTTTTACATACTGATCCCCCCTCACCTTGGCACCATGCAATCTGGATAAACAAAATCAAGGCCTTTACTCTAAACTTGTCTATCCATTTTGCCTTCATTTACAGGGAGGGCAATAGGCCTGCAAATTGGATTGCTAAAAGAGCCAATTTTTCTCAAGAGGTTGATGTTTCTGTCACACCTCCTCCCCCACCTGCTGTTCCTTCTGGAAGCCGACCTTTATCAGGCACCTCATTTCAAAATTGTGGCCGAATGATGGTTTCCTTCCCAGCTATTTCAGGATCATTGGTTGGGGTCCCATTTTCTCTTTATTTTTGGTTTAGAGTTTGTTTCCCATTGGAAATTTTTTTAGGATATGACTTACCTACAGTTTGTTACTCTTTTTTGCTGTGAAGTTGTAATTGGTTAGGGTTGCCCACTTTGGGTATTTTTTTTTGTACTTCACAATTACCTAACATGAAGGGAGTCAATAGTTACTTCTTTTGAATATATATATATATATATATATATTCAAAAGAAGTAACTATTGACTCCCTTCATGTTAGGTAATTGTGAAGTACAAAAAAAAATACCCAAAGTGGGCAACCCTAACCTATATATATATATATATATATATATATATATATATACGTATAAATAAAAAAGATGGTGGAGGTGGCTGGATGTGCTCTGCTAGGGTTTGGGGGTTAGAGATGACCCCTGGATGGCGCTGGCCGGCTGCTCCCTGGTTTCCCTGCTCTGTTCGACTGGTAAGTAGCTGGAAGTGGCTTGTCTGGTGGTGGCTGGTTGAGGTGGAGCTGTTTTGGTCTTCCCGGGCAAACCTTATTCAAACTTCAAGTTACTGTTTCATTGGTTAGTTTGCTTTACTTGGGCTTCATGCCTGGTGCTGGTGGAGGTTTTGGCTAGCTTTTCTCTCCCTCTCCCTACTGTGGTAGGGTGACTCTTTTCCATTATGGCTAGTGACAGTGCCATTAATGAACCTGATGCACCTGCCACCTATGCAAATGCTGTCAGCAAGGGATTACATTCAGCTAAGACTTTTGACCATTTGATTTTCCCCCATGCACTTCATGATGCAGCAGCTGGAAAGTCTGATTGTCCATTTAGACCACTTGGGTCTAAGGATGGAAGACCAGCTATACAGTTCACTACTCAGGAAATGATTTCCCTTGCTGAGGCTATCAAATTTACCCTTGTTGGCCAGTTCCAATTTGGACATCCCAAAATGGAACTGATAAGGAAACATTTTGAGCACCTCCATTTTGTTGGCCAATGGAAACAGGGTTTGATGGATGGAAAGAATTTGTTGAGAAGGCTATCCAGTGAAGAAGATTATGCCAGAATATTGGGAATGTAGATTATGCAAGTTACTTGTACCTCCATGAAAATATTGAAATGGTATCCTAGGTCTGACCCCTCCAAGGAGCCCCCTCTGAAACCTTTATGGTTTAAATTCCCTAACCTACCTCTTCAACTCTTCATATCAACAGAGCATTGGGAACACCACTCAAAGTAGATCCTCCTACTTATGACATGGGCAGCTCTGCAACTGCTAGAGTACTGGTGGAGAGGGATGTGTCTCTTCTTGATCTAGATAAAATCTGGATAACCACTTCTAATGAAGGGGAGGGATTCTGGAAAGAAGTGATAATAGAACAAAAACCTGTATTCTACCATCATTATAGGATGTTTGGCCACTCTAAGGAGAGGTGTTACAGGTTGATGCCTCCACCAAAAAAGTAAGCTAAGGTCAGAAAAGTGGAGGTTCAGGCTACTGTTTCTGACCCTGGGATTCCCATGCAGACTAATCTTGAGCATGGTACTGAGGCTATGGATCCCATTGTCTTAGTGGAACCTAGTCCCCCAAAAATTACTAAACCAGCTCCCCAGGAACCACCAATTGATGGAGAAACTTTGTCACATGGTGCAAGCCACCCTTTGGACCAACTGGATCAAATGCAAACTAAAATGGAGACAGACTGGTAATTTCAGAAGGCCAGGAAAAGAAGAAGGTTACAATTGAACTTCAGAAGTTAGCCCCACCTCCTCAATCAATCAGTGACAACATTAGCTCTCATGGCTCCCCCCTGGCACAAGTAGGGGCAAGACCAGATCAAGATCACATTCTGATCACTCTCCACCCCACCCAAAACCCCCAGATAATTAATTTCCTTTGCTGGAATATTAGGGTGGTGGCTCACCCCCTCTCTTATAAAAGACTGTTACATCTATACAAAAAGCATCAACTTGCATAGTTTTGCTGGAACCAATGGTGCAGAAAAACCAATCTAAATTTTTAACCAGGTTTCCTGGGTGTTCTCTATTTGCCAATACTTAAAAAAAAATCCGGATTTTATGCAGGAAGGAAATTCAATGGACTGCGGTGATTGATCACTCAAAATTGATACATCTTCATCTCACTTTGAATGACAATACATTTGCAGCAACCTTTGTTTATGCTGGCTGCACCAAGACTGCCAGGAGAGAGCTTTGGCATGAGCTTCAGGACATCAGCACCAAGGAACCCTCCAGCTGGATTGTGGGAGGGGACTTCAATAGCATTGCATCTATAGATAAAAAATCTGGAGGTAGATTTCCACAACTCTCTAAACTGACTAAATTCAATGACAGTATCCAAAGAGCTGGTTTATTTGACATGGGTTTTCATGGAAACCAATTCAGTTGGAGGAGAGGCAAAATCTGAGAGAGACTGGACAAATTTCTAGCTAACAATGCTTGGCATCATAATTTTCTTCATACCATTATCACTCATCTAAATTTTGCTGGATCAGATCACAGACCCCTACTTATCACCATCACTACATCCATCAACCCAAACACCTCTCTTCCTTTCAGATATCTGAACTTCTGGTCCTCACACCCCAATTTCAAGGCTATTATTGCTGCACATTGGACTGAGTGCACCCATCCTAATCCCTTCATCAGAATTTAGAAACTGCAGCTTAAAGTGGGTAGAGTTCTAAGACATTGGAGCTGAGAGACTATTGGGGACATTTTTCAAGGTGTCTCTCAGGTTGAAAAGGAGGTTACTGAACTTGAAACTGTTGCCCATTCTGATGATGCAATGTATGGTGCTTTTGTGGCTGGTCTAGAACAGTTACTAACCCTATTAGATTGGCAGGATCAGTTTCTAAGATAGAAAGTTGCTATCTCCAAATTTAAGGAGGGTGATAGAAACACAAAGTTCTATCATGCTTGTATAAAATATAAAAGGAAGTACAATGTTATACACTTCATTATGAATGATCAGGGGGTACTGCTCAGGGAAGAAACTGCCATTGCTAATGATGCTGTAATTTTCTTTCAAAAACTTCTCTCTTATACCCAATGCTCCAGACCTCTTATTGATGTCAGCCTATTTAGTGTTGAGTAGCAGTACACCAACTCTCTCTCATTAACTGATCTCCCTTCTCAGGAAGAAATTTGGGTGGCACTTAACTCAATTGATAGCTCTAAAGCAGCTGGGCCAGATGGGTTCACTGCTGCTTTTTACAAAAAAACATGGAACAATTACAAAGCTGAGGTGATCTTAGCCATTCAGAGTTTCTTTCAAGGCAATGAACTCCCATAATATTTCCACTCTTCAACTATTGTTCTTATCCAGAAAAAAATGTTCCTAAGAACTTGAATCACTATAGAACTATCAGTCTCACTACTGTTATCAGCAAAGTTATAAGTAAAATACTTGTGAGGAGGTTACAACCACATCTTAACAGAATCATCAGCCCAAATCAGTCAGCTTTTGTGAAAGGCAGATCCATAACACACAATGTACTCCTTGCTCAATAATTACTACTATATTTGGATAGTTCTTACAAGGGGGTAACCTTATCTATAAACATGATATTAAGAAAGCTTATGACACTATTGATTCGAATTTCATCCTTCAGGTGTTGCATGCCAGAGGTTTCACCCTAGATTTATGTCACCTCATCAAAAGATGGTTGCAACATAACCATCACTCCATACTTGTTAATGGGCAAAGCTTGGGGGGGGGGGGGTTCCAGGCCACCAGGGGACTTAAACAGGGAGACCCACTTTCTCCCACCATTTTCATTATTGTTATGGACTACCTATCCATGATGTTGGAATCCCAAGTTACCACCTTCCTTTATGCCAGATATCATCATAAGTCCAATTTGGCTATCTCTCATCTCATGTATGCTGAAGACATTATGTTGTTTTCCAAGGCCTCCAAACCTGCTGTGAAAAGAGTTCTCAATTGCATTTGACAACTTCAGCAAGTGTCTGGACTCTAATTTAACCATGCCAAGTGTGATCTGATTTTCACAAACCACATATCTGCTAATATATCCCTCTGGATAACTCAGTTCTTGGATTTTATAAGGCTAGCCTCCCTATGAAGTACTTAGGAGTGCTTCTTCTTAAAGGCAGAACTAAACAATTACAATTTGAGGAGATCATTGGGAAGCTCAATGCCTAATTGTCTAGCTGGGCTAACTCCTTTTTTTCTACTAGGAGGAGAATCACCCTTCTAAACAGTATACTTACCACTTTCCCCTCTTATGTACTCCAAATGACATGCATGAAGAAAAGCACTAGAATTCGGATAGAAATGATATTTAACAGATTCTTGCGGTCTGGTTAAAGGAAGCAAATCCATTGGGCTAGGTGGCAGAAGTTAGCCAAACCACTGGGGGTTGGGGCTTGGGCTTCAAGGGACTGAAACAACTTCAGCAAGTAAATTTCTGCAAACTTTGGATCCATTTCAAACAACAAAACTCACTTTGGGCTCTTTACATGAGAGGTAAATATTGTAAGGACATTCATCCTTCCTCAGCCTAAATCAAACCTGGAGCATCCAGAATTTGGAAACACATGCTTATCAATAAAGACCTTGCTAATTCCTTGTATTTATGGGAATTGATGAAAGGGGAGATCTTGTTCTGGCAAGATCACATGTGTCCAGAAGAAATCCTTATTGCTTTACCCAACATTGACAGACAACAATTTCCTGTAGCCAACTGCTGGGATGAGATGAACTGGTCTATTCCTAAACTCCAACAGCTTCTCCAGGAACCTTCTGTTGCTCAAGTTTCCAAAGTCCCCTTTGATAGATCCCAACCTGACAAGCTCATCTGGAAAAATGGTAAGATGCATAGCCTTACCAAACATATTTATCTCAACACCCATTCCTGGTCTTCAACTGATTGGGGGAAGAAGATTTGGAATAGCTATCTCACCCCCTCCATATCATTCCTGGTTTGGAGGATCTTCCATAGCTGTCTTCCCACAGATGACATTCTCAAATTGAAAGGGCTGAGGGGACCTTCCAAATGTTACCTGTGTGGTGTGCAAACTGAAACAGTTCAACACCTGTTCTTCAACTACACTTTCTCTCAAGAGGTTTGGACAGGAGTGATTAATTTTCTCAACATCAATACTTTAATGTTGGATTGGCAAGATTTGTTTCACTTCTGGCAATCGTAGCAGATGGCTAAGGCAGGATATATTCCTTTCATTGTTGCCTGGTTCCTTTGGATGCACAGAAATGGAGTGAGATTTGATGACACAGTCAGCAAAGCAGTCACTGTGGTGGGACACTGCCACTCCTTTATCTCCAAGCTGATCAAAGTTTTCCCCCCTGATCTACCCAAGCACTCTAGAATTGTTCAAATTTTTTGGACTGCCCCTGCCTACCCTTCCCTCAAGGTAAACAATGAAGGGGCCTTCTCTGAAAATGGAGCTGGCATTGGTGGCATCTTCAGGGATCAGCATGGGATTTGTGTCTGCTTCTACCAGGCTCCTGCTGTTATTGCTGACCCATTAGAGATAGAATTGGCTGCAGTATATTGGGCAGTCTACTTTACTATCTCGAACCACTGGTTTAATCTTACTGTGGATGGAGACTCAACTATATTATTACAATATTTGCAGCATGATCTCCCCCTCCCTGGCACCACTCACATTGGATTAATAGAATCAAGGCACTAATACAAAACCATCCTATACACTTTTCTTTCATTTTCAGAGAAGGGAATAGGCCGGCCAACTGGCTTGCCAGAAGGGCCCTTGCTTCTTAGGAAGTTTATGTTCTTCCTCTCCTCCACCTCAGCTGCAATTCCTCCTGGAGACTGATCTGTTCCAAGTCCCTCGCTTTAGAATTGTGGAAGATTAAAGCCCACGTTTCTGTCTCCATTTTTGGATATTTTTTATCTGAACAGACCTGCTCTATCAATCATTGCTGCCATTCTTAGCTTATGCTACTTGGTTTTTGGATCTTGTTGGAGTTTTTTTTTTTTGGTTTTTTGGCTATACTTCATTGTTTGGAATTTAGGTATACGGATTTACCTGTATGTATGCCTTTCTTTTATTTACAAGTTTTTTACCTTTTGGTGTGGAGTTGTATTGAGATGGGTTGATCCCCATGGGACTATGTACCTTTCTTTTAGATTAACTTGTAGGGAGCCATAAGTTGCTCCTTCCCCCCCCCCCTAAAAAAATACACATATATATTTATATATATACATACATACATATATACATATACATATACATACATATATACATATACATATACATATAGATATACATATACATACATATTTACATATAGATATATACATATTGATATATATATATATATATATATATATATATATATATATATATATATATATATATATATATATATATATATATATTCCAAAAGACTTGCCTAATAGGCAAGTGATATATTAATATCAATAATCAATACATCTATCTTCTTACAAAAGGAAGACCTAAACTATCCCCATGCACCAAAACAGCCAGGGGAGGGGGAGGTGTAGTATCTACTAGAATTTCACCATTACAATATCCCTGAGAGGCAAGCCAATGTGCAAGATCATTGCCCTCCCTCGGTATATGAGAAAATTTTACATTGTTATTCTCAATCAATCTCTTCGATACTGTTCGGCCATCTCTGAATGTACCATGGAGCAATTTCGGTACCCTGCGGGAAGGCGAGGCTAATGGAAGAGTCGGATTCCACTATGAGGAGCCTCACTTCACGGATCTTGGCAATTCGAGGGCCCAATAGATGGCAATCATTTCTGCCTCAAGAGCATCACATGCATCCGTGGGAGAATAAAAGAACAACAGACATTGCCCCAACCCATTTCTGAAAATACCACCAATCCCAGCCTGCTGATTTTTAAAGCTTCCATCAGTGTTTACTTTGATCCAATTTGTAAGGGGAGGGGACCAACCAAATACCAAAGAGGATGAGGAAGAAGTCCCAAAGCCTACTTGGCAAATTTCCCTAAATTTGTGATATTTAGTGAGTTTCTGAAAGTAGGTTAAGCAATGAGCAGCAACAAGGGAAGCTGGGACAAAACACCCTTCGAAAACATACCTTATTTACGCACATCTAGATAAACCGAGGCCACAACACAAGGAACCACCAGGAGATTCACCTTATGCCAGTCCACCCAGCACACCAAAAGATCTAGCCAACTTAAATTCAATGTTTCCACCTGGATTCTGCTAATGATTTGAGTCCAAACCTCTTGAGAGAAAGAGCACCTGAAGAATAAATGTGCCCCAGATTCCTCCTCCTGCATACATAAGTGACAGCAGGAAGGCCCTCTAAGACCCTTTAATTTAAGGATATCATCAGTGGGCAACAGCAAATGCCTAGCTCTCCAGCAAAAGAAAGACATGGATGCTGACAGTAGATTGTTCCACAGCTCAGGCCCCCACCTAATTTGTCCCAAGAATAAAATTTCTGAAAAATAAAAGACCCCAGCTTTTGTAGGTGTTGTTGTTTAGTGATAAGCTTATATCTTCTATCAGGATGGAAGGGAGTCAAGAGAACCTGCTGTAGGCGATCGAAGTTAAAATGTTCCTCGAGTGCTGCAATTCCATTGATTCTCGGACCAATAAGTATTAACATAACGAGTTAGGAATAGAGAGGCCATCCACATTGTGAGGAATAGAGAGTTTCTCCCCTCCCACACCCAATTATCAAGCCAAAAGTTAATTTGGCCCTCTCCCGACTCCCAAATAAAGGTCACGTTCAGCTGATCTTTGACCTTAAGCATTGCTTTCCATAGTCCAGAATCACCCGAGTTTGGGCACCACCAAAGAAGGATGTTCCTGTCTGCAAGTACTTACCATGCATGTAGTGTGACCAAATGGTGTCATTAGCTACGAATCTAATCCACAGTTTACATAAATTGATGAAGCTAAGGCCGTTCAAAGCTTTTGAACCCCAACCCCCGAGCTGTAGGGGTTTACATAGTCGCTTCCAGGATAACCAATGGATCTGCCTATGTTGACCAGCCCACAAAAATTTATTAAACATTCTTCCAATACTTATTTGTGTGCTCTTTTTCATGATAAACATCTGTAGAGCATAGGATGGGAGGGCAGTTAATATGCTCTTCAATAATGTTAGCCTCCCCCATTTGATAGAAAGGAATTAGACCAACCAGAAATCTGAGCTTTGATTTTTTCAGTAATTTCTTGAAATTGAGTTTGTTTAGATCTTCCCTTAATCAAATGAACACCCAGGTAACATATAGGAAAATTGGCAGAATGAAATCTAGTATAATCAGCAATCCAGGTCCTCACCATAAGGATAACATTAGAGCTGGGGTAGAAATGGCATTTCTGTAGATTAAGTTCCAAGCCAGAAACCTCCTTGAAGTGTACTAATGTTTTAATTACAGTTTTAATAGCAGCCTTAGAAGCCTTAGAAAAGATAATAATATCATCTGCATAAGATAAATGGCTGACAATAAAATTGGACCTGTGATGATAGGCTAAGCTGGGTGTTTGGGTAAAAACAAAATCTAATATTCTGGATAAATAATCAAATGCAAGGATAAAAATGGTAGGGGAGAGAGGGTCCCCTTGTCTGATACCTCTAGATGCACTAAAGAACCCATGGCATCTACCATTCACCATAACAGAATGAGCATTATTACCTAGCCACCTTTGGATGAGTTGAACAAAGCTGGGCTTAAAACCTCTTGCACATAGGGTTTGAGTGATGAATCCCCAACTGATGGTATCATATGCTTTTCTTATATCAAGTTTAAAGATGACATTGTTGCCTTTGCATTTCTTATCTAAATCCAATACCATCTCTTGAGCCAGCAAAATATTGTCTGAGATTGATCTGCCTTTCACAAATGCAGCCTAACTGGAGCTAACGAGGGTATTCAAGTATGGCTGCAATCTTGTCAAAATGATTTTACTGATAATTTTGGACATTACAGATGTAAGGCTAATAGGTCTATAGTCTCCCCAAGATTTTCTCAGCTTATTTTTGGGGATTAACACAATGGTGGAGGCAGAAAAGTACTTTGGAATATCAATGCCCTGGAAGAAGTCTTGTACGACTTGAATAACCTCCTTCCCAATTACTCGTCCATCCAGCTTTGTAGAAATTGGAAGAGAAACCATCTGGTCCCTGCAGCTTTAGCACCATCAATGGACTCTAATGCATTCTTGATCTCATCTTCCCCGGGGATGTCTATTAAATGAAGATTTTGTACATATGGGAGCTGATCCTTGAGCAAACTATCATAAATGAGGGTAGAACATCTATTGAGGTCGAGTGAAGATTTTAGTAAAGTGTTTAACGAGCATCCAAGGCAATATCCTCAGCATTATGGAGCTTAGTTCCAGCCTCATCGGTGATTGAAAGAATCATATTACACTTCCTCTTGTACTTAATGTATGCATGATAGTAATGAGTGTTTCTATCCCCTTCGATAAATTTGGCGGCAATTGCTTTCGTTTATAAAATTCTTCCCGATACTTTACCCGAACTAGCGAGTGATCATGAGCACTCGTAAATAGCAGCTTCACTACACTCCCCATTAAAAAAACTAGCTTCAGCAGCAGCCACATCATCTTCAGCCTTCTTAAGATTCTCCTGTATGTTCCCAAACACTGTCCAATTCCACCTCCTGAAATGCTTAGCAGTGATTTTATGTAATTCCCGGAGATAACCCCAAGAGGAGCCATCCTTTGGAGAGACCCAAACCTTCTTAAGTTCAGCCAGGAAATCTGGGTGCTTAGTCCACATATTTTGGAATCTGAACATGCCACCTGTAGTATTATCAGTGTTGTTAATAGAGATGAGCAATGGTCTGTGATCTGAACCTGCCATGGATAAGTGAGTTACAATAGTATAGGGAAATTGCTGAAGCCAAGAAGTGTTCCCCAGCATTCTATCAAGCCTCTCCCAGATTCTACCCCTTCTCCAGGTGAATGATGGACCAGTGAAGCCCAGATCAAAAAGAGTAGCATCAGCAAGAAATTTATTAAACCTATTCATGGAAGCCAAGCTAGGTGTAGCACCACCTTTCTTTTCTGCAGCAAAAGAAAGGCAATTAAAGTCCCCTCCAACAAGCCAGAAAGAGTTAATACTGGAGGTGCTCTGCTAGGGTTTGCTCTTGGCGGCTGGAGTTATGGCTGGAGCTGGTAGGTTTTTCTCCTAGTTCTGCACCTTGGTTTGGCTTCTCCTTGGGTTCTTTTGCTTGTTTGTTGTGTTTCGCTTTCCGAGCTGGGAAGTTTTCAAAATTTTACTCGTTCCATTGACTTGGTTTGGATTGTTGGCTTGGTTCTCTTCTGCTATGGCTTTCTTTGAGTGTTGTTTTGTCTGTTTGACTCTTTTTGGCTGTTGGTGTCTGTTGGATTCCTTCTGTTTTGGCTTTTCCACTGGGTTCTGTCCTCTTGTGTTTACACCTGGAGGCTGGTTCTGAGGTTCTGGGTTTATGGCTAATTCTGCTCGGCCATATCCTATTAATGCAACATCTAATGCAATGTGGGCTAAAGCCTCTTGTGCAGGGGTTGTGGGTATGGGGAATTCTGCCCACAAAACCTTTGACCATCTTGTTTTTCCCCAAGCGCTGCATGACACTGCTGCTGGTAGGGGAAATGCTCCTTTTATTAATCCAGTAGGTAACAAGGATGGCTTGCCTGCTGTCTTGTTCTCCAAAAAAGATATGAAGAGCCTTAATGATGCCATTAAGTACTGCTTGATTGGGAAATTTCAGATGGGACACCCAATAATGGAATATGTAAGGAAAGTTTTGAGGAGTTAAATCTTGCTGGCAGCTGGAAGCTTGGGTTGCTGGATGGAAGTCACTTGCTCATTAGGCTCTCTAATGAGGAAGACTATGCCAAGATATATGGCAAGCAATCTATCCTAATTGCTGGTACATACATAAAGTTATTAAAATGGACCCCTGAGTTTGATCCACTAAAGGAGCCACCCATTATTCCCATGTGGTATAAATTCCCAAATCTACCTATACAGCTTTATGATCATAATGCTCTTTTTAATATAAGTCAAGCCCTGGGAACCCCATTAAAAACAGATACACACACATTTGATTTGGCAAGACCAGTTACAGACGAAGAGTTTTGGTGGAAAGGGACATTACACTCCCAGATATTCATAAAGTGTGGGTGAGAACTGATGAGGACATACCAGAAGAAGGTTTCTGGCAGGAGGTTGAAGTAGAATTTAAACCTTTTTACTGCAAGCATTGTAGAATGTTTGGCCATGAGATGGAGAATTGCTACAGGCTTCATCCTCCTAGCAAAAAGAAATCTGTTGGTCAGCAGAAGACTGTAAACCTGGCCCCAGCCAATATCCCAAGAGAAGATCAGGAAAACCTGAATGTAGAAACTGAATCTAGGGAGGTTGTGAATCTTGACCCTCCTAGTGATGGCAGAGTGGGGGAGACTGAGGATGTGCAGCCTGTGGAGGAGCAGGAAGGTGCTGTTGATGGTGCTGTCACTACCCAAGTCACTAATGAAATGGACATTGCTCCTCTTCCAGGGGAAATCAGTGAAGTTGAAAATAGGATGGATTTATCTGGGGGGAAGATTCAAGTTGTGAATGATGAAATGAATTCTGGATGGCAAATCCAGAAAAACAGTAAAAGAAGGAAAAGCAAATCAGAATTACAAAGTTTGCTGGAATCCCAGCCCTCAAGTGATCCTCCTGATAGCCCTTCTTCTGCTTCTAGGACTAGGGGAAAAGGAAAAAACCTCTTATTATGATTAACTTTATGTGTTGGAATATAAGAGGGGCTGCTCATCCCTCCTCTATCAGCAGAATTAATTACTTTGTTAAATTTTACAAACTATGGTGTTTTGCTTTGCTAGAACCCATGGTTAATAAAAATACTCACAACATTATTAAAAAGTTTCCTAATTTCCACTGTTGGATTAATCTGAGTAATAAGATATGGGTATTTTCTAGAAAGGAGCTACACTGTTATATTTTGGTGGATCATCAGCAGTTTATGCACATTCAGGTTTCTATTGGAGATCATTTTCGTTTGGTCACATTTATATATATATATATATATATATATATATATATATATATATATATATATATATATTTAAGGGAAAAAGAAAATTCATTCATCAAAAGGTAACAATGTTTACATACATCTAATAAAGGGAATATCGATCAAATCCCCAAAAAGTAAAAGCTTTAAAGGATCATCAGGTTTAACAGCAAAAATAATCCTTTGAGTTGCAGTGGCATGTTTGGCCAACCAGTTTGCAGGTTGGTTACCTTCTCTAAAGATATGAGACCACTTGAGGTTGAGGGAGCCAAATGTAGAGAGCAATGTTCTGTAAGGGTAAACCAAATTCCAAGGAGGAGGAGATAATCCTTGTATTATGTTAACCAGCTGCTGAGAATCAGATTCAATCCAGACAAATTGGTAGTTCAAGGCTTTAGCAGTAATCAGGGCCCAATAAGCAGCTTGTAGTTCAGAGTGGAGAGCTGACAGTGAGAAGATAGGAACTTGAAAGTACCACAGTAATTTACCTTCAAAATTTCGCAAGCCGCCCTAATTCCGGCAGCGAGTTAGTGAAACTCCCATCTATATTGATTTTTATCCATGGTGGAGGTGGAAGGGACCACTTCAGCAATGTAGGTTTTCTTTTAATTGTGGGTTCCAATAGTGGCTTCTTACTCGGAAAAGCTGCGACAGTTGGCCACCATATGATTTATACTACAAGTTCTGTTGTCATACTTCACGTGATTCCTATGCATCCAAACAAACCAGCAAATAACTAAAGGTAAATGGAAGTTTTCTTCATTTTTCCAGTCCTCCCAGCAAGCTTCCCAATTGAGCCAATTGTAATTGAGGTGGTTAAGGTGGAATTGTTGTAAAACGAGTAATCCATACCTGTTTAGTGACGAGTACTGATGGAGAAAGAGGTGGGAAAGTGATTCTTCACGAGCTTGACACGACCAACATCTAGAAGCAAGTCTTAGACCTTTGAGTTTTAAAATATCATCTAGTGGAAGGTAATGATGAAACATTCTCCAGCGAAGTAAGACATAGAGGGGGATAAAAGCCCGGTCCAGATT
The DNA here is from genome assembly GCA_022702705.1 of Papilionanthe hookeriana x Papilionanthe teres. NCBI lineage: Eukaryota > Viridiplantae > Streptophyta > Magnoliopsida > Asparagales > Orchidaceae > Papilionanthe > Papilionanthe hookeriana x Papilionanthe teres. The sequence goes on from CM040427.1 coordinate 104,425,181, forward strand.
TTCTCCCCCAGTAGTATCGGGCCAAAGTTGAAAAGAGCTATGAATCATTTGATTGAAAGAAAATTTATTAGATCTGCTTCGGTATGATTCTATCGGTATAGTTGGATTAATAGGGATTTGAATGATCTGTTGTATGCTCTCTTCATCCAAAATTTCATTCGGCTTGTTGACATTCCATTGATCCTCCATCCGAAATCTGCTATCTGTTAGTTGGTGATTGAAATCAGCGATAAAATTTAAATTGCCATCTCCTATCCGGTTGTCATAATAGAAATTCACCTCCCCCTTGCCCACTTCCCGGCGAAATGTGATTGGCCAGATCCCTTACTTTCAGCAAACTTCTCCAGTGCTTAGAATCCCCTTGTCTTGGTACTACAGAATTTGGGTGAGCTTTCCAACAATATTTGTCAAACAAGAATTTTGCCCACATGGTATCTTTCCTTCTGAATTTAATCCACTGCTTACAATAGAACAAATGGCTCATCTGTTGGAAATTTCTCAGCCCTAGGCCCCCAGCCTTGTTTGGTTTGCAAACCTTGTTCCATATAGCCCAATGATATTGTTTGTTTTGGCCTTCCCAGAGAAATTTATTAAACATTGTTTCTATCATTTTCTGAGTGCTCTTTTTCATTCTAACTATTTGTAACTGATAAAGGGGAAAGGTTGAGAGTATACTCTTAAGCAATGTTAATCTTCCACCATTAGACAGAAAGGTATTAGTCCAACAGTTTAATGTTGATGTAATCTTCCTAACAACTTCATCATACTGAGATTGCTTCCTCCTTCCTTTATTTAACTGCACTCCTAGATATTTCAAGGGGAGATCAGCGATGAGAAAATCCTGTGTGCTCTTTCAACCAATGTTGATATTTGAACCCTTTTCCGGCCAAAAATTGACACTTCCTTTGGTTTAATTCCGGACACGCAACCAAGGCTAGGTGATCGGTCATTTGCAAAATCTTCTTTACGACGAAGCTTACTTCCATTGGTGAAGATGATGACATCATCGAGCATATGCCAAGTGACTTATAATCTGTGAAGAACCATGCTTAAAGCGAAGATAAGGATAAAGTGTTTGAGCGGAATTCGAGTTCTAGAGAAGTAATCAAAAGCCAAAATGAAGATGGTTGGAGAAAGTGGGTCTCCTTGTTTCGACCCCCTCCCGGCTTTAAAGAATCCACGGCCTACGGCCATTAACCGAGTACTACTCGTAATAGGCATTGGACGACCATCTTTGAATTAAAGCACAAAAAGCGGGATGGAAACCTCTAGCTTTAAGTACCGGATCAATAAATTTCCAATCGATAGTATCATATGCCTTTTTAAGATCCAATTTGAGAAGTAAATTATGTCCCCTACATTTCTTATCAATATCAAGTAACAATTCCTGAGCCAAAAGACAATTATCAGTAATAGTTCTTCCCTGCACAAAAGCAGATTGGTTAGAGCTGATCAATTGATTAAGATGGGGTTGTAATCTCCCCACAAGAATTTTGCTAATTATTTTAGAAAAAGTAGTAGTAAGGCTGATAGGTCTGAAATCAGTCCACTGAGTTTTTTGAGTGCCTTTGGGAATAAGAGCAATGCTGCTGCAAGGCAAAATATTTAGGAAGATCCGACCCCGAGAAAGAAAGAATGGACTCGCTGAATAAGATCGGCACCCACGATATCCCGAGGCTTTAGTATAAAATGTTGAAGTGAAACCATGCGGACCAGTTTGTTTTATTACCATCGATGCTGTGCAATGCACTGCATTATCTCCGTTTATCGGGGAGGGAAGTTAAATTCGGCTGATTCACATAATCATGATGATCGAGAAAACATCTCGGCAACAAATGAAGTAGAGGATATAAGTGCATTCGGCAAACAAATTCGAAAATGTGATACGGCACTTTGTGAAATAGAAGATTGATCGGTAACCCAATTGCCGACCTCATCTTTGATTTTAAGTATAGTATTTATTTTTCTTACGTGTTTAATAACTGCATGAAAAAATTAGAGTTCTGTCCCCATAGAGGTATTTATTCACGGCGGCTTTTTGTTGTAGAAAAGCCTCTTCCCTTTCCGGGGCTTGGAAAAACGAGATCTTTGAGCAATTTCAAGCTCTTGTGCTCGAACCCCTCCCAAATCATTAGCAGACTTCTAACAAATGAACTTTGGCTTCTGCTTCTTTAACTTGCTGAAAAACATTACCAAGCTGATTCTTATTCCACAATCTTAGTTTAAAAGCTACATTCTTTTGCAATCTCCACAATCTCACAAGAGGGTTGCAACTAGTGTGATCCAAAACATTCCAGGCTCTATGGACTTCAGCTAAAAAACTATTATGAGTGCACCAAACATTGAGAAATCTAAGCGAGAGTGCCCTTTGTAAGGACTCGAAAGATATCCGTATCAATAATGGGGAGTGATCAGATGTTGCTCTGTGTAAATGCTGCACTTGAGTTATGGGAAAGGTGTTGAGCCATTGATCATTAGCTAAAACTCTATCAATTCTCTCAAACAGATTACCTCTCTTCCATGTGAAGGGGGAACCAATGTAGCCTAGATCAAATAATCTCGCATTAGTGATATTACTGGGAGAATTGTAACATGGTATTAAGGTCGGGAGTTCTTCCCCCTTTTTCTCACTAGGATCTCTTATGCGGTTAAAGTCCCCATCGACAATCCAATTTGAAGGGTTATTAGTGCTGATCGCCACGACTCTTTCCAAAGAGAATCTCTATCCATTGGAGTACACCCTGCATAAATGATAGTAGCATACGCTCGGAAAGAATCCAATCAAACTGTAAATGTAGAAATTGATAATTATCAAGTTGAACATTGCAGTTAAGCTCCTTTCTGGTAAAAACCCAGATTTTATTGTTGCAGTTGGAGTGAAAATGGAATCCTGGAAATCTTTTAGTAAATTTAGAGATGTTGATATGTACCATAGGTTCAAGTAATGCTATAATCCAAGGTTTAAAGGTCTCGTTAAAGTATAATAATCTATTAAGGGTGCCGGGACTTGCTACACCCCTAACATTCCAACAAATCGGATTAATCATGATGTAATGCTTTACCGGCCCTAGTGATTCTAGGGGGTGTTGCATTAGGCTGATCCATACCAATAATATTAGACTTAGAGAGATTTTGCAGCTCCATAATATCTTTTCTCCTTCTTCTACTTTTACTGTTGAGACCAAACACCATCGGCGGTGGTTGCTAGATTCTCGAGGATGATTTGGGCGGATTCCCCGACTATAGGACTTGAGGGGGTTATGAAAGTGGCACCTGCATCAGAGTTATCAGGGATCACTTCCATAGTATCATCCATTCTCTGTACAGCACTTGTGGTCCTAGATGTGGTGGCAGCTGCAGGCTCCTTAACAAAAGTGTTGGATAAATCATCTTGCTGTAATTTCTTTGTCCTCCTCCTCCTGCTTCCATGCTGAGAGCAGGCCCCTTCAACATCGGAATAATGCTGGACTCACATCCTCGATTGCGATAACACATACATTATTCATAACATTATCTCTAATCTCTATTGGTAGATCGGCATATTCCCCAATAGTTGCACCGCTCAATTTGATACGCATAATTTTTACACACCCCCTCCTTATCAAGCTGGCCCATTAAGATATGTATTTAGAATTGCAAGTTGTTCATTATTCAATTCACAGGAAGTAGTTTGGACCATTGCCAACTGGAATCACTTGGAGATATAGGTATATTGTCAGTCTTCTTAGTAACTTTATTGTTAACATTATAAGGTCTTAATTCAGGGTGGAGTTTAAAACACTGTTCCATGGTGTGGCCAAATAGGTGACAATGTTTGCAATACAATGGTTGATATTCCATAACAATGGGTTGCCAATAACCATTATTAGCAGTACCTAGCCAAACCCCATCCAAATAAGGTTGAGTAATGTCTCTTTCTACTAGGAATCTTGCATTGGAAATTCGGTGACATTAGCAGAGGGGATATCGAGTTTAAGTGGCCTCCCCATAGCATCGGCTATGTCATAGATGATTCTATGATTGTTAAAGGGAAGTTTTAAATTAGGAAGACTAAACCACACGAGGGACTATAGGTGGTTCTTTAGTTGGATCAAAGTCCATTGTCCACTTGAGTAGCTTCATTGGTTTCCCATCAATCATAATAACTTTTTTAGAAAATACACGTGCATAATCCTCCTCCTTAGCAAGCTGCAACATAATGTGTCTACTTGTCAAAAACCCCTAATTTCCAAGCGCCCACCGACTTGAAACCATCAACAGCTTTTCTCAAAATGTCCAGTTTAGGATGTCCAAACTGGAATTTCCCTACCAATGTAAATTTATAGGGCTCCGACAGTTTCAGAATCTCCTCCTCAGTGAAAATCAGAGCCAGTTTCCCAGCCTTCCTAGTGCATTTTCTAATAAACTCACACTCAGCTTTTCCCTCCATTGCATCATGAAATAATTGTGGGAAAACTAGCTTGTCTCCTAGAGTGGTTCCACCTTCTTTCCTCACTATGACTTCAGCAAAAGTACCCCTCCCAACAATGTGTGGATCCGCCGAGTGAGATCTTGAGCCATTGTCGATGTAACGATAACACGGCAAAAATTCAAAAAGTAATGAACCCGGGAAGGGAGAAATAATCCCCCTCACCCATGACGAAAGGAAGAAAAGAGTTGAGAAGGCTTCCGGCTTCTTACTAACCACCTTCCTCCACCACTGCACTAGCACGGCCGCTCAAATCCATGGAAACCCTAGCGGAGCACCTCTCTCCGAACCAGTCGCCATTTCATTAAATATATATATATATATATATATATATATATATATATATATATATATATATATATATATATATATATATATATATATATATATATATATATATATATATATATACATATATATAGATATATATATAAATATACATATACATACATATATACACATACATATACATATACACATACATATACATATTTATACACATACACATATGTATACATGCATACATATCTATATACACATATGTATACATGCATACATATCTATATACACTTATGTACAGATACATACATATCTATATACACATATGTACATATACATACATCTCTATACACACACACACCCATGACAATCCTTTTAAAACTCTCCAGCAATTGCAATTACATGTGGGAAGGAAGCTTAGGTCTTGGAGCTGGAACACCATTGGCAACATCTTTCAGGAAGTTGCCCAAGCTGAAAAGGTGGTGGCTGATCTTGAGACTGCTGCTGCTGCTGATGACTCTTGTTGTGGGGATTTTGTGTCTGCCCAGGACAAACTCCTTACTCTTATTGATTGGCAGGATCAGCTACTCAGGCAGAAAGCTGCTATTAGCAAGTTCAAAGAGGGGATAGGAATACAAGATTCTACCATGCTTTCATCAATTACGGGAGGAAATGTAATGCTATTCATTCTATTGTGAATGAACAAGGGCGACTACTTAGAGATGAGGTTGATATTGCTATGGTTCGTTGTCAAGTTTTACGGGCACCTTCTCACACAAAACACTCACGACGGACCATCCATTGATCCTCGACTCTTCGGTAAGGAGTTTGCTTACACCGAGTCCCTTATTCCGGATGATATTCCCTCTCGGGAAGAGATTTGGGTGGCTCTAAGTTCCATTGATAGCTCTAAAGCAGCAGGCCCTGATGGCTTTTCTGCTGATATCTATAAGAAAACCTGGAATATTTGCAAAGCTGAGGTTACTAATGCCATCCAAAGCTACTTTCAGGGAGTTGATCTGCCCCATTATTTCCATGCATCTACTATGATCCTAATCCCCAAGACTTCGACTACCAGAGTGGAACCGAGTTCGGACCCATCGACCTCACTTCGTCATCGGTAAGATCATTAGCAAAATTTTGGTGGGAAGAGCTACAACCCCATCTGGACAAGATCATTAACCCTACCCAGTCTGCTTTTGTGAAAGGTAGATCTATAGCTGACAATGTCTTGCTTGCCCAGGAGCTGCTGCTGGATCTTGATAGGCCTTGCAGGGGTGGCAACCTTATCTACAAGTTAGACATTAAGAAAGCATATGACACGGTTAGTTGGAATTTTGTATTGGAGGTGCTTTGAAGGCTAGAGGTTTTTCCCGGAAATTTTGTCGACTTATTAGCGAGATGGCTTCACCAAAACCACCACTCTCTTCTCATCGATGGTACACTGTTGGGGGGTTTTCGAGCAACCGGGGTCTCGAACAAGGAGACCCCTTATCTCCTACTATCTTCATCCTTACTATGGATTATTTTTCTAAAATGTTGGAAGCTCATGTTTCACCTTATCATTATGCCGACTACCATCATAGATCTAACATCACCATCTCTCATTTGATGTATGCGAGATGACATTATATTATTTTCCGGGGCTAATAAACACTGCGATCGGAAAAGTCCTTACTTGCATTCATCATTTCCGGAACGACTCGGGCCTACAATTCAACCATGCTAAATGTGAGTTAGTGTTTCCTAACCACATTGCTTCTAATGTATCTCCTTTGGATAGCTCGGACCACGAGGCTTCTCCAAGGCAAACCTTCCCATGAAGTATTTGGGGGTACCTCGATAAGAGGTAGAACCAAACAGTCCATTTTGATGAGATCATTGGTAAGATTCACACCAAGCTCTCAAGTCGGGCTCACTCTTTTTATCCGATGGTGGGAGGATCACTCGTCCTCGACTGACATTCTAACATCCTTCCCTTCCTACATCCTTCGAATGTCTTGTATGAAGAAAAGTACCGGAATACAAATTGAAAGAATTTTCGATAGATTCACTATAGTACGGGAACGGGAAACGGTTGTCTTGGGCTAGGTCGGCAAAAGGTTGCTAAACCACTATGAGGCTGGTGGTTTGGGTTTCAAAGGGCTGAAACGGCTTCGGCGAGTGAATTTTTGTAAACTTTGGATCAACTTCGGGCAACGGAATTCCCTTTGGGCTAAGTATATGCTTGGGAAATATTGTAAAGGCACTCCCCGACCTTAGTACGGATCAAACACAGGGCTTCGAGAATGCGGAAGCACATGATCAAGAATAGAGAGGCTGGATGACTCTATGTATCATTGGGAGTTAGGAAGAGGGGATATTTTATTACGGCGGGATCATTGGTGCCCTCAAGATATGCTCGACTGGCTTACCCAACACAAACAAAAATCGGTTCCACATGTGTCGATTACTTGGAATGAGGATCGATGGGATTCTCCTGCTCTTAAGCTATTTCTCAGGGATTACTCAGTTCAGCAAATTATCAATATTCCATTTGACAGAACAAAGCCTGATAAAATTATATGGCAAGATGGGAAGCTGTACAGCCTAACCAAAACCCTCTATCTGAAAATTAACAACTGGAGTTCTACTGGCTGGGGATCTAAGCTGTGGAACAAATTTCTCACCCCATCTATGTCCTTTCTGAACTGGAGGATCTTCCACCATTGCCTCCCAACTGATGATATCCTTAAACTTAAAGGGATTAGAGGACCTTCTAAATGTTCTCTTTGTGGCAAGCAAGCTAAATCACTTACCCATCTATTCTTCATGTGTCCTTTCTCCCAGCAGGTATGGACTCTACTGGCTGATATGTTGAACATCAACACTATTACTTTGGACTGGCAGAATTTCTTCGACTCGTGCGATCCTAGCGAAGCTAAAGGCGGGTGTCATCCCTTATATTGTGGCTTGGTTTATTTGGATGCATAGGAATGGGGTGAGATTTAATGATCTTCCTGCAAGTAACCACTGTGTCTAGGAAGCTGCCATTCTATATTTCTAAGCTTATCGGATTTCGAAGTTCCCAGAGCATCCTCGAAATTCCCCCCGAGAATCAATCAAAAATTTTAGGATTCTCAAAATACATTGGAATACCCCTACTTATCCTTATATCAAGGTCAACACGGATGGTGCTTTCTGCTTGAGGGGCTGGCTTTGGTGGGGTTTTTAGGAACCACTTGGGCAAGTGTGTTTGCTACTTCCTTTCTCCCACCCATGTAGCGGACCCTTTGGAGGCTGAGCTAACTGCTTGTCTATTGGGGCTGTGTTCTTTGCTTGCCCTCGACAACTCGGAACTATCTTATAGTGGAGGGGGATTCCAGACATGCTCATAAATTACATGCATGAGGTGTCTCCGACTCCTTGGCACCATCTAGTTTGGAAACAAAGAATCGAAGAGCTGATCCGGAACCACTCTATAACTTTTACCTTCATCTATAGGGAGGGAAACGGACTAGGCTAACTGGTTAGCAAGGAATGCAATCCTGAACCAAAACATCATGGTCTCCACAAAGCCTCCTCCCCAATTACAGTTTCTGCTGGAAGCAGATGTTTTCCAGGCCCCACATTTCAGAATTGTGGATTAGCTTTCTCTGGGTTCTCTGATCACTATTTTGCTGATGCACCTCCTGCCATCTGTTTCTGCATTGTTTTGCCCCTTTTCATGTGTTTCAGCCCTGTTTTGGATTTAGTTTTGGTGGTCTTTGTTCTACACCACATTTTTTGGGTATAGGAGTCTTACATGTAACTATCTGCCTGTAGAACAATGGTCATAGTTTCTTTCTTTTGGGGTCTCGAGTTTGGGACCTTTTAATTTAGTTGGGGGCCCCTCGACCTCGACTTTTGGATGTAACTTTATTTTGATTAACATGCGGGGAGTCTTTTTGCTCCTTTCTCTCAATATATATATATATATATATATATATATATATATATGTGTGTGTGTGTGTGTGTGTGTGTGTGTGTGTGTGTATTTATATATATATATAATAATAATAATAATAATGGCGGCTATGGTTGGAGCTCTGCTAGGGTTTCGACTCCCATGGCTTCCCTCTTCCTAGTGATGGTAGTCTTGTTGACTTTCTTCTTAGAAAAGTGGCTAAAGATTCCTCCCCCTTATCTAACCTTTTTCTCTGATTGTTTCCTTGTGGCTTGTTTTGATGAAGTTCTTTTCTGGGCTTCTTTTGTTTGAATTTGGGTGTTCTGGTTACTATTCCTTTGAAGTTTGAATGGCGAGTAACCCACCTCTGGGTGGGAAAGCTACCTATGCTTCTATTGTTGCTTCCTTAACTAATCCCCATTCCATTGGTAGGGGGGTTGTTCCTCAAAGCTTCCATGATGCTGCAAATGGTATTATTAATTTAGATAGCCCGTTCATTAAGCCTATCAGCAAGAAGAATGGCAAACCTGCAATTTTCTTCACTGAGGAAGAAATCACCAAGTTGGCTGACAGGTTTAAGTTCACTGTGGTTGGGAAATTTCAATTTGGCCACCCAAAAATGGAACTCATCTGAAAGGTTTTGAAAACCTTAAACTCCATGGACTTGGAAAGTTGGGTTATTTGATGGTAGGTATGTTATTATTCAATTAAGTATGGAAGAAGATTATGCTAGAGTCTTCTCAATGAAAGCTATCTTAGTTGATGGGAAACTTATGAAGTTGCTAAAATGGTCACCAGAATTTGACCCATCTCTTGAACCCCCCATTGCTCCCATTTGGTTCAACTTGCCTGAACTTTAACTCCAATACTTTGAGAAACACACTTTATATAATATAGGCCATGCACTTGGCAAGCCACTGCAAATTGATGACCCTACCACTGATGTTACTAGACCTTCAGGAGCTAGAATTCTTGTAGAAAGAGATGTTACTCTCCCAGAGGTGAAAGAAATATGGTTGGGGACTGCACATAATGTTTTCTGGCAGCCACTTATCATGGAAAAAAGGCCTTATTATTGCTTACATTGCAAAATGTTTGGTCACTCTATAGACAGGTGTTACAGATTGAATCCTGAGATGAGGAGAAAACCCCAAGCTTCCAAGGCCCCTCTTGTTCCCGCTGTTCATGATTCATGTCCAATAATTCTTCCTGCTTCAACAGAACTTGGTTCCCTGGCTGATCTAGCCCCTGTGATGTTGCACTTGCTAAACAAACTGCCATGACTAATTCTAAACCTAATCTTATTAATAAGAATAACCTTCCGCAAGTTCTAATCCCCTCTGATCCCTCCTCATCTGCTGTTGAGCCCTTAACAATTGCTGATTTTCCTCCAGCTGTTACTGAACCTACTAGTAATACTGTTTCTACACCTTTGACCCTCATTTTCTCAACTCACCCTCCTCAGATAGACTCCCCTTCATCCCTTCATCCAATTCTTCCACCAATTACTGTCTATCCTCCTTCTATAGATTTACCTTCCTCCCTAGTTTCTGTCCCTATTGATTTTGAGACTCACCCTACTGATTTAGCTGGGGGTTGGACTGTTCAACAATCCAGAAAGAAAAAGAAGTCCTTGGAGCTGAGACATCTTTCCTCAGAGAACATTATTCAACATCCTTCTGTTATTAATGATCAGCATTTTTCTTCTATCCCTATGCTTATTAGAGGTTGAAAAAATGCTCCCAATGATTAGAATGCTGTGTTGGAATATTAGGGGAGCTGCTGCCCTTGGTTCCCTTAATATACTGGTGAATCTTAACAGGATTCACAGATTTTGGGCCTTTACTCTTTTGGAACCTATGGTTCAACATAATATTAAAAGAATTACCAACAATTTTCCTCATTTCAACTTTGTAGCAAATTGCTCAAAAAAAATTTGGTTCTTTAGTAGAAAAGAAATGGAGGTCACCATTCTACTTGACCATCCCCGGATCCTTCACCTCTCCTTTCACATTGAACAGGTGGCATGTCATGCCACTTTTATCTATGCTGGTTGTACTCAACCTAGTAGATAGGAACTTTGGAGTTCACTACATCAACTCAATGTTAGTTTGTCTTCAATCTGGATTGTTGGAGGGGCTTCAATAGTATTGCAAATCTCTGGATTGTTGGAGGGGCTTCAATAGTATTGCAAATCCCAGTGAAAAGAAAGGAGGAAGGGTACCAGATATCAGCAAAATGACTGCATTTTCTAATAACATACTTGAAGCTAACCTTTTTGACTTGGGTTATGCAGGTTCAGATTTCACTTGGAAAAGAGGTAATATTTAGGAAACACTGGATAGATTCCTTGCTAACCAAGCTTGGATTAACTTCTTTACATCCATTACAATTATTCACCTGCCTAGGGCAGGATAAGATCACTCCCCTCTACTGATTAAGATGGAACTTCAAGGAATCAAATGTGGATCACAGTTTAGATACTTAAATGTTTGGGCTACACATTTAACATTCCAAAATATTGTTAAATCTTCATGGCATGAACCCCTCCCTCAGCTAATTAACAATCCTATGCTAAAGCTGAAATTGTTACAGAAAAGATTAGCTAAGAAGCTGAAGAATTTGAATTAGAAGGAATTTGGCAACTTACAATCTAATGTTAAATTAACTGAAGAGTTAGTGACTCAGTTAGAGCAGGCTAACATTGAACGCAAAATCCATGATAATGAATTAGTGGAAGCAAATCAAAAACTGATGACAACAATTGATATAGAAGAACAGTTCCTGAAGCAAAAAGCTTCCGGTAATTGGTTCTCACAAGGGGACAAAAACTCTAAGTATTTTCATGCAGTCACAAACTACAAAAAAAAACTGAATGCAGTCACAAGAATCAAAGGGCAGGGGGGATTGGTTGATAGAACCTCAGGCCATTGCAAATTTAGCTGTCCAATTCTTCCAACTGCTTTTCAACCATGGACCTCCAATTATTCATTTAAATCACACTGAGATCCTACCCAAAATTAATCCCAACTTTGATGGATCTAATTTATCTGCTCCACCTGAAGAAGATGAGATCAAATAGGCTGTTTTTTCTTTGGATCCTTCCAAAACAGCAGGCCCAGATGGCTACACTGCTGGATTTTATCAGACTACTTGGGAATTCATAAAAAAGGACCTCTCCTTGGTTGTTTAAAGCTTCTTCCTAGGCACATAATTGCCAAAATACTTCACAGCTACTAATATAGTACTCATTCCTGAGGATAATAACAAAAGTAATATGAAAGGACTTCAGACCAATCAGCATAACTACTGTTTTTTCAAAAATAATCAGCAAGATTATTGTTTCCAGATTGCAACCACTGCTGGATGCCTTAATCTCAGTCAACCAATCTGCATTTGTACAAGGGAGAAGCATAACTGACAATGTCCTGTTGGCACAGGAATTGCTGCTGGAGATAGATAGGTCCTATAGAGGTAATAATCTTGGATATAGCTAAAGCTTATGACACCATCAATTAGGAATTTATTATTCAAATTCTAAAAGCCAGGGGATTTCCAAATGATTTCTGTTCTTTGATCAAGAGATCGCTTCACAACTCTCACTATAGCATTCTTCTTAATGGAGAATGCCATGGTTTCTTCACTGCCTCCAGAGGAATTAAATAAGGTGATCCCCTCTCCCCTTATATCTTCATTTTGGCTTTTGATTATCTTTCCAGGTTGATTAATCATTCTCAGCAGATGGCTCTATACCTTAGATACCTGCACAAATCCAATTGCAATGTTTCACATCTAGCCTATGCAGATGATGTCATTTTATTTACTAATGGGAGCAATGCTGCTGTTAAGATGACCATGGCCACTCTGGATTACTTCCAACAAGCTTCAGGTCTGTCTTTCAACAAAACCAAAAGTCATTTCCTTCCCAGCACCAAGTTACCCTCTACTCAACAAAACTGGATCAAAGACTCTACTAGTTTCACTACTGCCTCCTATCCTCTCAAATACTTAGATTTCCCTTGATCAAAGGAAGGAGAAAACAAGGCCATTATGATGAGGTGGTGAAGAAAGTCACATCCAAGATTCAATGCTGGACTACCTCATTTCTTTCAAATGGAGGTAGACTGACTCTTTTAAAATCAATACTCTCAACTTTCCCCCTTTACATCCTATAAATGATAAAGTTAAAGAAGAGTACCCAAAGAATGCTGGAAGTCTCCTTTAACAAATTCTTAGGGGCAGGACAACATAAGCAGCACCACTAGACCTCTTGGAATAAGATTTGCCAACCTCCAGTCAGTGGTGGATTGGGCTTTAAAAACTTATCACATATGAGTTATATCTTCCATTGTAAACAATGGATCAGATTTAGACAACAAAATTCCTTATGGGCGTGGTATATGAAAGGGAAATACTGCCCCCACTCTCACCCCTCCCAAGTGCTACCAAAGCTGGGAGACTCCAGAAATTGGAAAGCCCTCCTCCATGTCAAGGAAGCTGCTGAAGATTTATTTATATGGGATGTTGGAGAAGGCCAAATTAATTTTTAGCTAGATAATTGGCTTGGGAATCAAACCTTGAAAGACCATCAGCCCCCCCCCCCATTCTAATATTACCACTGTGGCAGATTGTTGGACATATGGTAGACGGGATCCCTCCAAGCTCAGTGAAATCAACTCTCCTCAACTTATCAGAAGAATTCAAGACATCCCCATTAACCCTTCAACTCCTGATAGACTAATTACCAAAAACAGCTCCCAGCTAAGTCTCTCCAAATTCATTTACCAGTCACACTTCCATTGACAGTTAACAAATTGGGAAAATTGTGTTTGGAAAGGCAGCATAACCCCTTCTATGTCCTTTTTCTGCTGGAGGTTATTTATAAAATTCCTTCCCACTGATGATATTTTAAAACTCAAAGGCTTTAGAGGGCCTTCCAGATGCCACCTTTGTCACTCGGCTGAGGAGAGCCTATCTCATCTGTTTTTGCATTGTGAAGTATTAAGGCAAGTGTGGTCAGATGTGCTAGCAGGTGAACAAATTCAGGGACTTCAGGATAACTAGCCTAACCTCACCTCTTGTTGGGCTAAATGGCAACACCACCCCAAAAAGTACATTCCCTTTACTATCTTCTGGTTTATTTGGGTTGCCCGAAATGCTTCCCTTCACCAAAATCTTATCACCAGCTCTCATAAGATCGTCATCCAATGTCAGTCATTTATTCATAAAATTCATACTTCTTCAGCAAATTCTTCCAGGAGGGTGACCACCCCTCCCATTCAGCTGGTGCTCTGGAGGGCCCCTCCTAAGCCTTGGGTAAAGCTAAATATAGATGGAAGTAACTCCACTAACACTGCAAAGATTGGAGGATTATGCAGGAACTTCAAAGGTCACTGTTTATGGAATTTTGCTGCTCCCATTGATGCCTCCAATGCTTTAGAAATTGAAACTGTGGCTGTCTTCTGGGGATTGAAACTGGCCTTAGCCCAAAACCTGACCAACATACATGTGGAATTGGATTGTCTACAGCTACTGCATCTCCTTCTCCTCAAGGCCTCCCCTCCCTGGTACTTGATTAACTGGAGAAGAAGATTTTCTATCTTGCTTCAACATTTAAAGTTATCTGGTCTTATACCCCTAGAGAAGGCAAAAAACTTACACACCACCTTGCCCATGAGGCCTCTTCTTCACAATTACACACTTGTCATAACATTCCATCCTCTTTTTTGATTTTTTTTCTTACTGTGGATTGTTTGGACATACCCTATCTCAGATGTAATTTTCCTTTTTGATTAATGCAATTGCTTTTGCCTATATATATATATATATATATCATAATAAATATAATATATATAATGGACACCTGATTTTGATCCTAGTAAAGATCCCCCTATAGTGCCAATCTGGTTTAAGTTCCCAAATCTCCCTTACAAGTATTTTAATCAAACTGCCCTATTTCAAATAAGGAGATCCATTAGAACCCCTCTAAAGCTTGATGCTGCAACCATTAACAAGGCCAAACCTGAAATGGCTAGAGTTCAAATTGAAAGGGATGTCTCCCTACCTGATATAAAAAAGATTTGGATTGGGTCTGCAAAGGATGGGCAGTGGCAAGAAGTTATCATGCAGCAAAAGCCTTATTTTTGCACCCACTGCAAAATTTTTGGTCATACCAATGATAGATGCTATAGAATCTACCCTCCCAATAGAAGAACTGCAAACATGGTTAAAGAAACTCCATCTATGCAAGCTGTTGGTACACCCAGTTTAGCTGTGGTGCAGGAGGCTGATAATTCAAAGAAGTTGCTGCATGAGAATAGGTCTAGCATTCCTGAGAATTCCTCAATGAAGACTATTACCCCAGCTGTTGTTAGGAGTCCATCCCCTAGTGGGTCTCCTGCTAGACTAGGGTCCCCTTCTGGTGATAGTGTGGACCATCTAAATTGGTGTAGAAGAGAAGTGGAGGAAGTTAGAATTCTCTCTCCCTCTCAATCCTCTGATATCCTGTTAGATACACAGGTGCCAACTGTTAGTGTTATAAGTGATATGCAGAATGATATAGAAGGGAAGTGGCATACTCAAACAGCAAGAAAAAAAAAAGATCAGTTCTGAAGTGCAGAAGTTAGGGATCCCTTTAACTGAGGGGGAATTGGCTGCTACTTCAAAGACTAGGGGCAGGTCTAGATCTAGATCTCAACAATCTTTTCCTCATCCTCCAAATTTATGATCAATTTCCTATGCTAGAACATTAGGGGCATTTCTAACCCTCTATCCCTTAAAAGACTTTTATCTCTCAACAAGAAACATAAACTTTGGTGTTTTGCTATTTTGGAACCTATGGTCCATAAATACCCTCACAA
Organism: Papilionanthe hookeriana x Papilionanthe teres; assembly: GCA_022702705.1. Lineage (NCBI taxonomy): Eukaryota > Viridiplantae > Streptophyta > Magnoliopsida > Asparagales > Orchidaceae > Papilionanthe > Papilionanthe hookeriana x Papilionanthe teres. The sequence goes on from CM040427.1 coordinate 104,440,713, forward strand.
AGTTATCAGTAAATTACATGGCTTTTCTCATTATACTAATTGCAATAACAAGATTTGGATATTCTTTAGAAGGGAGATCTCTTAGTCAATCTTAATAGACAATCAACAATTTATACATTCTTCTTTCGAAATCAATGGACAAAGTGGTGTTGTAACTTTTGTCTATGCTGGTTGTAGTAAAGAAGACAAACAGATCCTTTGGTCTAATCTACATAGCATTGGGGATCATCTGAATTCCCCATGGTTAGTGGGTGGTGACTTTAACAGCATTGGCTCCACTGCAGAAAAGTTTGGGGGAAGGGCTCCTAACATTGCTAAAATGACTACATTCAATGATAACATACAAGCTGCTAATTTATTTTATATTGGTTTCAAGGGTCCAGCTTTCATCTGGAAAAGAGGAAAAATCTTGGTAAGGTTGGACAGGACCTTGGTAAACAACTGTTGGCTTTCAAACTGGCTACTCACTTATGTGACACACCTTAGCCTTGCTGGATCTGATCACAGACCTCTTCTCATTTCCATTACTTCCCCAAGTCAATTAAATTCTCCCCCTCCTTTTAGATACCTGAATGTATGGTCTACCCATGTTGATTTTCAAAGCATTGTTTACAACAATTGGTGTGACATTGATCACCCCTCCCCCCTAATTAAGCTAAGTCTACTACAGACTAAACTTAGCAAAGCTCTCAGACATTGGAGTTGGAATTCCCTTGGTGACTTTTCTCTAGCTGTACAAGTGGCTGAAAGTGAGGTTTTAAATCTGGAAGCTAAAGTCCAATCTGGCACAGTCACAGAGGAGCAACTAATTTCAACACAAACCAATCTTTTGCTTGCCACTGAAAGACAGGATCTATTTTTACAACAGAAAGCTGCCTTAAATCATTTCATTAATGGTGATAGGAACACTAAATTCTATCATGCCTATATTAAATATAGAAGAAAATGTAACAATAACCATTCTATTTATTCTGAAGAGGGCAGGAAACTCCAGGACATTACAGATATTGCCCAGGATGCTGTTAAACATCTTAAGAGATTACTCAACCATTATAACATACACAGAATGCCTATAAATGGTTCCCACTTCCAAGAAGACTTACAGTGTACTAGAGATCTGGCTCTCACTGATATTCCATCAGAGCAGGAAATTTGGAGTGCATTAAATTCAGTGGATAGTTCTAAACTGCTGGGCCTGATGGCTACACAACAGATTTTTATAAAAAAGCTTGGAATCTGGTTGGAGGGGATGTAGTAGCTACTATCAAAAGTTTTTTCCAAGGCCAACCTCTTCCAAGCTATTTTTGTGCTTCCAACTTTGTGCTGGTACCAAAAAATAACACTTTGCAAAGATGGGATCATTATAGTCCAATCTGTCTCACCTCTGTGTTAAGCAAGACAATCAGCAAAATTATAGTGGGGAGACTCCAACCTCATCTAGACAAACTGATTAGTCCAAACCAAACTGCCTTTGTTAAAGGCAGATCTATCATTGATAATGCCCTTCTTGCTCAGGAGCTGATTCTGGATTTGGAGAACGTTCACAGGGGGAGGGGTAATTTGATTTACAAATTGGACATCCAAAGGCTTATGACACTATAAATTGGGACTTTATCATTGAAGTTTTGACTGCTAGAGGTTTCAATATACAGTTTTGCAATCTCATCAGTAGGTGGCTGGACTCAAATGAGCACTCTATTTTGATTAATGGCCAAGCTAGGGGTAATTTTAAAGCAACCAAAGGTCTAATGCAAGGAGATCCATAATATCCAACTATTTTTGTCCTGGCATTGGATTATTTCTCCAGAATGATTGATAAAGCTATCCTTAATCAGAGCTACTCCAGGTACCACCATAGATCTAATATTGCTATCTCTCACCTTACCTATGCGGATGAGATTATGCTCTTCTCTAGTGCCCACAAAACTGCTATGAAAAAAGTGAAACACTGTTTGAACTTAATCCAAACTCAGTCGGGTATGGTGTTCAACCCTGATAAATGTCAGATGGTTTTCTCTAAACAGACACCAGCCCATATTAAGCACTGGATTCTGGCACATACTGGGTTCACCTGCTGTACCCCTCCTATTAAATACCTTGGGGCCTACCTCATCTTGGGGAGGGCTAAGCAAATCCAATTTGATGATATCCTCACCAAGATCAACTCCCAACTTAACTGCTGGACAAATTCCTTCCTTTCTATGGAGGAAGAATTACTTTACTAAAGAGTATACTCACCACTTTTCCCTCTTATCTATTGCAAATGGAAACCATGAAAAAAAGTACTCAATTGCAGCTAGAAAGGGCTTTCAATAGATTTCTTTGGTCAGGTCAGAGACAACAAATGCATTGGACATCATGGCAAAAAGTAACTAAACCAGCTTTGGCTGGTGGACTGGGTTTTAAAGGCCTTCCTCACATTCAGCAGGTCAATTTATGTAAACTTTGGATCCATTTCAGGAAGAATCCATCCCCCATTTATTCTTCAGATGCCCATTCTCTCAGGCTGTTTGGATGGAACTGGCTTCCTGTATGGAGAGAACCACTATTCAATGGGATTTGTTCCATAATTGCTGGCAAGACTGGAATGATCAAAATTTTCACACTGTTCATTTCATTGTGATCTGGTTCCTTTGGATGGCCAGAAACCATTCCAAATTTGAAGACACCACTGCTACTATTGCTAAAGTGGCGAGAAATTGCAAAGCTTACCTGATCAAGATCATTACACACAAGAGGTTCCCTAATATTTTACACCTTGCTCTTCCGATTGCTGCAGTTCTCTCCCTTGTCAAAACTGTTAGATGGGAGCCCCCTCTAAGCCCTACCATTAAAATTAATACTGATGGAAGCTTCTCCAAAGACTGTGCTGGGGTGGGGGGAATTTTCATAAATCATCTTGGTAAGTGTCTCCTGTTTTTCAAGCCACTGTGGATGCCAAGATGCTCGTGAAGCTGAGTTAATTGCAGTGCACTGGGCACTACAGTTAGCCAGGAAAGCTCTTGGTGTAATATATGGGTTGAAGTTGATTCCACTGTGCTGCTGAACAGTCATGAAAATGATACCCATACAAATTGGAATCACAACTACTGGATACAGCAAATTAAACACATCAGACCCCCCAGGCAATATTTTCTTCTATTCTCATAGAGGGGAATAAAACAACAAACTGGCTAGCTTGTATTGGTTCTGCTACCCGGGAGGTTTTGGTTTCTCAGTCCCCCCTTCTGATTTACAGTTTCTGATTGCTGGGGACAATGTGGGGCTTCCCCACCTCAGACTGGATTACCATGCACAGAACTGATTTTCCTTAGCTCTATTTGCTGCCGTACTTGTCATGTAGAATTCGGTTTGTTGTTCTTTTGTCGCAGGTGGGAGTTTTGTCTATGTTGAGTTTTGTGTCACGTATCGTTAGGTTCGGTAGATGCTTCGTTGGATTTTATTTGATGAGTCTTTTAGAGGTCTTGGTTCCTTTTGTTATGGAACTACCCCTTACTCTCTACTTTGTAATTTTTATCGCAACATGTAGGGAGCTATAACTCCTTTCTTTTAATATATATATATATATATATATATATATATATATATATATATATATATATATATATATATATATATATATATATATATATTAAAAAAGAAAGGGCAATGGAGAGCCCCTACATGTTGAAAAGCAAAAGAAATACAAAATAGGTAGAAGGGCTTGCGAGAACTATCAAAAAATCTAATGGCAGCCCCTACCAAGACAAAACCTCCGAGGAGATGACACCACATGAGTGAAACAAGGTCATAACTAAGTACGAGTGACAACTTCGTTCAAAAGGAGGAGCCGAGACGGAGCCGGGCGACAAGGCAAAGTTAGTTGTTCGGCTCGAGATAAGGGATATTCAGCGAGATCTCCAGGCAATTAGTTGCTCGAGAAATGGAGATGGAGTGGTGGAAAGAGCAAGGTTGGAGGTGAGAACTCCCATATTAGCAATCCAATCAGCTGGCTTGTTCCCTTCCCTAAAAATGAAGCTGAAGCCGAACATGCACCTTAGTAGTGAGAAGTTTGATCTTATGAGCCTGAAATTAGGTCGTCCGAGTTGATAGCTTGCACATTATGTGTAGTGTTTGTTGATACAAGTGTTACCGGATCCATAGAATCACATTCCACAATGAGAGGAGACCAGTTAAGGTGGACAGCCAACTTTAATGCCCAATAGACAGCTTGAAGTTCTGCATCCAAGGCATCACAGGCAACAATAGGGGCCATAAAATAGAGTAAGCATTTACCCTTGTGATTTATGAATATGCTCCCAATGCCACCCTGTGCAAGTTTATAGTAGCCATCAGTGTTCACCTTTATCCAGTTTTGGGTTGGGGGAAACCAAAATACTTTAGTAATTACGGGGAGCGGTTCAGGAGAGAAGTTTTGGGAGCAAATGTTGGGGAAGTTTTTAAATTTGATTAGCTTAAGCACATAAGAGAGACAATGACTAGTAACGGTTTTAACATCTTGAAGGGTGTTATCAAAAGTAGCCTTGTTTCTAGCCATCCAAATGAACCATGCGATGAGTAGTGGAATAGCGGTATTCCCGGCTTTGCGCCGATCGTGCCGACAAGTAACCGAGATGATTCCAATGTAAGCTGTAGAGTATTTAAATTGGTGTGTTGGAGGAGCGAGTCCAAACCTCGCTGGGAGAAATTACAAGCATAGAAAAGGTGGTTGATTGATTCTTCCTCCATATGACATAATCTGCGAGCGGGAAGGGCCTCTCGATCCCTTGAGTTTGAGGATATCATCGGTGGGAAGGATGTTCCCGAGCAGGTCTCCAACGAAAAAATGCCATAGAAGGGGATAAGAACTTGTTCCAACGGATCTCACCCGGGGTACACTCTCCCAGTGTACAAGTTTGTCATAAATCTCCTTGGAGAAACTTTGATTTTTGTTAGTTCTGTAAATAGTGTCAGGCTTGGACCTATCAAAAGGTATGGTGTTAACCTTGTTAGCTGAGGAAACAGTGAGGATGGAGTGGAGAAATGGAATAGACCAGTGGTCCTCCTCCCAGCAATCAGCAACCAAGAGGTTTGTGTCCCTAGCAGGTATGTGTGGTTGGAGCCAGTCATGAGGACACCACTGGTCCAACCAAAAATTGATCTTGCCTTTGCCATGCTGCCATAAATACAGGTTCTCAGCTTCCTGCTTAATTTTCATCGTGGCTTTCCAGATTCTAGAGTCACCCAGTCTAGCAGAGGCCGAATGAGGGGTGAATGTGTACGCGGTATTTACCATTAAGATATAAAGCCCGAGAGAGAGGTTTGAGCCACTGAAATTAATCCAAAGTTTGCAATGGTTAATTTTGAGTAGATGTCTTAGACACTTGAAGCCTAGTCCACCGGCCCAAAGAGGTTTAGCCGGTTTCCTCCAAGCAGCCCAATGAATCATGTTTGCCTTTACCGACCAGTAAAAAGTGGTTGAAAGTTTGTTTCCAGCTGGGTTTGAGTACTCTTTTTCATAGTAGTCATTTGCATGAGGTAATTTGGCAAAGTAGTTAGGATGCTTTTGAGTAAGGTAATTCTCCCTCCAGTAGATAGGTATAGGTGTGTCCAGTTAGATAAGTAGTTACAAATCCTTTGTTGAACCTCATCGAAAATGGTTTTGCTTACTTCGCCAGGTGCTTAGATGGACCCCAAGGTACTTGATGGGAAGGTTGGTGCTGGTGAAACCTGTGTGATTTAGAATCCAATGCTTAGCCTCCTGGGACACCCTTTTGGAAAAAAGGATCTGACATTTAGCTCTGTTAAACTTGAGCCCAGATTGATTTTGAAACATTTGAATGCAGTTCTGGATATATTTAACAGCCTTCTTGGATGCATTGGAGAAAATCATGAGGTCATACGCATAAATCAGGTTGAGAAATTGTGATATTTGAGCTATGGTGAAAGTTTACCGGGGGGTGATGCTTGTATAATTGATTGATCATGGAAGAGAAATAATCCATTGCAATAATAAAGAGAGTTGGGGAGAGGGGTCCCCTTGCTTCGATCCACGGTAGCGAGTGAAGGGTCCCCAAGCCGATCCATTAACCGGAATGGAATGGGAGTTGTTGTGAAGCCATCTATGAATCAGGTTGCAAAAACTGGGGTTGAAGCCTTTAGCTGCTAACACATCCAAAATGAAATCCCAATTGATTGTGTCATAAGCCTTTTGGATATCAAGCTTGTAGATTAAGTTTCCCCCCCTGCATTTTTTGTTGATGTCCAATAATAACTCATGAGCTAACAGAACATTATCAGAAATAGATCTACCTTTAATGAAGGCAGTCTGATTTAGGTTGATAATCTTATTCAGGTGAGGTTGAATCCTTAGGACCGAGATTTCTGTGATCACTTTGCTGATCACGAAGTCGGATTTATTGGCACTGAAGCTGTTCCCGGGTATTCAATTCATTGTGTTTAGGAATCAGCACAATGGTTGAAGAATTAAAATGATAGATCATATCTTTACCAAGGAAGAAGGCTGGTAATGGCATTGGTAATTTCAGATTTGATAATGGGCCAAGCTTTCTTGTAGAAATCTGCGGTAAAATCCATCCGGCCCTGCTGATTTGCTGTTGTCAATGCTCTTAATAGCCTCCCAGATTTCAGCCTCAGTAGGGGGCTCAGCTAAGGGCAGTGCATTAATATACTGGTAGTGTTTAGCAAGAATGTTGGTGGAGATGATATCTCTGTCAGGGTTATTAAAAGAAAGGAGTTGCTGAAAATGTCTGAGAGCACTTCGCCGATAGCCATTGTGTCGGTTAGCCAATTTCCCTCATCATCCTTAATTCTATGGATGATGTTACAACTTCTTTTATATTTGATATAAGCATGGAAGTATTTTGTATTTCTATCCCCCTGCGAGAAATGTTTCTGTGAAGCTTTTTGTTTCAGGTACATATCTTGTATGTCAATAGCATTGGAAAGATGAGCCTGAGCAGCCACTAAAAGTTCAGAATCCGCACCCCTTAAGACTTGTTGTTCCAGTCTAATCACCTCCTTTTCAGCATCCATCACAGTGGAAAAAACATCACCAAATTCAGTCCATCCCCAATGCTTGAGAGCCTTGCTGGTCTTCAGATGTAAAAGCCCCAGATTAGTCCAAGGATCAGGATGAGCTTCCCCTTGCCACTGTTGGTAAATCAGATTAAGAAAATTGGGGTGGGTGGACCAAAAGTTTTGGTATCTGAATGGGGGGCTGGAGAATCTGTGGGGGGCAGCAGAGATGGTGAGTAAAAGTGGTCTATGATCAGAACAAAGAAATGGGAGATGGGTAATGGAAGTGAGGAGGAAGTGGGAGTGCCAAGCTTCATTAACCAGGAACCTATCTAACCTTTCCCAGATTTGGCCTCTCTTCCAGGTAAAAGGATGGCCCTTATAGCCTAGATCAAAGAGGCCAGAGAGGTGAATGTTTTCCTTAAAAGAGTTTAGCTGGCTAAGAATGGGTGGCCTTCCCCCAGATTTTTCAGCTGGGGTGGTAATAGAGTTAAAATCACCACCCACCAACCAAGGGTGATCAATAGAGCTGCTGAAGGTGATGAGGTGGTTCCACAAGTCAATTTTGTCTTGTTTCTTACAACCAGCATAGATGAAAGTGGCACATATTTTGTGATTTGCAAATTGGAGGGATAGATGGAGAAATTGGTAGTTGTCCATGAGTACGGACCAAGTAACCTCAGATCTGCAAAGAAGCCAGATCTTATTATTTGTATTGGAGTGTAAGGTAAAGCTTGGGAATTTTTTTAAAATTTTTGATGGGTTTTGATGAACCATGGGTTCCAAAATAACAATACACCAAGGGGTGTATTTTTTGTTTAGGTTAATAAGTCTTTTGAGGGATTGGGGGCGGTACTACCCCTAATGTTCCAACAAAGGAGGTTTATCATGAGAATTGGGGAGGGGGAGGGGAAGAAGATGCGTGGGAACTAGATCTAGTTCTTCCCCTAGTAAGAGGGGAGTAGGGGAAAAATCCCTGAAGGTTGAGGTTGAGGGTATTGAGATTTTTTGCAATTCAAATTTATTCTTTTTCTTTTTTTTTTTGGGAAAATAAATCTCCCATTCTTCCTCCATAGAATCATTAGTAGCCTTAAGCTTATTGGGGGAGGGGGGGAGGAAGGTGGAGGTAGGATTGAGGGGAGGGGCTATGTGTGGGGTAATTTTAGGTGGGGGAAGGCAGGGCGGCGAGTATGATTGGGGGATGTGGGGAAGCCCGATGGGGTGGCATTGGGAACAATAGGAGGGGTGGGGGATCTGCTGTACCACAGGAACCCTGGTGTGGAAGGGGTAGGAGATCGGTTGTACCCACTTTAATGCGGGAGCTAGAGTCGGTCTGAGGCCGAGCGGTAGATCTCACGATAGGTGGGTGCGAGTTGAAGCATTTATCGGTGGTATGGCCAAACATTCTACGGTGTGTGCAATAGTAGGGTCTTTGTTGCATGATGACCTCCTGCCGGTGTCCCTCTTCAGCGAGAACCCACCCGGATTTTGTGAACTTCGGGAAGGGTTATATCCCTCTCAATTTGTATCCTTGCATATTCAGAGTTTAGTCTATGTAGAGATGTTGGGTCCAATCTTAGAGGGGTCCCAATGGCCCTCCCAATCTGAAAAAGAGCTGCTTGGTTGAAATATCTGTAGGGAAGGGCAGGGAGTTTAAACCAAATAGGGACTATGGGGGGCTCTTTACTAGGATCAAAATCTGGGGTCCATTTTAGAAGCTTCATTTCCATTCCTGCTATGGTGACAACTTGTTTAGCAAATAATTTGGCATAGTCTTCCTCTGAATTCAGGTTTATAAGAAGGTGTCTTCCATCTAATAATCCAAGCTTCCAAGTACTGCTGAAATTAAGTGATTCAAAGTAGTTTTTGACCAGCTCCATCTTAGGATGGCCTAAAGCAAATTTTCCTATCAAGGTAAGTTTCACTTCATCATTAAGAGATTCCAGCTCTTGGGGGGTAAAGAATACAGCAGGGAAACCATCTTTAACACCAAGTGGTTTGATGAAAGGTCAGGTTCCCTTCCCAGCAGCAGCATCATGCATGGATTGAGGGAAAACCAAAGAAGCAGAATCAAAGGTAGCAGAACCACGACCAACAGCCCCAGCATAAGAGTTCTTGGCCCAGTCCAGATTAGTCTGGATATCAATAGGGGTTGTCATGGGAGACAAAACTCACCTTACCAGCAGCAGTAACTTGAAAAAAGACCAGAACCCACAACCACCAATACCAGAAAGAAGACTCAGGAGAGCAAAACACAGGTCCAGAAAACCAATGTAACAGTAAATTTAAACAAAGAGTAACCCGGGAAGATGGAAAACGATCCAGTAAGCTCAGCCTCAAGTCCAGAAGAGCCAGGAAACCTTCACAGTAGCAATGTAGGTGAGACCCCCTTACCTTGGCCACCGGCCCGACGGCCGCCGCCGGCGGGGTCATGCCGGGGAACCCTAGCAGAGCGAGGAAAGTCCTCGGCCGCCATATCTATATATATATATATATATATATATATATATATATATATATATATATATATATATATATATATATATATATTTGGTTAAAAGGAGCAACCAAAGGCTCCTTACATGTTAAAGCATAATAAGATTACAATAAGAGAACAATGCTAAAAAGGGATAAGCTGAGATGATCCCACACACAAGAGGATCCCCTTATCCAAATAAAAACTAAGACAAAAAAGGCTAAAAGACAGAAAATACACCCTCCATTACAAGTATACCAAAACAAAAAATTCTGTGTAGAACAGGAAGGGAAGGAAAACTAGCTTCTAACAAAAAAAATGCCCAAATTGTCTCCATCAATCAAAAGCTTGAGAGGGGGGGTAGTGATGACATCAACCTTTATAGCCTCATTGCAGCAGCCCTGTGTGGCTAGCCAATGAGCATGAGTATTACCTTCCCTGGGGATGAAAGCAAAATTCACCACCATGTTTTCCATATGGCTAAGCATACTATTCATCCATCTCTTAATATTCTAAGGAGCAGGTTCAGACCTAAAAAGATAGTTGATGCAGCTAATAGAATCGGATTCCACCAGAAGTCTGGTAATTTTACACATCTTAGCAATCTTTATAGCCCAAAAGATGGCTATCATCTCAGCTTCCAATGCATCTTCAGCACATGTAGGGGAATAGAAGTACAGCAAGCACTGCCCACTACAATCTCTATAGATCCCACCAATGCCAGCATCAGAATTAATAAAACTGCCATCAGTATTGACTTTGACCCACATGGGAGGGGGGGTTCCAGCCGACAACAGCAATCTTCCTAGCAGCCTTCAGCCCCACCCTGCAAATATCTCTGAATTGGTGGAATTTTATAAGCTTCAGAATGTAATTGATGCATTGAACAGCAACCTGAAGAGGGGAGGAAGCCCTTCCTTCAAATTTGGCTTTATTCCTACTCATCCAGAGGAACCAAGCAACCAAACAAGGTATTTCCAACAGTTTTTCCTTCTGCCAATCCACCCAGCAGGTGTCCAGACAATCCCAACTCAGATTTAGAGTATCAATGGTAAGCCTGCTAATAAGATTTTTCCAAACATCTTGAGGAAAAGGACACTTAAAGAAAAGATGGTTAACATATTCCTCCTCCTGAGAGCACAAATGGCACCTGGAAGGTCCTTTTAATCCCTTAAGTTTGAGAATGTCATCAGTGGGTATGGCAAGGTGTCTCAATCTCCAATAGAAAAAGGAGATGGAAGGAATAAACAATTTACCCCAGAATTCAGCGCCCCACTTAATGTGATCCCAGGTGTAAAATTTGTGATAAGTCTGTAGGTCTGTAGTCTCCCTAAGTCTGTCTGATTTTATTCTTTGGAATGAGCACAATGGTGGAAGCAGAAAAATATTTAGGGGGGTCCATGCCTTGAAAGAATGCCTGCATAGCTTGAACAACATCCCCACCAATAATAGACCAGCTAGCCTTGTAAAAAGAGGATGTAAAGCCATCAGGACCAGCAGCTTTAGAATCTTCAATGTTATCAAGAGCACTCTTAACCTCCTTTTCCTCGGGAATATCGATTAGATTCGGTTCCCGCACATAATTGTAGTTATCCCGAAAAGAAACCGTTGAAAAGAAGTGGAACTAGAGGGAACCTGTGTGAACAGATTGCTGAAAAATCTTTCAGCATCTCTTGCAATGTCAACAGCATCAGTGACTTTAATTCCAGCTTCATTGGTAATTGAAAGGATCATATTACATTTTCTTTTGAAGTTTATATATGCATGGTAATATTTAGTATTTCGGTCACCATCAATAAATTTGGCAGATGCAGATTTCTGCTTATAAAATTCAGCCTGGTAATTGACCTGTGTAAGCAGCTGTTCTGAAGCTCTAAATAAATCAGTTTCACTCTTTTCCCCTCGTAAGTAAGCAGCTTCAGTATATGCAACCTCAATTTTTGCCTTTTGAATATTCTCCTTGAGATTCCCAAAAGTTGTCCAGTTCCATCTGCTGAAATGTTTAGCAGCTAATTTATGAAGAGACCAAAGGTTTCCCCAAGGAGAGCTGCCCTGAGTTGGCTTCCAGATCTTCCCCACTTCGGACGTAAATTCAGTGGTGAAGTGTCCACATATTTTGGAATTTGAATTGCTCGTCACCCTTCTTACCGAATTTTGTATGGAGATGAGTAAAGGCTCGTGGTCGGAGCAAACCATAGCCAAATGAGTAACAAAAGTGAAAGGGAAAGTCCGAAGCCAAGAAGAATTGACCAAGATTCTATCCAATCTTTCCCAAGTATTTCCTCTTCTCCATGTGAAAGGGGGCCAGTAAAACCCAGTGTCGAAGAGCTTAGCATTATTGATAAAAAGATTAAATCTATTCATAGAAGAGGTAGGTGGGGGAGAAACACCTATCTTTTCAGTTGGGGAAGAGAGGCAATTGAAGTCCCCCCCAACCATCCAAAAGGAGCTCATGCCAATGGCAATAGAGAGCAGGTCAGACCACAACAACTGTTGCTGGGCAGGAATGCAGCTGGCATAAAGGAAGGTGGCAAAACCCATCTGCTCCCCAATAACAAATTGAAGATGGACAAATTGGGAGTTGTCCACAATGACTGACCATTGTAATTCCTGCCTTGCAAAGACCCAAATCTTGTTGCTCGAGATTAGCAAAACAAGTAAAATTTGGAAAAGTCTTAACAATTTTACTTTTGTTTTTATTAACCATAAGTTCCGAAGTACAAAACACCATAAATTGTGTAATTTGACAAAGCTCGTTTTATTACTCGTTTAGAGAGGAAGGGTGAGCAGACCCCTAATATTCCAACACATGAAATTGATCATTAAGATATATTTTTTCCTTTCCCCCAAGTTCTAGGGTGAGGGGCTTGAGAGCTATCAGGGGGATCTCCTGGAGACTGAAATTCTAGTAATCCTTGCAATTCAGTTTTGCTTTTTTTCCTCTTGCTGTTTTTCTGTATCTGCCAAACACTGTGCAAATCTTCAGTTGTCTCCTTGATTTGATCTGTAACAATTTCCAAGTTGTTTTCTGGGACTGAGATTGGTGTTATGAGATCCAGAGGGCTGGAAACATCAATTGGGTCAGCTTCTTGTTCTTCCATGACCTCTGTCATAGCCTTATCCATATCATGATTCTCTAGATTGCCTACCTCATTGCCTTGCAGAGAATTGGCATCTCTGGTGATTTGCTCCAGATTGGTGTCTTCTATAGGAAGTTCAGAAGGGGTAGTAGAGATGGCAGGTATAACATCTGCCCTCCTACCAGGCCCAGCTATTTTTTTTTCTAGATGGGGGATGGAGTCTGTAACACTGATCCATCAAATGGCCAAACATTCTACAATGTTTGCAATAGTGTGGTTTGAACTCCACTTCCACTGCCTGCCAAAAGCCCTGCTCTGGAAACTCCTCATCTGTTCTAATCCAAATCTTTTGAATATTAAGTAATGTTTTATCTCTCTCTACTAGACACCTAGCTTGCAATGGTCTTGCCATATCAAAAGTGTGAGTGTCAATTTTTAAAGGAGTACCCAATGCTTGGCTTATATTGAACATGACATTTTGATTATACAGTTGAATAGGTAAATCTGGAAACTTAAACCACATAGGGATGATTGGTGGCTCTTTAGAAGGATCTAAGTTTGGAGTCCATTTCAACACTTTCATGTAAGTGCCAGCTATCAGTATTGATTGTTTCCCAAAAATTCTAGCATAGTCCTCCTCATTGGATAGTCTTATCAGCAGATGTCTCCCATCTAAGAGGCCCAACTTCCAGCTTCCAACAAGGTTTAAATCTTCAAAGAATTTTCTGACATATTCCATTTTGGGGTGCCCCATTTGGAATTTACCAATCAAACAGAACTTGACAACCTCATTGAGGCAATTCATATCCTGTTTAGAAAACAAAACAGCAGGCAGGCCATCCTTCGAACCCAAAGGCCTGATGTAAGGGCTGCTATATATATATATATATATATATATATATATGTATGTATGTATGTATATATGATGGTTATGAAGGATGGAGCGATTTTTTAGGAGGGTTCTTGAGGCGATTTTCAAATCCTTCGGTGTTCTGTTCAGTTTTTTGATTCATTGATCTTGGTTTTTTTGGTTTTGAAATTAATTCTATTAGTTTCAAACCTCATTGTTGTTGTTTTCTGCTTTCCCGGGTTTTTTTTTTTTAATTTCTGGGTTCTTGATTCTCTAGTTGAGAGTTTTTTCATCTGTGGTTGTTCTGGGTTGTCTGTTGATTGATGTTCTTACCGTTCTTCTGATCTGGTTTCTTAATTTGAGGTTCTTATTTTATTCTTCTGGTTCTTGATTTTGTCTCTCATGGCTAATATACCTTCATTGGATGCTCGTAAGGCTTCATTTCTTGAAGTTGTTGGTATTGGCTTAAATGACCAACATAATAAATTGATCTTTCCTCAAGCTTATCATGATATGGCTGCTGGAAAAGGGGGATGTCAATTTATCAAGCAAGTGGTCCAGAAGGGGGGCAAACCAGCTCTTATTTTTCTGATTCTGAACTTTCTTCACTGGTGGATGTTCACAAATTCACCTTAATTGTTAAATTTCAGTATGGGCATCCAAAAATGGATCATATTAGAAAAGTTTTTGAAGGCCTTAAGCTGGTATGGAATTGAAAGGTTGGCCTTTTTGATGGTAGGCACATAATGATCCATCTTTCAAAGGAGGAGGATTATGCTAATCTTTTTTCCAGGAAGTTCAACATGATGGATGGAAGGTATATGAAGATTTTGAAGTGGTCTCCTAATTTTGATCCTAATCAAGAAGCTCCTATTGTTCCTATTTGGTATAGACTACCTAATTTGAAACTGCATTTTTTCAATCATCAAGTTATTTATGCTATAGGGACTGCTCTTGGAAGGTCTTTAAAATTGTATATGTCTACCTTCAACTTATCTAGGCTATCCTTGGCTAGAGTTCTTGTTGAAAGAGACATTACTCTTCCTAATATTGATGAAATTTGGCTTAGTTCACCACACAATGGCTTTTGGCAGCCAATTGTTATGGAGCATAGACCTTTTTGTTGTTATCATTGTAGGATGTTTGGGCATTCTAAAGAAGGTTGTTAAAGGTTAAAGCCTGATCTTAAACCTAACAAGATTAAGAATGTCAATTCTTTTTATTTATTAAGGATGGATCATTGGCTGGGGGATCATTGGCTATGGGGATTCAAAACTTGAAATCTACTGGAACTGTGGATTCTGCTATGAACATTAATAATCCAATTCAAGATTCTACTCAACTTCAGAATATTAATTATGAGGTTGTTCTTAAGGTTGATAATTCTGTTATTAATGTCATTGACCCTGAGACAATGACTACACCTACTGCTAATGCTGCTTCTTCTGGTGATATTCCTTCTGATGTGGTATCTGCTGTTATTCAGAATGAGGTTGCTGAGGGGGATGTCCACATTCAAGCAGAAATTTTGAATAGAGATGCTGATGTTCAAAACATTTCTGACAATGTTTTACTTATCTCAGATAATTCTACTGTCATTCCAAATGTGCAGGGATTAAATAAGGGAGTTCTTACTGTGGAACCTGAAATAATTGATGAAGGGATTCCTGATTTTTCTGAGAATGTTAATACTGGTTATCATTATTTATCTAAAGAAGTTTTACCTCAAGCTATGAACTATCTAGTTTTTAACTATAAACCACAGGAGAATCCTAATATCAGGAATAATACGGCTCTTGTAAATAATGAACTCAATGATGATTGGGTGGTGAAAAGAAGTAAGAAGAAGAAGTCTTCTGATCATTTATCTGCTGAGAACATTATTCCATCTAGCCCTTCTGCATCTTCCTTCTCTAGGCTGATTAGAGGAGGCAGATCTACCCAACATACTTAATTTTCTCTGTTGGATTATTAGGGGAGTTGCAAACCTTGGCTCCCTTAATAGGTTACTAAGACTAAACAGGGTTTACAAATGTTGGGTGGTGGTTCTTCTTGAACCAATGGTTAAATTAAATTTGGACAGATTTACTAGATTCTCAGGTTATAATATTGTTTTTAACTCTTCCAATAAAATATAGCTTTTTTTATAGAAAATAGTTAAAAGTTGATATCTTGGTGGATCATTCTCAATTTCTACATGTCCATTTTGAACTAGATCTTTTTAAAGTTTATGCTTCCTTTGTTTATGCTTGATCTTCCAAAGCTGACAGAGCAGATCTTTGGTCTCAATTACAATTTATTGGGCACAATATTAATGAGGGATGGATGGTTGGAGGAGATTTTAATTGTATTACTCATCTTAGTGAAAAGAAGGGGGGAAGGAACCCAAATCCTAATGATATGCTTGTCTTTTTTGATCAAATTAAGGATGCTAATCTATTTGATATTGGCTTTGAAGGATCTCCCTTTACTTGGAAAAGAGGATGTATTTATGAAAGATTTGATAGAATTCTTGCTAATAAGGCCTGGCTTGATTTGTTCCCCATTTCCAAAGTTCAGCATCTTGCTAGATTGGGGTCTGATCACTCTCATTTGCTTAATAAAATTTCTTTTACAAATACTATTCATAAAGCCGGCTTCAGATACTTAAATGTGTGGTCTTCTCATCCTAATTGCATTAAATTAATTGAAAATAATTGGAGCATTCCACAGGATTACTTAAATGTAAATCCTCTTATTCAATTATGCAAGCATTCGGAAAAGTCAGGCTAAAGCTTTGACTAGCTGGAATTGGAATGAATTTGGCAATATAAATTCAAATATCAGGTATGCTGAAGATTTGGTTTCTAAGCTTGAAAAAGATGTTGAAGATGGTCTTTGTCCTGAACAAGATTTATTGGTGGCAAATGAAAAGTTGAATTCTGCTAATCTTCAAGAGGAATTATTTCTTCAACAAAAAGCTTCAGCAAATCATTTTTTATTTAGGGATAGAAACTCTAAGTTCTTTCATGCTGTTATCAAATATAGGAGATCTCTTAACACTATTCTGAAAATTAATTCTTCTACTAAAGTATGGTTATATGATTTCTAAGAAATTGTTGAGGATGTTGTCGTTTATTTCAAAAAACTATTTTCTTTCCAGCCTTCTAATTCTTCCTTATTTTCTGCTCATCTGCTGCAAAATGGATTATATAAAGGAAATGGGGATCTCTTAACCAATCTACCTGCTGAAGATGAAATTTTTTCTGCTATTAACACAATGGATGGTAATAAAACAGTTGGGCCAGATGGATTCTCTTCTGAATTCTACAAACAGTTTTGGAACATTATAAAGCTGAATGTTGTTGCTACTATACATGCCTTCTTTCAAGGGTTTAATATTCCTAAGTATTTTGCATCTTCTTCCATTATACTTATACCTAAAGATAGAAGTAAGAACTACTGGAAAGATTTTAGACCAATTAGTATTACTTCCACTTTCTCTAAGATCATCAGTAAGGTGCTTGTGGACAGGCTTCACCCTTCTTAGTGGATCTGATTTCAGAGAATCAATCTGCATTTATTAAAGGTAGATGCATTAGTGAGAATATTTTTCTTGTTCAAGAGCTTCTTGCTGATATTGATAAACCTTGTAAAGGATCAAATATTATTCTAAAACTGGATCTTTCTAAAGCTTTTGATTCTATTAATTGGTCTTTTATACTTGATGTCTTAGCTGCTAGAGGCTTTAATTCTGAATTTTACAATTTAATCTCTAGATGGCTGGAGAATAATTATTATAGCATTTTGATTAATGGAAGCACTCATGCCTTTTTCCAAGCTGGTAGGGGAATCAAACAAGGAGACCCTTTATCTCCTTATATCTTCATTTTGGCTTTTGACTACCTCTCTAACTTGTTAAATCAAGTACAACAGGATAATCCTTATGTCCAATATCAACACAAATCCAATCTATTGATTAGTCATCTTGCTTATTTAGATGATGTTATTGTCTTTTGTAATGGCAGCAAGAACTCTATTAAATGCATAATGAAATCCTTATCTTATTTTGAAGCAGTTTCTGGGATGACATTTAATAAGGCCAAATGTCAGTTTCTTGCTAGTTTATTGATTAAAGTTCATATTAAAAATTGGATATCTGATTATATTGGATTCAAAGAAGCTACTAATCCTCTTCTTTACTAGGGTTCCCACTTGTTAAAAGGAAGAAGATGGTTGTCTCATTATGATGAAGTGGTTACTAAAATTTCTTCAAGGATCCAATGTTGGACAAATTCTTTCCTGTCAAATGGTGGTAGAATTACTCCTTTGAGAAGTGTTTTAACAACCTTCCCTTTATATATTCTTCAAATGATTAATATGAAGAGAAGTACTCAAAAGCTTTTATCTATTACTTTTAATAAATTTCTATGGGAAGGACAACATAAGCAAATGCATTGGTCAAATTGGGATAAGTTGTGTAAACCTATTGCTAGTGGTGGGCTTGGGTTTAAAAGTTTTCAACATCTCAGTTTATCTTATTATTGTAAGCAATGGATTAAATTTAGATCAAAGTCTTCCCTTTGGTCTAAATTTCTACATGGAAAGTATTGCAAAATTGATCATCCTTCTCAGGTTCAAGCCAAGCTGGGAGATTCAAAAACTTAGAAGAAGCTCTTGAAAGTAAGATAGTTTGCTGAAAAATTATTTATTTGGGAACTTGGAGATGGCCAAATTGATTTTTGGCTAGACAATTGGTTATTTAATGATTATCTAAAGAATCAACAGGCTATGTCTTCTGATATACACAAAGTCTCTGACTGTTGGACTAATCTCAATTGGGATATTTCCAAACTTAGTACTGCTATCAAAAAAGATCTTATAAATAAGATTCTTTCTATTCCTTTACAACCCAATAAGAAAGATAGATTGATAATTAAAAATCCTTCTTATCATAGCCTTTCTAAGTTCATTTATCTTTCAAGTAGTCATTGGACTTATAATGATTGGGGGAAACTTCTTTGGAACAAATTTATATCTCCATCAATGTCATTTTTTTGCTAGAAACTTTTTAGAAAATTTCTGCCAACAGATGATATTCTGAAATTAAAAGGAATTCGTGGGCCTTCTTTATGTCACTTTTTTCATTCCAATGAAGAATCAATTAATCATTTATTTCTCAATTGTCCTGCTGTACAGGAAGTATGGAAGACTGTTCTAAGGTACATGGGAATTCTTTCTAAATATCACTTATGGATTAATCTGGATTCTTGCTGGCAGGATTGGAAGGGGACAGCAGACTTTTATCTCCCTCTCATTATTTTCTGGTTCGCTTGGATTGCAAGGAATGATATTATTTACAACAATAAGGCTTTTTTTGCCCAGCTTATTATTAAGAATTGTGTGAATTATCTTCACAAGATAAGAACTCTTTTTAAATTAAATGACAAATCCTTTTATGTCAAAGGTCAACTGATCATTTGGAGAAGTCCAAAATTCCCTTGGGTTAAAATAAATACTGATGGCAGCTTTAAATCTTCCACTGCTAGTATTGGTGCTCTTTGTAAAAATCATATGGGTATATGTCTATGGATTTTATCTACTCCTATTATTGTTGTTAATGCACTTGAGGCAGAGGCTATTGCAGTTTTTTGGGATCTTAAAACAGCCATCTTGAATCATCATTGTGGTATTCATATTGAAATGGACTCTTTGCTCTTACTTCATATTCTACAGCATAAAGCAGCTGCATCTTGGTACCTTCAAATATGGATGAGCATGATCTCTTCAATCTCTGCTAATAAAGCTATAGTTTGGAGCCATATTCATAGAGAAGGAAATCAACTAGCAAACTGTCTTGCTACTAGAGCTTCTTCTTTTAGTGAGAGTTTATGTTGTTATTATTCTTCTATGGATCCTAGATCTCCTTTATTTAAGGATTTAAGACTTCTTTTGCATGGGTATTTGCTTTTCATTCCTCAAATCAGATGTACTAGACTTGGTATTTGCCTTGGTATAATCTTCATCATTTGAGAGCTGGATAAAAACGTGTCTGCCATCCAAGTGACCAACTTTCCAGTCACCAAGAAGTTTTATTGACTCAAACTCCTTATGGATAACTTCCAATCTAGGGTGACCATAAAGAAACTTGCCAACAAGAAATAACCTGCACGCCGAAGCCAGCAGGTTGGTCTCAACATCAGAAAGGAAGAGAACTGGCTTCCCATTTTTCCGTCCCGGATTCTTAATGAAGTTAAAGTCACCACCACCATTCACAATAGCATCATGGAAGGCTTGAGGAAAGTAGCAAGAGTTGCCTGACCGCGAGCCACCCTCAGCAACAACCACAACAAAGGAGCGTCCGAACGTCATGAATGAAAATATAGGGAACAACAAAACAGGAAAGAACTGACCAGCAGAGACAGGAGTTAAGCCATCACCAAGGCAAAGAAACCCTATCAGAGCTCCAAGGATACTGGTAATCTGTCGTTTTGGAGCCACGTGCCCCCTATTGCTCTCACTGTCATATGTTTGTTCATGCCGCTCAGTTATGTTTCCATCTCCACTCTGAACTAAAAAAACCTATTGTTGCCCCTTCCACTCAACTGACTGCTCCTACATCTGTGCAGGAGCCCACTCCTGAGGTTGTTCTTCCCTCTGGGGTTAAAAAGGTACCCTTACACACTATGGGGGTACAACCTGATATTCAGGGGATTTCTGTGCTTGATGTTGCTGGTGCTTTGGTGGGTGAGTGCTCTGTAAGGGTGACTGTCGAAGCTGCTCCTTTTTTTGGGGTTAAGAAGGTACCTTTATCCAATGTTGAGGTATACTCAGGGGTTTTCTGTGCCCTCTGCTGCTGCTACTGATTAAGTGGATGGCTACTCTATTAGGGAGTTTGATGTCTCCTCTACTGAGGGGGAGCTTGTGCCCTTTGTTAGTCTTAAAGATGGTTGCTTTGTAAGGGAACCTGAAGCTTCTTCTATCATTTTGATAGGCCTATTTGTGATGTCTCCATTGCTTAACCTGCTTTGGAGATTGCTCCTGCCCTGGACTTGGATGCTTCCCATCTCCAGGGGACTTCTACTGTTGTCTCCGCTCTTGAGAATGAATGGTTGATTTAGAAATCACAAAGAAAGAAAAATAAATAAAGAATGAGTTTCTATATGTGAAGGAGGCAAATATTTTGCCACAGATTAGTTATTACTCATATGGTGGAAATGGGAGTGTTGGACTTGAAAATGTAGGTAGTCAACCAAGGGTCATTAGGAGGTCTAGTTTACGACACAATGTTTAATATCTTTTCATGGAATATTAGGGGAGTGGCTGATCCTACCTCCCTTAATAGAATTAAACATCTCTGCGGGATTCATAAACTTTATATTTTTGCTTTACTGGAGCCTTTGGTCTCTGTTAATAGGGAAAGGGTGCTTAGGAAGTTTAAGCAATACCATCACTATTGTAATCAAAATAATAAGATTTGGATTTTTTGGAAACACAATCTTGTTGTTGAGATTGTGAAAGATGAGAGACAGTTTGTTCGAATCCATTTTCAACTTGAGGAGTTCCAGGGGTGGACTGCCTTAGTCTATGCCAGTTCCATTCTTCAGGTGAGGCTGTTACTTTATAGTGAGTTGGTCAGAGTGGGCACTATGCTAGCTAATAAACTGTTGGAGGGGGGGTGACTTTAATATGGTTTTGAGCCCTGATGAAAGGAAGGGGGTAGACCTTGTGACATGAATTAGGTTAACATGTTTGGTAATGCCTTATCTGATGCTGGTTTGTTTGATTTGGGGTATAATGGACCTAAATTTACTTAGAGGAGGGGGTTCATGGCTTAAAGGTTGGATCGTTACTTGGCCAACCATCACTTCCTGAATTACCATCCCATCTCTAAAGTTCAACATCTTTGTTGTGTTGCCTCTGATCATAATCCTATCCTTATTAATCTTTCTTTCAATAAAATACCACCTCTCTACAAATTCAGATTCATTAATATCTGGACTTCTCATACTTCCTTTTTTCAGTTGGTTAAAAACGCTTGGAGGGGGCAGGTGGCTGGTAATGCTTGGTACCACTTGTGGCAATTGCATAAAAAAGTCTCTGGGGCTCTTAAGGTTTGGAATAAGGAGGTTTTTGGGAACATTCATGGGAGAGTTTCTGAGGCTCAAAAGCTGGTGGACTCCTTGGAGGCTCAACTAAATTTGAATCCTAGCTTATTGGTGGATGTGGCTGAAGCTCAGACCTCTCTCCTTTAGGCCATTAATGAAGAGGAGAGTTTCCTGCAGCAAAAAGCTAATGATAATATCTTCAGCAATGGGAACAGAAACACTACCTACTTCCATGCCACCATTAAACATTGAGGGAACATAAACTCCATTATCAAAATTAAAGATATTGTTGGACACTTCTTGACTGATGAGGTGGATATTGGGAATAATTCTGTTCGTTTCTTCTGTACTCTCTTCACATCTAACATGGATGTTAAGCCCCTTGATGCTTCCATCCTTGATAATGAGAGAGGGTATATCCAGGGCTTGCATATCTAGATATCCCTCAGAAGCCTAAGATTCCTAAGGCCTTTAAAGATATCAGTCACATGAAGGCCCCTGGGCCTGATGGTTTCACTTCCTTATTCTATGTTCACTGCTGGCAGATTGTTAAGAATGAAGTTGTCCAGGCTATTCAGAGTTTCTTTAATGGAGAAGATCCAGGGAAATTATTCTCTTCTGCTCTTATTGTACTCATACCTAAAACTAATGAGAAGGTAGCTTGGGATAATTTTAGACCTATTTCTTTGACGTCTGTCATGTTAAAAGTGATTAGAAAACTCTTGGTGGCTAGACTGCAAATTCACCTACCTCATATTAACTCCCCCTAACAATCTGCCTTCATAAAGGGTAGGGAGATTTTTTATAAGATCTTGCTGGCTCAAGAATTGGTTGAGGATCTTGATAGGAAATGTAGAAGTGGTAATATGGTGGTTAAACTTGATTTGAGAAAGGCATGTGATACTTTACATTGGGACTTCATCATTGATGTGCTTAAGGCTAGGAGGTTTCAATCCCGTTTCTGCCACCTTATTAGAAAATGGCTTCAAAACAACCAATATAGTATCCTGGTGAATGACAACTCTTATAGTTTTCTCTCTGCCCAAAGGGTCATCAGGCAGGGAGATCCCCTATCTCTGATTATTTTAATAATTATGTTTGATTATTTTTCTACTCATTAATTGCATGCAAGAAGCTCAGCCCCATATGTAGCTCAATCACAAATCTAAGGTGTTGGTTAGCCACCTGGCTTATGCTGATGACACCATCATTTTTTAAATGCTTCTAAAGCCGCTGCAAAGAAGCTTAGGGAGGCCCTCCTCACCTTTCAGCAAGTCTCTGGGCTTACTTTCAATAATTCTAAATGTCATATATATTTTGGTAAGAATTTTGCTAATCATATTAGAAATTGGGTGATGGATCATTTGGGCTCTAATAATGCTTCCTTACCCTTAAAGTATCTTGGCTTAAACATAAACAATGCCAACTGGATGAGGTGGTGGATGAAATTAAGGGAAGAATTGTGGATTGGAGGAACTCCTTCCTTTCCAATGGTGGTAAACTTACTTTTCTTAAGAGTGTATTACACAACTTTTCTATGTATGCTTTACAAGTTGTTAATTTAAAGAAAAGCTCTCTAAGATCCATGGAACAACTTTTCAATAAGTTCCTTTGGACTGTTGAAAGGAATAGGAAGGTCTAGACTAAGTGGCATCGGCTTTGCAAACCTTCCTCTGCTAAGGGATTGGGTTTCAGGATGTTTGATCACATTACACAAATAAATATGTGTAAGTTATGGTTCAAATTTCGTAAAGGGGAGTTCCTCTGGGCTAAATTCATGTACCACAAGTACTATCTCACTTCTCACCCCTCTCTGGTCCTATGGAAAGTGGGGGATTCTAGAATTTGGAAGTCCTTGCTTAAAGCTGGGGAATTTGCTCGGGATTTCATATTTTGGGATGTGGGGGAGGGAAACATTTCTTTGTGGCATGATCAGTGAGGTATGCTCTCCTCCCATGATACTCCCCTAGGGTGGACCAGGAAGATCTTATGGTGGCTGATTGTTGGGTTGGGGGTCACTGGGATGTGGGCATGCTGAGGGAGTTATTTGGGGAGTCTGCTCTTTCTGTTGCCCAACTTCCTATTGCTTCAAATCTGAGAGATACCCCTCATTGGAAATTTCAATCTACTTACTCAATTACCAAATGTCTTTACAATAGTCTACATACTTTTCCCAAGTTGCAGTGGGCTTCTTATATTTGGTATAAATTTACTTCCCCCTCTATTTCCTTTTTCTTGTGGAGATACTTTCATTCTGTTCTTCCTCTGGATGACATCCTTAAACTTAAGGGGCTGAGGTTGCCTTCTAGGTGCTACTTATGCCATTATCAGAAAGAGATTTATTCTCACCTTTTCTTCACTCGCTCTTTTGCTACTGAGATTTGGAGATTACTGGGGATCCATTTTGGGATCTCTTGGCCTTCTCATGCTATGGGAACAGTTGCTTTGAAGCATTATCTTAAAGCTTGGGAATCCTCTCCTAGTTTTCACTCTTTTTTATCTAGACTTCCCTTGATTGTTTTGTGGTTTGTCTAGAAAGCTAGGAATAGCTGTAAATATAAAAGTCCACTATCCCCCCAACTCACTACCTCCTATGTAATTTCCTATTCTACCAAATCTGTAGGTCCCACTTGGGGGGTCAGCTTTCTGCTGCCTCCAGAAGGCCTGTTTTGCTTAGATGGTTACATACTAGGAGGGATTGGATTAAAGTCAATGTTGATGGCAGTGTTTCTCTTAATGGTGTTGGTGCTGGAGGTGTTTTCAGAAATAATATTTCAAAGTTGGTGGCTTTCTTTGCCTCCCTGATTTATTCTACCACCCTTTTGATGGCTGAGGTGTGGGCTACTTTTTTGGCTGTGCAGGTGGCTTATCACTTTGGTTTCTCTAGACTCTTGATTGAGTCAGATTCTTACCTCTCTTACAACATTCTCACTGCACACACCCACCTAGAGCATAATTGGCTTGCTTAAATGATTTCAAGCCTTTGTTTCTATCCATAACTTGCAGGTGGAGTTTTATTTCATCCATAGGGAGGGTAATGCCCCTGCTGACTAGTTGGCCAAGATGGCTAGCTCTCTATCTCAACCATTGGTGGTTGTGCACCCTCCTAGGCCTCTTCAGGTTCTGCTTAATGGAGATGTGTTGGATGCACCTTTTATTAGACATTGATTATGTCTAAGTTTGGGTATTCTCTTCTATTTAGCCTGTTGTTTAGTATAGGGACTAAGCTGTCTTTCAATTGTTTTGTTGGGCCTTCTCCCTTCAATTTTTGTTCTGCTTTACTACTGTTGGAGGTTGATTTTTTATGTTGGAAATGCAGATGCTTCAAAGGGACTTCTTTTTTATGTTTCTATTTTGTACTGATGCTTTTGTAGGTGGGGGCTTTTCCTGAGCTGCCTGGTCTTTGTGTACTAACCTCTGCTTCTGGACTGAGAATGGAGCCTTTTTTGCTTGTGTGGTGTACACGTCAGTTTTGGGTATACTTCCTTTCAGTTGGTATACTAGTTTACTTGTATTCCTGAGTTTTCTATTACTTTCCTTGTATTTTTTACTTTTTGTGTG
Organism: Papilionanthe hookeriana x Papilionanthe teres; assembly: GCA_022702705.1. Taxonomy (NCBI): domain Eukaryota; kingdom Viridiplantae; phylum Streptophyta; class Magnoliopsida; order Asparagales; family Orchidaceae; genus Papilionanthe; species Papilionanthe hookeriana x Papilionanthe teres. The sequence goes on from CM040427.1 coordinate 104,465,784, forward strand.
GAGTTTTAATGTGGAGAGAGGAACTCGTATGAGCTATTATGTATTTTCTTTTGGTTTTAGATGGAGATCCCCGCTCCCTCCCTCTTTTGTATTTCCTCTTTTATATTAAAAAGTAGGGAGCCATGAGTTGCTCTTTTCCCCAAATTTATAGCCTTGCTCTTAGTGCTTCTCTTTGGTCCTTTCAGTATGTCGTTTGACGACAGCTTTGATGCGTTACCCATTCTTGTACTTCATGCCTTTTCCCATAATCTTTTCATGATGCTGTGCACAATGGTGGAGATTAATCTTTCATCTAAAAACCTGGTAAGAAAAAAGGCAAACCTGCGTTATTTTTGTCGGATGTTGAAACTAACCTCTTGGTATCTGCTTGTCGGTTGGCTCTAGTTGGTAAATTTCTTTATGACCATCCTAAGCTTGAAATTATTAGAAGAGATTTTGAGGCTATGAAACTTCTCAGTAGCTGGAAGATTGATATGCTTGATGGTAGGCATATTCTGATCCAGCACACTAATGACGATGATTACACTTGCTTACTTTTCAAGAAGCTCATTAGAATTGATAACAGAGTCATGAAAGTGTTTAAATGGACCGTTGATTTTGATCCTAGAACTAAACCCTCTATAATACTGGTATGTATATGATCTCCGTGTCTCAAGTTTCATCTTTTCAATTATGAGCGCTTTTCTCCCAAGCTATTGCATTTAGGAAACCTTTAAAGATGGACACCCCTACCTTTTCACTTTCTAGACCCTCTAAAGCTCGAATTATAGTAGAATGGGATATCACTCTCCCCTTCCGTGATTAAATTTGGATAGGTTCAGCCCATCATGGATACTGGCAATGTGTGGAAATTGAGCCACACTCTCCCTGTTGTCTTCATTGTCGTATGCTTGGTCACCCTTCAACCTGTTGTTATCAATTGCACCCTCACCTAAAGAGTGAAAAAGGTACTACTTTGCCTCCTCTAATATTGAGATTCCCTTACCCGATCCTACTATTAGGGTATATGGTTCTTCAGAAAACAATCCTACAACTGATCTCGATCAAAATAATACTCATGCTCCACTCTATATTGAAAGGCCTTCTGATGTTGTTCCACCACTTCCTAATGTTGTTCCCCAACCTACTAAGGTTTTCTAGAAAGAGTTGTCCCTGATTCTGGTTTACCTGCTGAGGGATGTGATTGGGTACTCAATGGTGATATTGATGCAGTTAATGAGCTTCAGGGTTTCCTAATAGATACTACTTGTCCTAATTTGAATTCATTTGTGGCTAAGCTTACACTCAATTATGTTAATGAAAATTTTTTCAAGGAAGCTACAAACGCTTGGAAAATGAATTTTTAATTCAAAAATACAGCAAAAAAAAGTAAGAGGAAGAATGAACTTTTATATTTAAAAGAAGCAAATATTATAAATGAAGGCATTTATTATTCAGATGGGGACCAAGAAGGGCTAGCTTGAGGCATCATGTTTAATGTCATGGTTTAGAACATTAGGGGAGTGGCTGACCCTTCCTCCCTTAATAGGTTAAAGCATCTCTGCAGGGTTCATAAGCTTGACATTTTTGTTATTTTGGAGCCTCTTATATCTATTAACAAGAACAAGATACTTAGAATATTTAAACACTACAATTTTTTTTGCAAAAAAATAACAAAATTTAGATATTTTGGAAGCACAATGTTAACCTTTCCATCATTGAAGATGATAGGCAATATGTTCTTACCACCTTTCATTTTGAGGAGTACCATAGTTGGGCCACTTTTTTCTATGCCATCTCTCTTTTGCAGGATAAACTTTTGCTCTTGAATCAGCTTATATCAATTTGGGAGACAATCACTCAAAACTGGTTTGTGGGGGGTGACTTTAATATGATTATGCACTCTGATGAACGTAGGGGAGGAGGTACTGGTGACCTCAATCTTATGAACCGTTTTTATGATAAATTTTCTGATGCTGGACTCATTGATTTGGGTTTCTCTAGTTCTCCTTTTACTTAGAGAAGAGGCTTGCTTACTCAGTGTTTAAATAGATATTTAGCCAATCATGTTTTTCTTAATTATTTTCTTGTCTCTAGAGTATGATATTTAAATCATGCGGCTTTGGATCACAATCCTATTCTGCTTACACTTGCTTTTCAATCTTAAGCCTACTACTTACAAATTTAAATTCTCTAACACGTGGACCTCTCATGAAAATTTTCTGAGCTTTATTCAGCATGTATGGCATTTTGAGCGTGCTGGTAATGCATGGTATATTCTTTGGAAACTTCACAGAAAGGTGGCTTCTCAGTTAAGGAAATTGAATGTGCAAGTGTTTAGAAATATTCATAACAAAGTCCTGGAGGCTCAACAACTTGTGGATGATTTGGAAGTTCAGGTGATCTCTAATTCCCAATTGGTGGATGAGATTGCTAAAGCTCACTCTATTCTTCTTGAGGCAACTTCATTAGAAGAAAATATTTTGAAACAGAGGGCACATGATGTTCATTTCTCTTGTGGATACCACAACACGAAGTACTTTTATGATTCTATTAAACACATAAGGAATGTGAATACCTTCCTAAAAATAAAAACTTCTAAGGGTGATATCATTACTGTGGAAGAGGAGATTGGTAATAGTGTTGTGTAATATTTCACTGATTTGTTTGATACTAATCTGCAGGTGTGCCCGGTTAATGAGCTCTCTTTATTGGAGATAAAGACTATGTTGATGCTCTATCAATTACTGATATCCCTTCTGAGCAGGAATTATTTTTAGCTTTTAAAGATATCAATCCTAGTAAGGCTCCTGGCCTTCATGGATACACCTCTAAGTTCTATATTCACTGATGGGATGTCATTAAAAAGGAGGTATGTCTTGCTATCCAAAGTTTTATTATTTTTTTGGAGAGGATCTACCCAAATACTTTACTTTTGCTTTGATTGTCCTTCTTCCTAATACTAGTGATAAGGGTAGTTGGGATAAATTTCAGCCCATATCTCTCACATCAGTTATATCCAAATTCATAAGTAAATTTGATTGTTTCTAGACTTCAGCCCCATCTCTATACACTCATATCACCACAACAATCTACTTTGATTAAAGGGAGAAAATTACAGATAATATTCTTCTGGCTCAGGATTTGGTGGAGGATCTGGATAAAAAATATAGGGGTGGCAAAATGGTCTTTAATCTTGACATAAAAAGGCTTTTGATACAATAAACTGGGAGTTTATTATAAGCATGTTGAAGGCTAGGGGTTTTCATCCTGCTTTTTGCAATTTAATCAGAAGATGGCTTAGCAATAATTACTACAGTGTCTTAGTTAATGGCAACTCCTATGACTTTTTTTCTGCCCAAAGAGGCATTAGGCAAGGTGATCCTCTCCCCCCTACAATTTTTGTACTGGTTTTTGGTTACTTCTCTTGTTCAATCAATAAATTGCAGGATACACACCCTGACATTCAGATTTAACATAAATCTAAGGTTTTGGTTAGCCACCTAGCCTATGCTGATGATGTTAATTTATTTTCTAACGCTATTAAATCCTCATGCAAGCCCTCACTATTTTTCAAAACACATATGGATTATCCTTTAAATCCAAATGCCAATTTTATTATGGGAAATCTGTTAATATCTCCCTAGCTACTTAGGTGCTTTCCCATACTGGATGCAATACTACTTCTCTTCCTCTTAAATACTTGGGAGTTAACCTATTTAGAGGTAGGCACAAACAAACACAATTGGATGAGGTGTAAATTCAGGATAGATGATTGGAAAAAGTCCTTCCTTTCTTATGGAGGCAGATTAAATCTTCTAAAAGTGTCCTCCATTGCATCCCTTTATACGCCATGCAGGTTCTCAAGCTTAAAAAGAGCACCAAAATCTTTGGAGCACATTTTCAACAAATTGCTTTAATTTGGGGGTATGGCAGTAAAAGTTGGGTTGCCTGACATAAAGTGTGCAAGCTTCACTTTTCTGGTGGGCTTAATTTTAAGGCCTTACCATGTAACTGAAATTAACTTGTGTAAGCTTTGGTTCAAACTCAGAGCAGGTTTTTCTTTGTGGGCTAAGTTTATGTATCTTAAATATTGTAATTCTCGATATTCTTCTATGGTCACTTGGAAAATAGGTGACTATAGAACATGGAAATCAATTTTAAAGTCTTTATAAGTGGCTAACCAATTTGTCTTCTAGGATATTGGAGAGGGATAGATTTCCTATTGGCATGAAAATTGGGATTATAACAAATCCACGGAAGGTCCTCCCACTTTAGAGGAAAATGGGCTTTTGGTTTCTGATTTATGGTCTGATGGCAGTTGGGACATATCTAAACTAAGAAATTGTTGGGTGATTCTGCTTTGCAAATAGCTACAATTCCTATAGTGCAACATAATAAGGACTCCCCTTATTGGAAATTTAATTCCAAAGCATCCATTAATAAATTGCTCTACACTCATCTTCACACTTTTAATGATTGGAAATGTGATCATTTTATATGGAACACTCTTATCTCTCCCTCTATGTCATTTTTCTTGTGGAGGTTTTTCTTCTCTTTATTTCCATTAGATGAAATTTTATAACTGAAGGGCATTTGTATGGCCTCTAGATGCTATGTCTGTAACTGTCAAGAAGAATCTTATGCTTGTCTCTTTTATGAATGTGTTTTTGGCCGTCATGTCTAGGAGAGGTTTGAGAGTCCTTTTGGGATTACTTGGCCTTATAGTCATAATATGGACAATTATTTGTTGGTTTGGAAATCCTTTAAAAGCATTGTTACAACTCTTACTTATTTTCCTTTTGTAGTGCTTTGGTTTATATGGTCGACCAGAAATCAGTACAAACACCAATGTGTTTCTCCCTCCGCTCTTCTTACCGTCTCATATATTTTCTCATATTATCTTAAAGCTTGCAGAAGTTTGAAACTTGATTTAAGCACCAATTTTAAATGGGTTAGGAGGCCTTTATTAATTAGATGGTAGCCCCCTATGGTTGGTTGGGTGAAAATCAATTTTAATTAAAGTTGGAATTCATCTAATGCTGGTGCAGGTGGGGTTTTTAAAGACTATTCAAACAACTCTCTATGTTTCTTTGCCTCCACTGTGTATACTACTTGCCCTCTTGAAGTTGAATGTTGGGTGGTTTTGCTTGCCGTACAGTTGGCTGTTATCTTTCATTTCTATAAACTAACTATTGAAACTTATTATCTAATTTTCTATGAAATGCTAGCTTAAGTCACACAACCTCCTTGGAACTTAGTTTGCATTTTTAAAAGAATTTGGCACATCATTGCCTTACACAGACTTATATTTTGTATGATATTTACTCACAGGGAGGGCATTCTGTCTGTAGATTGGCTAGCCAAGAATGGTATAGTTGAGGTTTTTGTTGGGGTTCACCACCTACTCCTTTAAGGCAACTGCTTATTGGTGACACTCTTGATGTTCCCTACATCATACCCTAATTTATACCGGTTTCTTTGAATCCCCCTGATCACAGCTGTCATAAATTAGTATTTATAAGTATTTTCAGTTCAGTCACAAAGTATAATCAATTTAATAAGAAAGCAGTCAATCTATGCACAAGTATATGTATCACTCATGAAATACAAGGCTCTAGTGGAGTCCTGGTTTTCGATCCCACTAGGAGAAAGAAAATCTTTAAAGCGTAGCACAAAAATCCAATATTCAAATTACAATTCAAATAAAGTAAATACTAAAGTTTCTAAAGTTTAAAGATGCTAGAGATTTTAGGATCACTAAAATATTTTCTAAACTTTAAGTTAAAGTTAGCTACCACTACACTAAGTTTTGTATTGAAAGGTTCAAATTTGGGAAAGTGTCCTCCCCTTACAATGATGTTATGGTGAGAGAATGATAAAGATTAGTGAAAATATTGTATTGTTCAAAATAGGAGAAACATATTCTTACCCTTTTCTGAGTGCTATATAGAACATTGCTGGCACTCACTCTAGAGCTGCCACTTCCCTTCACCTGAAGGCTAACTCTAGCATTAGTTTCCAAACACTAGGACCAAATTGGGGATTTTAGTCTTTCACCCTAAATTCTCCAATTTGACGCCCAATAAACCATATTTTCCTGATTCTTTACACCCAACACCATGAACAACATCACCCATTCATGGGCATTGAATGTAATCTTCAATTTTGTGTGGAACGCTTAGTCCTTTCGGATCATATGTTTCACAACATATTTTAACAATTTAATTGGCCAGATCGAAAAGCAAATGATGTACAAAGTGAAAAATCATCACAATTTCTTAACATTCATATGACACATCCAATCTAAATCATCACTTCACCATTATAAGGAGAAAGATGAAGAAATTTAATCAGAGTTCATGAGGAAGATACGACAAAACAAGGATTTTATATATAAAAGCAAAGTCATACAAACAATAAGAAGTAAACACAACTTATCTCAATTTCTTCCCCAAGCAAATCCCTTGAAGTTCCTTTGAATCTCTTTCTCTCTTCACAACAACACACAATTCTCTCTTAGAATAGTAAGGAAGAAGTAATTTCTCACTTTCCCTCTCCTCCTACAACTTTTTGGAGAAGAATCCCTTACAAAACAACACTTTTACACCAAACCCTAGACTCTAAACTCTCTAAAATTACAAAACTCTGACTTCTCCACACTCACACACACTTTTCCTACGCTCACACCCTCGTCTACTGCTGTTTTCTGGCGCCAATTCACTTTGAAATAGCCTAGGGATGAGTTCCTCAAGAGATACCTCAAGAATCCCTCCAAAAGTCATCTAGATACATTGAATCTGACCTCCACCGACATTGGGCGCCATCGCCTTCAGCACCCAGAGTGCTTAATATTCTGGTGTTCTTTGTCAAAGGGCGCCGTCGGCGCCCATTCTGGCACCGTCGGTGCTAGAAGGCAGAACTCTGGTTTTTGCCTCTTTTTGCTCCAAATTTGTTCCTTTTTGCTTATTTTTTGCTCTAAATTCTTAAAATCATTATACCTGCAACAAAACATGAAAATTACCTTCCTTTAAAGTACAATATCACCAAAGATGAGAACAAATTATATAAGAAAAATCCAACATATTTTTGGTGCATCAAAATCATCCAAACTTAACTATTACTTGTCCTCAAGTAATCCTTTTACTACATAAATATATGACTCATAGTAGTGAACTTTACTTAAAGAATACTACAATTTTTTATTTAAATGAATATAATAGCAAGACTTTAGAGAGATTCTCAGTAACTTAGGTTGAAACTATAGGTATAAGAACATTTAGTCATCAAGTCTAAGAGTTCTAGTCTCCTATTCACTTTAATAATAACTATAATTTGTCACATTAAAAGTTCTTTGAAGGATCATATGAAAAAGAAGCTCATGAGAACTCTATTAGTAGGGATGCTATTACTTAAATATAAATTCAGAAATGCAACCAAGCTCTTCCTCTAAGTTGATTCAAGTGAATCCAATTTTTGATTAAGCATCTCCTCAAGCTTCTCCTCACATTTATTTTCTTTTTCTTTCTTTTCTCTTTTCTTTTTGGGATTGCTTTTCAATCCTCATTTTCTTTTTCTTTTTTTTCTTTCCTTGTAAGGATTACTATTTCTGGATAGCCTTTAATAATTTTAAACTTCACTCTCCTCCCCCTAAAGTTGGAACTTACAATCTTTACTTTATAGATATATATTAGCTTTTAAATAATCATCATAGAGTCCCAATCTTTTCTTCTCATATAAACTTCTAAGACTCTTAACATTTCAAAAATATAGTTTTCTTTACTTTAAATAGTCAACTATAGTCTAATCTTCTTATATTAAATATCTCAGCCCCATAAAGTTAACCTTCATTACTAAAATTTTTCATTTAAATCTCACTGTGATATTTAAATATAATAAAAAACTTAGTTATCTAAAGTTAAGCTCAACTAACTTAAGTCATGTTAATGTTATTTTGAAAATATAGTTTAATTGAGAAAAAATAATAGTTAACATTTCCTCCCCCAAACTTAAGTTTTTCAATGTATATCAAATTAGTAAATTAGAGAAAAAAAAAGAAAACTAACCTCTTTTTGTGATGGGCTTTTGATACTTTTGAAGCTATGCAGGTATTAATAAAAAAATTTAAACTAACTGGCATAAAATAATTAGAAACATTGTTTCACATAAAATATTAGAGATTTGCAGGGTAAAGAAAATTTAAAAACATAAACTTTAAACAAGTAATACAAAAATACATCCATTACAATTTCAATACAACTAATAAACAAACCAACACAAGTTTCATTACAACGTATCTAATATAACAAAGTAGAATCACTACACACATCAACTACATAAAAGTAAATAACAAACACAAAAGTTTACACATTAATAACAAACTAAAAGAACACTACTCTACCAATCATGTTCTCTTTCTTCTTCTACTTCTTCTTCCTCTTCAGGACGGTATGGAATATAGCGGGGGACAAGTAGGAAATATCACACCAGATTCTCTCCTCATGAATCTCATTTGAGCATCGTGATAAGCTTTATCATACTCAATTATTCTCTTCAAATAATCATTATAAGAACTATTTCTTGTTTCTACTCCATCAATTATGCTATGAAACCTTGCAATATAACATTTTTGTATCATCAATCGCTCCATAACATCAGAAAGAGTAGTAGTTCTAGAGTTAGAATGTATATCATGACTAGTAGAGGGAACCTCACTACTCTTACTTCCAGCTCTTCATCCTACATGAGATTCATAAGTACGAATGTTGGCCTTACTAATAGGCTTTAAAGGATGGACCAACTCTTCACTATTATCAATCTCAACTCCTGATTGTACACATAATGTGTAAATCAAGGTAGGATGTCCTAATCCTCCAATCGTTTCTCCTTTAGCTATAATCTGAATTCTCTTATAAATAATTGCACCAATATTAATCATCTTCATATTTTGAATACAGTAATTAAAAATAGCTCTATCTTTAAAAACTTTAGTATGATGATAGGTAGATAGTAATCTTGTAGAGATAAAATAATGCCAACCTCTAGATGGAACATTTAAAGTGGAAGCAGGAAAATTTATCATTTGTCTTTGCTTCGTTTTCCACTACCCTTTTCCATCAGTAAGAAAAGCTATTACTTCATTTAAGTTAGCATCCATAGTACCAAAAGATTCATACTCACAGAATGAAGTCCCTCTTAACTGGAATAAAACTTTGATACGATCAAGGGTAAAATCTACCATTTGTCCTCGAACAAGCACATATTCTTCTTCAGACCACTGCAGGTTAGCATAAAATTCATGGACTACATCTGCAACTGCATTGGAAGAAAAATAACAAAGTATTTACTATTACCGATCAGCAATTACATGTTCCACTACTGCGCCGGGATTTTGGAATCCTCGATCCTGTATACACTTTTTACTTCAGAGGTTAGAGTTGAAATGGTATTGTGCTTTGATATTTACAAACTTTTTTTCATCAAAATTCAATTTCCTCTTCCCCTTAAACATCATTGGAGCCATTTCAAAATTTATAGAAAATGTGCAAATAAATCCCAATAAATTCCAAAATTTGCAATGTAGTAGTCTCTAAAGTCAAATCTAATAGGTAAGAACATTTTACCATGGATTATCTCAAAGATTTCTTTAAAATTTTCAAAATTTTCATATCTCTCCAACGTAGGAGATTTCCATAGTGAAAATAAAAAAATTTTAGTTTAAAGTAGAGCTCTTACCAAGAGAAGATGAGATCAAACTTCTAAAATCCTTTAAATCACCTCTAATCCAAATGAAAGCAAGCCCTAGGTGCAAGATTCGGCCTTGGCTTGAGGTTGAAGATGGTAAAATAGGGTTAAATGCTCCAAATCATGACTTTAAAAGGTCCAGGTTATGTTTTAGGTTTTGGGCACCGTCGGTGCCGTTCTAGCACCGTCTGCGCCAATTTTGGCACTGTCGACGCCAAACCAATTTTCAGGGTCCTTAATTTTATTGTGATCTTGATCATTTCTAAATCACGACGATATCTAATTAGTTTTTTTAATCATCTATTTTCATATTTTAAGTGATTAACTAATACGAATCTTACACAAACAACACAAAACATCACTTTTGTATATAAATCCACTATTACAAACATTCACATATAAATCATTCTACCACATAATAATTCAGCGTCGCAATCAAACCACAATGCTCTAATGATGAAAAATAAACATAGACTCAAATCTCAAGCATAATAAGTCTGAAATCACATAATAAATTAAGCCAAATACTAAACACTTCTAAGCAAAATAAGGTACAAACAACAAATAGTAGATAAAATAGAGAATCACTATTCCTCATCAATGTCAGTGCTATCTTCTCTAATATCTCCCATGAATTGGTGGTGCAAAAAAAATTTGTAGAAGGTTCGATATAGGAATTCATCAATCGAATCCTCTTTAATCCAAGCATTTATCTTCATCAAACTTATCAAGCCTTCTTCAATATGCCCAATATGATCGAATTGTTCCTTCATCCTCCAATCCAGATGACCAAATAATTCAGAAGTATTGTTAATTGCATTCATAAGATTTTGTACCTCTTTTTCCAGTTTCTCTATCTTCTTCATAATTAACTGCTAACTTTTAGAAAAGCGAGGTTGAGTAGGTAGTAAACTCTGAGATGGTTGGTCTACAATTATGCTCAGATCATTTTCATACCCAGTTGCTAGACAGTCATAAATGTTAGTTGGGTCCATGGGCTTCCAAGGGAGAAGCACTTTTTTTCCAGCTTTCATATGACACTTGTGACTGGCTGCAGAGAAGAAATATAGTGGAAGGATGTCCCAAATCATAATTTGATCCATGCATAATCAAGCCCAAAATAGATTTCACAATTATGGTGCCAAGATCAACAAGCCTTCCAGTTTGAATACAATAATTCAGTATTGTACTTTCCTTTATCACTTTACTATATTTCATGGTTGGGAGGAATTTCTAAGATATAAAGAAATGTCATTGCTTTGACACAAGATTCAATAAGGTACCAGAGAAATTTGCATACCCGTTGTTTTTTATCTCTTAATCTTCACCGTCATTCGTCAAATATTGATACATTTCATTCATGTTGTCTCTCGTAGGGGCAAAATTTGTATAATTATAGATTGACACATTATCTATCATGTAAAGTTCATTAATCTTTGTAGGAGTGAAGGATATCCACCTACCTTACACATAGACAACTCCTTAGTTGATTGCATGAAGATTTGCATTAAACTCCTTCACTACAAGAATGAGTACTGCGATAGTAGTGTAGCAAATTACCTCCCATTGCCTTAGCATAATAATTTCTTCTACTCGAGTACTAGGAGCATTCATACATTGATTAACAAAGCATCGTTCATTGATTAGCCCCCTCTTTATAAGAACTTTGTTGCAAAGTCATCGCGCCTCAAAATTGATGAACTTTCTCCTATCAAAACTCTAAATCTTAGAGATTCTAAGGAGTTAGAAGCCATGGAATGCAAATTTTGGAACTAACGTTTTGTTATTTTGGAGTTCATGGGTTTTAAAATGAGTTTGGGGTGTTATAGGGGTGAAACTCCTGCTCAAAATCGTCAAACATTGCCATTTGAACTCCATAAACGGTAACTCGTTCCGTTAGCGCCGTCGGCGGCCAAGCTCTGAAAATAGGCAAACTTTCTGGAAAAATGTGTCGTAGGATTGGGCGCCTACGGTGCCAGAACATAGTTTTACTCCAACTTTGTTTAGGTCTAAATAAACACCGAACCTTTGATACAATCCAATGATTATCACCATTTACCATATTTATGAGTGAGTAGGACTCAAATATACAATTAACTAATAATAATAATAACTATACACAATTCAAACAAACTAAACAACAAAGATGACTATGGGTTGCTGATGCACAAAAAATATGTTAGATTTTTGCTATATAATTTTTACTCATTTTTGGTGATATTACACTTTAAAGGAAAGTATTCTTCATGTTTTGTTACATGTATGATTATTTTAGGTGATTGGAGCAAATGGAGATAAAAATGAATGAATTTGGAGCCAAAAGAGACAAAATGAAGAAATCAACCTACTGGCGCTGCCGGCGCCCAAATACTGAGAGTTCAGATTTTAAATGGCGGCTCAGTGCCGCCGGCGCCCTATGTATGTTTAAGTCAAATTCAATGCATTTGGATGATTTTTGAAGGGTTTCTTGAGGAAAATCTTGGGGAATTTATTTCTAAACTATTTCAAACAAATTTAGATGCCAAGAAAGAGAGAGAGGAGAGGGAGAAAAGTCTTTTGGTGTGAGGAAAGTGTGTTAGAGTTCGTGGAGAGTGTGTGGTAAGTTTGTTTAAGTGTGTAGAAGTGTTGTTTTGTGAGGGTTCTTCTCAAAAGTGTGTATGAGAAGAAGGAAAGTGAGAGATTTCTTCTTCCTTACTATTCTAAAGAGAGAATTGAGTGTTGTAGTGAAGAGAGAAAAGAGTTCAAAGGAAGTTTAAGGGATTTCCTTGGGTAAAAAATTGAGATAAGTTATTTACTTTTGTGGTTTGTATCACTTTGCTTTTATATTTAAAAACCATATATTGTTGTATCTTCCTCATGAATTCTGAGTAGATATCTTTATCTTTTTTCTTGTAATGAGATGTGGTGAAGTGTTGATGTAGATTTGATGTGCCATAAAAATTTTAAGAAATTTTGATGATATTTCACTTTGAACTTCATTTACTTTTTTTATCTGGAGTATTGAATTATTAAAATTTGATGTGAAACATTCAATCTGAAAGGACTCAATGTTCTACAATAATAGTGGAGAATTCATTCAATGTCCATGAATGAGCTGCGTAGTTCATGGGAATTGAGTGCAAATAAATAGTGAAATGTGGTTTGATGGGTGTTGAATTGGGGATTTTAGAGTGACAAGCTGAAATACCCAATTTGGTCCTAAAGTTTGGTAACTAAAGCTAGGATTAGCCATTAAGTGAAGGGAAGTGGGAGCTCTGAGCCAGCATCCTCCTAGTCTAACCATGGATTTAGTGACTAAGCCTAGGATTTCTCAATGTTCTTTACATAACTTGGAAGAGGGGGTACTCTGATGAGGGTAAAGAATATGAATGCTCCTATTTGGCACAATACAAATTTATTATCAATCTATATCAATCACTCATCATAGAATCATTGCAAGAGGAAAGATACTTTTCCATATTCGAACCTTACAATACAAAACTTAGTGTGTGTTAGTTAATCCTGATTTGATATTTAGAAAGTAAATTGAGTTAATTTAGCTTTAGTTATTTTTGCACTAGCAACTTAAATAGTACTTGAACTTGCATTATGAATTGAGCATTAGATTTCAAATCTTTACTATAGTTTGAAAAGTTCCAACCTTCCTCGTGGGATCGATAACTAGGACTCCACTAGAGCCCTGTATTACTTAAACGATAATTATACTTGCATATATGAGTGACTGCCTAATTATTAAATTAATCTTATTGTGAAACTAAACTGAAACTATCTTTTGAATATTTACGTTAGAGGCAGTGAACCGGATCAGTTGCCTCCCATAAAGTGCTTGGTTTAATATCGTCAGCTCGACAAACATTAGTTTTATTCAGGATGACTTAACATTAAAATCTCTTTAAAGTTTGGTCGTGATCCCTCAAAATATGGTTTTAATCGATGCCCATTAACTTTAAATATTCTTCTAGTTTTAGGATTTTCAATATCAACAGCTTCAAATTGATAAGCTTTTATAGTAGTGAAAGTTTCTATCCACCTAAACTTTAGTTTTCCAGGAAATAATTTCAATCTTGTATTATATAACAAAACTTCCTGTCCAGGTTCAAATCTCTTTCTTATAATCTTCTGATCATGCCATACTTTTATTTTTTTCCTTATAATTTCTATCATTATCGTAAAGTTCATTTCTAATTTCTTCCAATTAATTAAGTTGTAATAATCTTTTCTTACCATCATCCTATAAATTAAAATTAAACTCTTTTACGCTCAATATGCTTTATGTCAATTCTACTGGTAAATGACAAGTCTTTTCAAAAATTAGTCTATAAGGAGACATTCCTATATAAGTTTTATAAGCAGTCTTATATGCCCATAATGCATTATCTAATCTAGTAGACCAATCTAATTTATGGGTATTTACAGATTTCTCTAAAATTTATTTAATATTGTGATTAGATACTTCAGTTAAATCACTAGTCTAAGGATAATAAGCGGTTGATATTCTAAGCATAATATTATATTTTTAGTCAATCTCTGAATCATATTATTTCTAAAATGAGAACCACCATCAGTAATGATAATTCTCGGCATTAAATATCTTGTAAAAATATTTTTCATTAAAAATTTTAAAACACTTCGAGCATCACATTTGGGCAAAGTTATTTCTTCAATCCATTTCGATACATAGTCCACTGTAATCAATATATAAATATTCCTAAATGAAGGAATAATGGTCCCCTAAAATCTAATCCCTGAACATCAAAGATCTCAACTTCCAATGTAAAATTTAGGGGTATTTTATTTCTTCTAGAAATAATACCCACTCACTAACAACTATCACATGTTTTAATATATCTATTAACATCCCTAAAAAAAGTAGGCCAATAGAATCCATATTGTAAAATCTTATGTTCAGTTTTGTCAGTTCCAAAATGTCCCCCAAATTTAGAATCATGCCATCTCTGAATAATTGGTTCAATGTCTTCATAAGGCACACATCTCCTAATAACAATATCCTTGAATTGTTTATATAAATATGGGTCATCCCAAAAGTAAAATTTGGCATCATACATAAATTTCTTCTATTGTTGCTTTGGTAGTTCAGGTGGTAAAATATCACTTACAATATAGTTCACAATATTAGCATACCACAGTAATTCCACTTCTTAATATTATAAAGTTGTTTATCAGGAAAAGTTTCTATAATTTCATCTTCAAAATCAGATAATTCATGTTTTTCCAACCTAGATAAATGATTAGCTATTTGATTATCAGTTCTTTTTCTGTCCACTATCATAAAGTCAAATTCCTGAATTAGAAGTACCTATCTGATTAATCTTGTTTTAACATCCTTATTTTACATTAAATATTTGATAGCATAGTAGTCTATTTGCACTATACATTTAGTCCCAATTAAATATGACTTAAATTTTTCAAAAGCATATACAATCGCTAATAAATCTCTTTCAGTAATGATATAATTAATTTGAGCTTCATTAAGAGTTTTACTAGCATAGTATATAACTTTAAAAAATTTATCATACCTTCGTCCAAAAACCGCTCAAATTGCATGATCACTGGCATCACATATTAATTCAAAAGGTTTCTCCCAATCAGGTGAAACTATTATAGGGGCAGTGATTAATTTTCTTTTAATAATTCAAAGGCGATTAAACATTCTTCATTAAAATCAAAATTCTTATCTTTTTTCTAAAAGTTGGCACTGAGGATTTGTAATTTTTGAAAAATCTTTAAAATATCGCCTGTAGAAACCAGCATGTCCTAAAAAAATTTTAACCCTCTCATAATAGTAGGGGATGGTAGTTTTGCGATGGTTTGAATTTCTGCAGGGTCTACTTCCATGCCATCTGCAGAAATTTTATGCCTAAGTAAAATTCTCCCTACAACCATAAATTGGCATTTCTCCCAATTTAAAACTAAATTTGTTTTTTCGCATAACTCCAAAACATTTTCTAAATTATTTAAGCAAGCATCAAATGAAGTTCCAAATACAGAAAAATCATCCATAAAAACTTTTATTTCATTATCAACCATATTACTAAAAATTGACATCATACATATTTGAAATGTTGTAGGTGTGTTACATAATCCAATGGGCATTCATTGAAAATGAAATGTTCCATATAGACTAGTAAATGTGGTCTTTTCTTAATCCTTAAGAGCAATCAATAATTGATGATAGTCGGTATATCCATCTTAAAAGCAAAAATATTTGTGCCCAGCAAGCTTATCCAACATTTGGTCTAGAAGAGGTAAAGGAAAGTGATCTTTCCTAGTGCCAGCATTAATTTCTATAATCAACACAGATTAAACAACCAGTGACTTGTCTCGTGGTTATTAATTCATTTCTTTCATTTGTCTCTACTGTCACTCCTCTTTTCTTAGGAACACAATTAATTGAACTCACTCACGCACTATCTGAAATAAGATATATAATTCCAGCACCCAACCATTTTAAAATTTCTTTCTTTACTGCTTCCTTCATCAATCGATTTAATCTCCTTTATTTATCAGCTTTAGGTTTATGTTGTTCATCCAATAGAATTTTAAGCATACAGATCGAAGGAGTGATTTTTTTAATATCAGCTAAAGTCCATACAAAAGCTCTTTTGTATCTTTTTAATGTATCTAATAATTTTTTCTCTTGTAAATCATTTAAATCTGAGGATACAATAACTGGTAATGTAGATAATTCTCCTAAGAACACATACTTTAAATGGTTAGGAAGTGTTTTCATCTCAAGCTCAGTAGTTTTTATGATAGATGAAATTTGATTCTTGTTGTTATTTTTTGTAATATCCAACATCTCGAATCTTTCCTCAACATAATTTAGTTCTTCATTTTCTATCTCATCATATTTATTTTCAATTTCATTTTCAGCATCACATTTCAAATCTTCTTACTCCTTTTTTTCTTCAATCTTTTCTTTAAAATGCTCATCTTTTAAATAGTCACAAATTTTCATTCGAAAGCATTCATCTTTTTCCTTTACAAGGTATTTCATTGATTCTGAAATGTTAAATGTTTCCTCTTGATCATTTACTTTCGTAGTTAAATCTTCTTTTCGTACATCTATCATAGCCCTTCCAATTGCAAGAAATGGACTTTCCAAAATAATAGGAATTTATTTGTCTTCCTCCATATCTAAAACAATAAAATCCACAAGAAAGATAAATTTATCAACCTATACAAAAACAACTTCTACAACTTCTTTAAGATAACTAATAGAACAATCAGCAAACTGAAGAGCTACTAAAGTAGGGGAAATTTCTCATATGCCCAACCTTTTAAAAGTTGATGAAGGCATGAGATTAATACCGGCTCCCAGATCACATAAGGCTCTTCCAAAAAATTTTCTCCAATAGCACAAGGTATAGTGAAGCTACCAAGATCTTTGAGTTTTTCTGGAAACTTTTTTGAATAATTACGCTACACTCTTCACTGAGTGCAACAGTCTCATTATCTATAAACTTCTTTTTCTTATTTAGTATATCCACATAAACTTCACATAGTTAGGAATTTGTTCTATGGATTCAATGAAGGGAATTTTTACTGTTAATTTTTTAAAGAATTATAAGAATTTTGAGAGTTTTTTATCTCTCTTTTGTTGTTTCAATCTTTGAAGAAATGGAGGTGCTGATGTTTATCCAATAGCACAAGGTATAGTGAAGCTACCAGGATCTTTGAGTTTTTCTGGAAACTTTTTCTGAATAATTACGCTACACTCTTCAGTGAGTGCAACAGTCTGATTATCTATAAACTTCTTTTTCTTATTTAGTATATCCACATAAACATCACATAGTTAGGCATTTGTTCTAAGGCTTCAATGAAGGGAATTTTTACTGTTAATTTTTTAAAGAATTATAAGAATTTTGAGAATTTTTTATCTCTCTTTTGTTGTTTCAATCTTTGAAGAAACGGAGGTGGTGATCTTTCTACAGTAATTTTCATTGGTTTAAGCGGTTATTCTAAATCTGGATATATACTATTATTACCATTTCAGTTTCCACCTTCTCTTTTCAACTTCAGCAACTTTTTGCACTTTTGATTCTAATTCTTTTCCCCTTTATAAATGTATAGCCTTAATTTGTTCTTTACTTTGATCCTTTGGATTAATTTCAACATTACTAGGGAAATTTCCTAAAGGTCTAGTACTAAGTGCAATAGCAATATGTCCTAATTGATTTTCAATATTTTTAATAGCACCTCCCTGACTTTTTAATTGTTTAACTTGACTTTGTAATTGATTCCCTTGAATTTTTAATTGATTACCCATGTTTAATATCAATTCTTTCATAGACAATTTCTTTTCCTTAAATTGCGAGTTACTATTAAAACCTAAAGGATAAGAAGGTTTATAGTTACTATTTCCCTGGTTGTTTGATTTTCTCAATGGGTTTACAGAAATGTTCCCCCACTGCGGATTAACGGTAGCAGTATTATTATTCCAGTTTAACTTTGGGTGGTCTTTCCAACCAGGATTATAATAATTAGAAAAAGGATTGTTGGGTCTATAATTTATAGCATTCAAAGTCTCATAAAATGATTTAGAATCTACTATTTGTCCCAATGAATTTTTCTCTAACACCTAAGACATTTGAGAGCAGTTCATTCCGAATTGATTTATTTTCTTTGAAATAGCAGTAATTTGAGCAGTCAACATAAATATTGCATCAGAATCATGAATACTAGCTACTCTTTTTGGTTTAACCCATTAACAGGGCCATTGAAAATTATTAGTAGCCATCTCTTCTATTAAAGAATATGCCTCATCAAAAGGTTTTAACATTAATGATCCACCAACAATAGTGTCTATAATCAATCTAAAAGGCCCCACTAATCTCCATTATAAATGTTTGAATTATTAACCAATCTGGTAAAGCATGATGTGGACACTTCCTAAGGAGATTTTTAAATCTTTCCCTAGCTTCATATATTGATTCCCCTTCAAATTGACAGAAAGATGTATTATTGTTTTTAAGCTTAGCAGTTTCTTACGGAGGAAAATATTTTGACAAAAAATTTTGTGATAGTTCTCCCCAAGTTCTAATAGATCCAGGTGCTAACTAATTTAACAACATCTTAGCTTTATCACTTAACGAAAAGGAAAAGTATAAGTTTGACAGGATCATAGACACTCCATCACATTTAAAAATACACATAATTCTAGAAAACTAGCAAGCTGTAAGTTAGGATCTTTATTCGGTGTTCCACTAAATTGATTAAGTTCAAATGCATTAGTAGCTACATCAAGATTTAAAATAGTTAAATTAATTTCATCTGCTGTAGGTTTAACATAATCTCTTAAAGTTCTAGGTTGATTTTCATTTTCATTTCTTTAATTGTCTAAGTTCTTTGCCATTTTGTTCAAAATTTTATATTCTTTTTGTTGTTTTTAAATTTTTCTAATAGTACGTTCTAACTCTGAATCGTAAGGTACTAAACATTCAGATCCAATACTACGTATACACTATTACAGCAGGGACACCTAAAAGCAAGTAAGCACACATAATTACGAATTATGAAACAAAGTTTTTGAGTTACCACTAAATTTACTATTGCCTCCCCGACAACGGTGCCAAAAACTTGATCGCGACTGTCTTAAATAAGTATTTATAAGTATTTTCATCACAAAGTATAATCAGTCTAATAAAAAAAACAGTCAATCTATACACAAGTATATGTATCGCTCAAGTAATACAAGGTTCTAGTGGAGTCCTAGTTATCGATCCCATAAGGAGGAAGCAAATCTTTAAAGCGTAGCACAGAAATCCAATATACAAATTACAATGCACGAAAGGTAAATACTAAAGTTGTTATTTAAAGATGCTAGAGATTATAAGATCACAAAAATATTTTCTAAACTTCAAATTAAAGTTAACTACCACTACACTAAGTTTTGTATTGAAATGTTCAAATTTAGAGAAAGTGCCCTTCCCCTTACAATGATGTTATGGTGAGTGAATGATAAAGATTAATGAAAATCTTATATTGTGCCAAATAGGATCATACCTATTCTTTACCATCTTCCTAATGCTATAAAAAATATTAGCTAATTCTAGGTTTACTCCCTAAATTTGTGGTTAAGCTGGGAGAATACTGTCTCTTACTCTAGAGCTCCCACTTCCCTTCATCTGAAGGCTAAGTCTAGCATTAGTTTCCAAACACTATGACCAAATTTGGGATTTTAGTCTGTCACCCTAAAATCTCCAATTCTATGCCCAATAAAACATACTTCCCTATTTATTTGCACCAACCCCCATGAACTACATCACTCATTCATGGACATTTGAATGTAATCTTTACTTTGTTGTGAAATGCATAGTCCTTTCAGATCGTATGTTTCACAACATATTTTAACAATTCAATTGGCCATATCGAAAAGTAAATGAAGTACAAATTAAAAATCATCACAATTTCTTAACATTCATATGGCACATCCAATCTAAATCATCGCTTCACCATTTATCATTGTAAGGAGAAAGATGAAGAAATTTACTCAAATTTCTTGAGGAAGATACAATAAAATAAGAATTATATATTTTTAGGCAAAGTCATACAAACAATAAGAAGTAAACACAACTTATCTTGATTTCTTCCCCAAGCAAATTCCTTGAAGTTCCTTAGAATTCCTTTCTCTCTTCACAACAACACACAATTTTCTTTTGGAATAGTAAGGAAGAAGCAATCTCTCACTTTCCCTCTCCTCATACAACTCTTTAGAGAAGAATCCCTCATAAAACAACACTTTTACACCAAACCCTAGACTCTAAACTCTCTACAATTACAAAACTCTGACTTCTCCACACACACACACACACTTTTCCTACACTCATACCCTCATTTACTACTATTTTCTTACATCAAATTTGCTTTGAAATAGCATAGGGATGAATACCCCAAAAGATGCCTCAAGAATCCCTCAAAAAGTCATCCAAATACATTGAATTTGGCCTCCACCGACATTGCGCACCATCGGTGCCCAAATTTCTTAATATTTTGGTGTTCTCTATAAAAAAAGGTGTCGTCGGCGTCAGAAGGCAGCACTTTAGTTTTTGCCTCTTTTTGCTAAAAATTCTTTCATTTTTACTTGTTTTTACTCCAAATGCCTAAAATCATCATACTTGCAACAAAACATGAAAAATATTTTCCTTTAAAGTGCAATATCACAAAAAATGAGTAAAAAATATATATGAAAAATCCAACATATTTTGGAGCATCCTTTGCACCTGTGTTTTCTTGCTGGTTTGGTACTTTGTTGCAGTATTTATTTATTGGTTGTTCTATCTGTTTTCCTTTTTTGTATCTTGCCAATATTCATAATGACTTCTGAGGAATTTTGGCTCTTAGTTTAACTATTTTTTGGATTTGCATGGACTTTATGTGCATTGCTAAAGATACTACTCTATAGTTGGATTCCTTTTGTTGATGTTGAGGTCTGCAGTGCAAGTTATTTTTACTGGTGGTTATACATGTGGTTGTTTCCCTATCCTCTTCACTCTCCTTTCTTTTGGTCATGGCTGCCTCTTCTCCACACTCTGCTGCTACTTCTGTTTTTCTTCCCAGCTCTATATTTTGGGTTTACCTTTTTTTTTAGTATACTTGTATGTACCTTTTTAGAGATTTTTTGTGTGAGTTGTACTACGTGAGGTGGAACCCCTGGGAGTGTGTTTCTTGTATTTTGTTTTCTCCTTGTAGAGGGGATCCACCTCCCCTTCTCACTTTATACCTTCTTTTCAATTAAAAGAATCGGAACCGAAATAATGCTCCTTCCCAATCTATATATATGTATATATATATATATTTGTTTTTTTTAATAAAAAGGAGCAAATGTAATGCTCCTTACATGTTAATAAGAGGGCGTGTACAAGAAGGTTAAGGGTCCCCAAAATAAGGGGAGTCTCAATCCACACTTACAACTTCCCACACAAAAAAGGAAAATACATAATCAAGTATACCAATATATATATTATGTCAATATTTATAAGAGTATAAAGATATAAAAGAAAAAAAAATAGAAAAGCTAGGAAAGTTACAAAACCTTAATGTAAGGCAAACCTAGTCTATCTCCATATATTAGTCTAGCTAGAGGAGGTGGGGGTGAGTAGCAATAGTAAGGGACTCATCAAAATTTCCCTGGATAGCCAGCAATTAGCTGGAGCGTTTCCTTCCCTAGGTGTGTAGAAAAAAGTGTTGCCAGTTGAAAGGATAAAAGGAGCCATCTGACCAATCCATCTGAGTATGTACCAGGGGGGTTTCAGTCCTTTGCATGAACTTGATGCAACTTAAAGAATCAGATTCCACTATGAGAGGGCCAATATTGCATCTATGGGCAATCAGAAGTACCCAATAAATGGCAATGATTTCTGCTTCCAAAGCATCTTCAACACAGGTAGGGAAGGAGAAGAATAACAGGCAGTTTCCTTGAGAGTCCCTAAAGAGACCTCCAAAACTAGTTATTGCAGTAACTGCCTTTTGTATTTTCTTTAATCCATGGAGGTGTTGGTGGAGTCCAGGAAATTACAGAAACAAGATGTCTCTGAAGAGGAGGGGCAGGCTCCAATTGGTACAAATGTTCAAAAAATGGTGATGTTGAATGAGTTTATGAATATATGATTGACAATTCCTTACAACAAAGGAAGCCATAGGAACCTGCTCCTCAAATTTGACATTGTTTCTGACCATCCAGATGAACCAAGCCACCATGCAAGGGATTACAAATAAATTAGCCTTTGCCCATTCCTCCTAGTAAAAGTGAATGAGTGCCAACTCAGAAGTAAAGTATCCACCTGTAAAGTATTCAGCAGATTTTGCCAAACAGTTTGAGAGAATGAGCAAGCAAAAAAGAGGTGTTCCAGAGATTCTTCAGCAGTGTGACATAGTGGACAGCAAGAGGGTCCTCTTAGACCCTTTAATTTCAGAATATCATTAGTAGGAAGAATTTTATGCCATAATCTCCAACAAAAAGATGACATAGAAGGGGTCAGAAGTTTACCCCAGAGAGTTTGACCCACTCTATATGAAGCCAGCTATAAAATTGGTGACAAATAAAAGTAGTTAGTTTTTTAGAGTGTGGGTTCTTGGTAATAATTTTTTCTTTGATGCCTGGGTTAAAAGGAGTGTTAACCACCTGATGAATTTGTTCTCTAGTCAGAATGCTAGTGAGAAGATTGTTATTCTACTGGTTGTCCATCCAGAAATCTTTCACCCTTGTGTTGGCATTAATCTGAAAGTGGTTGCCAGACAATTTTTCACCACTCCAAAGCCACTGGTCAAGAAAGAAATGGATATTCCCTTCTCCCAGTTCCTAAATGAAAAGATTTTTAGCCTAAGTTTTAACAGACAATAACTGAGTCCATAATTTAGAATCACCCAGCTTTGGAGTGGCAGCAGATGGATGGACAAATTTACAGTACTTCCCCATCATGAACTTGGCCCATAAGCAGTCTTGAGCTCTAAAACGGATCCAGATTTTACAAAGATTAATAAAGCTCATATGTGTAAAGTTCTTGAAGCCTAAACCTCCAGTAGATAGAGGTTTGCAAACTTTCTTCCAGGAGAACCAATGAAATTGCCTATGCTGCCCAGCCCAAAGAAATTTGTTGAAAATCTTGCCCAAAATATTTTGAGTACTTTTCTTCATCCTAAACATCTGTAGAGAATAAGAAGGAATAGATAACAAAATGCTTTTTAGGAGTGTGATTCTTCCCCCATTAGACAAAAAGGAGTTAGTCCACCAGTTTAGCTTTGTTTTACTTTTTTCAATAGCAGCATTGAATTGAGTTTGTTTGACCCTGCCTTTCAGGAGCTGAACACTAAGATAAGTAAGAGGGATATGAGCATGAGTGAATCTAGTGAATTCAGAAATCCAATGATGAATCTAGAAGGGAACATTTATACCAGTGAAAAAATGACATTTATGCAGATTGAGTTCCATCCCAGAGGCCAGTTGGAAATGTTGGAGGACATGGCTCACAGCTCCGACAACAGGCCTAGAAGCCTTAGAAAAGTTAATAAGGTCATCAACATAGACCTTAGAAAAGTTAATAAGGTCATCAGCATAGGACAAGTGACTGATGATCATATCAGATCTGTGATGGTAAGCTAAATGAGGAGACTGGTTAAACAAGGCATCAAGTAATCTTGATATATAATCAAAATCAAGAATAAAGATTGTAGGAGAGAGGGGATCCCCTTGTTTGATACCCCTAGTTGTACTATATAAACCATGGCTCCTTCCATTTACCATCACAAAAGTAGCATTGCAGTTGAGCCATCTACTAATCAAATTAACAAAATCAGGTTGGAAGCCTCTAGCAGTCAGAGTCTCCAGGATGAAGGCTCAATTGATGGTATCAAAAACCTTCTTGATGTCTAGTTTAAATATAGCATTATCACCCCTGAAAATCTTATCCATATCAATTAATAATTCCTAAGCTAAAAGTATGATGTCTGAAATAGATCTGCCTTTGACAAAGGCGGCCTGGTTGACTTTGATTAGATGAGGCAGGTGAGGTTGGAGTCTGCTAACAAGGATCTTGTTCATTATCTTAGAGATGACTGTGGTCAAGCTAATGGGTCTAAAATCTCCCCAAATAGACCTACTGTTGTTCTTAGGAATTAAAATAATAGTGGAAGAAGTAAAATACTTGGGAGGGTCAATCCATTGGAAAAATCACTGCACTGCATAAACAACATCCTGTCCAATGATATTCCAGCTAACTTTATAAAAGGATGAGGTAAAGCCATCAAGTCCAGCTACTTTGTTTCCATCAATAGAATCAAGAGAAGTTTTAATTTCAGCCTCTAAAGGAGGCTGAGTGAGAAGTAGATTGCGCATAATATGATGATCCTCCTGAAAAAGAGAAGAGTTGAGTTGAGGTCTGTGTAGAGAATTGTTAGTAAAAAGTTCTTTGAAGTGATTCACTGCATCTGCAGCAATAGCATCAGGATCAGTTAACTTGAGCCCAGCAGAGTTTGTGATGTTGATAATCATGTTACATTTCCTCACGTAGATGATACAAGCTTAAGAGAACTTAGTATTTCTATCCTCATCCACAAATTTGGTGACAACAGCCTTTTGTTTAAGAAAGATATCTTGATAAGTGATATGAGAAAGTAGGTTTTCATTTGTTGCATGCAACTACTCTTCAGAATTAATACCTTGTTGATACCCAGCCTCCAAGCTTAGAACATCCCTCTCAGCTATCTTGATGTTTTCCTCCACATTGCCAAAAGTGGTCCAGTTCCAAGTCCTGAAATGAGCAAATGTCTTTTTCTGTAATTTCCAAAGAGTAGTCCACGGGTTTGAATTGTTCTCAGCCTCCCAAATCTTTTCCAGTTCAGACAAAAAATCTGGATGCTTCAGCCACATGTTTTGGAATCTAAAAGGGCCACCTCCCCCTTGATTAATATTACTAATGGAACATAAAAAAGGTCTATGATCAGAACTTGTCATAGCAAGATGAGTATTAAAAGTGTAAGGAAAATTTTGGAGCCATTGAGAGTTGACAAAAAATTTATCAAGTCTTTCCCGTGTGTTACCCCTCCTCCAAGTGAATTTAGTTTCCTGGAAACCCAGATCAAAAAGAGAAGCATTTGTTAAGAAGTTATTGAATCTTGACATTGAAGCAGGAAAGGAGGATTGCCTCCTTTTTTTCTCAGTTGGAGAGGTCAAACAATTGAAGTCTCCACCTAAAATCCAAAAAGAGTTGGTGGAGAGGCCAATTTGCAATAAGTCATGCCACAGTATTAGCTGTTGGATCACATTATAGCTGGCATAAACAAAAGCTGCTTGTCCTTGATGTTCCCCAATAAAGAAATGAATATGAAAAAATTAAGGATGATTAATCAGCACAGTCCACTGTAATTCAGATCTAGCAAACAACCAGATTTTATTATTGAGGTTAGCAGCAAAAGAGAAATTGGGAAACTTATGTATAATTTATTTATGATTATTATAACCATCGGTTCAAAAAGAGCAAAACACCATAAATGGAGAGTTCTAACAAGTTGTTTTAGTCTCTTAAGGGAAGATGAATGAGCCACTCCCCTTATATTCCAACAGAGAAGTTTAATCATTGAGATAAAATTTTTCCTTTCCCCTAGTATTGTAAGGGGTAGTAGGGGAAACATATGGAGGATCAGTAGTGAGCTGAGAATTTATTATGAGTTTAGAATTTATCTTGCTTTTCCTTCTTTTATTGCTTTTTTGCATCTTCCATTCTGACTGTAATTTTTCATTCAGTTGAGCAAGTGTTGGGATTGTAATATCCTGTGAATCCTTCTAACTAGGGGGAATGTGCTCCAAAGGTGTCTTCATTTCCCCAGGCTGGGGACTGGAAGGCTGACCTCCATCTTTGAGAGTTTGAGGCTAACCTCCATCTAAAATGTCATTTACTGAAGTTTCCTGTTGTTCTAAAGGAGCAATAGCAATAGCCCCATCCATTTGAGTGACAGTGACTTCCTTAACTGTGGCAATAGATCCCACCTTAACAGCCTCTTCCACATGAGTGACAGGGACTTCCTAAGCAGTGGCAACAGATCCCACTTTAACAGCAGTGGGTTTTTTTCTGTGAGGAGGGTGAAGTCTGTAGCATGTATTCTCTATATGCCCAAGAATTCTACTGTGTGAGCAGTTTAAAGGCCTTTGTTCCACCTCAAATTCTTGCCAAAATTGTTCTTCTTCATCTGCTTGAACCTAGATCCCTTTCAGGTCTGGGTGGGTGATATCTCTCTCAACCTGAACTCTTGCAGCTGTTGGTCTTGCCATATCAAAGGTAGGAGAATCTACCTTTAGAGGGATGCCAAGCACTTGACTGATATTAAATATGGCATTGGAATGATAATACTGAATGGGCAAGTTATGTAGTTTAAACCACATAGGGATAATTGGGGGTTATTTAGTAGGGACAAAATCAGATGTCCATTTGATTAATTTCATAGTGGCACTTGCTATGACAAGAGCTTGTTTTCCAAAGAGCCTGGCAAAATCCTCTTCATTTGATAAACAAATCAGAAGATGTTGACCATCCATCAAACCAAGCTTCCATGAGCCAGTTAAAGCTAAGCTGTCAAAATATTTCCTCACAGAATCCATTTTGGGATGGCCAAATTGTAATTTACTAATTAATGTAAACTTAACTGCTGCAGTGAGCTGATGTACCTTCTGAGAAGTAAAGAAAACAAGTTGTTGGCCATTATTAGACCCTGGGGCCTAATATAGGGGCAGACTCCTTTCCCTGCAACAGCATCATGGAGTGCTTGTGGAAACACAAGGTGGTCAAAGGATTTATAAGAGGTTTTTCCACTGCCAACAATGCCTGCATAGGTGGCCTTAGCCCTTTGGGCATTGGTTTCAATGTCAATGGGGAATGGCCTAGCCATATTTTTTTTTTTTTTTTTTTTTTTTTTGGGGAAGGAGCTACTCTTGGCTCCCTACATGTTGATTTAAAAGTATGAAGTTACAAAAGAGAACCCACAGGGAAGAATAAACCCACTACAACTCCACACCAAAATAAGAAAGGAGACTAAGTAAATGAAAATAAACTAGAAAGTAATCGGGCACTCCCAAAATCAGCCCAGAAGAAAAAACCCAAAAGAAAATAACCAAATAAAAGAATAGTAAATGCACCTACAGTAACTATAAACAGCTATTAGCAGGTGCAGGGAGAGTAACAATAGCTGGGACATCACTCCAAAATTCTGAAATGAGGAGCTTGGAAAGAGTCAGCCTGGATGAGATGTTGAAGCTGGGGAGGTAGAGTAGAAGAGACCATTATCTCTTGGGAAGATAAGGCTTTTTTAGCAATCCAATTAGCAGGTCTGTTACCTTCTCTGAAAATAAAATTAAAATGAACAGTAAGCTGGGGCAGCAAAGATCTGATTTTGTAAACCCAAGTGGAATGATGCTAAGGAGGGAGAAGGTCATTCTGGAAGTACTGTAATAAGGTAGAAGAGTCTCCCTCCACAATGATAGATGACCACTGAAAGAGTGTGGCAATGTGAAGAGCCCAAAAACAAGCAGCCCAATTCAGCCTTCCAATGGATCACAGCAGTAGAGTAGGAGCCCGGAAGAAGAGCAAACCTTTCCCAGCATGGTCTTTGAAAATGCCTCCAATGCCGCAAACCGATTATCAAGGCACCATCAGTATCGACTTTAATAAAAGGAGGGCTAGGGGCTTTCCAAAAGATCTTAATGACTTCGTGAAGCATAGGTCTATTGCGTACAAGGATGGTTGTAGGATGTTTGGAAAATTTTTAACGTAAATCAATTTCGAGATAAAAGTGAGGCAAATGGGTAACTACCCTATCAGCTTTATGAAGCACCCCATCATACTTAACCCCATTTCTATGCATCCAAATGAACCAAGCCACAATACAAGGGATCTCCCTAGCCATATATATATATATATATATATATATATATATATATATATATATATATATATATATATATATATATATATATATATATTTTTTTTTTTTTTTTTTTTGGGGGGAAGGAGCAACTTTGGGCTCCCTACATGTTGATGTAAAGGGTGAAATTACAAAATATCCCAAATGGGAGACAACCAAAAACTGAGTACAAAATACTCCACACCAAAAAGGAAACTACCTAAAATAAGAAAGTAAAAGAGAAAAACCTATCTCCAAAATGAGTGCCCAAAACCACTAAATCCAAGCAAATAGAAAAAGATAAAAACTCGTGCACAAATCCAAGGAGTAAGGGGCCGATCAGTAGGAGGAGCAAAAGGACCACCCACAAGCCACAAAATGGTCGCAATTAGAGAAAGAAGAACCGAGAGCCTAGCCGTGAAACCACTCGAAAAGGGACCCCGGGCCATGTAAGTCAACCGTATCCCCGAAGGAAACCGGAACCTCCATCCCCGCACCAAAACACAAACAAATCGCAGCTCACAACTCGAAATATGGTGCCTTTAAACAACAGCATCCATCGAAATTGCGGATGTGGGGTCGAGGTAGTAGCCACCATCACCCGAAGAGTAGTTTCAGCGATTTCTAGCAAGCCAACGAGCAGTGTCTATTCCCTTCCTTATAGATATGACTATACTTGATGTTGGACCGATTTGCAAAAGCCTTAATTTTATCGATCCAAGTACACATGCCGCCATTTTAATTGATTATCATTAGGAGAGGGCCGGGCTAGATGTTGATTTTGCTTTAAGGCATTAATAACCACAAGCAGAGTTATTTTCCACAATGATGAAATTCCAGTTGAAAGCCTTAGCAAGTTCAAGAGCCTTACAAATTGCTGCCAGATTAGATTCCAAAACATCTTCATTCATTTAGCAAAACAAAAGAACTTCATTCATTATATAGGTTTAGTACATTTAATAAAAGGGAGCTTTATAGAGTCCCCAAAAAGTAAGAGCCTTAATGGCTCAGAAGGAGTTACAGAAAAGACAATATTACTATCATTTGCAGCCTTTTTAGCAAGCCAGTTGGCTGGTTGATTACCTTCTCTAAAGGTGTGGGTCCATTTGATTTGTAGAAAGTCGATGGAGGAGGGAAGGTTCTGCACAAATAGTCGTGTTCCGTGGTGGAGGAGTAGTGCCTCGCATAATATTCTCTACTTGCATAGAGTCGATTCCAGCCAAACATAAGGGAGGTGGAGAGCTTTAGCTGTAGTTAAGGCCTGCATAGGCGCCGCACAATTTTAGCCTCTAAAGCGTAAGAAGCAAAAGTAGGTGATTGGAAGAACCAAAGGAGCCGCCCTGCGATTATTTCTACGTACTACACCAATACTGCGCAGAGGATGAAGTAAAGCTTCCATCAATGTTAATTTTTACCCAAGGATATGAGGGTAGGGACCAATGCAAAGCAAGACTACATCGTTAGGTGATGAGGGAACTAATTTAGCATTCTTGTTAATGAAGCTACAACATTTAATCACAGTGGAGTGGACCATACAGCTGAGACTTTCAAACTTAGCTTGGTTTCTGGTCATCCAGATAAACCAACAGATTACTAAAGGGATGTAGTAAGAGTTTAGGTTTCTCCAATCCTCCCAGCAAGCCTCAAAGTCTTTCCAATCATATCTGTGTTGAGATAAATGCAGCTGCTGAATTACCTCACCCAAACTCCGCCGAGAAAAAGCACAGTAAGGAACACATGAGAGAGTGTTTCTTCATGGGAGTGACAGAGCCAACATCCGGAAGCACATTTAAGACCTTTTAATTTTAAAATGTCATCAAGAGGTAACGAGCTTGTGAAAGAGCCTCCAGCGAAAAAAGACATAGATGGGGACAGGTTTCTATTCCAAATCTTTTTTCCCCAACTGTATTGAGGCCAACTTTTGTAAGTTTGGTGAATAACACCATTAAGAGAGGAAGTAGTGGCATGTTTGATCAATAATTTATCAGGACTATTGGAAATAATAGGAATAGATAGTATTTGCTGCACATTATCTGCATCCACATAATTACCCAGCAACTCATAATTCCACTTCCCTTGGGTCCAGAAGTCAGACACCTTCAGCTTAGGTGAGCAAGCTTGAAGGGCGTAGATGGGGCCATCAGTAGCCAGTGTATCCAAAAAGAAGTGAACTCGGCCATCCCCCACCTCCCAAAACAACGTTGGTTGGCGGCCTCCCTAACTTTAAGCGCATTTTTCCAAAGGTTTGGAATCCCCCATCTTAGCTTTCACTTCATTGACATGAACTTTCTTGCAGTATTTCTCCTTTAGGTAAATTGCCCACATGGTGTCTTGTTTAACAAATTTAATCCATTGTTTACAATGGAAGAGATGGCTCATCTGTTTGCAACTTTTAAATCCCAATCCTCCTGCCTTGGTAGGCTTGCATACCTTGTTCCAAACAACCCAATGAGGTTGTTTATATTGGCCTTCCCAAAGGAATTTGTTGAAAGTAGTCTCCATCATTTTCTGTGTGCTTAGTTTCATGTGAACCATCCGCATGGTGTATAATGGGAAAGTTGATAAAATACTCTTCAACAAGGTCAATCTCGCCACCATCGGAGAGGAATTTATCGGTCCAAGCAAGCTATAGTCGAAGAAATCTTGTTGACAATCTCATCATATCGGGTTTGCCTCTTCTTACCTTTGATAAGTTGAACCCCTAAATATTTTAATGGCAGAAGCAACGAGTAGTAAAACCAACTGTTCCTTCACCCAATGGTGTCCGTTTATAGTTTTTCCCCACCGAAACCGACACTTCGACATCGAGCTTCGACTCAAGAACTTTAGTAACATGTTCCAAAGACTCGTATAATTCTTTTGACAGACTTGTTTACTACCATTGGAGAAAATAATGGCATCATCAGCATAAGCCAAATGGCTTATCAATCGGGAAGAGCTGTGATTATAGTTAAGGTAAGGGTACTTCTTATAGGTAGCATTGAGCACTCTAGAGAAATAATCAAAAATCGAATGAAGATGGTCGGAGACAAAGGGTCTCCTTGCTTTCAGCCCTCTCCCAGCATTAAAAAAACCATGGCCGCTTCCATTCAGAAAACACCGTACCAAGCACCCGAGAGCCACTTCCCGATTAAATTACGTAAGGAAGGATGAAAACCCCTAGCCTTAAGGACTCGATCAATAAAATTCCAACTTGACAGAATCATAAGCCTTGTGGAGGTCTAGTTTAAAAATGAGATTATGTCCTCTACAAACCTTATCAATATCTAGCAAAAGCTCCTGAGCTAACAAGCAGTTATCTGTAATATTCCTGCCCTGCACAAAGGCTGATTGATTGGCACTAATGAGTTTGTTGAGATGAGGTTGAAGCCTTCCAACAATGATTTTGCTGATAATCTTGGAGAAGGTACTAGTAAGGCATATGGGTCTAAAATCAGACCAAGTGGCTTTTTGCTTATCTTCGGGAATTAGAGTAATGGCTATCGCAAGAAAGTACTTTGGTATTTCAAGCACCGAGAGAAAAGGCCCGGATCGCCTGGATGAGGTCGAGCCCACCACATCCCAAGCGTACAAATAAAAGGTAGAGGTGAACCCATCAGGTCCTGCAGTTTTATTACCATCAATGCTTTTCAAACCATTAAGGATCTCATCAGCATCAGGCAGCATGGTGAGATTCAGTTGTTGTACATAAGATTTATCTTCACTAAACACCTCTGGCTGGAAAGAATCATTTGCAGAATGTTGAGCTGCCAATAGGGATTGAAAAAAACTAACAGCACTTTGGGAGATTAAGGCAGGTTCAGTTATCCAATTGCCCTCTTCATTCTTGATTTTAAGAATAGCATTGATTTGTCTTCTATACTTAATTACTGCATGGAAGAATTTAGTGTTCCTATCCCCAAATAGATGTTTGTTAACAGCAGCTTTCTGTTTAAGTAATAATTCTTCCTCCTCCAAAGAGTTGAGCAGATGAATTTGGGCATCCAGCATGGCTTGAGTATGACCCCCTTCCTGATCTTGTAAAGCTTCAAGCATCTTGACTTTCTCATCAGCATCTTTGACCTTTTGATAGACATTACCAAAGCATTGTTTGTTCCACTGTCTCGCTCTGCAGTGCCACAGCTTTCTGCAGTCTCCAAAGTTTGACCATAGGTTGGAGTGGAGATCAGCAAGAGCAGATCAAGCAAGTTTAACAATAGCCAGAAAAGTGGGGTGGGAGGACCAAACATTCAGAAATCTGAAGGTGGAAGGGTGGGGACTATGACTAAAGGAAATTTGGATGAGAATTTATTTTTTAAAAGGAGCAGTAAGACTCCCTACATGTTAATCAAAATAAAATTACACCAAAGAGACAGATTGAGGGGGTCCCCATCTAAATTATAGGGTCCCAAACTCAATACCCAAAAGAAAAGAAACTAAGACCAATGGTCTACAGACAGATAGTTACAAGTAAGACTCCTATACCCAAAAAAATGGTGTAGAACCAAAAGCAAAAGTCACCAAAACTAAATCCAAAACAGGGCTGAGACACATGGAAATAGGAACAGAACACTGATCATGGAGAGCATAAACAGATGGCAGGAGGTGCATCAGCAAACAGTGATCAGAGATCCCAGGAGTAATCTAATCCACAATCCTGAAATGTGGGGCCTGGAACACATCTGCTTCCAGCAGAAACTGTAATTGGGGGGGAGGTTTTGTAGAGACCATGATGTTCTGAGTCAAGAGTGCATTCCTTGCTAACCAATTTGCCGGTCTGTTTCCCTCCCTATGAATGAAAGTGAAGGTTATAGAGTGGTTCTGGATCAGAGCTCTGATTCTTTGTTTCCAAACTAGATGGTGCCAAGGAGCTGGAGAAACATCATGCATATAATTTATGAGCATACTGGAGTCCCCCTCCACTATTAGATAGTTCCAGTTGTTGAGGACAACAAAGAAAACTGTCCAATAGACAGCTGATAGCTCGCCCTCCAATGGGTCTGCCACATGGGTGGGGGAAAGGAAGTAGCAAACACATTTGCCAAAGTGGTTCCTGAAAACTCCCCCAACACCAGCCCCCTCACCAGAGAAAGCACCATCTGTGTTGACCTTGATATATGGATAAGTAGGAGTATTCCAATTAATTTTGAGAATCCTGAAACTTTTGATTGAATCTTGGGGGGAATTTTTAGGATGTTGGGGAACTTCTGAAATCTGATAAGCTTAGAAATATAGGAGTGGCAGTTTCCCAGAACAGTGGTAACTTTACAAGGGAGCTCTTTAAATCTCACTCCATTCCTATGCATCCAAATAAACCAAGCCACAATATAAGGGATAACTCCCATCTTTATCTTCTGCAAGGACTGCCAGCAGCTGAAGAGATTCTGCCAGTCCAAATTAATAGTGTTGATGTTCAATAGATCAGCAAATAGAGTCCACACCTGCTAGGAGAAAGGACACATAAAGAATAAATGGGGGAGTGATTCAGCTTGCTTGCCACAAAGAGAACATTTAGAAGGTCCTGTAATCCCTTTAAGCTTAAGGATATCATCAGTTGGGAGGCAATGGTGGAAGATCTTCCAAATTAGAAAGGACATAGATGGGGTGAGAAATTTGTTCCACAGCTTAGATCCCCAGCCAGTAGAATTCCAGTTGTTAATTTTCAGGTAGAGGGTTTTGGTGAGGCTGTAAAGCCTCCCATCTTGCCATATAATTTTATCAGGCTTTGTTCTGTGAAATGGAATATTGATAATTCATTGAACAGAATATTCCTGGAGAAATTGCTGAAGAGCAAGAGAATCCCATTGATCCTCATTCCAGCAATCAGACACAGGGAACTGATTTTTATTTGTGTTGGGTATGCCAGTGAGCATATCAGGAGGGCACCAATGATCCTGCCAGAACAATAAATCCCCTCTTCCCAACTCCCAAAGGTACATAGAGTCAGCCAGCTCTCTATTCTTGATCATGTGCTTCCAGATTCTTGAAGCCCCAGGTTTGATCTGTGCTAAAGTCGGGTGGGTGCCTTTATAGTATTTCCCAATCATGTACTTAGCCCATAGGGATTTCTGCTGCTCGAAGTTGATCCAAAGTTTACAAAAGTTCACTCGCTAAAGCTACTTCGACCCTTTGAAACCCAAACCACCAGCCCTACGAGGTTTAGCAACCTTTTGCCAGCTAGCCCAAGGCATTTGTTTCCTGTTCCCAGACCACAGGAATCTATTGAAAACTCTTTCAATTTGTATTCTGGTGCTTTTCTTCATACAAGACATTTGAAGGATATAAGAAGGGAAGGATGTAAGGATGCTATTGAGGACAGTGATCCTCCCACCATTTGATAAAAAAAGACTGATCCCAACTTGAGAGCTTGGTATGAATCTTACTAATGATCTCATCAAAATGGACCTGCTTGGTTCTACCTTTTATCAGAGGTACCCTCAAATACTTCATGGGAAGGTTAGCCTTGGAGAAGCCTGTGGTCTGAGCAATCCAATGAGTTACATTAGGAGCAATGTAGTTAGGGAACACTAACTCACATTTGGCAAGGTTGAATTGAAGGCCTGAGCTGTTCTGGAATTGATGAATGCAACTTAGGACTTTTCTGACTGCAGGTTTATTAGCCCTGGAAAATAACATAACATCATCTGCATACATCAAATGGGAGATGGTGATGTTGGATCTATGATGGTAGTTGGCATAGTGATAAGGTGAAACTTGAGCTTCCAACATTCTAGAAAAATAATCCATAGTTAGGATGAAGATGGTAGGAGATAGGGGGTTTCTTTGTTTAAGACCCCTGGTTGCCTGAAAACCCCCCCAACAGGTACCATTGATGAGAAGAGAGTGGTGGTTTTGGTGAAGCCATCTGCTAATAAGTTTACAGAAATTCTGGGAAAAACCTCTAGCCTTCATCACCTCCAATACAAACTTCCAGTCAACAGTGTCACATGCTTTCTTGATGTCTAACTTGTAGATAAGGTTGCCACCCCTACAAGGCCTATCCAGATCCAGCAGCAGTTCCTGGGCAAGCAAGAAATTGTCAGCGATAGATCTGCCTTTCACAAAGGCAGACTGGGTAGGGTTAATGATCTTGTCCAGATGGGGTTGTAGCCTTCCCACCAAAATTTTGCTGATGATCTTACTGATTACAGAAGTGAGGCTGATGGGTCTGAACTGGTTCCAGTCCTTGGTGGTTGAATTCTTGGGGATTAGTATCATAGTAGAGGCATTGAAATATTGGGGCAGATCAACTCCCTGAAAGTAGCTTTGGATGGCATTAGTAACCTCAGCTTTGCAGATATTCCATGTTTTCTTATAAAAATCAGCAGAAAATATTCATACATATAGACATACATACATACATTATATATATATATATATATAATGTATGTATGTATGTCTATATGTATGAATATTATATACATGCATACATATATAAAATCAACACATAGATATACATGCATATATACTTATATATTTACATACACATTGACAAACAAACATACAACGGTGGAAATAACAATTTACTTCTAGAATAAATGCAAATTATTTAATCTGCTATTGACTTATTGACATGCATTAATTTTATGAGATTTTATCTGCATTTTTTCCTGCATTTTATATTATATAAATTTAATTATCACAGATTTACTCTTGAAAAATGTTTTCTATTATTTTTGTGCAGGCTGCAGGTGTTCAATACAAATAATTTAGAATGAGAAAATAAAGCGAAAAAGTACCCCAAAGCTGCGTGACCACGCCTGAAAGTGGCGTGGTCACACTATCTATCAAAGCAAAGCGATGTGAGCATGCTACATCTGGCATGACCACACAAGATTGAGAAGAACAGCATCATGATCACACCACTATCGAGCGTGACCACACTGCACCCAAGCCAGGTTTGGGAGCGACCATCACGACGAGCGAAAAAACACTTTAGGAAGGAAATTTAATTGCTCAAGCCACGATTCTTGTTATAAAAGAAATTTTTAAGGCTCATGAAGTGAGTGCAATCAAGAGAGATTGGAGGCGGCTAGGTCAAGGTTTTGGAGAGAATTTTGAGAGTTTCCCTCAAGGTCTTCTTCCTCCTTTGGAGAAACCTTGGACGGTGAGAGTACATCTATTTTGTGAGTTTTGAGAGACTTGTATGAGAGGAAGAAATGTTGCACCTGTGGAGAAAACAAATTCCTTTAAGTCTATGATGTATTTAATTCTTTTATTAATTCTTTGCATATTTTTTCTTGTTATGATTTTGATGCGCCCCAGGCTTGTGTTATTTTTCTGCTTGTTTTATGTTTGTATGTACGTGCACACACTAGAGCTTCTACATAAGTATACATATCATATCAAGTAATACAGGGCTCTAATGGAGTCCCGTTTATCGATCCCACAGGGAAGCGAGGTAAGAGGTCCTTAGTCAAATTCAACTATACTACTATCAGACCTTAGTTTAGAAGGTTGATATAGTGGTGCCGGGATGATGGAACTGTGGGATATTAATCGGTTCTGCTTAATCAAAATTTAAGATTTGTTTTAATTAAAACATTAACACATCTGAACCCTAAGACTTTTTCTAAGCCAATACACTTCTCTCATCTCTTGATTGCCGCTTTCTAAAACCAAACCTCTGCAACAACAAGGAGCTCGGAGCACAGTGGGCAGCACAGCCTTCTTCATCATCAAAAGTTGTGTCTATACCAGCAAAACATTTCTTAGAATTAAATAACCAAGCCATAGGATTTCGAGGTAGTTTGCCTAGTGCAATATAAATCCCCAACTTTTTGTTAGGCATTTGCACAATCATATTATGCAAATTAAGCCCTAACCGGTCTTAGGACTCTGAGGTAGTCGTTTGGTACGACATAAACCCTCACATCTTTGAGACTATTTGTGTGTTCATATCATACAAGCATAAGTCCTAATTAACTAAAATTGGTAGGATTACAACATTAAATAAACTCTTAAATTGAAGCCAAACAATAGGATAGTCGGGAAGTCACCGAAGTTCACTTCGGGTCCGTGACATCCCCTACTTCTCTTCCTTTGAACTACTAAAATAAACTGTTCCAAATTTGAGCTATCCCCTATTGAAATTTCCAAAATCCATTTGTTTGAAACCTTAAAATTTGAAATTCTTGAGAGCAAAACCACTAATCATTATCGAGAGTTTTCTTAAATGATTCCTGTCATTTAAGATGTAATTAACTATAGGGGCTTGCCCTTATAGGGAACTTTAAGAACCCAGGTAATATAAACCCTGCTTAATTCCTTTATATTAAGCAGGGGAACTTGTCAGCTTATAAAATTGGTTCACAGACCAAATGAATGTCATAAATCTTGTAATTTATTTAATCGAGCTCCATCATCAAGCAGTGTGTCTAATCTTCGGGATAGATACACGATTTGTGGTGCGGTGCTCGTTTATATAAACTATTTGGGATGTGAGATCAGTTTGATTTCATATCTTAAAATTTTTTAACTTAAAATTATTTTTCAAAAATCAAAATGCTACTTCCCAAATTATATATATATTTAAATTAAACACTCAACCTAAAAATATGTTGACAGCTTCTGGCTACTCCGCTGGGGAGTAGTTCCTCTCTCCATTTTGATCAGATGGTTTTGCTTTCATAAATCGGTAGTAAGTCCATGACCTTAGTGGATCAAACTACCATTCTTCCATTGACGTATCATGTTCATTTCTGTCTTGAACAGGTATGATCAATTCTTCCTAGATTTTGGAGCCACTGTTTAGACACCCCTCAACAGAGAGGTTCTAAAATCCTCCTTTTTTTTACTTCTTCAAGAGGTGGGGTGGACCCCCGATAGGTGTTAGCTTAGGAGCGATCCTTTGAGTTGAGAAGTCTTACGAGACTTTCTCTTCCTTTCCAATTCTGGATTGGATCCCTTAGCTTCTCTATAACCTTCCTCCTTTAATTGTTTCATTCCTAACGAGCAAACCTTCTAATAAACAACCTTTCAATAAACAAACCTTTTAAAATCGCAAACACACGAATAAGACAAAATCTGAAAACACCTTATAAAATTAAGAAAATGAAAAGATAAATGAAAATGTGTTAGGACTCTTTTTCTCGTCCTGGAAAGTTTTTTTGTGACAAGATGGAAGCGTAATTTGGAACTGACGTTTAGAATCTACCCTGTAGAAGATGTCTGCGTCGAAGCTGATTTTCTCCTTCACCAACGTAATGGACTTAGCTGTCTACCAGGATGAGCTGCTCGATGATGCGATCATTCACTTTGGACAAGGATTCGATAACACAGATAATAAGTCACTGATGTTACTCTTTTTGCACTGATGGACAAAGTACCGGAGACCATTGAACCCATAATTGAGTTCAATCTGAAATCCAAGCAAGAGTTTCCTCCCCTGCAAAGGGTCCCCGTTAAGAGAAGCACCACTGTTCACAAGAGGTTAGCTGATACCCCTAGGAAGGTCATCTCTACCCCCACCGGTCTGGTCATCACTGCACCTACCTCGGCTCCCGCCAAACTGAAAGGGAAAGAAGTCAAAGTCAGTGATGAGCCTATTACCTTTGAGGGTTCAGACTTTGCTGCAATACCCTCTGTCTTCGAGATAGGGTCCACACCCTTAACCCGGACGCAAAGAAGGAATAAGAACAGAAAGATCGCCAAGATCAGAAAGACCAGAGCTGTTGAAGCTTCTTTTCTCGAATAAATTCCTAAAGAAGAAGAAGAACTGCCTGAGATCTCACCACTGTTAGAGGGGAGTAGATTTCACCCCCTCTCTGCTGCATCTGATGAGGAAGATGCTCGAAGGATCGTCGCTACGTTACCCTTACCTGCATACTACAGTGATTGTAAGAAGAAGAAGATCAAGACTACACCACTCACCCGCTTGCAAACAGTAGTGGAGAAGTTAGCCAGAAAGGAGTGTTGCCCTGTGGTAAAAATCCTGAGAAGGATAGGACGGGTGCCATTTAGATCCCGCCTTGGACCACGAGTAGACCCCATCACTATTGTAGAAAGGCCACGGAAGAAGGTACGAGCTAGCGAAAGGAGTTCGCCTGTTGACCCGATATAAATATATGCGTACTAAAATCTTCTTTCCCGGCAACAACACCAAAAACTTGACCCGAAGTCCTCTGAAGATCAACGTACTAATTAATGCTTTCAAAAATATATGTTATAAATAATAATAGTGGCTAGTGTATATAAATATAATTTTATGGAAAATATTTTACACACTAAGGGGTACTACGCAAGTATACGTATCGTATCAAATAATATAGGGCTTTGAAACAAAGTCCCCGATATCGTTCCCACGAGGAGAGAGTTATAGATCTTTAATAATTTTTATTTTAAAATTATTTCTTTTATAATCAAAAATAAAATATCTTTAATTTAATAGATGCAATAATAAAGTAGAAATAAAATAATTAATGTAAATAGCAATAAGAAAGCAACTTTCTCCATTTCAATTAATCCAAGATTTTCTAAGATAATGATAATATTCGTGGAGAATATAAATTTATGGTATTGTGCCAAATAGAAGTATTCATATTCTTTACCCTTTGATCCAGGTGCAAAAAACATTGGCTAGCCTATAGATCAGGTTCGGATGTATTGTTAGTAGAATGGGTTAATCTAGGCTCACACTACTAGATGTCCAAGGGTGGCTATGGTCAGCCCTACTAATGACCCTTTCCTTTTTTATAAACCAAATCATAAGATTTTAGTCTGTCACTCTAAAAACTTATCAATTCTACGCCAAATATATAACATCTTCCTATTTATTTTCACTTCACCTTGAATAACCCGCACAAGGCCTTCGACTACCCAAGGATTCATGTGATATCTACAAGTTAAGAATTCATCTCAGGTTTTAACAATTTAAATGACCAATTTAAATAGTAAATTAAGAACCGGTATTAATATCATCACAATGTTTTGAAAATTTATGATTTTTAATTCTCCGACGAATTTTGTATTATCTTAATTATCTTTTCATAATTGAAAGGAGAAAGTAAAGTAACTACTCAGAACACATTGAAATTAAATAACAAAACATAATAAATAAACTTTGAATCAAAATAAAAATACTTATCTTTGATGTTTCTCCTACTGAACTTCTGATTCCTACTGACTCCACAGCGTAATGAACTACAAATGCACCAAATCTTTCAAACTCTAAATACAAACTCTAAAATAAACTCACTAATTTATGAAGGAAAGCAAAAAGGTGGCCCTAATATGATCTCTCTAATTCTCTCTCTAGGTTGGACTCCAGATAGGGGGGCTAGATGGGGCCGATTTTTTCTGAAGAAGTACCCTCCTATTTATAGGCTTCAAGGGTTTCCTCAAGGCACCTCTTCAAAATGTGTCCACATTCAATGAATCTTCTAGAAGGTGTGTCTGGCGCCTAGGCGCCGGACACCGCGTCCAGTTCTTCGCACCTCTTCACTTTGGATCGCACCTCTTCGTGATTAAAACCATTTTGAAGCGTCCAAATACATTGTATCACATGTCCTATAAACCAGGAACAACTGCCAGTCTTCTAGAAGGTCCAATAACCGCTCACACCGTCAAAATAACAGCCCAAAAGTCGTCAAAACTTAACAGTTTTCTGTATTTAGCTGGCGCTTAAGCGCCGGACTCTGGCGCTTAGGCGCCAGGCTAGTAGTTTTGATAATTTTGCATTTTGGCTCTATTTCTTCTCCTTTTGCTCCTTTTTGCTCCTTTTTGCTCCTTTTTCATATTTTTCTCCTTCTTGAACATTTTTGTATCCCCTACATCCAAAAACACAAAAATACCATTCATTAAAGCATAATATCCTTAAAATTTAATAAAAATCAAGGCATAAAATAGGTTTTTTTTTTCTTGGATCAAAATCCCCCAAACTTAAACGTTACTTGTTCTCAAGTAACCCTTTTTACTATATAAAATGTTTAACATTTGGAATAAAAAGGTAAATATTTAAGACTCCTTATGATTTTTGATTTTATAAAGGCTTTAGTAAATCATTAACCAAATTTCACTAACTAAGTTTAATTTTAAGAATTTAAAGAATATTCTAACTACAAAATCATAAGACTTCAAAAATTTGTCATTCACTTCGAAAATAATTGTAGTTTATTATATTAAGATCACATAAATTATTCACAAGAAAAATATCTTCATGAAATTCTTTTCTAATAAAAATACATGCATATAAAAATTAAGTAATATATGTAATCAGTTTTCTTTTTATAAGTTAATTCAAGTGAAGCCAATTTTTTATTAGGCATTTCCTCAAGCTTCTCCTCTCTTTTTCTTTTTTTTATCCTTTTTTTTTAAAAAAAAAAGAGAGGATTACTGTATCTGGATAGCCTGTTAATGGTTTTGAACTTCACTATCCTTAACTTATATTTTCAAACTTATACATTTTCACTTAATTATTATAACATAAATAGATTTCAAAAAGAATTTCAATCTATTCTTTTTCGAGTTATAATTTTTTATTTCTTAATACTTCTAAAATTCAATTATCTTTACTATGAATAAAAAATTTTCTTAATCTTATTCTTCTTTAAGTTGAATAATTCTATTCTTAAAATCAATCAAAGTTATTAAAATTTTTTATTAACTCCACTAAATTATTTATAATTTCAAAAATTTAAGTGATCTTAAATATATTCTTCATTCCTCATGTTATGTTAAAAATTTTTATTTTAAGAAAATATTAGTTCTTGAAGGACAAATAAAATTTAAATTTGAATGTATTTTCCCTTTCCCCCAAACTTAAGTTTTGGTCTATCATGAAAATTTTTTTTAAAGTATGAGAGAAAGAAAAACATAATTTTAAAAAGGAATTTTTATAAGTATGTAAAAAAAATTCTAGAAAGAAAAATTTACTTCTACACATGCTTTTATGAATAATATTGAAATAATGAAGCAGATATAAAAGTAAGCAGGCTCATTAGTAATTAAATTAAATGACTATACTACTTATAATAACAGAAATAGAACAACAATACTAACTACTAAACAGTAGGTTGAAACAGAAATAAACATAAATTTATCCAAATTTCAATCTTAAACATAATACATTAAAAATACTCTAAAAACAGTCTCAACACCAAACAATCCACAAAAAGTACATAAACAAATCTAAACTAGCAAACAACAAACAACAATCAATACTAGCAAACAAACTAAACTAACAACAGACTTAACACAACTCAGAGGTAAATCAGGCTACTAATCATTGTCTGTAGCCTCATCATCGTCATCATCACCAAAAGAAAACTCAACATCCTTAGGATCAACATATGGTGAGAAACTAGGAAAGGTAGGAAACTGAACATCATGCTCTCCCTTCAAGAATCTAACGAGAGCTTCATCATACTCAGCATCGTAACTACTCTTCCTCTGGGTATACTCAGATAAATGATCAATTTTCTTATCAATAGAATCAACTCTGCAGTGAGTTTGAAATAACTCATGCTGCTGCTCTATAAACTGATTATGCATCGATTCCCAAAAACTAGATGGTGGCTCAGCAGTATAAGTAGAAGGGGCTGTAGATCTCTTCCCACGAAGACGATCATAGATACTAACACTCTCCTGCCCAATTGGCTTGGTAGACTTCAGCTTCTCCTCAGAAATATCAGCACATAAAGAATAGATCAAAGATGGGAATCCCAGCCCCACAGAAGTGCTGGATCTAGCAGTAGACTCCACAGAATCATAAATAATACTGCCGACATCTATCAGCTTCCTTTCCTAAATGCAGTAGTTCAGGATAGCTCTTTCTCTGGTAACTTCACTCAAGTGGTTGGAAGGTATAAGTCTTGCAGAAATAAAATAATGCCAAGCCTTTGAAACACCATTTAGCTTAGAAGATTTGAAGTTTACTTGTTTTTCATTCCGGATCTTCCAGGCTCCAGTGTCATCAGTCAAATAAGCAATAATCATCTCAAGATCTCCCTCAGATGGAGATAATCCATAATAGTGGCACTCGATGGTAGGTGGCAATCCATAAAACACATTGATCCTCTCCGGAGTAAATCCTACTCCAATACCTCTGACGAAGACTTCATAGTCTTCCGCATCTAAAAATTTAGCATAAAATTCGCGAACGACTGGAATAACAGCAATGAAGATGAAATAACAGAATCGTTGCCAGTTGTGCGCAACGATTGTGTTCTCGATCATTTCACCCGGATTGTAAAAGCTTCGCTCCGAGATAAACTTTCTCGACATCCCAAATTCGTGATATCGACAATGCACTGACGCAGTCACGAACTTGCTACTATCAAAATTTTCTCGTCCCTTCCCTCGTTTAGATTTCGGTGCCATCTAAACGTGAAAGAAAACAAG
Organism: Papilionanthe hookeriana x Papilionanthe teres; assembly: GCA_022702705.1. Classification (NCBI taxonomy): domain Eukaryota; kingdom Viridiplantae; phylum Streptophyta; class Magnoliopsida; order Asparagales; family Orchidaceae; genus Papilionanthe; species Papilionanthe hookeriana x Papilionanthe teres. Next base: position 104,509,236 of record CM040427.1, read on the forward strand.
AACAAATTTAGGAATCAAATATTTAAACTCTTTTTAAGTTTAAGAAACTTAAAATAAGTTTAAAAATCCAAATAGAATACCTAAAAATCAAAATTTTTCTCAAAATTTCAGTTTTTAGCAAAACATAGGAAAAACTATGGTGAAAATAAAAAATAAATGGATAAGAGTGTAGATCTGACCTCGAGACGAAGAAATTAAGTGATTTCGCGCCCAAATACTTGATGTTTTGACCTCAAAATGGATCTAAGAGGTGTATTTTCATGAAAATGGGGAAGGAGATGAAGCTTAGGCGTCATCCATGGCTAATGGGGTTTATATGTTAATTTTTGTTTAAGTAGGCCGAACCGGAGCTTAGGCACCGAATTCTGGCACCTAGGCGCCAGACTCGCCTTTCACAAAAATCACTCTAAAAAATTTATTTTCCACCAAAACTCATAAATTCAACTTCCAATTACTCATATTAGAGTAGGGCTTCAGTTTCTAACTTCCAAAACATTTTCCAAAAAATTTAAAAATTAAATATTAAATCCATCAATCAAACACAAGGTTTAAATCAAACTCCTCTAATTTCCATTTATAATCTTCAATATTGGCTCAATACACTTCATATAAGTATAAGATAATGATTCAAGTCCTAACACACAATCAAACAACACAATTTGAAAACAAATACAACACACATTGAACATGAAAGCAAATACACAAACAAACACAATCAATTCACTAAATCGATACAACGACTCACTAGATAAATCACGATCTCACTAAATCACTATCTAATTTCCATTATCTTGGCAAGGAAAACTATTCAGCCCACTTGGGAAGAACACTAATGCTCTCGGAAAATCCGTAGCCATTTTCTCGTCGATCCAACTTTTCTTCGCATACATCTCCACTTGAGCATCTTGATAAGCCGCTAGATGATCAAATTGAAGTTTCGCCTGCCATTCCAGATGTTTAATTTGATGATACATCTCTTGAAGGCGATCTCCAATGCTTTTGAAATCCACTTCAAATTTATCAAGACGACTAGAAATTTTCTCCAAACTTAAGCGGTGAAACCATTGAAGTAGGGTTGAGGATTTTTGGACCTTTGTCTCTAGCCTCTTCTCCAAGATTTCTCCTCTCCATTTCTTCAAAAATACTCTCTAATCTCTCAAGAATGGAGTGTATGGGTTGAAATAATGATTGCATAGGGATTGGGGACGAAGATGGGTTAATTTAAAGGTGAAAATCGTGTGAAAAACTGAAAATTTTTTGTTTTTACACGACCAAGTAACAGTGGCGCTATGATTCATTTCTTATTTCATCCATCTCATTTAATTGCAATAATCATTTTTCTCCTGCAGTATTCAAATCAGAATTAAACTCCTTTATCGCCCAATAAGCTTTATGTTCAAGTTCAACGGGTAAGTGACGGTGTTTTCCAAAAACTAATCGGTAAGGTGACATTCGATTGGTGTCTTATAAGCCGTTCTATAAGCCCATAATGCAGAATCAAGTCTATCAACCCAATCAGTTCTTTTAAGATTAACAGTCTTCTCTAAAATTCTTTTAATTTCTCTGTTTGATACTTCAGCCATTCCACTTGTTTGTGGGTGATATGCAGTTACAATTTTATGCTAGATTCCAATTTTTTGCAGTAATGATTGAATTCTTATATTTCTCAAATAACTTCCACCATCTGTGATAATTAACTTAGGCATTCCAAATCTTGAAAAAGTCATCTTCTTTAAAAATTTAGATACACTTTTGGAGTCACAGTTAGGCAAAGCTACAGCTTCAATCCGCTTTGAAACATAATCAATCGCTAATAAAATATAAATTTTTACGGATGATGGTACAAATGGTCCCATAAAGTCTAAACCCCATATATCAAAAATTTCAACTTCCAATATATAGTTTAAAGGCATTTCATCTTTCTTGGATATATTTCCCATACTTTGACATCGATCAAATGTTTTAACATAATGTCTCACATCTCTGAATAAAGTAGGCCAATAAAATCCTGAATTTAAAATTTTAAATGTAGTTTTATCTACTCCAAAGTGTCCTCCAAAATCCAAATCATGACATTTTTGAATAATAGCAAAAGTTTCTTCATAAGGTACACATCTTTGAATTATAGAATCTCTTCCTAATTTAAATAAATGAGGATCTTCCCAAATATAATATTTAGCATCATTTTTAAATTTCTTAATAAATTTTTCATCCAATCCATAGGGTAGAGTATTGCTAACTAAATAGTTAACTATATCCGCATACCAAGGTGTTTGGTATCCTTGAATAACATATAAATGTTCATCAGGAAATTTCTCATTTATGTTTTCTTCAGTAATAACATCATTCTTAATTCTAGATAAATGATCAGCAATTTGGTTGTCCGTTCCTTTTCTATCCACTATTTTAAAATCAAATTCTTGTAGAAGTAAAACCCATCTTATTAGTCTAGGTTTAGCATCCTTTTTTGACATTAGATATTTAATAGCATAAAGATCAGTATGAACTATGCATTTAGTACCAAGAAGATAAGGTCTAAATTTATCAAAGGCATATACTATAGCTAGAAGCTCTTTCTCAGTAGTAGTGTAATTTCTTTGTGTTTCAGTGAGAGTTTTACTAGCATAATATATAACTTTGAAAATTTTCTCATATTTTTGTCCCAATACAGCTCCAATTGCAAAATCACTTGCATCGCACATTAATTCAAAAGGTTTATTCCAATTAGGTGCAACAATGATAGGTGCAGTTATTAATTTTTCTTTTAAAATATTAAAAGCATTAACACAGTCTTTATTAAATTCAAATTTAGCATCTTTTTCCATTAAATGACAAAGAGGTTTAGCAATTTTAGAAAAATCCTTTATATATCTTCTATAAAATCCAGCATGACCTAGAAAACTTCTTACATCAGTAACAGTAGTAGGTGGTTGTAATTCAGTAATAATTTTCAATTTTGCTTGATCTACTTCCATCCCTTTTTGTGAAATCTTGTGATCAAGTACAATGCCTTCTGTGACCATGAATTAACATTTTTCCCAGTTAAGAACTAAGTTTATTTCTTCACATCTTTTCAGAACTTTGGAAATATTTTCCAAACAAGATTCAAAAGAAGTTCCAAGAACTGAAAAATCGTCCATGAATATTTCAATTCCTTTGTCAATCAAATCACAAAATATTGACATCATACATCTTTGAAGAGTTGCAGGTGCATTACATAAACCAAAAGGCATTATTCTAAAGGCAAATGTTCCATAAGGACTTGTAAATGTTGTTTTCTCTTGGTCCTCAGGAGCGACAGGTAATTGATGATAACCAGAATATCCATCCAGAAAATAGAAATATGAGTGTCCAGCTAATTTATCAAGCATTTGATCCAAGAAAGGTAAAAGAAAATGATCCTTTCTAGTTGTGTCATTCAATTTCCTATAATCAATTCAAATTCGCCATCCAGTAACTTGTCTTGTAGGAATTAGTTCATTTTTATGATTGACAATGACAGTTACTCCTCCTTTCTTTGGAACACAATGAATAGGACTTACCCATTGGCTATCTGAAATAGGATAAATAATACCAGCATCTAACCATTTAACAATTTCTTTTTTAACAACCTCTTTCATGATAGGATTTAATTTTCTTTGCGGTTCAATAGTATGTTTAAAATTTTCTTCCATTAAAATTATATGCATACAAATGGACGGGCTTATTCCTCTTATGTCAGCAATTGTCCAACCAAATGCTTTCTTATAATTCTTTAACACTCCTATCAATTTTTCTTCTTGATCTTTACTTAGCTCAGAAGAAATAATAACAGGTAAAGTTAATGAATTTCCCAGAAATGCATACTTTAAATGTGAAGGTAACATTTTTAATTCCAGTTCAGGGGCTTTTTTAATTGAGGGTAAAAGTATATCATTTTGAGTTATGTCCAAAGTTTCCCAATTATCTTTAATATAATGAGTTTCTTCTTCTTTTAGTTCTTCATCTTCATCGGTTAATAATTCAAATTTTTCTTCAGAAATGACTTTACATTTTTCTTGATAATGTTTCTCAATTAAATAATCAATTATATCCATTCGATAACATTTTTCTTTGTCAGGGTACTTCATTGATTTAAGGACATTAAATTTAATCTCTTGATCATTAACTCTCATGGTTAATTCTCCTTTTTGCACATCAATCATAGCTCGTTCGGTCGCTAGAAAAGGTCTCCCTAAAATAACAGGTATTTCTTTATCTTCTTCCATATCAAGTACAATGAAATCTACAGGGAAGATAAATTGATCTACTTTAACAAGAACCTCCTCTATAACTCCTTTAGGGTAAGTGATAGATCTATCAGCTAACTGAAGGGATACAGTGGTGGGAGTAATCTCTCCTAAATTCAAACTTAAAAAAATAGAAAATGGCATGAAATTAATACTTGCTCCTAAATCGCATAAAGCTTTTCCACAAAACTTTTCTCCAATAGCACAAGGTATAGTAAAACTTCCAGGATCTTTAAGTTTTTGAGGTAATTTCTTTTGAATTATTGCACTACATTCTTCACTTAATGCAACAGTTTCAAAAGCTTCAAATCTTCATTTCTTACTTAAAATATCTTTCATAAATTTTGCATAATTTGGCATCTGTTCCAAAGCTTCAGCAAAAGGTATGTTTATAGTAAGTTTCTTTAAAATTTCAAAGAACTTAGAAAATTGATGATCAAGCTTCTGTTCTTTAAGTCTTTGAGGAAAAGGTGGTGGTGGTTTTTCAACTTCCATATTAATAAAAATATCAGTTTGATCTTTATTAGGAGAAGGAGTTTCTTTAGATTTTTCAATCTCTTCAACCTCAATCTCATTTTCAATTTCATTATGCATTCTTTCTTTTAATTCCTTTCCACTTCTAAGTTGTACAACTTTAACATGTTCATGTTCTTTTCCAGTTTCTTTTGAATTGATTTCAACATTACTAGGAAGTGTTCCTAGGGGTCTATAATTAATTAAATTAGCGATTTGTCCCATTTGATTCTCAATATTACGAATAACAGTGTTTTGATTTTGTAATTGATTACTTAGTTGTAAAATTAATTCTTCTAAAGATAACTTTTTTCGTTGATTGTTAAATCCAGGTGGTTTATAGTTTGAATTAACTTGATTATTCCAATTTCCAGTGGGATGAGATTGATTGTTACCCCATTGTTGTGAATTATTCCAGTTAAAATTAGGATGATTTTTCCATCCAGGATTATAAAAATTTGAATAAGGATTATTGTTACTAGCAATAGCTTGTAAAGTTTCAATAGTTTAAGAATCTTCAATATTAGCATAGTTATTATGTGATATATTAATAACAAAACTATCTAATTTCTTAGATATTGCTGCTACTTGTGAAGCTAAAATAGAAAAGACTTCAGTATCATGAATACTTGCCATTCTTTTAGGATTAATCCTTTCAGAAGGCCATTGAAAATTATTGTTAGCCATTTCTTCAATTAAAGTGTAAGCTTCTTCAAATGATTTAGACATTAAAGAACCTCCAGCAGCAGCATCAATAATTTATTTGAAATATCCAATTAATCCATTATAAAATGTTTGAATAATTAACCAATCAGGTAAAGCATGATGAGGACATTTTTTTAATAGTTCTTTAAATCTTTCCCATGTTTCATAAATTGTCTCCTCGTCAAATTGACTAAATGAAGTAATATCATTTCTTAATTTAGCAGTTTTAGAAGGAGGAAAATATTTAGCAAGGAATTTTTGTGCCATTTCAGCCCATGTTTTAATAGAACCTGTTGCTAATGAGTTCAACCACATCTTTGCTTTATCTCTTAAAGAAAAAGGAAAGAGTCTAAGCCTAACAACATCATCAGAAACATTGTTATATTTAAAGGTAGCACAAAGTTCCAAAAAACTAGCAAGGTGTAAATTTGGATCCTCATTTGGTGTTCCACTAAATTGATTGTTTTGAACCATTTGAATAATAGACGGTTTAAGCTCAAAAGAATTAGCATCTACAGTGGGTATTTGAATACTACTATGAAGTTCATCAACTGTAGGGTTAGCATAATCCCTTAATGGTTTATAAATATTTTGATCATTAATTTCAATTGAATTTTGTAAATTTTTATGTAAATTAGTCATTTCTTGAAATTTTTGAATTTGTTTTCCTTTTTTAATTCTTCTAACAGTTATTTTTAATTCAGAATCTAAAGGTAATAATCCTTCAGGTCCAGAACTACGCATAATAATTTAATTAGCAAAAATTAAAATAAATATTATTATTATATATATGTTTTTTTTATAATAAAGAAAAATGAATAAAATAGAAATACTTAAAATCTAAAAGTTTTCCTCTGCTCTCCCAGGCAACGGCGCCAAAAACTTGACCTGATATAAATATATGCATACTAAAATCTTCTTTCCAAGCAACGGCTCCAAAAACTTGACCCGAAGTCCTCTAAAGATCAATGTACTAATTAATTCTTTCAAAAATATATGTTATAAATAATAATAGCGGCTAGTGTATATAAATATAATTTTATGGAAAATATTTTACACACTAGGGGTACTACGCAAGTATATGTATCGTATCAAGTAATATAGGGCTTTGAAACAAATACCCGAGTATCGCTCCCACGAGGAGAGAGTTATAGATCTTTAAATATTTTTATTTTAAAAGTATTTCTTTTATAATCAAAATTAAAATATCTTTAATTTACTAGATGCAATAATAAAGCGGAAATAAAATAATTGAAGTAAATAGCAATAAGAAAGAAACTTTCTCCCTTTCAATTAATCCAGGATTTTCTAAGATAATGATAATATTCGTGGAGAATATAAATTTATGGTATTATGCCAAATAGAAGCATTCATATTGTTTACCCTTTGATCCAAGTGCAAAGAACATTGGCTATTCTATAGATCAGGTCCGGATGTATTGTTAGTAGAATGGGTTAATCTAGGCTCACACTACTAGATGTCCAAGGGTGGCTATGGTCGGCCCTACTAGTGACCCTTTCCTTCTCTATAAACCAAATCATAAGATTTTATTCTGTCACTCTAAAAACTTATCAATTCTACGCTCAATATATAACATCTTTCTATTTATTTGCACTTCACCTTGAATAACCCGCACAAGGCCTTCGACTACCCAAGGATTCATGTGATATCTATAAGTTAAGAATTCATCTCCTTCTAGGTCTCAAAACTCTTCAACAGGTTTCAACAATTTAAATGGCCAATTTAAATAGTAAATTAAGAACCAATATTAATATCATCACAATGTTTTGAAAATATATGATTTTTAATTCTCCGACGAATTTTGTATTATCTTATTTATCTTTCCATAATTGAAAGGAGAAAGTAAAGTAACTACTCAGAACACATTGAAATTAAATAACAAAACATAATAAATATACTTTGAATCAAAATAAAAATACTTATCTTAGATGTTTCTCCCACTGAACTTCTGATTCCTACTGACTCCACAGCGTAATGAACTACAGATTTACCAACTCTTTCAAACTCTAAATACAAACTCTAAAATAAACTCACTAATTTATGAAGGAAAGTAAAAAGGTGGCCCTAATATGATCTCTCTAATTCTCTCTCTAGGTTGGACTCTAGATAGGGGGGCTAGATGGGGCTGATTTTTTCTGAAGGAGTACCCTCATATTTATAAACTTCAAGGGTTGCCTCAAGGCACCTCTTCAAAATGTGTCCACATTCAATGAATCTTCTAGAAGGTGTGTCTGGCGCCTAGGCGCCAGACACCGCGTCTAGTTCTTCGCAACTCTTCACTTTGGATAGCACCTCTTCGCGATTAAAACCGTTTTGAAGCGTCCAAATACATTGTATCACATGTCCTATAAACCAGGAACAACTGCCAGTCTTCTAGAAGGTCCAATAACCGCTCACACCGTCAAAATAACTGCCCAAAAGTCGTTAAAAACTTTACAGTTTTTTGTATCGAGATGGCGCTTAGGCGCCGGACTCTGGCGCCTAGGCGCCAGGCCAGTAATTTCGACAATTTTGCATTTTGGCTCTATTTTTGCTCCTTTTTACTTATTTTTGCTCCTTTTTCATATTTTTCTCCTTCTTGAACATTTTTGTATCACCTCCATCCAAAAACACAAAAATACCTTTCATTATAGCATAATATCCTTAAAATTTAATAAAAATTAAGGCATAAAAATAGGTATTTTTTTCTTGGATCACCAGTTGTTGTATCAAGTCACCATATTAGGGAACACACCACCTACCGACGTACAGCCGACAGACCATCTGGTCCTAGGCCTTCTACCGCAAGAAGGATGGTGTGGCAACCTATTATTGGTGAACCGATACCAACAGAATGCTCTAGAAGGAGAAGTCTCGTCAGAGAGCCCAAATCTGAAGAAAGTGTTGCAGCTCTGAAGGAAACTCCTGAAGATGAGGTTCAACAGTCGTCGCCTGATAACCGCGAGACCGTTTGAAAAAGACCACTTGAGGATGCCATAGTGAAGCTAAGAACTGACATCCAACGATTGGCAATAGAAAGAAGAGAAGGACTGGGAAATGAAGTGGATTCATCAGAGTTCATGGATGAAGGATTTGCCGAGATCAATGTGGTTGAGACCCGAGCATCGTCAGCTTTGTAAGGAGCTCCGTCAACTTCAGAGGGAGACGAACCAGAAGCAATGAGAGCACGTCTGCGGGAAAAGGATGACACGATCTCTCGGATGGAAAAGAAGATGGAGGAGATGGCGGCCGCCTTAGCCACACTCCAGAGTCAGCCTCAACCTCAGATGGAAACACCTCAGGAGATCATTCACATTGTAGATGAAGGAAAAGAAGTTACATCTGTCAACGAAGATGAACAACCAAATAAGGATTCAGTGCAGAGCATGATCCCCGAAAAGGACATTAAGAATAAGGGGGAACAGTTGGTGCGAGAAGCCTTAGACCAGTCTACGAATGGAGCATCTATTCTGATGGGTAGACCTTACCTCGAAGAATTTGATGTCATCAAATACCCAAAGGGCTTCCTACCACCTCTGTTTAAGACTTTCGACGGTACAGGAAACCCCCGACAGCATGTTGCACACTTCCGCACTAGTTGCTGCAATGCCGGTGGGAGCAACGCTTTGCTATTTCATTAGTTCGTCAGCAGCTTGTCAGGGATCGCCTTTGATTGGTATGCAGAGCTTCTGAACGGTTCGGTCAAGACCTTTTTAGAATTGGAGAACCTTTTTGTTAAGCAGTTTGCTGGGGCTCAGCACCACATCACTATCAGTGATCTAGTGGTGGAGCAGAAGAAACCCAACGAAACTTTGGTGGATTACATACTTCGATGGAGGAACTTAAGTATGAAGTGTGAACCACAACTTCAGGAACAGCATGCAGTCAGTATCCTGCTTAAGAGTATTCATGGCCCGATAGCACTTCTCCTCAAGGGATTCACACTTAAGACTTTCAAGAAGTTTCTTAGCAATGTCGGGAGCTTGCAGGAGGAGACAAAACAACTGAGTTTCATCAACAAGACTGATAAACAAAAACTAATGAAAGCATTCGAGAAGAAATCGGGAGTTGTTGCGGCAGTGGATAAGGGTAAACAGCCAGTACAGATACAGCCAGAGCGGCCACAGCCAAGTTATCAATCACCGCAACGGACTTACCAACAACCTCAGCAGAGTTATCAATAGCCTCGATAGAGCTATCAATCATGGCAGCATGATCAACCGCCACCTCGTCCACTGCGTGCCCTGAAGGAACTTTTGAATAAGGAATACCCTTTTAAGACTGAAGCAGTGGACAAAATGTTTCGCAGTTTGATTAAGACACCTGACTTTCAGCTGCCTGAGGCCAGGAGGCCAGAAGAAGTCAACAAGAAGGATCATCTAAATTACTGTCCCTACCATAGGATGCTCGGACACAAGATAGAGGACTGCTTCACCTTCAAGAATTGGCTCGAGGATAACCTTCGGAAAGGGAACGTAACAATCCTGAAGGAATACATGAAGGAGCCCCAAAAAGGAGGTTCCATCAATGTTAATTCAATGGACCTAATTGCTCTGATAGACCTACACACGACCGATGATGGATGGAGTACTGTCTGGAGGAAGTCTTCGAACAAAATTTTGGATCACATCCAAACCGCTTCGGTGCGCACTTCAACTCAGAGTTTGAAACCTGTTAATCCGGCACTATCGCTTGCGATTGAGGAACAGCCCCAGAAGGAGGAGAAGACCGTGGAAGAAGAGAAGACCGAGGCTCCAAAGGGTAGAGTAAGGGTTGCTTTCCTAGGATGGTTGTTTCTAATTCAGGGAGAAATCCCTCAGACCTCTGACTTTGTATGATTATTTCCTCGCCCCGGCGGGATCTTATAATGAAAAGAGTTTTGGTGTTGGCTACGTTATGACTGTCTCTAACCATTACGTGACTAACGATAACCAACCTAATCTGGATCTCGATTTCGATATGATAAACAATTCTCAAATCATACAAAACCTCGAGGGCCAAGACGGAGGAGAAGACGTCCACAAGAGTGGCTATGAAAGCTCAAGAAGCGATGAGTCCATTTGTGAATTCCAAGGAGCTCCGATCGCGAAAGAATTAAAGCTGTCAGATTCTGAAACAACTTCAGAAGAGCCAGTCGTTCCAATTCAAGAGGAGACACTGGCAGATTCAGCACCAAATTTAAAAGAAAAAATAGAAGTTAATCTAAGAAGTGGAAAAGTTCTACCCTCGAGAGTGAGACCGAAGGATAAAGGAAAGCAGATGGTTGCTCAGGAAGAGCCAACCCCAGCGGAAGAATTACCCATTCGGGAAGAAATTGAAGAGCCTGGTAACAAAGTGGACAATAATGTGCTAGCCCATCTTAGGAAGCTACCAGCCAAACTGAGAATTTACGATGCTCTAATCCTGTCAAAGGAGATGAGAGAAGCTCTGATCAAGACTTTACTTGATCCAGAGATTTTTTTAGCTCGTTGAGAGAATAGCGAGGTGTTACCTTCACGGCTGGTAATTCCTTAGATGAGGTTTGCTCGTTGAGAGAGTGGCGAGGTGTTACCTTCACGGATAAAGATTTACTACTTGGAACAGCTGATCACAATCGACCGTTGTACATTTCAATCTCCATCGGAAAATTCATGCTCTCCAGGGTGTTAGTTGATTCGGGAGCATCAATCAACATAATGAACCTTCAGATGTTAGCATACTTAGAGATTGATGCCCGTGATCTCGAAGCAGACAGAATGTTACTGAGAGGCTTTAACCGGAAAGGAGAAAGAGCCCTTGAGTCGATAACACTATTAATGAAGATTGGTGATTTGGTAAGAACAACCGTAAAATTCCATATAATTGATTCTGAGACATTGTTCAACACTCTACTGGGTCGGTTGTGGATCCATGAAAACCGGATGGTACTGTCATCTCTGCACCAGTGCATAAAGTATTATGAAGGAGGGGGAAAACAGTGCATCAAAGGTGACTTGCAACCGTTCTCCGTGCATGAAATTGGAATCCACGAAGATGCAGCCTACTACGTGCCTCCGAAGAAAACAATCTTTTCCATAAATGTCATACCGAATGAAGAACAACAAGTTCGAGACGTCGAAGAGCCTGAAATTCTTGTTCAATAGTTACTCACCACTCTTTTACGATGAGATGATGAAGGTTTCTCTAAAACTTGCACCTGAGGTCGAGGCCGGGGATGAGGTCGAGGAAGAAATGATGGAACAGTTGAACAGAAGAAACCGGTCATCGATGTTGATTGGGAGAATAGTTCCGAAGAGGAAGAAGTCAAGAAAGAAGCAATGAAAATAAATCAAAAGAAACCCTAGTTCAAGATCTCTCTCGAAGATGAAAAGAATGAAGAATACAAATCGATGTACTAGAAGATAAACCGCTATGTACATACTATGACCCTGACCCCGATCTATTCTAATAAGATCGAGGGTATGGTGGTCAAGGAAGTGCATGGTGGTGGTGCCAAACCGATCAAATTCTACTGTGGTGCTTCTTCTTCCAAAATTAAAAATGATGTAAAATTTGAAGATGTTGCTTCATCTAAATTAATGGAATTGCCTTTTGAGTGGTATTCTCCCTGTGTTAAAAATTTGATGCAACGTGGTGTCTTACCTAAGCAGTGGACGAAAGGTCAATCTCAAGGCTTTGAAAAATTATGGAATAATGCCAGTCGACCTCCCAGTTCAAACCATGGTCTTGGATTTGGCACAGTAGTGTCAATTGATGATTCAGAATTGTGCTTGGTTGTCACCTGTGAGCCTAATGAAGACTGCTTGGAAGCCTCAGATGATTTCGAGGATCTACTCATTGGAGATGCTCCGCCAGAATTTGAAGAAGAAATTAAATCTACAATAGACGAGTTAATGGAAGTTAACTTAGGTACTAGTGAAGATCCTAGGCCGACCTTTGTTAGCTCCTTGCTCAATAAAGAAGACTCCGAAAACATGATCACGCTACTAATGGAATTCAAGGACTGTTTTGCTTGGAGTTATGATGAAATGCCAGGATTAGCTCTAGAGGTTGCGGTTCACATGCTAGGAGTGGATCCCACTGCCGTTCCAGTCAGACAAGCTCCCAGAAGAATGCGTCTAGAGATCGAACAACAAGTTTTTGCTGAAGTTAAGAAATTAATCGATGCTAAATTTGTCCGTGAAGAACAATACCCAACTTGGTTAGCTAATGTGGTACCTATCATAAAGAAGAATGGTCAGATCAGAATCTATGTGGATTTCAGAGATTTGAACAAAGCATGCCCAAAGGAAGAGTTCCCGCTACCATTTCCAGAATTGATGATCGACATCGCTTCGACACATGAAACCTTCTCTTTCATGGATGGATCATCAGGATACAATCAGATAAAGATGGCACCAGAAGATGAAAAGCTTACAACCTTTAGAACGCCAATAAGAGTGTACTGCTACACAGTAATGCCTTTCGGATCGAAGAACGCAGGGGCAACCTACCAAAGAGCAATGACAAGGATTTTTTATGATCTCATTCATAACCAAGTCGAGTGCTACATGGATGATTTGGTTATCAAGAGCAAACTGAAAGAAGATCATCTGTATGATTTAAGAATTGTTTTCGAGCGATTAAGACAATTTAACCTTAAGATGAATTCTCTGAAATGCGCCTTCAGCGTCACCTCTGGGAAATTCTTAGGATTTGTTGCTGACATCATGAAATTGAAATCAATCCGGAGAAGATTAAAGCTATCTTAGAAATGCCGCCTCCCAAAACCTTGAGACAATTACGATCCTTTCAAGGTAAATTGGCATATCTTCGACGCTTTATTTCAAATTTTTCAGGAAGGTGTCAGCCTTTTTCTGCTTTGGTTCAGAAGGATGCCAAGTTCACTTGGGACTCCAAGTGTCAACATGCCTTCGATGACATCAAATGATATCTAATGACACCTCCTGTCTTACCAGCCCCAGTCTCGGGTCGACCCTTGATACTTTATACCGCGGCTTTAGACGACTCCCTCGGAGCCCTGCTAGCCCAGGTCAATGACGAGGGTAAAGAAAACGCTCTCTACTACTTAAGTCGTCGTCTAATTCTGGCGGAAGTAAAGTATCCTTCGATTGAGAAGCATTGCTTGGCCTTGATCTTCGCTGTTCAAAAGCTCAGGCATTACATGCTTTCTCATAAGGTCAACCTTATTTCGAAGTTTAATCCACTGCAATATTTGATAACCCACTCGACGCTTTCCGGCAGACTTGCCAGGTGGTCGATGATACTATTGAAATTCGATATAACTTTTGTTCGTCTTCGTGCCGTAAAGAGATAAGTCCTGCCAGACTTTCTCGCAGCACACCCTTTACCGGCAGAATCGCCTCTCAACGACGACTTGTCAGATAAACAGATAATGAGCTAAGAAGACCCTGATGATTAACATTGGGAACTGTACTTCGACGGAGCATCCTCAGCACAGAAAGACAAAGAATTGCAAACGATAGTGCCCGGTAAGGCAGGAATCGGACTAATCCTTATAACACCAGAGCGGGGGATGTTAAGATACTCCTATCATCTAACAGGACCATGTATGAATAATAAAGAAGAGTATGAAGCCCTTATAACTTGACTGGAGTTAACCATTCAGATGAGGATAACAGATATCAACATCTATGGAGATTCGCAGTTGATCATACAACAAGTCGCAGGACAGTATAGGATTCTGAAACCAAGACTCGAGCAATACTTTCAATATGCAATGAAGTTGCTGAAGCGGATTCAGAATGTAACGATCTACAAGATTCCCAGAAGAGAAAATGCCCTTGCAGACGCGCTAGCCCGCCTTGCAAAAGATTTTACTTATTTACAGGATGAGTCAGTTGAAATGTCAGTTCAGGGACGACAGGTCCTCTCACAGCTCGACATGGATGCAATACACCAATCAGAAAGGAAAGTAGAAGAAATAGTTGCAACAGTGGCAGAGACTACAGAAGATTGGCAGCAACCATTAATAAACTACCTGCAAACAGGAAACCTACCGGACGATAAGTCATTAGACCAACAAATCAAGAAAAGAACTTTGTCATATGCATTAATAAACAATATGTTATACAGAAGGTCTTTTAACCAGATGTGGCTAAGGTGCCTGAACGGGTTTGAGGCTCGTGAAATTGTTAAAGAAGTGCACTCAGGACTTTGTGGCACTCATCAGTCGGGTCCGAAGATGAAAATGAAAATTAAGAGACTAGTGTACTACTGGCCCTCAATGATGATCGACTGCATGAAAATTGCCAAAAGTTGTCACCAGTGCCAAGTGTATGGAGTGGTTCTACATCAACCTCCAAATGTGCTACATCCAACAATCACGTCGTGGCCATTTGAATGTTGGGGCACGGATAATGTGGGTCCGATAGAACCGCCTTCTTCAAGAGGACATCGTTTCATCCTTGCACCGACATATTACTTTTCAAAATGGGCAGAAGTAGTACCGCTCAGGGAAGTGAAAGCACATCACGTGTTAAAGTTCTTCAATAATCAATTCGTCTACCGTTTTGGGGTACCGCGCAGAATTATCTCAGATAACGGGTCCGCTTTTAAGAGTACGAAGATCAATAATTTTGTCAGAAGGCACGAGATTGACTGGCGCTATTCGACGATCTACTACCCAAGAGTAAACGGCTTGGTCGAGGCTTTTAATAAAACTCTCGACCAAATCTTAAAGAAAACTTTAGACGATAACAAAAGAAATTGGCACGAGAAGTTGTTAGAAGCCTTATGGGCCTACAGAACGACTTTCATAACTCCTACTCAGTATACGCCCTACGCTCTAGTGTACGGGTCCGAAGCCATCTTACCCTTGGAGGTGCAGCTTCCGTCACTCAGAATTGCAGTTGCGAACTAGATCACTACATAAGAGAATGATATATTGAGACTAGAAGAATTGGAAAGCTTGGAAGGGAAACGACTTTTAGCACAGCAGAATCTGGAATTGTATCAAGCCAAGATGATCCAGGACCACGACAAACTGGTCCGCCCAAGGACGTTCAAAGTCGGTGACTAGGTTCTAGTTCTCAGAAGACATATTCTTGCACACCGCAAGATAGAGTTTAAATTTGAACCAACTTGGGAGGGGCCGTTCGTGGTCGAGACAGTCTACTCAGGAGGTTCCTACCAACTCGCAAATTATCGTGGAGAACGATCTATGCTTCCAATCAATGGACGATACCTAAAGAAGTATTACGCAACCTAATGTTTCGAATGACGAACTTTAAAAAATGAAGTCTCATCCCTAGAAGCACGGGCAGAGCAATCACTTGTAACTGGATCCAAACCCAAAATTGAAGAAAAAATGATTAACGACAAATATATGTATTAAAAGGAAATATATTTAAAGAAAGAAATCATCATAATAATAAATTTTGATCCTTCCTTTCAAGCCAATCTCACTCCTAATATTTCCTCATCTTTTCCCTTTCCCTTAAAAATTGAAAAGAAATGAATAAGAATTTTCTATTAATAATTAAATTTTCTTATTGTTCTCATTCTAAATGCAGCCCCTGATCCTTTCCTTGCTTTTTTTCGCAAGGATGATGTCTAACGGGTGGTTAGTTCTAAACTTTCAAGATGGCGTAAGTCTTGCACTTAACGAAGAAGAGCTGAAAGCTGGTGCCGTCATAGAGGTTGACTCTGACTTTGCACAGCTGAAGCTAGAATATGAAGAAACTTCTTGGACTACTGTAGACCTCGGGCAGTCCCATGGAAAGACAGTGATGAAACTCAGCGAGAAGGTTCAGCACACTGCAAACCAGAAAAGGAAGATCAGCGCGATCGACGACCACAAGATGAAATCAGTGATAACTGCCGCAAGAGGGAAGCTTGTCAGTGCCATCCCTACCAAAATCTAGGGGGAAAGAAGAGCCACTCTAACCCCAACTCAAAGAAGAAACAAGAACCGCCGTATCCACAAAATGCTGAAGAAATTGACAGAAGAATAGAATAAGGAAAAAATTTCGACGACCGCGGCAGTCGTCCCAAAGAGGCCAGCCCTCAGAAGCACCATAGCAGAGGCTATTCCAGAGGAGGTTACAGATAATTTCAGGAGAGCGTGATGGATCCAGGAGAGCGTGATGGTGTGGAGCCGTACATCCCACAATACGTCACTAGATCCCGACAGTTCCAGATAATTTCAGAGCACGAGTTGGAGATGATCTAGAGGGTGAGGAAACAGAATTTTGAAAATTTTCAGAGAATCCGAGGCAGATTTGTCAACATCCTGGAAGGACTGGAGTTGCATACGGATGTCTTCTCTCACTACGAGCAGAGTGACATAGTGGACTATGTCGAAGAGCTGAAGAAGCAGGGTCGTGCAGGACGACTACGAAGCAAGACCTACTCCGAGCCAAAGAAATGGAAACGAGGCAAGGGGAGGATTACCATCCAATTCGGATGCTGTTACAACTTTGCTGATGATAGGAAAGGAAATCCGCCAGGGATACTCCGCTATGAAGAAGTGGATCCAATGCCAGTTCTGATTAAGAAGATGATAAAAAGGATGGTGGCTTGGCGAGTCTTACCCGCTGACTGCATACCAAACAGTTGCATAATCAACATTTATTCGGAAGGAGACTGCATTCCACCTCACGTGGACCATCATGATTTCGTGAGACCTTTTTGCACCGTTTCCTTCATCAACCAATACAACATCATGTTCTGGACAGAACTCCGGATACTAGGCCCAAGAGAATTTCAAGGGCCAGTAGAGATACCCCTACCGGTAGGCTCTATTCTCGTACTACAAGGAAATGGTGTAGATGTAGCGAAGCACTGAATCCCAGGAGTTCCCTACGAGCGGATCTCCATCACCTTTAGAAGTATGGATGAGAGCAAGAATCTGATCTACTTCTGACCAGATCCAGAATTAGAAAATTTACGGCCCTACGAGCTGTAAGCTACATAGTAGTAGCACACTTGCGAGGGATTCTCCTCCGGAAAGTGGCTTAGAAGGTGATGTTATTACCTATGCAGTTTAGTTTTCAGACATGGAAGAATCAAACGTAACAGTTTTGTTAGAATACATGAAGATATCAGTACAGTTTGTGTTCAGACATACAAGGATTTTGTAAAAGTCTGTTTCAGAAAGATGTCATCAGAAATGCTTTGATGGAATCACCTGATGTACTTTCAACATTTTTAATGGAAAAGACTATGTCGTGTTTTGCCTTTATTTTCATACAATTGACTGCAAATGCCACTAAAATCTGAGTTTGACTCGATTGAACGAAGAACGATTTGAATATAACCAAAAACAAAATCCAGTAAAATAATAACAACAAAATAAAAATTCAAACTCAAAATCCAAATAAAACATAAAAACAAAACTTAAAACAAATCAATCCAAAATCTCAAATTGTAAACAAAAATGAATGAATGAAAACCCGAATCAAAATGAAAATTCAAACGAAACTTAAAAAAATCAAAGCAAAATCAAATCACTAATAACAAACAGTGAAATCAAATTCCAAATCTGAAATCCCCAGCCTCAGGCTATTCTCAAATCCTTTCGACTCCCTGCGATTCCATTCCTCTTTTGAGAAGGTCGACTGAGTCTACTGACACAGAACCATGAAATTCTCGATTTAGTTCTGATGGCATGGATTCATATCTTTCGCTAAACAATCAAACTTTGATCAACTCTTTCGGGATGTGAAACACTTTCATGTCTCATTCCAATCTTATACTACACTAAATTTTCCACAGAATCTTCGAAACCCAAATCAAATACCAACTTTTGGGATTGGTACCTAAATTCCAGTTCTCATCCTTCTGAGAATGGTACCCAAATTCCAATTCTCATTTTGAGATCGATACTCAAATTTCAATTCTCTTCTCTGAATTTCCACCAAATTTCTGCATTCCTTCCGAGAAACTTTTCCACATTCTAATCCCCCGACTTGGGTATAAGACCGACAAGGCATCCTAATCTCGGTGTGCACTGATCTCGCACTCTTTCCGAGAAACTTTTTCGCATTCTAATCCTCCGACTTGGGTATAAGACCTACAAGGCATCCTAACTTTTGACTCTCTTCCGAGATTGGTACCTAACTTCCAGTTCTCACCCTTCTCGAGGTTGATACCTAACTTTCGACTCTCTTCCGAGACTGGTACCTAACTTCCAGTTCTCACACATCTCTAGGTCGATACCTAACTTTCGACTCTCTTCTGAGACTGGTACCTAACTTCCAGTTCTCACCCTTTCGAGGTCGGTACCTAACTTCCAACTCTCTTTCGAGACTGGTACCTAAATTCCAGTTCTCACCCTTCTCGGGGTCGATACCTAACTTTTGACTCTCTTCCGAGACTGCAACCTAACTTCTAGTTCTCATTTCGAGATCAGTACCAAAATTCTGATTCTCATCCTTCTCGATCGGTGCCTAAAATCCGATTCTCACTACGAGGCTGGTACCTAAATCCCAGTTCTCTTTGTGTTCCCGAGGTTGGAACCTAGGTTCTAATCCTCACTTCAAAATCTAAAGCTTCCACGAAATCAATCTTAAATCTGACTCCAATCAAAATTCAAACTCGAAATTAAAACTTGAAATGAAAAATGAAACCAACTTGAAATTCAGTCCCTCGAGATCTTGTGATTTGGAATCCACCTCCTTTTTTTCCCCAGCGAGAGTTCTGGAATCTTCAGTCTTGGAGATTTACCTGATACTCTCCAGCAGAAATTTCTACGCTTTGTTCTAAGTGTGACACTTAGACGTCTGTGTTGGTTTTGTGGATCTCTTCGGTCAACACCAATACGCGCGGTGTGCTTGGTTAGCACACCACACCTATTAGGGGTCCATTTATTGACCTCATTTTTTGTGAGGTCTTTTCTTTCCTTTTAGTGCTTAGGATCTAGCCATAGGACTTCTCCTTGACTATCCTAGAAGACTAGAGATGGAACCCACCTTTTAGAAATTCAAACCAAATCTTGGTTCTCTTTAGAATCTTACATAGATGGTCATCAACCTCCAAATCACTTGGAAGGTTGGGACCAATGTGTAGGAAGACAAAGATGAATTCCTATAAGATGTTCAAGCCTTAGGACTGCCCTGGGTGGCCTGGTCTTGGTGAGGTCTGGCTTGCACACACTACACTCCTACACTCATCCTAAACCCTGAACCATCCTTACCCAATCTTGACTCCTGGTTCATTGGAGCACTCATGTGGCTAAGTCCAAACCCCTAGCCCTTGGCTAAGAGGGTTAAGAATAACCTATGAGATGTTCAAAATGGACATTTATTGGTCCATGGCTCACTCTAAGCTTTTCCACTCCCTCAACCATACCCAAATTTCACTTTTACCAAAGTTTCTGGTTTTGACATTGGGTCCTCAAGCCTACCCAAAATTACCTAAATTGCCTCTATAACCACAAAACCCTCCAAAAATTCCAAAAATTTACCCAAAATTTCCAAAAAATCCTAAAAATAATTTTGAAACAATTCCCACCTTTTAAATCCACCAAAATACCCGAATACCCTCTAAATAACCTCTCAGTACCCTAAATACCCTTTTAGCCCAAAAAATCCAAAAATTCCAAAAACTCCCAGAAAATTCTAGAAAATCCCAAATATTTTCTATTACATTTTGTCCAACTACACCATAGGCCAATTTGCCAAAATAACCCACTTTTATCAAAATCTCCAATTTGACCCATTATTAACCTAAATGGACCCAATGTCAAACTAAATCAACCCATTTGACCTCAATCTTGACCAATTTCAATTCCAAACTCTAATTCAACATCCCCACTACCAATCTAAACCAAATCCAAGGCCAAATTGATTCACATTTGAGTTCAATTGCATTTGAAACCTAAATCCCCAATTTTACCCAATGAATCCAAAATTCCCCAATTAACCTAATGTCAACTTTTTCTCCGCAAATTTCAATCATAAACCTTCCATGACATTCCCATGAAGCCCATGTAACCTTCAATAGCCCCAATTTGAACCTAAGGTTAACCTAAATCCATTTGAAATCCAAAATACCCCATTTTAACCTAAAGTGAATTCATACCCTAAACCTACCAAATTGATTGGCCTAATCCTAAAATTTCTTCCGAATTGATGTTGGAAACTCTTCAATACATTCCCTTAGACCATTTGAATCTTTCAATTAGGTCTAAACCCCACCTTAAACCAACTTGGACCCAACATGATCCAACCTTGCCCAAATTAACAAAAATCCCTAAATCCACCTAATTGACCTATCAATTGAACTCAAAGTCTTTCCATGTATTCATGAAAGTTCTTCATGGCAATCATTTCTAAAATGTTTCTCAAGACACTTGGACCTAAATCAAACCCAAACTCAAGTTAGCCCAACCTAAACCCAAGTGAGCCAAATTGAACCTATGGCCTAACCAAACCAAATTGAACCAAGTGTGGCTAAACCAACCTTTCCACAGCCACCATTTGAACCCTAGGAACCACCCGAGATCCACCTAGCCCAAGCTAAGTGAGCCATGGACCAAGGGTCCCCCATTTTAAGGGATCTCTTCCCTTAAGTGGATAAATCCTCTTTTGCCTCACCCCAAACCATCCCATAACTGATTAATCACCATTAAACCTTCCCAGCTGACTCACCTGACCTGTGGCCAGCTCCCCTGTCCTTGCCGGCCGGCCTAGTCGTCGGAGGGGGTCAAAACCGAGAGCCACCACTAGCCTAAACTCACCCAAATCTCCCCAACTATCCACCTCAGCCAAATTAAACCTTGGAGCCTCTCTGTCCTCCACCTAAGCAACAGAATCCACCCCTCAATTGAACCCAAGCCCAGCGGAATGGCCCTGGCCATTTAAACACCTCTTCTCGGCCATGAGAAGGGTGTTGAAATTTTTCTCAACAGAGCCTCCCCAAATCACTCCCAGAGCTCCTCCCAGCCAAGAGAAGCTCAGCTCCACTGTTCTCCTGCCCTGAACCCCACTGGTTGAGCTCAATTTCAGAGCTCAATCTCAGGCCAGAAACAGGACAACCCTTGAAACTCCACAGAAACCCAATTAACTCTTCCCACACCTTCACCAGAGGTAGAGAAGAAGTTCCCCAGTAAAAGCTCCCTCAACAGACGAGTCATTTGTTCTATCGGCCAGAGCTCAAAATCGGACTTGGACAAAGTCATACCTAGGCATTTCACCAGGACTAGAGGCTTCATCCGTAGGCTCCTCTAGCCCCAACGAATGTGCCAAGCACATTCAATCGAGGCTTTACCTCTTGAACCAAGGTATAGAAATTCCTCTTGCTTCCAAGCTTCCAGCGATTCTCCATTTTGTTTCACTTGATTTCAATGCACATTAGTCATATGGATTTGTAGCCCATGTCTAGACGAGAATGTAGGAAGAAACCGCAATTGATTTGGTTGAGTATCGAGTGAGATATTAGGTCTAGAAGGTGGACAGTTCTCGGCTCACACCAGTTGGGAAGATGAACGGATGTCGACGGATCGCACGTGTATCGGACGGATGGCCATGATCAAGCCGGACGGAGCAACGGAAGATGAACCGTGGACCGCGTGGCTACCAAGTCAGATGGCGGTGCTGAATCAGGAAGCGACGTGTGGAGCTTCGACCCGCCGTAGGTTGAGTTGGCGCCGACGTGGTTAAGTAGGAAATTCCAGATTTTCTGAATTATTTAAATCTCTGAACCTTTGAAAATGCATATCTTTGTGTAGAAAAATCCTAAAAATAAACTAAAAATACCCTCTTGCTCAGTGAACAGAGGAGATTAATGTGGAAAAAGAATTAAGTTATTTTGTTGAGTATTTTATTTTTAATTAATTTAATACTGTTCTGAGTATTTTAATTCTCCATCCATGCATACAATTCACCATGCATGAGACCATAGGGCTTTTGTGAATTTTCCAATATCAGAGGCTATCTCTGTGGCAAGTTATCTATTTTCTAAGTTTATGTGTCTGTTTTGGCATTTTAATTCCAATAATTAGCATGTTGATTAATAAAATCCAAAAAAATTAGGATAGGTATCTCCATGACTAGAGGAACTCTGGGAAAATTATAACTTGGCTTAACTCATTTAAATGAACTCTAATTTGGCCAAAATCCTAAAATCAAGATTAAATTATTTAAAACAACCACTCATTAAAATTACACAAAATTAATTCTCTACTGATCTTCAGGGTTAGAGGAGTCTCACATAAAAATTTGAAATCAATTGGAAATGTTTTAACCCACTAAATGAATTTTCTAAGTAACATGACCACTTTTAAACTTTTAAAATTCATAAAACTCAAAATACATTTCAAAAATACACCAAATTCATTTTTAGACCCTCTGGTATCAGAGAAGCCTAAGAAAATTAAAATTGGAATTTCTCTAAATTTTTCATTTTTAACCCTATTTTGAATATTTTAATAATTAAAAAATAATAAAAATCATAAAAATAATAAACTTCACAAAAATGTCATATTTTGCTTTCTAATCACTTAGGAACCAACCAAATATTTTTCCTAAGTCCCTAGGAGAAGATATTGAATTTTAAAGGCTTAATGTAATTTTTAATATTAAAAATGGATTTTTCAACCTTTCTCACTAAAATAATTCCAAAACTTCAAAGAAAAATTAGAAAAATATAAAATTTATTTCTCTGAGTTCCTTGAGGTCAGAGAGATTTAAGAAAAATATAAAATTTAATTTTCAACTTTAATTTTATTTTATAGCTAATTATACCCTAAAATTTAAAATAATTATAATAAATAAAATATAATTCAAAAAATCACCAAAATTGGTCCAAGTGGTCCTCTGGTCAGTAGGAACCTCCCATAATTTTCCTAAGGACAGAAACTTTGTCTTGGTCATGTTGTTGAATTTTCATGGAAACTCCTTATTTTCCACTAAAATAATTATATAAATTAAATTAAAATTTGAAAAATCACATTTTCTCTTCTAATGTCTTAATTGACATGTGGGGAGGTGACATAAAAATTTTAAGTTCATTTTAGCTTGATTTAATGAATTATGGGATGAATAAGCTTAAGAGGGCATTAAGATAATTAAAAGGCTTTAACCTTAATTAATCTTTAGGCTTAAACAAATGGAGGGTAAAATATTTGATCTTAATTCCCTTTTGGATGATTGAAACTAAGGGAGTTAAAGGGTAGAAACCCTTTATCATATTGAATATTTAAATATATATATATACCTTAATTAATTAAGTCATTAAATTTTGGAAGTTAATTAAATAAGTGAATTATTAAGGTTAAGGGCTTTTGACTCAGGAAGATTTTAATACTTTGAAATTGAATCCCTAAATCAATTAATTGATCAAACATCACTTAATCACTACTAATGAAGTCAAAATAAATAATGTTTTGAAACTAAAAAGAATGATCTTGAAAATTTTATAATTAAATTAAAAGCTTAAGAATACTTAAGTTAATGAAAGATGACTTAAATTCAAATTAAGGTAACTTAAAATATTAAAATCAATCAATTTGAAATCACCCAGAACTAAGATCAAAACAAAACTGAAATATTAAGACTAACTCAAAACAATCCACAATCCAGACATTAAAGTTCTAAACCAATTAAAAAATATATAATTCAAAATATCATGATTAAGTTGCAACAAACTTAAATCATTAAAACTTAACTAAATTAAAGAAACCCAAAAACACCTTATCAATTTAAATGATCTAAAACATTTAAGAAATCAATTTGGAAAATTTATAATTGAATCATCTTTAAATCATCAATTCAACTTCAATTAAGAATGGTTAAATCCTCTAATGGACCGATTTGCCCCTGAAGGCTATCACTCCTATAATTCTTGAATAAAACATCAAGTGAAATGTTACTTCACTCATCGGATAATAAAAAATGTCCAAGTTCACCAAGCAAGAAACAAAATTTAACCAAATTCTTGGATGATCAATTCACCTGTACAATGAAATTCATTTGGACTCGAAATAATCCCAGAAGCATTAAAAAGATGTTTAGGACCCGTCCTAAGCACTTTCTCAATATGATGGGGTGTTTTAGAAGAACAATTGAAATTAATTGTTCTTTAGTGAAGAAAATCATCCTTAACAAAACACAAGAACCTAGACGTCATAGGAATTGGCTAGCAATAGGATAAAGATTTTGGCAGACAACCAAAACCTTCCTTTAGCTTTACCTAGGTATTTCATGCAAAAATTTAAATGTCCTGACATGTGTTTTAAGTGCAGCCTGGAATGACAGGAAGACTCACCAGGTAAGCTTTTATTTTATTGCAATTTATTTACCTGCACTGTACTTTCTTTCTTGCAAAACTTACATGTTAAACAAGAATGACACCCTGCATGAAAAATGAAACCCAAAACTAAATTAAAAATCAATACAAGATAAAATTCACCGCCACAACATTCAAAAGATAAAATAACTCAAAATTTAATCACAAACAAAACAACAAAACTACAACTACAACTAAATTAAAACGTCACGTTGGATGATCGGGAATCCCTCGAATGATGTAACCCACGAGTTGCTAACGAGAATTCCCATGGTCTAAATGAAAGTGTGGAACTCATTCAGTTGAGTTTAGTAAATTCATTTGGACTAAGTAAATCTGATGAAAATAGTGTTGCCGGGATGACGGAACCGTGGGATCTTAATCATTTCTGCTTAATCAAACTTTAAGATTTGTTTTAATTAAAACATTAAGACATCTGAACCCTAATACTTTTTCTAAACCAATACACTTCTCTCTTCTCTTGATTGCCACTTTCTAAAACCAAACCTCTGCAACAACTAGGAGCTTGGAGCACAGTGGGCAGCACGGCCATCTTCATCAGCAAAACTTGTGTCTACATTAGCAAAACCTTTCTTAGAATTAAATAACCAAGCCATAGGATTTTGAGGTATTTTGACTAGTGCAACATAAATCCTCAACTTTTCGTTAGGCATTTGCACAATCATATTATGCAAATTAAGCCCTAACTGGTCTTAGGACTCCGAGGTAGTCATTTGGTACGACATAAACTCTCACATCTTCGAGGCTATTTGTGTGATCATATCATACAAGCATAAGTCCTAATTAACTAAAATTGGCAGGATTACAATATTAAATAAACTCTCAAATTGAAGTCAAACAATAGGATAGTCAGGAAGTCACTGAAGTTCACTTCGGGTCTGTGACATCCCCTACTTCTCTTCCTTTGAACTCATAAAATAACTTGTTCCAAATTTGAGCTATCCCCTATTGAAATTTCCAAAATCCAATTTGTTTGAAACCTTAAACTTTGAAATTCTTGAGAGCAAAATCACTAATCATTATCGAGTGTTTTCTTTAATGATTCCTGATCCCCGATAGATATAAGTGCAACGGATGCCAGAAACTTGGTTCCGCTGGATAAATGCGGTGATGATTTAAGATATGAAAATAATAATTTTATAATATGGGATACTACGCAAGTATACGTATCGTTTATCAAGTAATATAGGACTTTCTGATTAAGCCCCGAGATATCGAACCCACAGGGAAAATGTGAAATCTTTAAAGGAATCAGAGATATTATCTTTTTACTTTCTTTAATTGTTTTCGAAAAAGTATGTCATGATTTTGAAAAGTTTTGAAGGTTGATTTATCTTTTGAAATTTTATTAATAAAAATGCAAAGCAAGAAATTAAAATTACAATAACTAATAACACTGGATGTAAAATACTATTAACCAGAATATCTTTTTCTTTCCTTTCATGAAGTATTAATAATTCTTAAAGTATTGTTGTGGAAGTATTCAAATTTTTGTTGTGACAGATAGAAAGAAATGTGTTCTTTACCCTTACTTGGTTCTATAAAGAACATAGGTTAATTTGAAATTTATATTATTTTGAACATGGTTAGGCAGGGAAGATACCAGTCTCTCACTCTAGAGTTCCCTCGATTCCCACCACTCGGGGCTAACTTCTCATAACAAAACTCAAAACTTCAAACCAAATTAGAGGGTTTTAGCTCGTCACTCTAAAATCCTCTAATTTTACTCCCTTTTATAAAAATATCTTCTAATATTACATTCAATTATATGGACTACAGTTCTCACCCATATAATTTCATGTGATTCTTACTAACTTTTATGAGACAATACCACATTGGATGTTACATAATCTCAAGAAATTTTACAACTTAACAAGCCAAATTAAGAAGTAAACAAAGTTTTTTGAATCAATCTTCACAACTTCTTCCAACTTTTAAACACTTATACTTTCCACAACAATTCTTTGTAAATTAATTACTTCTCCATTTAAGAAAGAAAAAGATAAAGTAAACTACTCAGAATGCATTGAAAAAATATAAAAACACATTGATTTGAAATTAAAAGCAACGATAAGAAAAATAATAAAAGAAGACATTATTAATAAACTAAATAAAAGTAAACACTTATCTGAAAATTCTCTCCACAAGACTAAGGAAGTTCCTCTGAAACTTTGACTCTTCGCTAAACTACTCCTCAGAGCAAGTCTCCCAACTTCGTTGACTCAGAATACAGACTTCAGACTTCAATAAAAACTAAACTGAAAGAAATAAAATGAGTGGGAAGAAGAATACTTCACTCCGACCCTTTTCTTCTTTCTACTCTCTACTCCTACTCTAAAATAAAAACTCTTAAAAATGCAGTGGAAAAACAAACGAAAGAAAGAAAGAACCCTTCAAAATGCAAAGGAAGAGTCTCTTAATCATTCCTAAGACTATCTTTAAATAGTAAACCAAAAGGTGCCTTGGTGTATCTTCAAAATGTGTCCAGATTCGATGTATCTACCAAGGAATGCACCCCTTCATTCAAACTTGTTGACCTCATTTTTGATGAGGTCTCTTCTTTTCTCACTCCTTAGTACTTAGGATCTAGCCTTAGGCTTTTCCTTTGACTAATCTTAGAGGACTAGAAATGGAACCCACCATTTAGAAATTCAAACAACTTCTTAACTCCCTGCAAACCCCACAAGCTTGATTGTAGACCCCTAATCACCTAGAGGGTTGAAATCAAATGTGGAGGTTTAAAGGATGAGTTCCCTATAGGACTTTCTGGCCTTAGGAATACCCTGGATGGCCTGGTCTGGTGAGGGTTGACTTGCACATACACTACACTCTCACACACATTCCAAGTCCTAAAACCATTCATACCTAGCCTGACTTCCTGACTCATGTAGGTAATTCATATGGATGGACCTTAACCCCTAAGAGGGTTAGGAACAACATAGTGAATGCCTCAAATGAGTCCTCTCATGGCTCCTATGGGCTTAATATGGCTTCATGGCTCAACTAAAATGATTCCATTTCACTCACACTGGCTCAATCTTTATTTTGCCAAAATTTCAATTTTTGACCCCCGGGGCCCCGGACCCACCAAACCTACTAAAAACCCTTGGAACTACCCAAAACCACCAAAATTTCCAAAACACCCAAAACTTTTCCAAAATTAACCTTGAAAATTTCCCCACCAATCAAATTGATCATTTACAGCAAAAAATACAAAAATTTCCAAAAATACCCCAATACCCTCCAAATTACCAAAATGCCCTTCTTAGCCCAAAAATCAAAAAAATTCAGAAAATTCCTAAAAAAAATCCAAAAAATCTCAAATATTCCCAATTTCATTTTGTTCAACTACACCATGGGCCAATTTTGTCAATTTACCCCACTTTTGTCAAAACCCCCAATTTGACCCATTTTAACCCAAAGTGAACCCAATGTCAAACCAAACCACCTCAATTGACCCCAATTTTGGTCCAATTCAATTCTAAACTTCAATTCAATATCCCAAATATTAATTTAGACCAAATCCAAGTCCAATTTGATTGACATTTGAATCTAATTTCACTTTTAAGCTAAGGCCCAATTTTGGCCCATGACCCAAACTTAGCCCAAACCAACCCAATTCAACTCCAATTAACCCCAAACCTTTTCTAAACCTTCTCTAACATCCCAATAAACAAAACACTAACATAATTTGCCCAAAATTTGGACCCAAACCCTACTCAAAATCAACCCAAACCCCAAATCCCTTAAATGGGCCTACACCCAAACCAAACCCAAATAGGCCCAAATCCCAAAATCAAAACCCAACCAAAGTTGAAACCTCTTTGAAACACTCCCATAAACATTTCTTAATGTTAATTTTACATCAATTTCAACATTATCCCAACCTTAGCCCAAGTTAGTCCATTCTGACCGATTTTGACCCTATCACTAAAGAGACTCAATTAAGACCCAATTCAATGCCAAACCACCTCAAGTTTCATCCAATCACTCATGACACATCCTTAAACTTAACCCAACATCTATTTGGCATGGCCCTTTGCAAAATTTTCATCTAAAAACCCACTTCCAAAAGACATTCAAAAGCCCATCTCTAACCAAACTCAAAAGCCCAAGCCCATCCTAAAGCCCACATTACAATCTCATCTCATCCTCACTTAATTAAAATCATTCCTAAGTCCTAAATCAGCAGTCAAACCTTTCTAAACAAAGCCATATGAAAAACCATCCAAATTTTACACCAAAATACCAAAAATCCTTAAACCCATTTCCATAAAACCAAGCCAACTTTTCCCAAGCCAAATATGAGCCATGAAGCCATTCTTAAGCCACATGCAAGCCATGTGAGTTGTTTACATGTGACCTTACCACATTGGGCAAAAGGAGGAGGTCCTTTAAGCACTTCCTAAAAGTCATTAACCTTACCCATGATTCCCCTTAACCCAAATTTAATCAAAATATTCTTGGATGGAGACTTCTCCACTTAAGACCAGTGACCCAACCGATTCACCCAGCCCAAAACCGAGTCATGGGGAGGTGAACCAAGCCCAAACTCATGGGTTGACCAATTTGAGCCCAAAATGAGCCCTCACCCTTTCCATTTCAAGTCATCCTTTTTACACATGGCAACCATCAATTGAACTCACAGGAATCAAGCTCTGACCTCCCTGACCCTGAGGGTGACCCATGTCCGGCTCCGGCAGCCCACCACGACCGCCGGAAAACCCCATGGCCGAGACCTTGGAAGGAGCCAAACATTGAAATTCCACCTTGCTGAGCTGCCCCATGCCCGAGTGCCCACCATGGCTGTTCCTCCCTTGACCTAAGCGACAAATCCCGGCCATTAACTCTCCCTGGGAACCCTCCAGCCAGCCCTATTTAAACACCACCTCCTCTCGGCCAAGAGAGGTGTTGAAACAAATCATACAGAAACTCTGCCAAAATCGTTCCAGACTCTCCTCCACACCTGGAGAACTTGATCCCCACTGAAATCCCCCTGCCATTTCCTTTCTGTGATCTCAATTTCAGAGTTGAAATTCAAGCCCAAAACCAGGACACTTCACCACTGTGAGTCAATCCTCAAATTGATTGACTCTACACCTTCACCAGACTAAGAGGAGAAGTTCCCCAGACAAAAGCCCTCTCACCGGGCCGGCCATTGCTTCCGGCCTCCAAGCTTTGTGATCGGTCGTGGTCACTTTTGTACCTGAGCGATTCATAAGGCCAAGGGACTTCATCTGGAGCTTGCTTGGACCCAATCGAACGTGACACAACTCTCAGATCGAAGCTTCACTTCTCTGAGCAAAGGTATGAGCTCTCTTTTCTTCCCGAGCTTCTGAACATTCTCCATTTTGATTGGGTTAATTTCATGCCACATAAACCGTATGGATATGTTCGTCTCTTCAAGACGAATCCATAGAGCATAAGAACATGAAAATCCATTAAGAATCGAGTGAGATCTTTGGGTTTTAGTATGGACGGTCACGGGTGCACACTAGTCGTAGACAATGACTAGGAGATGTTGGATTGCGCGTGTATCGAGTGGACGGCTCAGATGGCGTCGGACCAGGAGACGGTATGTGAACCGCGGGCCCCGTGGCAGCTGACTCAGATGGCGGCATCGAATGGGAGCGCGCCGCGTGGGCTTTCAGAGTTGCCAAGGATTCCGTGGCGCCGCGTGGATAAGTAGAAAATTAGGGATTTTTTCTTATTTATTAAATACCCATAACTTCAAAAATGCATAACTTTGTGTAGAAAAATCCTAAAAATAAAATAAAAATACACTCTTACTCAGTGAACAGAGGAGAATAATGTGGAAAAGAAATCAAGTTATTTCATTGAGTATTTTATTTTTAATTAATTATTTACTCTCTGCACTATTTTGATTCTCCATGCATGAAGACAATTCATCATGGCATAAGACCATAGGGCTTTTGAAGCCTCTGAACTTAGGAACATTCCCTGAATTTTCCAAGGTCAGAGGCCATCCCTATGAGAAGTTATTGATTTTTCAATTGCATGTTACTGTTTTTGAGTATTTTAATTCCAATAATTAGCATGTTGAGAAATAAATTCTAGGAAAATTTGGTGATGTTTCTTATGACCAGAGGAACCTAGGAAAAATAGGTTTTGAATTAATTCACATGGAACAACCCTAATTGGCCTAAATACCCAAAATTAAACTTTAATTAATTAGGGTTAACCACACATTAAATTGACTTGAAAACAATTCTCTACTGATCTTTAGGATCAGGAGAACATCACATAAAAATTTGAAGTCAATTGGATTTGATTAGCCTCACCAAATGGGTTGATTAAGCCTCTTAAGCAAAATGGATAAAATTAAATTTTAAAAATTCATAACTCACAAAATACTTTTCAAAAATTCACAAAAAAGGTTTTGGAGCTTCTCTGACATCAGAAGAACTTAGGAAAATTAAAATTGTAATTTTCTAAAAAAGTTGATTTTTATCATTATTTTAATATTTTTAATAATTAAAAAATAATAAAAATCATAAAAATATTAAAAATCACCAAAATGTCACATTTTAACTCCTAATCACTTAGGAACAAACCAAACATTTTTCCTAAGTTTCTAGGGTAAGATATTGAATTTTAAAGGCTTAAAACAATTTTTTGAATTAAAAAATGATTTTCTTTAATATTTCTACTAAAATAATTCTAATAAATCAAAAAAAAATCAAAAATTTATAAAATTTATTTCTCTAGACTCCTTGAGGTTAGAGAGATTTAATAAAAATATAAAATCTATTTTTCAATTATAATTTTATTTTAAAATTAATTAATACTCCAAAACTCAAAATAATTATAATAAATAAAATATAATTCAAAAAATCACCAAAATTGGTCCAAATGGTCCTCTGATCATTATGAACATCCCATAATTTTCTTAAGGAAAGAAACATTTCCTTGCTTATGTTATTGAATTTTCCTTGAAAACCCCTATTTTCCATTAAAAGTAATTACGTAAATAAATTAAATACAGAAAAATCACATTTTCTCCTATAATGTCTTAATTGACATGTGGATGAGGTTACATAAAAATTTCAAGTTCATTTGAGCTTAATTTAATGAGTTATAGAATTATTAAGCTTGAAGGGCAAAAGGGTAATTAAAAATTTCAACCCTTAATTAAAATTTTAGGATTAATCAAAAGGGGAAGGTAAAATATTTGATTTTAAACTGATTTTGGATGATTGAAACTTAAATGATTGAGGGTAGAAACCTACTAACCATTTCAAATATAATTAAAATAAAACTTTAATTAATTAATTAATTGAAATTTTGGGAGAATAATAGAAATTGGAATTATTAAAATAGGGATATTATTAAGAGGATATTTATTCTTTAATTTAAAAATCCCTAAATAAATCACTTCAATAATACTTAATTCTTAATTAAAAAAAATTAAAATAATAATCTAAATTAAAATTAAACTAAAATTAAATCAAATTAAAATTAAATTAAATTAAATTAAATTAAAATTAAAATTAAATTTAAATTAAATTAAATTTAAATTAAAATTAAAATTAAATTAAATTAAATTAAATTAAATTAAATTAAAATTAAAATTAAATTAAAATTAAATTTACATTAAATTTAAATTTAAATTAAATTTAAATTTAAATTAAATTAAAATTAAAATTAAAATTAAATTAAATTGAATTAAAATTAAATTAAAATCAAATCAAATTGAATTAAAATTAAATTAAATTAAATTAAATTAAAATCAAATCAAATTGAATTAAAATTAAATTAAATTAAATTAAAATTAAATTGAATTAAATTAAATTAAAATCATTTAACAACAAACCTAAATGAAATCATTAAGAATTAAATCTAAAATAATTTGAACACTATTCCAAACTTAAAATTATTAATTAAAACCTCATAATTAAATTAAAACACTTTAAACCATTAACTCAAACTTTCAATTAATTTGATTAAAATTCTCAATAAACCAACTTGCCCTTAAAGGCTTTAATTATTATAACTCTTAAATGAAGTATCAAGTGAAGTGTTACTTCACTTATAGGATATTCAAATGTCCTAGTTCAATCGAGCAAGAGAATAAAACTTAAACTCCTGGATGATTAATTCACTTGTATAATTAAATTCTCTTGGACTTAAAACAATCCTAGAGGTATTGAAAAGATGTTTAAGACTCGTCTTAAGCACTTCCTCAATATGATGAGATGTTTATAAGAACAATTGAACTTAATTGTTCTTTGATGAAGAAAATCATCCTTAAACCAAAACACAAGAACCTAGACGTCATAGGAGATGACTAGCTATAAGATTAGGACTTTGGTAAACAACCAAAACCTTTCCCTTAGCTTTACCTAGGTACTTGTTGAAACATTTAAATGTCTTAACATGTGTTTTAAGTGCAGCTTGGGATGATGGGAAGACCCTCCAGGTACGCTTTTATTTTATTGCAATTTACTTTATTGCAATTTACTTACATGCACAGTACTTTACTTTTCTTGCATGATAAACTATTGTTGCTTGAAAACCAAAACCTTTAGGATAGTCCCTGAACTGGAACCAAAACTAAATTAAAAGTCATTACAAGATAAAAAATCACCGCCACAACATTTCAAAATATAAAACAACTCAAAATTTAATCACAAACAAAACAACAAAACTACAATCACAACTAAATTAAAACATCTCATTGAATGATCGGGAATACCTCGGATGATGTAACCCACGTGTTGCTAACGGGATTTCCCGTGGTCTAAATGAAAGTGTGGAACTCATTCAATTGAGTTTAGCAAATTCATCCGGACTAAGTGAATTCAATGAAAATAACGGTGCCGGGATGACGGAACCGTGGGATCTTAATCGGTTCTGTTTAAATAACTTTAAGATTTATTTTAATTAAAATATTAAAAACACTTGGATTTTATGATTTTCTTTAAACCAAAACACTTCTCTTATCTCCTGATTTATGACTTCTAAAACTAAACGTCTGCAACAACAAGGAGCTCATAGCATGGTGGGCAACATGACCATCGTCATCAGCAAAACTCGGATCTACTTCAGCAAAACTTTCTTAGAATTAAATAACCAAGCCATAGGACTTCGAGGTAGTTTGCCTAGTGCAACATAAATCCTCAACTCTTCATTAGGCATTTTCATAATCATATTATGCAAATTAAGCCCTAACCGGTCTTAGGATTACGAGGTAGTTGTTTGGTACGACATAAACCCTCACATCTTCAAGGCTATTTGTATGATCATGTCATACAAATATAAGTCTTAATCAATTAAAATTGGCAGGATTACAATATTAAATAAACTCCCAAATTGAAACCAAACAATAGGATAGTTTCAGAAGTTGTCAAGATTCTTCTTGGATCCTCAGCTTCTCCTACTTTTCTTTTTTTGAACTCCTGAAATTAACTGTTCCAAATTTGATCCATTCCCTATTAAAATTCCAAAATTCAATCATTTGAAAACCTTAAACTTTGAAATTCTTGAGAGCAAAACCACTAATCATTATCGAGAGTTTTCTTAAATGATTCCCGTCATTTAAGATGTATTTAACTATAGGGGCTTGCCCTTATAGGGAATTTTAAGAACCTGGGTAATATAAACCCCGCTTAATTCATTTATATTAAGCGAGGGAACTTGTCGGCTTATAAGATTGGTTCGCAGACCAAACGGATGTCACAAATCTTCTAGTTTATTTAATTGATCCCCATTATCAAGCAGTGTGTCTATTCTTCGGGATAGATACACGGTTTGTGGTGCGGTGCTCGTTTATATAAACTATTCGGGATGTGAGATCGGTGTGATTTCATATCTTAAAGTTTTCAAACTTAAAATCATTTTCAAAATCAAATGCTACTTTCTAAATTATATATATTTAAATTAAATATAAAACCTAAAATTCGCCGACAATTTCTGTAGGCGACCCCTTTCTTAAAATACAACACACAACCTAAAAATATGTCGACAAAACTTGCCGCCCAAAGGAAGTCATGGACGTTACCACCAAGAGTTGCATCCCATTCCCTTTGAAATTGGCGCCAAATCCATTTGAAATTCGATTTTTAACTGTGGCGGCTAAGCGCCGGCACAGCGGTGCTTAGCCGCCAGTGCCAATTTTTTTATTTTTTATTTTTTTTGCTCCAAATTTGATCCAATTTTGCTCCTTTCATCATGACCATCCATTTTCATCATACCTGCAAGAAAAACACAAAATACCTTCTATTAAAGTGCAATATCATTAAAAATAGGTATAAAAAAGTGCATAAAAATACTATATATTTTAGGTGTATCAAAATCCCCCAAACTTAAAATGTTACTTGTTCTCAAGTGACAGTTAATCTCATAAAACATTTTAGCATGCAAATTATGTAATGCATTTCTTAGGAAGATAACAAAATTTGTTCTAGAAATGGAATAGTCCAA
Organism: Papilionanthe hookeriana x Papilionanthe teres; assembly: GCA_022702705.1. NCBI lineage: Eukaryota > Viridiplantae > Streptophyta > Magnoliopsida > Asparagales > Orchidaceae > Papilionanthe > Papilionanthe hookeriana x Papilionanthe teres. Next base: position 104,544,416 of record CM040427.1, read on the forward strand.
TTTAGAAAAAAATTTCAGTAATTAAAACCAACTTAAAGTTTAGAAAGTTCGTAAGTAAAAGAAATGATAAATATAAGTTTCTATCTATTTCAGAAATATTTGTAGATTTTTCAAAATATAGGATTCAAACATTTATTTTTCTCACTTAAAAATCTTTATTTGAAAAATAATTTTACTTACTATATTACAACTTTAAGCTTTAGATTTTCTCTGAACTTATATCTTAAACTTTAGGTATGAAACCAATTTTTGATTAGGCCTTTAAATCCTCAAGCTTCTCCTCCCTTTTCATAAACTTTTTTTTTATAAGGCAAGAATTACTATATCTAGATAGACCTTTAATGATTTTGAATTCCATCCTTCCATTTAAAATAAAGATCAGATATACATCTTTCACTTAAAAATCATAATAATAATATTTGAAAATTACTCTTCAATAAAAGAAATTTAAGCTTTGAAGAATAAAGTCAAATCTTCTATTTATCCAAAAATACAAAACTTCTTACTAAAGACAGTTTAACTTTATTTAACACCTCTTCATTAAGAAAATTTTAAGTTTAAGTTTTTCATGATTACTATAAATTTTAACTAAACTCTTTTATTCATTTCTATATTCAAAATTTTGTTCCCCTAATATAACTTCATGTACATAATTGTTCTCAATAAAAAATAAGATTTATTTTTAAGTATTCTTGAGAATCAAATAGAATTTTAGGTTTTTGAAAATCTTTGTTTTTAAAATCCCCCCCAAACTTTTAAATTTTTAATTAAGATAAAACATTTAAGCATAAGAAATGATACATGGGTGAGAAATAAAAACTAACATATCATGCTTGCAGGAATTTTTAATATTCTAATATGCCAGTATAACAATTTAAATACAGGAGTAAAATGAAATCAAATTTAGTTTTTCAAAACATTTTTCTTTTTTTTTATTATTTTTTTTAATAATAAGAAAAGTAAAAATTTCAGAAGACTTCTACAGTAGTGGAGGTTTTCAAAGCAAATACAGACCAACTAAAATAACACACTGATACAGATAACACATGATAGTGGAATTTGAAGAATTTTAAACATGTAGTTTTCCTAAGTAGAAGTTTCTAATAAAGGTTTATAATTTCCTAACAGTTTTTGGAATTAAAGTACACACTACTAAAAACTCTGACATAATATACACATAAAAACATTTACTATTACACACTACCACACAGCAACATATAAATCAACAATAAAAACAACAATCATACTTGAATATGCATAACAGATAAACAGTAAAACTACAATTTGCATACTATCAAGGTTCACATCACAACACAATCATCAAACAAAATACTAGATAAAGTACACAGTGACACAACACATCAATACAACAACTAAAACAAACAACATACATCTACTCTTCATTCTCATCATCATCATCATCTTGCTCGTTCCAATCTCTGGATAACACATAAGGTATATAGAATGGATGAGGTGGCATCTCAGCACTCGATCTCCTCTAATCGATCTATCCAAATATTGTCGATAATTCTCCTCATATTCATCATGTTTTACAATACATCTCTCAACATTATCCAGCTTACTATTCATATCTCTCACATGCTCTAGATTAAGACTCACTTTTTTCAAAATCTTTCTTAATAAACCAGTCTGTGAATCATTAGATGATGAAGCATGTAAAATAGTAGCACGAGATGCTGAAGCAGCAGAAGCAGAAGCAGTAGAAGCCCTACCAAATCCTCCTCTCCAACCAAACTCTGAATGTACAGTGTAAGCACCAACGTTTACACTAGTAATTGGTCTCAATGGCTGAAGCACCTCTTCCCAGGTTTCAAATTTCACTCCAGATCTTTCACATAGTGAATGAATCAAGGAAGGAAATCCCATACCTGCAGTCGTGGTTGATCTAGCACAGTTCAAAACATAATCATAAATTATCCCTCCAATATCAATAGGCTTCCCATGCTGAATACAATGGTTCAACACCGCTCTTTCTCTCGTCACTTCACTGGTGTGACTTGAAGGTAACAACTTAGATGAGAAAAAATAATGCCATGCCTTAGAAATTTCATTTAATTTGGAAGCAGGAAAGTTCACTCTTTTATCATTTGTAATTTTCCATAATCCTCTTCCATCAGTCAGATATTCCATAATCTCATCTAATTCTCCTTCTGAAGGATGATATTTAGAATAAAAACAGAACATATCAGGAGGTAGTCCATAAAAGGTATTGATTGCACCTAAAGAAGTTTACTTCATGCCTCCAAACAATTACTTGATTTTCCTATACAGCAGGTAAATTTGCATAAAATTCTCTTACCACAGAAACAACAACAACAACGGAGAAGCAACAGTAATTCTGCCAGTTTCTTCTTGCAATCATATCTTCAATCACCTCTCCTGGCTTACTAAACACTCACTCAGGAATCAACTTACATGATTGCAATGCATCGACGTATCGTTCCTCAGCCCTCAAACTAACAAATTTGTCAAAATCAGACTTCATCTTTTCTCGTGCACGCTTTGACTTCGGAGCCATCTCTAAAAATTCACGAAAAATTCACCATAAATTCCAAAATCAAACTAAACTTGCTAAATTATCTTCCAAAAGATATTTTCACTAAATCCAAGCAATTTATCAAGTTTTTCCTCAAATTTTCACCATGAATAGTGATTTTAAGATTTTCCATAATGTACTTAAAATACATGGTGAAAATAAAAAATTTTTACTTAGGAGTAGTGCTCTTTACCTCAAGGAATCCAAATCTAACAATTTTTGTTGAGATCGGCTCTTAAATGATCCACAATATGATACCCTAGGCTCCTCTTTCGCGGCAAAGCAAAGGTTGAAGACGATGGAGCGGTTGAAAATGACAATTTTCGGGGTTTTAACTTTCGAGAATCAATTTTCGCGAACTAGCGCCTAAGCGCGAACTATAGGTGCTTAGCCGCGAAATCTGGCGCATAAGCGCCGGCATTCTGGCGCTTATCCGCCAGTACCCAAATTTTTTTAATTAAGGTATATGCACTAAATCACTTTGTTAATTACCCTTAATTAGTCCATAAAAATTAATTCTCCCCACAAATCTTCTAATACTCCAAATCAAAGTTAAATAACCAATGATTCCACACAAATTTCACAAAAACAAACTTATATTAAAACAAACATAACATTCAATACAATACTAGAATTTTTATCCAAACATAAAGGATAAAATTCTCAAAATACAAGACACTATAATCTTAAAGTGATAAATGTACATCTCTAAGATGTACCCATCACATCATCAGGCATATACTTAAACATTAAACACAACAAACATGAACTCACAAGAACACTAAAATAACACATAAGACACTAAACAAATAGAAACAAAACACTTTTAATTCCACTCTCCATTAGGCGGAATATAACCAGGACCACTATTATTCTCATTTGACCCTTCACGAATATAAATTTCATAGAACGGGCTATCATTGTTCATTCTTATATCATCTTCTACAATCCATTTGTTCTTCACAAACATCACCTTATCTAATTCTTCCACATACCTTGAATGATTGAATTGCATCTTGAGTTGCCATCCCATGTGATCCAGATGTAAAGTAATATCATTGATCTTTGCTACCATAGAAGTCACTCGGGTGTTGACCTCAATTTTGGTGAGGTCTTTTGCTTCTCTCTTTAGTACTTAGGATCTAGCCTTAGGCTTTTCCTTTGACTAATCTTAGAGGACTAGAAATGGAACCCACCCTTTAGAAATTCGAACACCTCTTGACACCTTGCAAACCCCACAAGCTTGATTGTAGACCCCTAATCACCTAGAGGATTGAAATGAAATGTGGAGGTTTAAAGGATGAGTTCCCTATAGGACTTTTTGGCCTTAGGATTACCTTGGGTGGCCTAGTCTGGTGAGGGTTGACTTGCACATACACTACACTCTCACACACATTCCATGTCCTAAAACCACACTCTCACTCAACTTGACTTCCTGACTCATGTAGGTAATTCATATGGATGGTCCTTAACCCCTAAGCCCCTGGCTAAGAGGGTTAGGAACAACATAGTGAATGCCTCAAATGAGCCCTCTCATGGCTCATATGAGCTTAATATGGCTTCATGGCTTAACCAAAGTGATTCTATTTTACTCAAATTTGATCAATCTTCATTTTTTCAAAATTTCAATTTTTGACCCCCGGGGCCCTGGACCCACCAAACCTACCAAATGCCCTTGGAGCTACCCAAAATTTGCAAAATTACTTAAATTACCTAAAATTCCTCAAAATCAGTCCTAAACATTTCCCCCCACTCAAATTGATTATCCATAGCAAAAAATACCAAAAATTCCAAAAGTACCCCCCAATACCCTCCAAATACCCAAAATACCCTTCTTAGCCCAAAAATCCAAAAAATTCTAAAAATTCACAGAAAATTTCAAAAAATCCCAAATATTCCCAATTTCATTTTGTTCAACTACACCATGGGCCATTTTTTCCAATTTACCCCACTTTTACCAAAAACCCCCCCAATTTGACCCATTTTGAACCCAAGTGAACCCAATGTCAAACCAAACCACCCCAATTGATCTCAATTCTGGTCCAATTCAATTCTAAACTTCAATTTAATATCCCCAACATCAATTTAGACCAAATCCAAGTCCAATTTGATTGACATTTGAGCCCAATTTCAATTTGAGGCCTAAAGCCCAATTTTGGCCCATGACCTAAACCTAGCCCAAACCAACCCAATTCAACCCCAATTGGCCCCAAATCTTTTCTAAAGCCTTCCTAACACCCCCATAAACAAAACTCTAACTTGATTTGCCCAAAATTTGGACCTAAACTCCACCCAAACCTAACCTAAAACCAAAATCCCTTAAATTGACCTAAGCTCAAACCTAACCCAAATGGGCCCAAATCCCAAAATTAGAGCCCAACCAAAGTTGGAAACTCTTTGTGACACTCCCATGAACATTTATCAACATTAATTTTACATCAAATCCAACTTTAGCCCAACCTTAACTCAAGTTAGTAAAATTTGGCCCACCTTGGCCCCTTTACCAAAAGACCCCACATGAAACCCAATTCAATTCAAAATCACTTTAAACTTGTTCCAAACCACTCATGACACATGCCTAAACCAATTGCAACATTTATTTGACATGGTCCTTCACAAAATCTTCATCCAAAAGCCCATTTTAAAATCCAAAAGCCCACTTCCTTAAATCACTTTAAAAGCCCACCCAAGACCATTTCAAAAGCCCAAGTTTTCAATCCAAAGCCCACATGACATTTCTCTACATCATCCATTTAATCAAAATCACACTTAAGTTTCAAAATCATCATTAAACCATTCCAAATCAAGCTTCATGAAAATTCTCCACCAAAATACCAAAATTCCAAAATTTTACTTCCATGAAATTGACCAAGCTTTGCCCCAAGCCACATGGAGCCATGAAGCCATGCATAAGTCATATGCAAGCCATGGGAGCCACTTTCCACCTCACCAAGCCATTAATGGCAAGAAGCCGGGACCCTTTCCTAATCTTTCATTAAGCCCTTTTAACCATATTCATGTCACACTCTAAACCATGCTTAGCCACCTCACCATGGATAGAGACTTCACCACTCCAATTCAGCTGACCTAAATGATTCTTTTCGGCCCAAAACCAGGCCTTGGGTGGTGCACCAAGCCTAAAACCATGGGTTGACCAAATTGAACCCAAAATAAGCCTCTCCCCATTCCATTTCAATTCAGCCACTTTACACTTGGCCAACTCCAATTGACTTCACCAAATTCAAGCCCTGACCCTCCTGATCAGGATGGTGACCTGACCCTGGCCGGCCAGCCGCCGGAAACCACCAAGCCAAGAGCACCCATGTGAGCCAATTTTTGAATTCTCCCTGGCTGAGCTGTCCCAACCTAAATGGACACCATAGTTGTTCTTCTCCTCACCAGAGCAGCTGATCCCAGCCTTCAAACCCCCCTGGGAAGCCCTCTAGCCATTCCTATTTAAATACCACTACCTCTCGGCCAAAGAAGGAGATGAACCAGACCTAAGGAAACTCTGCCAAAATTGCTTCAGGACCTTCTCCTAACCCAGAGCCGTTGATCCCCAGTGTTCCTTTTCCCTAAACCCCATTAACACAGCTAAATTTTTGAGTTGAAAATCCACCCAAAAATAGGACACTTCACCACAGTGAGCCAATCTCCAAATTGATTGATCCTACACCTTCATCGGACCAAGAGGAGAAGTTCCCCAGCAAAAGCCCCCCGACCGAGCCAGACCATCGCTTCTAGCCTCCAAGCTTTGTGATCGGCCTTGGTCACTTTCATACCTAGACAATTCCCGCAGCCGGAGACTTCATCCGGAGCTTGCCCGGACTCAATCGAAGGTGACACAACTCTCGGATCGAAGCTTCACTTCTCCGAGCAAAGGTATAAACTCATTCTTCCCCCGAGCTTCCAGACAATTCTCCATTTTGTTTGGGTTAATTTCATAGCCTATAAACCGTATGGATGTGTTTGTCTCTTCAAGATGAATCCATAGAGCATAAGAACACAAAAATCCATTGAGAATCGAGTGAGATCTTAGGGTTTTAGTGTGGACGGTCACGGCTGCACACTAGTCGTAGACGATGACCAGGAGCCATTGGATCACGCGTGTATCGAGCGGACGGTCGAGATCAAGTCAGACGGCACGATGGTACATGAACCACCGGACGCGTGGCTGCTGACTCAAGTGGTGGCGTCGAATGGGAGCGCGACACGTAGGGGCTTCGAAGCTGCCGAGGTTGACGCGGCGCCGCGTGGATAAGTAGGAAATTAGGGTATTTTTGAATTCTTTAAAGGCCCTAAACTTTACAAATTCATATCTTTGCATAGAAAAATCACAAAAATAAAATAAAAATACCTCTTGCTCAGTGAACAGATGAGAATAATGTGGAAAAGAAATCATGTTAATTGGATGGGTATTTTATTTTTAATAATTTATTTACTGTTTTCGGTATTTTGATTCTTCATTTGAATAGATAATTCACAATGGCATGAGACCATAGGGCTTTTGAAGCCTCTCGATCTCGGGAACATTCCTGAATTTTTCAAGGTCAGAGGACATCTCTGTGAAAAGTTATTGAATTTTCAAGTTCATGTCACTGTTTTAGGTATTTTAATTCCAATAATTAGCATGTTCTAAAATAAATTCTTGGAAAATTTGGTGATGTTCCTTAGGACCAGAGGACCCTATGAAAAATATATTTTTAGTTAATTCATTCTTATTAACCTTAATTGGCCTAAACCCCTAAAATTGAATTTGAATTAATTAGGGTTAACCACACATCAAATTAACTTGAAAACAATTCTCCACTGATCTTTAGGGTCAAAGAGACCTCACATAAAAAATTTTGAATCAATTGGAAATGTTTAACCCCACTAAATGGATTAATTAAGTCACATAACTAAAATTAAATTTTAAAACTTCATAACTCAAAAAATACTTTTCAAAAATTCACAAAAATTGTTTTGGAGCTTCTTTGAAATTAGAGGAGTTCAGGAAAATTAAAATTGGAATTTTCTAAAAAAGTTGATTTTTCACAATATTTTAATATTTTAATAATTAAAAAAATAATAAAAATCACAAAAATATCAAAAATAATAAAAATGTCACATTTTGACTCCTAATCACTTAGGAAAAAACCAAATATTTTTCCTAAGTCCCTAGGATAAGATATTGAATTTTAAAGGCTTAATGTAATTTTAAATATTAAAAAATGAATTTTCAACCTTTTTCACTAAAATAATTCTAATAAAACAAAGAAAAATCAAAAAATTATAGAATTTGTTTCTCTTGACTCCTTGAGGTTAGATAAATTTAGGAAAAATATAAAATCTATTTTTCAAATTTTATTTTATTTTATAATTAATTAATACTCTAAAAATCAAAATAATTATAATAAATAAAATATAATTCAAAAAATCACAAAAATTGGTCCAAATGGTCCTCTGGTCATTAGGAACACCCCATAATTTTCTTAAGGATAGAAACTTTTACTTGGTCATGTTGTTAAATTTTCTTTGAAAACCCTTATTTTCTACTAAAAATAATTATATAAATAAATTAAATTCAGAAAAATCACATTTTCTCCTCTAATTCTTAATTTACATGTGAGTGAGGTGACATAAAAATTTCAAATTCATTTGAGCTCAATTTAGTGAGTTATGAAATAAATAAGCTTAAAAGGGCATAAAGGTAATTAAGAATTTTAACCCTTAATTAAAAAACTTTAGGTTTAATCAAAATGGGGGGGTAAAATATTTGATTTTAATTTTCTCTTGGATGATTGAAACTTAGGGAAATTAAAAGGTAGAGACACATTAAATACTTTGAAAATATCAAAATGAAACTTTAATTAATTAAATGATTTAAGTTTTGGAAAGAATATATTTAAATTTGGATTGATAAAATAGGGATATTATTAAGAGGATATTTATTCTTTAATTTAAAAATCCCTAAATAAGTCACTTTAACAATATTTAATTCTTAATTAAAAATTAAAATAATAATTCAAATTAACAATTAAAATTAAAATTAAAATTAAATTAAAATAAAATTAAAATTAAAATTAAATTAAAATAAAATTAAGTTAAATTAAATTAAATTAAAATTAAATTAAAATTAAATTAAAATTAAATTAAAAATTAAAAATAAATTAAATTAAATAAAGTTAAATTAAATTAAAATCAAATTGAGTTAAATTAAATAAAAAAAAATCATTTAACAACAAATGAAGTTATTAAGAGTTAAATCAAAACATATCAATAATTTCAACACCTCATTCTATCTAAGTGAATTTGAAAGATGAACATCAATTTCAAATATTAAGATAACTGAAAGTGTAAAGATTTAAATTAAATCTAAAATACTTTGAACACTATTTCAAACTTAAAATTATTAATTAAAACCTCATAATTAAATTAAATCACTTTAAATCCTTAACTCAAACTTTAAAATTAAGAATGATTAAAATTCTCGATAAATCAACTTGCCCTTAAAGGCTTTAATTATTATAACTCCTAAATAGAGTATTAAGTGAGATGTCACTTCATTCATCAGGTAATCAAATACCTAAGTTCACTGAGCAAGAGACAAAGTTTAACTAAACTCCTGGATGATTATTCACCTGTGCAATTAAATTTACTTGGACTTAAAATAATCCCATAAGTATTGAAAAGATGTTTAGAATTCGTCCTAAACACTTCCTCAATACGACGGGATGTTTTAGAAGAATAACTGAATTTAATTGTTCTTTGAGAAGAAAATCACCCTTAAACCAAACCAACAACCTAGACGTCATAGGAGATGACTAGTTATAGGATTAGGAATCTGGTAGACAACCAAAACCCTTTCCCTTAGCTTTACCTAGGTATTTCTTGCAAAAATATATTTAAATGAATTAACATGTGTTTTAAGTGCAGCTTGGGATGACGAGAAGACCCTCCAGGTACGCTTTTATTTAATTACAATTTACTTTATTGCAATTTACTTACATGCACTGTACTTTACTTTTTCTTGCATGATAAATAAAACTGTTGCATGAAAACCAAAACCTTTAGGATAGTCCCTAAATTGAAACCAAAACTAAATTAAAATTCATTGCAAGATAAAATTCACCGCCACAACATTCCAAAATATAAAACAACTCAAAATTTAATCACAAACAGAACAACAAAACTACAATTACAACTAAATTAAAACGTCTCGTTAAATGATCGAGAATACCTCGGATGATGTAACCCACGTGTTGCTAACGGGATTTCCCACGGTTTAAATGAAAGTGTGGAACTCATTCATTTGAGTTTAACAAATTCATCTGGACTAAGTGAATTCGATGAAAATAACAGTGTCGGGATGACGGAAGCGTGGGATCTTAATCGGTTCTGTTTAAACAACTTTAAGATTTGTTTTAATTAAAATATTAAAAAAACACTTAAATTTTAAGATTTTCTCTAAACCAAAACACTTCTCTCATCTCCTGATTTATGACTTCTAAAACTAAACCTCTGCAACAACAAGGAGCTTGGAGCATGGTGGGCAGCTCGGCCATCGTCATCAGCAAAACCCGGATCTACTTCAGCAAAACCATTCTTAGAATTAAATAACCAAGCCATAGGACTTCGAGGTAGTTTTCTTAGTGTAACATAAGTCCTCAACTTTTCCTTAAGCATTTGCATAGTCATTTTATGCAGATTAAGCCCTAACCGGCCTTAGGACTCCGAGGTAGTCGTTTGGTATGACATAAGCCCTCACATCTTCGAGGCTATTTATATTATCATATCATACAAGTATAAGTCCTAATTAATTAAAATGGGTAGGATTGAAACATTAAATGATATTCTCAAATTGAAACCAAACCATAGGATAGTTTGGGAAGTTGTCAAGATTCTTCTTGGATCCTCAGCTTCTCCTACTTCTCTTCCCTTGAATTCCCAAAATAAATTGTCCTAAATTTGATCCATTCCCTATTGAAATTCCAAAATTCAATCCTTTGAAAACCTTAAACTTTGAAATTCTTGTGAGCAAAACCACTGATCGTTATCGAGAGTTTTCTTAAATGATTCCTGTCATTTAAGATGTAATTAACTATAGGGGCTTGCCCTTATAGGGAACTTTAAGAACACAGGTAATATAAACCCTGTGTAATTCTTTTATATTAAGCAGGGGAACTTGTCGACTTATAAAATTGGTCCGCAGACCAAACGGATGTCACAAATCTTCTAGTTTATTTAACCGAGCCCCATCATCAATCAGTGTGTATATTCTTCGGAATAGATATACGGTTTTTGATGCGGTGCTCGTTTATATAAACTATTCGGGATGTGAGATTGGTTTGATTTCATATCTTAAAATTTTCAAACTTAAAGTTATTTTCAAAATCAAATGTTTCTTTCCAAATTATATATATTTAAATTAAATTTAAAATTTAAATTTCGCCGACAATTTCTGTAGGCGACCCCTTTTCAAAAATACAACACTCAACCTAAAAATATGCCGACAATTTCTGGCGACTTCGCTGGGGACTAGTTCCTCTCTCCATTTTGATTAGATGGTTTTGCTTTCATAAATTGATAGTGAGTCCATATCCCTAGTGGACCAAAACTATCATTCTTCCGTTGGCATACTACGTTCATTTCTATCTTAAACGAGTATAGTCAACTTCTCTCTGATTTAGGAGTCACTGTTCAGACACCCCTAAACAGAGAGGTTCTGAGATCCTTTTACTACTTTTCTGAGGTAGGGTGGACCCCCAATAGGTGTTAGTTTAGGAGCGGTCATTCGAGTCGAGAAGTCTTGCATAAGACTTTCTCTTTCTTTCCAATTCTAAATCGGGCCCTTTTACCCATTCTATAACCTTTTTTCTTTAATCGCTTTGTTTCTAACAAACGAACCCGCTAACAAACGAATCTCCTAATAAACAATCTCTTTTAAAAATCACAAATACACTAAGATAAATGAAAATGTGTTCGGACTCTTTCTTTTTCATCCTAAACTTTACGACGAAAGGAAGCATAATTCGGGACTGACATTCGGAATCTGCCCTGCAGAAAATGACTGCCCCAAAGTTAATCTTCTCCTTCACCAATGGAATGGACTTCGCCGTTTACAAGGATGAGCTGCCCGACAATGGGATCATCCATTTTGGACAAGGATTCTGCAACATAGATATCAAGTTCACTGATGTCACTCTCTTCACACTAATGGACAAAGTGTCAGAAACTGAAGAGCCTGTGATTGAGTTCAACTTGAAATCGACTCAAGAACTCCCTCCCCTGCAAAGGGTTCTAGCTGAAAGGAGTACTACTGTTCGTAGGAGGACTGTTGTCTCTAACCCCAACGGTCTAGTCATCTCTGCACCTACCCCGACTTCTGCCAATCTGAAGGGGAAGGAAATCCAAGTCTGTGATGAGCCTGTCACTGTGGAGGGTACAGATTTTGCTACAATACCATCTGTTTTTTAGATTGGGTCTAGTTCAAGAGTTGCACCCCTAACTCGGACTCAAAGAAGAAATAGAAGCAGAAAGATCGCCAAGATCGAGAAAGCCAAAGCTGCTGAAGTTGCTTTTCTAGAAGAAATTCCTGAGGAAAGAGAAGAACTGCCTGATTATATACCTTTATTGGAAGGAAGTAGATTTCACCCTCTATCTGCCGCATCAGATGAAGAGGACGTCCGTAGGATCGCCGCTGCATTACCCCGACCTGCGTACTACAACAATTACAAAAGAAAAAGGGATAAGACTACGCCATTTGCCCGACTGTAAGCTGTGATAGAAAGATTGGCAAAGAAAGAAAGATGCCCTGTGTCAGAAATCTTAAGAAGGATAGGACGAGTGCCAGCTAAATCCCGCCTCGGACCGCGAATAGAGCCTGTTGCTGCCACAGAGAAACCAAAGAAGAAGATAAAAGCCAGTTCACCCGTTGTTGTATCGGGTCTACAAATTAGGGAGGATACCACCTTCCAGCATATAGCCGACAGATCATCCGATCCTAGGCTTCCGGCTGCAAGAAGGATGGTATGGCGACCTACTACAGGCGAGCTAAGACCAAAACAATGTCCTGAGAAGAAAATTCTCATCAGGAGACTTGAATCAGAAGAAAGTGCTACTGCAATGAAGGGGACTCCCGGAAAGGAAGTTCAACAACCGTCACAAGACAACTGCGAGACCGTGCGAAAAAGGACACTAGAGGATGCCATGGACAAATTAAGGACCGATATCCGATGGTTAGCAAAAGAAAGAGAAGAAGAACTAGGAGATGAAGTTGACTCATCAGAGTTCATGGATGAGGAGTATGTCGAGATCAACATGGTTGAAACGCGAGCATCATCCGCTTCACAAGGTGCTCCAGCAGCTGCAGAAAGAGATGAACCGGAAGTGTTGAGAGCACAGCTTCGGGAAAGAGATGATACAATTTCCCAGATGGCAAAGAGGATGGAAGAGATGGCTGCTGCCTTAGCCACTCTCCAGAGTCAGGTACAACCTCAGAAAGAAATACCCCCAGAAATTATCCATATTACAGATGGAGGAAAAGAGATCACATCCGTCAACGGAGACGAACCACCAAAGACGGATTCTACACAAAGCATGATTCCAGAAAAGGATATTAAAAACATGGTAGAACAGCAGGTGCGAGAAGCTTTAGCACAATCCAAGAGTGGAGCATCTATTCAGACGGGTAGACCTTACCCCGAAGAGTTCGATGCAGTCCAATACCCGAAAGGCTTCGTACCACCTCTGTTTAAGACTTTTGATGGGACGGGAAACCCTCGGTAGCATGTCGCACATTTTCATGCGAGTTGCTGCAATGCCGGTGGGAGCGACGCTTTACTCTTCCGCCAGTTCGTCAGCAGCTTATCAGGGATTGCCTTCGACTGGTACGCAGAATTGCCGAACGGTTCAGTAAAGACCTTTTCAGAACTGGAGAATCTCTTCGTTAAACGATTTGTCGGGGCTCAACACCACATCACTATCGGTGATCTAGTGGTGGAGCAACAGAAACCGAACGAGACTTTAGTGGATTAAATACTTCGATGGAGAAACTTAAGCATGAAGTGTGAACCACAGCTTCAAGAACAACATGCAGTCGGCATCCTACTTAAAAGTATCCATGGCCCGATAGCACTCCTCCTTAAAGGATTTACAATCAAGACTTTCGAGAAGTTGCTTAGCAAGGCCGGGAGCTTGCAAGAAGAGGCAAAGCAGTTAAGTTTCGCGGACAGGAACGATAAGCAGAAGCCAGTGAAAACATTCGAAAAGAAATCTAGAATCGTCGCGGCAGTAGATAAAGGCAAGCAGCCAATGCAGATACCGCCAGAGCGACCGCAGCCTAGTTACCAACCACCGCAACGAACATACCAACAACCTCAGCAGGGCTATCAGCAACCTCAGCAGGGTTATCAGCAACCTCGTCCGAGCTATCAGTCGCCTCAGCATTATGAACAACCGCCTCGTTCGTCACGTACTTTAAGAGAACTTCTAAATAGAGAATATCCATTCAAAACTGAAGCAGATGAGCGAAGATGTTCCGCTGCTTAATGAAGACACCGAATTTTCAGCTGCCAGAGCCCAAGAAGCTGGAGGAAGTCAATAAGAAAGATCATCCGAACTATTGCCCTTACCACCAGATGCCTTGACACAAGATAGAGGATTGCATCACTTTCAAGAGTTGGATTGATGACAATCTCCGGAGGGGAACATAACGATCCCAAAGGAATACATGAAGGAACCCCAGAAAGGAGGTTCCGTCAATGTTATTTCAACGGATCCCATTGTTCCGATAAACCCGTACACGACTGATGATGGATGGAGTACTGCCTGGACAAAATCATCGAAGAAAATTTTGGATCACATCCAGGCCGCTTCAGTACACACTTCAACTCAGAGTTTGAAACCTGTCAAGCCGGCACTATCACTTGCGATTGAAGAACCGCCCCAGAAGGAGGAGAAGATCGTGGAAGAAAAGAAGATCGAGGCTCCGAAGAGTAGACTAGGGGCTGCTTATCCTAGGATGGTTGTTTCCGATTCGGGGGAGAAATCTCTCGAACTCCTGACTCTGTATGATTATTTACTCGCCACGGCAAGTTCTTATAGTGATAAGGGTTATGGCGTTGGCTACGTTTTGACTGTTTCTAACGATTACGTAACTAGCGATAACCGGCTTAATCCGGATCTCGATTCCAATACAAATAACGATTCTCAAATCATATACAACCTCGATGACCACGACGAAGAAGATGTTCACAAAGGAGGCTACGAAAGCTTGACAAGCAACGAGTCCATGCATGAATTTTGAGGAGCTCGAATCGCGATAGAATTAGAGTTATCAGATTCTGAAGCAACGCCAGAAGAGCTAGACATTCCAATTCAAGAGGATACACCGGCAGATTCAACACCAAATTCAGAAGAAATAACTGAAGTAAATTTAAGAAGTGGAAAAGTTATACCCCCGAGAATGGGTCCAAAAGATAAAGGAAAGTAGGTGGTTGCTCAGGAAGAGCCAACCCCAGCAAAGGAACTGCCCATTCGAGAAGAAACTGAGGAACATGGTAATAAAGTGGACTACAACGTGCTAGCCCATCTTAGGAAGCTACCAGCCAAACTAAGCATATACGATGCTCTGATCCTGTCAAAGGAGATGAGGGAGGCTCTGATCAAGGCTTTACTTGATCCAGAGATTTGTTTAACTCAAATGGCCGGTGATTACTTCGACGAGATTTGCTCGTTAAGAGAACAGCGAGGTGTTACCTTCACAGACAATGGTCTATTACTTGGAACAGCAGATCACAACCGACCGTTGTACATTTCAGTCACTATTGGAAAGTTTACGCTCTCCAGAGTGTTGGTTGCTCCGGGAGCATCAATCAACATAATGAATTTTCAGATGCTAACATATTTGGAAATTGATGCTCGCGAGCTTGAAGCAGACAAGATGCTATTAAGAGGCTTCAATCAAAAAGGAGAATGAGCTCTTGGATCAATAACACTACTAATGAAGATCGGTGATTTAGCAAAGACAACCGCAAAATTCCACATAATTGATTCTGAGACATCGTTCAACGCTCTACTGGGTCGGCCTTGGATCCATGAAAATTGGATGGTACCGTCATCTCTGCACCAGTGAATAAAGTATTACGAAGGAGGGGAACAGTGTATCAAAGGTGATTTGCAACCTTTCTCCATGCATGAAATCGGAATTCATCAAGATGAGGCCTACTACACGCCTCCGAAGAAAACAATCTTTTCCAGAAATACCATACCAAATGAAGCAAAAGAAATTCGAGACGATGAAGAACCTGAAGTTCTAGTCCAACAGTTACTCACCACTCCCTTACGGTGAGATGGTGAAGATTTCTCCAGAACTCGCACTCGAGGTCGAGGCCGGGGATGAGGACGTGGAAGAAATGGCGGAACAGTTGGACAGAAGAAACCGGTCATCGATGTTGATTGGGAGAACACTTCCGAAAAAAGAAGAGGAAATCAAGAAAGAAGCAGCAACAATAAGTCAAAAGAAACCCCAGTTCAAGATCTCTCTCGAAGATGAAAGGAATGAAGAATATAAATCAATGTACGAGAAGATTAACCATCATGTACATACTATGACCTTGACCCTGATCCATTCTAATAAGATCGAGGGTATGGTGGTCAAGGAGGTGCACGGTGGTGGTACTAAGCCAATCAAGTTTTACCGTGGTGCTTCTTCTTCCAATAATGAAAAAGATGTACAATTTGAAGATGTTACTTCTTCCGAATTAATGGAACTACCTTTTAAGTGGTACTCTCCCTGTGTTCAAAATTTAATTCAACGTGGTTTCTTACCTCGACAATGGACAAAAGGTCGATCACAACACTTTGAAAAATTATGGAATAATGCCGGTCGGCCTCCCAATTCAAAACATGGTCTCGGATTCGGCATAGTAGGATCAGTTGATGATACGGTATTTTGCTTGGTTGTCACTTACGAACCTAATAAAGACTGCTTGGAAGCTTCAGAAGACCTCGAAGATGTACCAATCGGCGACGCTCCACCAGAATTCGAAGAAGAAATAAAATCAACAATAGACGAGTTAATGGAAGTTAACTTAGGTACTAGAGAAGAGCCTAAGCCAACCTTTGTTAGCTCCTTACTCAATAAAGAAGACTCCGAGGAAATAATCAAGCTACTAATGGAATTCAAGGATTGTTTTGCTTGGAGTTACGACGAAATGCCAGAATTAGCTCCAGAAGTCGCAGTTCACAAATTAGGAGTGGATCCCACTGTCGTTCCAGTCAGACAAGCTCCGAGAAGAATGCGTCTAGAAATCGAACAACAAGTTATAGCTGAAGTTAAGAAGCTAATAGACGCTAAATTTGTCTGTGAAGAACAATACCTAACTTGGTTAGCCAACGTGGTACCGGTCAGAAAGAAGAATGGTCAGATCAGAATCTGCGTGGATTTCAGAGATTTGAATAAAGCATGTCCGAAGGATGAATTTCCACTACCAATCCCAGAACTAATGATCGACATCGCTTCGACACATGAAATCTTCTCATTTATGGATGGATCATCGGGATACAACCAGATAAAGATGGCACCAGAAGACAAAAAGCTCATGGCATTCAGAACGCTGATCGGAGTGTATTGCTACACAGTAATGCCATTAGGACTAAAGAACGCGGGAGCAACATACCAAAGAGAGATGACAAAGATTTTTGATGATCTCATTCACAACCAAGTCGAGTGCTACATGGATGATGTCGTCATCAAAAGCAAACTGAAGGAAGATCACTTGTATGATTTGAGAATTGTTTTTGAGCGACTAAGACAATTTAACCTTAAGATGAATCCCTTAAAATGCGCCTTCGGCGTCACCTCTGGGAAATTCTTAGGATTTGTTGTCCGACATTGCGGGATTGAAATCGATCTGGAGAAGATTAAAGCTATCTTAGAAATGACACCTCCTAAAACCTTGAAACAGCTACGATCCTTTCAAGGAAAGTTGGCATATCTTCGACGCTTTATATCAAATTTATCAGGAAGGTGTCAGCCTTTTTCTGCTTTGGTTAAGAAGGATGCCAAGTTTACTTGGGACTCCAAATGTCAACATGCCTTCGATGACATCGAAACAATATTTAATGACACCTCCGTCTTAGCGAGCCCCGGTCTTAGGTAGTACTATTGATACTTTATACCGCGGCTTTAGACGACTCCTTGGAGCCCTCGCTAGCCGAGGTCGATGATGAGGGAAAATAAAATGCTCTCTCTACCTAAGCCGTCGTCTAATCCCGACGGAAGTAAAGTATCCTCCGATTGAGAAGCATTGTTTGGCCCTGATCTTCGTCGCACAGAAGCTCAGGCATTACATGCTTTCTCATAAGGTCAACATTATTTCGAGAGTTAATCCGTTGCAATACCTGATGACCCGACCGACGCTTTCTGGCAGACTTGCCAGGTGGTCAATGATACTATTGCACTTCTTTGACAATGATACGAGGCTCGTGAAATTGTCAAAGAAGTGCATTCAGGACTTTGTGGCGCTCATCAGTCGGGTCCAAAAATGAAAATGAAGATTAAAAGACTAAGGTACTACAGGCCCTCAATGATGACCGACTGTATGAAAGTTGCCAAAAGTTGTCACCAGTGCCAAGTGCACGGAGTGGTTCTACACCAACCTCCAAATGTGCTACATCCGACAATCGCGTCGTGGCCATTTGAGTGTTGGGGCACAGATATAGGGGGTCCGATAGAACCGCCTTCTTCAAGGGGACATCACTTCATTCTTGCAGCTACAGACTACTGTTCTAAATGGGCAGAAGTTATACCACTCAGAGAAGTGAAGGTACACCACGTGCTACAGTTTTTCAAGAACCAAGTCGTCTACCGTTTCGGGTTACCTCGCAGGATCATTTCAGATAATGGGTCTGCATTCAAAAGTACAAAGATCAACAATTTTGTCAGAAGACACGGGATCGATTTGCGATACTCAATGATTTACTACCCAAGAGCAAACGGATTGGCCAAGGCTTTTAATAAAACTCTCGTTCAAATTTTAAAGAAAACTTTGGACGACAACAAGAGAAATTGGCACGAGAAGTTGTTAGAAGCCTTATGGGCCTACAGGACAACTTTTAGGACTCCTACTCAGTCTACACCTTACGCTTTAGTGTACCAGTCCGAGGCCGTCTTGCCCTAGAAGTTCGGCTTCCATCAATCCGAATTGCGAGTTGCGAAAATATCACCACGAAGAAAATGCCGGACTACGGTCGGAAGAATTGGAAAGCTTGGAAGGGAAAAGACTTTCCACACGGCGGAATTTGGACTCGTATCAAGCCAAGATGATCCAGGCCCATGATAAACTGGTCCGCCCAAGAACTTTCAAAGTCCGTGACTTAGTTCTTGTTCTCAGAAGACCTATTCTTGCACATCGCAAGATAGGAGGTAAATTTGAACCAAAATAGGAAGGGCCGTTTGTGGTCGAGACAGTCTACTCAGGAGGTTCCTACCAGCGTGTGAATTTCCGTGGAGAACGACCTATGCTTTCAATCAATGGACGGTATTTGAATAAGTATTATGAAACCTGATGTTTCGAAGGGTGGCCTCTAAAATAGAATCTTATCCCTAGAAACACGGGTGAAGTGATCACTTTGTGACTGGGTCCGAACCCAAAACAAAATAAGATGGATGATAAAAAAAATCTCATCAACAAAAATGTTAAAAAGAAAACGTGGGAAATCATAATAATAAAATGTCAATCTTTCCTTTTAAATCCATTCATTCCTGATATTTTCTCATCTCTTCCTACTTTCTTTAAATTTAAAAGAAATGAATAAGAATTTTTTTAAGTGTTTTTCTTATTGTTCTTGTTCTTAGTACAGCCCCTGATCCTTTCCTTATTTTTTCGCAAAGAAATGTCGAACGGGCGGTTGGTTCTAAACTTTAGAAATGGCGTGAGTCTAGCACTTGATGAAAAGAGGGTGAGGGATGGAGCAGTGATAAAGATTGACTCAGACTTCGCACCAGCCGGCTTACAATACGAAGAAAATGATTGGATCCCAGTTGATCGAGAAGAACTTCACAGCCAGACAGTGATGAAAATGGGTGGCCCGAGCCACCAATCCAGCAACAAGAAAAGAAAAGAAAACGCCGCTCATGCAACCGAAGAAGATAAGAAAGTTAAGTCCGTGGTTGCCACAGCA
This sequence comes from Papilionanthe hookeriana x Papilionanthe teres, assembly GCA_022702705.1. NCBI lineage: Eukaryota > Viridiplantae > Streptophyta > Magnoliopsida > Asparagales > Orchidaceae > Papilionanthe > Papilionanthe hookeriana x Papilionanthe teres. The sequence continues at coordinate 104,564,142 of CM040427.1, forward strand.
GAGGGTAGGCTTGTCAGCGCCGCACCCGCAGAAATTCAAGGGGTAAGGAGAGCTACTCTCACTGCTACCCAGCGAAGAAATAAGAATCGTCGCATTCGCAAAATGTTGACCAAGTTAGCAGAAGATCAACATAAACAGACAGTGGATACCGTTAGGGCAAATGCTCCAAGGAGACCGGTTTGTCAGGAACCAGAAAGAAGAAAGTCAATTCCAAGAAGGTCGGAACAGATAAAGGAAATACCAAGAAAAGCAGAAATAGAGTCAGTACCTCGACACCGAGCAGATTTACTGGATCCGAAGAGTCTTGTTGCGAAAGCAACCCCGGAGGATGTCCCTACGGAGACTATCCCCGAGGAGCTGAGACATGCAGAAGAACGTGCTGGGGTTAAGCCATACATGTCGCAGTACGTTACTAGACACCGAGGACTTCAGATAATCCCGGAATACGAGCTGGAGAAAATGCAACTAGTTGAGAAGAAAACCTTTGAATACTTTAAAAGAATTGGAAACAAGAGGGTCAACATCTTGGAAGGCCTCGAGCTACATACAGATGTTTTCTCAGATTATGAGCAACAACAAAATGTAGACTGCATCCTTGAATTGCAGAAAATGGGCCGAGCCGCTCGCTCGAGAGAAAAGACATATTCAGAACCACGGAGATGGATGCCAGGAAAGGGAAGAGTTACAATCCAATGCGGATGTTGCTACAATTTTGCCACAGACAGGAAAGGAAATCCACCAGGGATACTCCGTCACAGTGAGGTGGATCCAATGCCAAGAGTCATCAAGAGAATGGTGAAAAGGATGATAACATGGAGGGTATTGCCTGCAGATTGCATACCCAACAGCTGCATTATCAACATCTAAAAGGAAGGCGACTGCATACCGCCGCATATAGATCATCATGACTTTGTTAGACCCTCTTGCACGGTGTCATTCCTCAGCCAGTGCAACATCATGTTCAGATCTGACCTCCGGATTGCAGGCGCCGGTGAGTTCCGAGGGTCGGTGGAGATACCACTCTCGGTAGGTTCCGTCCTGGTGATAAAAGGAAACGGAGCAGACGTTGTGAAGCATTGCATTCCAGGAGTGCCTGTGGAGCGGATCTCAGTTACTTTTAGAAGAATGGACGATAGAAAAATGCCTTACCACTTTCAACCAGATCCAGAATTGGAGAGTCTCCGGCCCTACGAGCTGTGAGTTACATGAGAAATAGCACACCTCCAATGCACATCCATGCGGCATTCCTGCCAAGGGTGGCTTGGAAGGTGATGTTATTTCCCATGTTTCTTACTATTCAGACATGGATTTTTGACAGACACTTTTGGATGGATCAACAAGAAGTTTATACAGTCCGTTTTGGATTTACATGGATTGTATGAGACATTAAATTTCTGAGGAAAATCTCATCATGACTAGATCAAGTTGTATGATGTACTTTCAGCAAAATGGAAAGAGAACAACTACGTCATATTTTGCCTTCACCTCTTTTTGTGCAAATTGACTGGGAAACGCCATTAGAGTTAAATGAACTTTAAACGAAGAATAGAAAAGAAAAGAAAATAAATGAGAACTTTTCCTAAAAATCTGAATATTAAAATTAACTTTAAATTCACATGAACACTAAATAAACAACAAAAAATAAAATGGGATCGTTAAAGGACAAACAAAATGAATCTAAATCTCAAATTGAATTCCGATCTGAATCCTCTGATTCGAACCTTTCAGTTCTTTCCTCAATCGAAATCTGTTTGAAACTCTTTTGAAATTTGAATTTTTTCCTCGACTTATTGCTAAGTTAAGTCTTTTCAGCTTGGTACCCTTACCAGCTCCTTTCAATTCTCTTGCTTCCGTGTCTTAGAGGATCGACTAGTTCTATTGACACGGAGCCACGAACTTTGTTCGATTTGGTTCTGATGGCATGAGACTGAGTCCCTCTTCATACAGATAAATCTTCGAGACTGGAGCCTAACTTCCAGTTCTCTTCGAGACTAGAGCCTAACTTCTAGTCCTCTTTCAAATTTCCGAGACTGGTACCTAAATTCCAGTTCTCCCCTTCTGAGATCGATACCTAAATTTCGATTCTCTTTCGAGTTTGATACCTAAATTTCAATCCTCTAAATTTCTGAGACTGGTACCTATATTCCAGTTCTCTTCCTTCTGAGATCGATTCCTAAATTTCGATTCTCTTTCAAATTGATACCTAAATTTCAATCCTCTAAATTTCCGAGACTGGTACCTAAATTCCAGTTCTCTTCCTTCGAGGTTGGTACCTAAATTCCGACTCTCATTCGAGATCGATACCTAAATTTTGATTCTCATTCGAATTGATACCTAAATTTTAGATCTAAATTCCGAGACTCGTACCTAAATTCAAGTTCTCTTCCTTCGAGGTCGGTACCTAAATTCCGACTCTCATTCGAGATCGATTCTTAAATTTCGATTCTCTTTTGAATTGATACCTAAATTTCAATTCTAAATTCCGAGACTGGTACCTAAATTCCAGTTCTCTGCCTTCGAGGTCGGTACCTAAATTCTGACTCTCATTTCGAGATCAGTACCTAAATTCTGATTCTCATCCTTTTCGAGATCGATACTTAAATTCTGATTCTCTTTCAGATTTGATACTTAAATTTCAAATCTCACTCTCTCGAGATCAGTACTTAAATTTTGATTCTCATCCTTTTTTTCCGTTGATACTTAAACTCTGATTCTCGCTCCGAGGCTGGTACCTAAATTCCAGTTCTCTTCGCAATCCCGAGGTTGAAACCTAGGTTTCAATTCTCATTTCAAATCCAAATTTCAAATTCAAAATTTCCTTAAATTGATTTTAAATCAAACTTCAAATCGAAATCCAAACTTACACATTGAAACTGGAAATTTAAAAGTGAACTGAAATCAAAATCGAATTCCCCAGACCTTGTGATTTGGAGTTCACCTCCTTTCCCATTCCCCAGCGAGAGTTCAGGAATCTTCAGTCTTGGAAATATACCTGATACTCCCCAGCGGAAATTCTTCTACTTCGTCCTAAGTTTGTCACTTGGACAACTGTGTTGGTTTTGTTGATCCCTTCGGTCAACGCCAATACGCGCGGTGTGCTTGGCTAGCACACCACACCTATTGGTGGTCCATTTGTTGACCTCAATTTTGGTGAGGTAACTCTTTAGTACTTAGGATCTAGCCTTAGGCTTTTCCTTTGACTAATCTTAAAGGACTAGAAATGGAACCCACCCTTTAGAAATTCGAACACCTCTTGACTCCTTGCAAACCCCACAAGCTTGATTGTAGACCCCTAATCACCTAGAGGGTTGAAATCAAATGTGGAGATTTAAAGGATGAGTTCCCTATAGGACTTTTTGGCCTTAGGAATACCCTCGGTGGCCTGGTCTGGTGAGGGTTGACTTGCACATACACTACACTCTCACACACATTTCATGTCCTAAAACCACACTCTTACTCAACTTGACTTCCTGACTCATGTAAGTAATTCATATGGATGGTCCTTAACCCCTAAGCCCATAGCTAAGAGGGTTAGGAACAACATAGTGAATTCCTCAAATGAGTCCTCTCATAGCTCATATGGGCTTAATATGGCTTCATGGCTTAACCAAAGTGATTCCATTTTACTCAAATTTGATCAATCTTCATTTTTTCAAAATTTCAATTTTTGACCCCCGGGGCCCAGACCCACCAAACCTACCAAATGCCCTTGGAGCTACCCAAAATTTGCCAAATTACTTAAATTACCCAAAATTCCTAAAAATCAGTCCTAAACATTTCCCCCCACTCAAATTGATCATCCATAGCCAAAAATACCAAAAATTCCAAAAGTACCCCACAATACCCGCCAAATACCCAAAATGCCCTTCTTAGCCCAAAAATCCAAAAAATTCTAAAAATTCCCAAAAAATTTTAGAAAATCCCAAATATTTCCAATTTCATTTTGTTCAACTACACCATGGGCCAATTTTGCCAATTTACCCCACTTTTACTAAAACCCCCAATTTGACCCATTTTGAACCCAAGTGAACCCAATGTCAAACCAAACCACCCCAATTGATCTCAATTCTGGTCCAATTCAATTCTAAACTTTAATTCAATATCCCCAACATCAATTTAGACCAAATCCAACTCCAATTTGATTGACATTTGAGCCCAACTTCAATTTGAGGCCTAAAGCCCAATTTTGGCCCATGACCTAAACCTAGCCCAAACAACCCAATTCAACCCCAATTGGCCCCAAATCTTTTCTAAAGCCTTCCTAACACCCCCATAAACAAAACACTAACTTGATTTACCCAAAATTTGGACCTAAACTCCACCCAAACCTAACCCAAAACCAAAATCCTTGAAATTGACCTAAGCCCAAACCTAACCTAAATGGGCTCAAATCCCAAAATTAGAGCCCAACCAAAGTTGGAAACTCTTTGTGACACTCCCATGAACATTTCTCAACATTAATTTTAGATCAAATCCAACTTTAGCCCAACCTTAACCCAAGTTAGCCCAATTTGGCCCACCTTGGCCCCTTTACCAAAAGACCCCACATTAAACCCAATTCAATTCAAAATCACTTTAAACTTGTTCCAAACCACTCATGACACATGCCTAAACCAATTGCAACATTTATTTGACATGGTCCTTCACAAAATCTTCATCCAAAAGCCCATTTTAAAATCCAAAAGCCCACTTCCTTAAATCACTTTAAAAGCCCACCCAAGACCATTTCAAAAGCCCAAGTTTTCAATCCAAAGCCCACATGACATTTCTCTAGATCTTCCATTTAATCAAAATCACCCTTAAGTTTTAAAATCATCATTAAACCATTCCAAATCAAGCTTCATGAAAATTCTCCACCAAAATACCAAAATTCCTAGATTCTACTTCCATGAAATTGACCAAGCTTTGCACCAAGCCACATGGAGCCATGAAGCCATGCATAAGTCATATGCAAGTCATGGGAGCCACTTTCCACCTCACCAAGCCATTAATGACAAGAAGGGGGGACCCTTTCCTAATCTTTCATTAAGCCCTTTTAACCATATTCATGTCACACTCTAAACCATGCTTAGCCACCTCACCATGGATGGAGACTTTACCACTCCAATTCAGCTGACCTAAATGATTCTTTTCAGCCTAAAACCAGGCCTTGGGTGGTGCACCAAGCCTAAAACCATGGGTTGACCAAATTGAACCCAAAATAAGTCTCTCCCCATTCCATTTCAAATCAGCCCCTTTACACTTGGCTAACTCCAATTGACTTCACCAAATTCAAGCCCTGACCCTCCTGATCAGGATGGTGACCTGACCCTGGCCGGCCGACCACCACAGCCGCCGGAAACTACCGAGCCGAGAGCACCCATGTGAGCCAATTTTTGAATTCTCCCTGGCTGAGCTGTCCCAACCCAAATGGACACCATAGTTGTTATTCTCCTCACCAGAGCAGCTGTTCCCAACCTTCAAACCCCCCTGGGAAGCCCTCTAGCCATTTCTATTTAAACACCACCACCACTCGGCCAAAGAAGGAGATGAACCAGACCTTAAGGAAACTCTGCCAAAATTACTCCAGGACCTTCTCCTAACCCAGAGCAGTTGATCCCCAGTGTTCCTTTGCCCTAAACCCCATTAACAGTGCTCAATTTCCGAGTTGAAAATCCACCCAAAAATAGGACACTTCACCACAGTGAGTCAATCTCCAAATTGATTGATCCTACACCTTCACCAGACCAAGAGGAGAAGTTCCCCAGGAAAAGCCCCCTCACCAGGCCAGCCATTGCTTCTAGCCTCCAAGCTTTGTGATCGGCCTTGGTCACTTTCATACCTAGACAATTCCCCAGAGCCAGAGACTTCATCTGGAGCTTACCTGGACTCAATCAAAGTTGACACAACTCTCAGATCGAAGCTTCACTTCTCTGAGAAAAGGTATGAACTCATTCTTCCCCCAGAGCTTCCAGCAATTCTCCATTTTGTTTGGGTTAATTTCATAGCCTATAAACCATATGGATGTGTTCGTCTCTTCAAGGCGAATCCATAGAGCATAAGAACACAAAATCCATTGAGAATCGAGTGACATCTTAGGGTTTTAGTGTGGACGGTCACGGGTGCACTCCAGTCATAGACGATGACCAGGAGCCGTTGGATCACGCATGTATCGAGCGGACGGTCGAGATCAAGTCGGACGGCACGATAGTACATGCCCAAACTATCCTATGGTTTGGTTTCAATTTGAGAATATCATTTAATGTTTCAATCCTACCCATTTTAATTAATTAGTACTTATACTTGTATGATATCATCATACAAATAGGTATGAGGGCTTATGTCATACCAAACGACTACCTCGAAATCCTAAGGCTGGTTAGGGCTTAATCTGCATAACATGACTATGCAAATGCCTAACGAAAAGTTGAGGATTTATGTTGCACTAAGCAAACTACCTTGAAGTCCTATGGCTTGGTTATTTAATTCTAAGAATGGTTTTACTGAAGTAGATCCGGGTTTTGCTGATGACGATGGCCGAGCTGCCCACCATGCTCCAAGCTCCTTGTTGTTGCAGAGGTTTAGTTTTAGAAGTCATAAATCAGGAGATGAGAGAAGTGTTTTGGTTTAGAGAAAATCTTAAAATCCAAGGGTTTTTTTTTAATATTTTAATTAAAACAAATCTTAAAGTTGTTTAAACAGAGCAGATTAAGATCCCACGGTTCCAGTCATCCCAGCACAGTTATTTTCGTCGAATTCACTTAGTCCAAATGAATTTGTTAAACTCAGTTGAATGAGTTCCACACTTTCATTTAGGCTGTGGGAAATCCCATTAGCAACACGTGGGTTACATCATCAGAGGTATTCCCGATCATTCGATGAGACGTTTTAATTTAGTTGCAATTATAGTTTTGTTGTTACGTTTGTGATTAAATTTTGAGTTGTTTTATATTTTGGAATGTTGTGGCGGTGAATTTTATCTTGCAATGACTTTTAATTTAGTTTTGGTTTCAATTTAGGGACTATCCTAAAGGTTTTGGTTTTCATGCAACAGTTTTATTTATCATGCAAGAAAAAGTAAAGTACAGTGCATGTAAGTAAATTGCAATTAAATAAAAGCGTACCTGGAGGGTCTTCCCGTCATCCCAAGCTGCACTTAAAACACATGTTAATGCATTTAAATATATTTTTGCAAGAAATACCTAGGTAAAGCTAAGGGAAAGGTTTTTGGTTGTCTACCTGATTCCTAATCCTATAACTAGTCATCTCCTATGACGTCTAGGTTGTTGGTTTGGTTTAAGGGTGATTTTCTTCATCAAACAACAATTAAATTTAGTTATTCTTCTAAAACATCCCGTCGTATTGAGGAAGTGTTTAGGACGAATCCTAAACATCTTTTCAATACTTCTGGGATTATTTTAAGTCCAAGTAAATTTATTTGCACAAGTGAATTAATTGTCCAGGAGTTTAGTTAAACTTTGTCTCTTGCTCAGTGAACTTAGGTATTTGATTACCTGATGAATGAAGTGACATCTCACTTAATACTCTATTTAGGAGTTATAATAATTAAAGCCTTTAAGGGCAAGTTGATTTATCGAGAATTATAATCATTCTTAATTTTAAAGTTTGAGTTAATGATTTAAAGTGATTTAATTTAATTATGAGGTTTTAATTAATAATTTTAAGTTTGAAATAGTGTTCAAATTATTTTAGATTTAATTTAAATCTTTACACTTTCAGTTATCTTAATATTTGAAATTGATGTTCATGTTTCAAATTCACTTAGATAAAATGAGGTATTGAAATTATTGATATGTTTTGATTTAACTCTTAATAACTTCATTTGTTGTTAAATGATTTTTTTTTATTTAATTTAACTCAATTTGATTTTAATTTAATTTAACTTTATTTAATTTAATTTATTTTTAATTTTTAATTTAATTTTAATTTAATTTTAATTTCAATTTAATTTTAATTTAATTTTAATTTAATTTAATTTAACTTAATTTAATTTTAATTTAATTTTAATTTTAATTTTATTTTATTTTAATTTTAATTTTAATTTTAATTTTAATTGTTAATTTGAATTATTATTTTAATTTTTAATTAAGAATTAAATATTGTTAAAGCGACTTATTTAGGGATTTTTAAATTAAAGAATAAATATCCTCTTAATAATATCCCTATTTTATCAATCCAAATTTAAATATATTCTTTCCAAAACTTAAATCATTTAATTAATTAAAGTTTCATTTTGATATTTTCAAAGTATTTAATGTGTCTCTACCTTTTAATTTCCCTAAGTTTCAATCATCCAAGAGAAAATTAAAATCAAATATTTTACCCCCCCAATTTTGATTAAACCTAAAGTTTTTTAATTAAGGGTTAAAATTCTTAATTACCTTTATGCTCTTTTAAGCTTATTTATTTCATAACTCACTAAATTGAGCTCAAATGAATTTGAAATTTTTATGTCACCTCACTCACATGTCAATTAAGACATTAGAGGAGAAAATGTGATTTTTCTGAATTTAATTTATTTATATAACTATTTTTAGTAGAAAATAACGGTTTTCAAAGAAAATTCAAGAACATGACCAAGTAAAAGTTTCTGTCCTTAAGAAAATTATGGGGTGTTCCTAATGACCAGAGGACCATTTTGACCATTTTTTGTGATTTTTTGAATTGTATTTTATTTATTATAATTATTTTGATTTTTAGAGTATTAATTAATTATAAAATAAAATAAAAGTTGAAAAATAGATTTTATATTTTTCTTAAATTTCTCTAATTTCAAGGAGTCCAGAGAAGAAAATTTTATAATTTTTTGATTTTTCTTTGATTTATTAGAATTATTTTAGTGAAAAAGGTTGAAAATTCATTTTTTAATATTTAAAATTACATTAAGCCTTTAAAATTCAATATCTTATCCTGGGGACTTAGGAAAAATATTTGGTTTATTCCTAAGTGATTAGGAGTCAAAATGTGACATTTTTTATGATTTTTAATATTTTTGGGATTTTTATTATTTTTTTAATTATTAAAATATTAAAATATTGTGAAAAATCAAATTTTTTAGAAAATTCCAATTTTAATTTTCCTGAACTCCTCTGATATCAAAAAAGCTCCAGAACCATTTTTGTGAATTTTTGAAAAGTATTTTTGGAGTTATGAATTTTTAAAGTTTAATTTTAGTTATGTGACTTAATTAATCCATTTAGTGGGGTTAAACATTTCCAATTGATTCAAAATTTTTATGTGAGGTCTGTCTAATCCTAAAGATCAGTGGAGAATTGTTTTCAAGTCAATTTGATGTGTGGTTAACCCTAATTAATTCAAATTCAATTTTAGGGGTTTAGGCCAATTAAGGTTAATATGAATGAATTAACTAAAAATATATTTTTCATAGGGTCCACTAGTCCTAAGAAACATCACTAAATTTTCCTAGAATTTATTTTACAACATGCTAATTATTGGAATTAAAATACCTAAAACAGTGACATGAACTTGAAAATTCAATAACCTTTCACAGAGATGGCCTCTGACCTTGAAAAATTCAGGGAATGTTCCCAAGATCAGATGCTTCAAAAGCCTTATGGTCTCATGCCATGGTGAATTATCTATGCAAATGAAGAATCAAAATACTGAAAAAAGTAAAAAAAATATTAAAAATAAAATACCCATCCAATTAACTTGATTTCTTTTCCACATTATTCTCCTCTGTTCACTGAGCAAGAGGGTATTTTTATTTTATTTTTGTGATTTTTCTATGCAAAGATATGAATTTTTAAAGTTCAAGGCTTTTAAATAATTCAAAAATACCCTAATTTCCTACTTATCCACGCGGCGCCGCATCAACCTCAGAAGCTCCGAAGCCCCTACGTGTCGCACTCCCATTCGACACCGCCACTTGAGTCAGCAGCCACGCGTCCCGTGGTTCATGTACTATCGCGCCGTCTGACTTGATCTCGACCGTCCGCTCGATACACGCGTGATCCAACGGCTTCTGGTCATCGTCTACGACTGGTGTGGACCAGTGACCGTCCACACTAAAACCCTAAGATCTCACTCGATTCTCAATGGATTTTTGTGTTCTTATGCTCTATGGATTCATCTTGAAGAGATGAACACATCCATATGGTTTATAGGCTATGAAATTAACCCAAACAAAATGGAGAATTGCTGGAAGCTCGGGGGGAAGAATGAGTTCATACCTTTGCTCGGAGAAGTGAAGCTTCGATCCGAGAGTTGTGTCACCTTTGATTGAGTCCGAGGCAAGCTCCAGGATGAAGTCTCCGGCTCCGGGAATTGTCTAGGTATGAAAGTGACCAAGGCCGATCACAAAGCTTGGAGGCTAGAAGCAATGGCTGGCCTGGTGAGGGGACTTTTGCTGGGGAACTTCTCCTCTTGGTCTGGTGAAGGTGTAGGATCAATAAATTTGGAGATTGGCTCACTGTGGTGAAGTATCCTGTTTTTGGGTGGATTTTCAACTCCGAAATTGAGCTCTGTTAATGGGGTTTAGGGCAAAGGAACACTGGGGATCAACTGCTCTAGGTTAGGAGAAGGTCCTGGAGCAATTTTGGCAGAGTTTCCTTAAGGTCTGGTTCATCTCCTTCTTTGGCCGAGAGGTAGTGGTGTTTAAATAGAAATGGCTAGAGGGCTTCCCAGGGGGGTTTGAAGGCTGGGAATAGCTGCTCTGGTGAGGAGAAGAACAGCTATGGTGTCCATTTGGTTTGGGACTGCACTCAGGGGAGAATTCAAAATTGGCTCACATGGGTGCTCTCGGCTCGGTGGTTTCCGGCGTACTGTGGTGGGCCGGTGGCTAGGAGTCGAGTCACCATCCTTATCATGAGGGTCAGGGCTTGAATTAGGTGAAGTCAATTGGAGTTGGCCAAGTGTAAAGGGGCTGAATTGAAATGGAATGGGGAGAGGCTTATTTTGGGTTCAATTTGGTCAACCCATGGTTTTAGGCTTGGTGCACTACCCAAGGCCTGGTTTTGGGCTGAAAAGAATCATTTAGGTCGAATTTGAATTGGAGTGGTGAAGTCTCCATCCATGGTGAGGTGGCTAAGCATGGTTTAGAGTGTGACATGAATATGGTTAAAAGGGCTTAATGAAAGATTAGGAAAGGGTCCCCTCTTCTTGCCATTAATGGCTTGGTGAGGTGGAAAGTGGCTCCCATGGCTTGCATATGGCTTATGCATGGCTTCATGGCTCCATGTGGCTTGGGGCGAGGCTTGGTCGATTTCATGGAAGTAGAATTTAGGAATTTTGGTATTTTGGTGGAGAATTTTCATGAAGCTTGATTTGGAATGGTTTAATGATGATTTTGAAACTTAGGGGTGATTTTGATTAAATGGATGATGTAGAGAAATGTCATGTGGACTTTGGATTGAAAACTTGGGCTTTTGAAATGGTCTTGGGTGGGCTTTTAAAGTGATTTAAGGAAGTGGGCTTTTGGATTTTAAAATGGGCTTTTGGATGAAGATTTTGTGAGGGACCATGTCAAATAAATGTTGCAATTGGTTTAGGCATGTGTCATGAGTGGTTTGGAACAAGTTTAAAGTGATTTTGAATTGAATTGGGTTTAATGTGGGGTCTTTTGGTAAAGGGGCCAAGGTGGGCCAAATTGGGCTAACTTGGGTTAAGGTTGGGCTAAAGTTGGATTTGATGTAAAATTAATGTTGAGAAATGTTCATGGGAGTGTCACAAAGAGTTTCCAACTTTGGTTGGGCTCTAATTTTGGGATTTGAGCCCATTTAGGTTAGGTTTGGGCTTAGGTCAATTTCAAGGATTTTGGTTTTGGGTTAGGTTTGGGTGGAGTTTAGGTCCAAATTTTGGGTAAATCAAGTTAGTGTTTTGTTTATGGGGGTGTTAGGAAGGCTTTAGAAAAGATTTGGGGCCAATTGGGGTTGAATTGGGTTGTTTGGGTTAGGTTTAGGTCATGGGCCAAAATTGGGCTTTAGGCCTCAAATTGAAGTTGGGCTCAAATTTCAATCAAATTGGAGTTGGATTTGGTCTAAATTGATGTTGGGGATATTGAATTGAAGTTTAGAATTGAATTGGACCAGAATTGAGATCAATTGGGGTGGTTTGGTTTGACATTGGGTTCACTTGGGTTCAAAATGGGTCAAATTGGGGGGTTTTAGTAAAAGTGGGGTAAATTGGAAAAATTGGCCCATGGTGTAGTTGAACAAAATGAAATTGGAAATATTTGGGATTTTCTAAAATTTTCTGGGAATTTTTAGAATTTTTTGGATTTTTGGGCTAAGAAGGGCATTTTGGGTATTTGGAGGGTATTGGGGGGGTACTTTTGGAATTTTTGGTATTTTTGGCTATGGATGATCAATTTGAGTGGGGGGAAATGTTTAGGACTAATTTTGAGGAATTTTGGTTAATTTAAGTAATTTTGCAAATTTTGGGTAGCTCCAAGGGCATTTGGTAGGTTTTGTCGGTCCGGGGCCCCGGGGGTCAAAAATTGAAATTTTGAAAAAATGAAGATTGATCAAATTTGAGTAAAATGGAATCACTTTGGTTAAGCCATGAAGCCATATTAAGCCCATATGAGCAATGAGAGGACTCATTTCAGGCATTCATTTATCGTTGTTCCTAACCCTCTTAGCTAGGGGCTTAGGGGTTAAGGACCATCCATATGAATTACCTACATGAGTCAGGAAGTCAAGTTGAGTGAGAGTGTGGTTTTAGGACATGGAATGTGTGTGAGAGTGTAGTGTATGTGCAAGTCAACCCTCACCAGACCAGGCCACCCAGGGTATTCCTAAGGCCAAAAAGTCCTATAGGGAACTCATCCTTTAAACCTCCACATTTGATTTCAACCCTCTAGGTGATTAGGGGTCTACAATCAAGCTTGTGGGGTTTGCGAGGAGTCAAGACGTGTTCAAATTTCTAAAGGGTGGGATCAATTTCTAGTCCTCTAAGATTATTCAAAGGAAAAGCCTAAGGCTATATCCTAAGTACTAAAGAGAGAAGCAAAAGACCTCACCAAAATTGAGGCCAACAAATGGACTCCCAATAGGTGTGGTGTGCTAACCAAGCACACCGCGCGTATTGGCGTTGACCGAAGGGATCAAAAAAACCAACACAGATGTCCATGTGACAAACTTAGGATGAAGTAGAAGAATTTCCGCTGGGGAGTATCAGGTATATTTCCAAGACTGAAGATTCCTGAACTCTCGCTGGGGAATGGAAAAGGAGGTGAACTCAAAATCACAAGATCTGGGGAATTCGATTTATATTTCAATTTACTTTTAAATTTTCAGTTTCAATGTGTGAGTTTGGATTTCGATTTGAAGTTTGATTTAAAATCAATTTAAGGAAATTTTGAATTTGAAATTTGGATTTGAAATGAGAATTGAAACCTAGGTTTCAACCTCGGGATTGCGAAGAGAATTGGAATTTAGGTACCAGCCTCGGAGCAAGAATTAGAGTTTAAGTATCAACGGAAAAAAAAGGATGAGAATCAGAATTTAAGTATTGATCTCGAGAGAGTGAGATTTGAAATTTAAGTATCAAATCTGAAAGAGAATCGGAATTTAAGTATCGATCTCGAAAAGGATGAGAATCAAAATTTAGGTACTGATCTCAAAATGAGAGTCGGAATTTAGGTACCGACCTCGAAGGCAGAGAAATGGAATTTAGGTACCAATCTCGAAATTTAGAATTGAAATTTAGTTATCAATTCAAAAGAGAATCAAAATTTAAGTATCGATCTCGAATGAGAGTCGGAATTTAGGTACCGACCTCGAAGGAAGAGAACTGGAATTTAGGTACCAGTCTCAGAATTTAGAATTGAAATTTAGGTATCAATTCGAAAGAGAATCGAAATTTAGGTATCGATCTCGGATGAGAGTCGGAATTTAGGTACCGACCTTGAAGGAAGAGAACTGAAATTTAGGTACCAGTCTCGGAATTTAGAATTGAAATTTAGGTATCAATTCGAAAGAGAATCGAAATTTAGGTATCGATCTCGAATGAGAGTCAAAATTTAGGTACCGACCTCGAAGGAAGAGAACTGGAATTTAGGTACCGATCTCAGAATTTAGAATTGAAATTTAGGTATCAATTCGAAAGAGAATCGAAATTTAGGTATCGATCACGAATGAGAGTCGAAATTTAGGTATCGACCTCGAAGGAAGAGAACTGAAATTTAGGTACCAGTCTCGGAAATTTAGAGGATTGAAATTTAGGTATCAATTCGAAAGAGAATCGAAATTTAGGTATCGATCTCAGAAGGAAGAGAACTGGAATTTAGGTACCAGTCTCGAAAATTTAGAGGATTGAAATTTAGGTATCAACCTCAAAAGAGAATCAAAATTTAGGTATCGATCTCAGAAGGGGAGAACTGGAATTTAGGAACCAGTCTCGGAAATTTGAAAGAGGACTAGAAGTTAGGCTCTAGTCTCGAAGAGAACTGGAAGTTAGACTCCAGTCTCGAAGATTTATCTGTATGAAGAGGGACCCAGTCTCATGCCATCAGAACCAAATCGAACAAAGTTCATGGCTCCGTGTCAATAGAACTAGTCGATCCTCTAAGACACGAAGCAAGAGAATTGAAAGGAGCTGGTAAGGGTACCAAGCTGAAAAGACTTAACTTAGCAATAAGTCGAGGAAAATATTCAAATTTCAAAAGAGTTTCAAACAGATTTCGATTGAGGAAAGAACTGAAAGGTTCGAATCAGAGGATTTAGATCGAAATTCAATTTGAGATTAGATTCATTTTGTTTGTCCTTTAACGATCCCATTTTATTTTTTGTTGTTTATTTAGTGTTCATGTGAATTTGAAGTTCATTTTAATATTCAGATTTTTAGGAAAAGTTCTCATTTATTTTTTTTTCTTTTCTGTTCTTCGTTCAAAGTTCATTTAACTCTAATGACGTTTCCCAGTCAATTTGCACAAAAAGAGGTAAAGGCAAAATATGACGTAGTCGTTCTCATTCCAATTTGCTGAAAGTACATCATACAACTTGATCTAGTCATGATGACATTTTCCTCAGAAATTTAATGTCTCATACAATCCATGTAAATCCGAAACAGACTGTATAAACTTCTTGTTGATCCATACAAAAGTGTCTGTCAAAAATCCATGTCTGAATAGTAAGAAACATGGGCAATAACATCACCTTCCAAGCCACCCTTGACAGGCAATGCCGCATGGATGTGCATTGGAGGTGTGCTATTTCTCATGTAACTCACAGCTCGTAGGGCCGGAGACTCTCCACCGGCCCTCGGAACTCACCGGGGCCTGCAATCCGGAGGTCAGATCCGAACATGATGTTGCACTGGCTGAGGAATGACACTGTGCAGAAGGGTATAACAAAGTCATGATGATCTATATGCGGAGGTATGCAGTCGCCTTCCTTGTAGATGTTGATAATGCAGCTCTTGGGTAAGCAATTTACAGGGAATAACCTCCATGTTATCATCCTTTTCACCATTCTCTTGATGACTCTTGGCATTGGATCCACCTCACTGCGACGGAGTATTCCTGGTGGATTTCCTTTCCTGTCTGTGGCAAAATTGTAGCAACATCCGCATTGGATTGTAACTCTTCCCTTTCCTGGCATCCATCTCCGGGGTTCTGAATATGTCTTTTCTCTCAGGCGGCCAGCTAGGCCCATTTTCTGCAATTCAAGGATGCGATCTACAATTTGTTGTTGCTCGTAATGCTGAGAAAACATCCGTATGCGGCTCGAGGCCTTCCAAGATGTTGACCCTCTTGTTTCCAATTCTTTCAAAGTATTCAAAGGTTTTCTTCTCAACTAGTTGCATTTTCTCCAGCTCGTATTCCGAGATTATCTGAAGTCCTCAGTGTCTAGTAACGTACTGCGGGATGTATAGCTCAACCTCAGCACGTTCTTCTGCATGTCTCGGCTCCTCGGGGATAGTCTCCGTAGGGACATCCTCCGGGGTTGCTTTCGCAAAAAGACTCTTCGGATCCAGTACATCTGCTCGGTGTCGAGGTACTGACTATATTTCTACTTTTCTTGGTATTTCCTTTATCTGTTCCGACCTTCTTGGAATTGGCTTTCTTCTTTCTGGTTCCTGACAAACCGGTCTCCTTGGAGCATTTGCCCTAACAGTATCCACTGTCTGTTTATGTTGATCTTCTGCTAACTTGGTCAACATTTTGCGAATGCGACGATTCTTATTTCTTCGCTGGGTAGGAGTGAGAGTAGCTCTCCTTACCCCTTGAATTTCTGCAGGTGCGGCGCTGACAAGCCTACCCTCTACTGTGGCAACCACGGACTTAACTTTCTTATCTTCTCCGGCTGCATGAGCGGCATTTGCTTTTCTTTTCTTGTTGTTGGATTGGTGGCTCGGGTCACCCATTTTCATCATCTGTCATGTCTGTGAAGTTCTTCTTGATCAGCCGGGATCCAATCATTTTCTTCGTATTGTAAGCCGACTGGTGTGAAGTCTGAGTCAATCTCTATCACTGCTCCATCCCTCACCCTCTTTTCATCAAGTGCTAGAATCACGCCATTTCTAAAGTTTAGAACCAACCGCACGTTCGACATTTCCCTGCGAAAAAACAAGGAAAGGATCAGGGGCTGTACTAAGAACAAGAAAAATAAGAAAAACACTTAAAAAAAATTCTTATTCATTTCTTTTAAATTTAAAGGAAGTAGGAAGAGATGAGAAAATATCAGGAATGAATGGATTTAAAAGGAAAGATTGACATTTTATAATTATGATTTCCCATGTTTTCTTTTTAACATTTTCGTTGATGAGATTTTTTTTATCATCCATCTTATTTTGTTTTGGGTTCGGACCCAGTCACAAAGTGATCACTTCACCCGTGTTTCTAGGGATAAGATTCTATTTTAGAGGCTACCCTTCGAAACATCAGGTTACGTAATACTTATTCAAATACTGTCCATTGATTGGAAGCATAGGTCATTCTCCATGGCAATTCACAAGCTGGTAGGAACCTCCTGAGTAGACTATCTCGACCACGAACGGCCCTTCCCATGTTGGTTCAAATTTACCTCTGATCTTGCGATGTGCAAGAATAGGTCTTCTGAGAACAAGAACTAAGTCACCGACTTTGAAAGTTCTTGGGCAGACCAGTTTATCATGGGCTCGGATCATCTTGGCTTGATACGAGTTCCAAATTCTGCTGTGCGGAAAGTCTTTTCCCTTCCAAGCTTTCCAATTCTTCCAGTCGTAGTCTGGCATTTTCTTCTGTGGTGATATTTTCTGCAACTACAATTCGGAGTGACGGAAGCTGAACCTCTAGGGGCAAGACGGTCTCAGACCCGTACACTAAAGCGTAAGGCGTAGACTAAGTAGGAGTCCTAAAAGTTATCTTGTAGGCCCATAAGGCTTCTAACAACTTCTCGTGCCAATTTCTCTTGTTGTCGTCCAAAGTTTTCCTTAAAATTTGAACGAGAGTTTTATTAAAAGTCTCGGCCAAGCCGTTTGCTCTTGGGTAGTAGATCGTTGAGTATCGCCAATCCATCCCGTGTCTTCTGACAAAATTGTTGATCTTTATACTTTTGAATGCAGACCCATTACCTGAAATGATCCTGCGCGGTAACCCGAAACAGTAGACGACTTGGTTCTTGAAAAACTGTAGCACGTGGTGTGCCTTCACTTCTACGAGTGGTATAGCTTACGCCCATTTAGAAAAGTAGTTTGTAGGCTGCAAGAATGAAGCGATGTCCCCTTGAAGAAGGTGGTTCTATCGGACCCGCTATATACGTGCCCCAACACTCAAATGGCCACGACGCGATTGTCGGATGTAGCACATTTGGAGGTTGGTGTAGAACCACTCTGTGCACTTAGCACTGGTGACAACTTTTGGCAACTTTCATACAGTCGGTCATCATTGAGGGCCAGTAGTACCCTAGTCTTTTAATCTTCATTTTCATTTTCGGACCCGACTGATGAGCGCCACAAAGTCCTGAATGCACTTCTTTGATAATTTCACGAGCCTCGAACCCTCTCAGGCATCTTAGCCACATCTGGTTAAAAGGCCTTCTGTATAACATATTGTTTATTAATGCGTAAGACAGAGTTCTTTTCTTGATTTGATGGTCTAATGACTTATCGTCCGGTAGGTTTCCTGTCTGCAAGTAGTTACATTAATGGCTGCCGCCAATCTTACGTATTTTCACGTCACTGCTTCGTGATTGCTTCTTTCGCTCTTTCGATTTGTGTATTGTATCCATGTCGAGCCGTGATAGGACCCGTCGTCCTCGAACCGACACTCCGAGTCGACTCATCCCGCGAGCGAGGCAAATTCCTTTGCAAGGAGGGCTAGCGCATCGGCGAGAGCATTTTCTCTTCTAGGAATCCTGTAGATCATCAGGGTGTTCTAGGCTCATTATCTGCTCGTCAGGCAAATCGTCGTCGAGAGGTGAATCCGCCGGTAAAGGGTGTCTTTGCAAGGAAGTCTGCTAGGACTTGTCCCTTTACGGCAAGAAGAAGAACGAAAGTTATGTCGAATTGCAATAGTATCATCGACCACCTGGCAAGTCTTCAAGAAAGCGTCGGTCGGGTCATCAAGTATTGCAACAGATTAACTCTCGAAATAAGGTTGACCTTATGAGAAAGCATGTAATGCCTGAGCTTTTGAGCGGCGAAGATCTGGGCCAAGCAATGCTTCTTAATCGGAGGATACTTTACTTCCGTCGAGATTAGACAATGGCTTAGGTAGTAGAGAGCATTTTCTTTTCCCTCATTATTGACCTGGGCTAGCAGGGCTCCAAGGGAGTCGTCTAAAGTCGCGATATACTGTATCAACGGTCTACCTGAGACTGGGGCTGCTAAGACAGGAGGTATCATTAAATATTGTTTGATGTCATCGAAGGCATGTTGACATTTGGAGTCCCAGTAAACTTGGCATCCTTCTAAACCAAAGCGAGAAAAAGTCGACACCTTCACGACAAATTCGATATAAAGCGTTGAAGATATGCCAACTTTCCTTGAAAGGATCGTAGCTGTTTCAAGGTTTTAGGAGGTGGCATTTCTAAGATAGCTTTAATCTTCTCCAGATCGATTTCAATCCTGTGATGTCAGACAACAAATCCTAAGAATTTCCCGGAGGTGACACCGAAGGCGCATTTTAAGGGATTCATCTTAAGGTTAAATTGTCTTAGTCGCTCGAAAACAATTCTCAAATCATACAGGTGATCTTCCTTCAGTTTGCTTTTGATGACGACATCATCCACGTAGCACTCGACTTGGCTGTGAATGAAATCATCAAAAATCTTTGTCATCGCTCTTTGGTATGTTGCTCCCGCGTTCTTTAGTCCGAATGACATTACTATGTAGCAATACACTCCGATCGGCGTTCTGAATGCTGTGAGCTTTTCATCTTCTGGTGCCATCTTTATCTGGTTGTATCCCGATGATCCATCCATAAATGAAAATATTTCATGTGTCGAAGCGATGTCGATCATCAGTTCTGGGATTGGTAGTGGAAATTCATCTTTCGGACATGCTTTATTCAAATCTTTGAAATCCACGCAGATTCTGATCTAACAATTCTTCTTTCTGACTGGTACCACGTTGGCTAACCAAGTTGGGTATTGTTCTTCACAGACAAATTTAGTGTCTATTAGCGTCTTAACTTCAGCTATAACTTGTTGTTCAATCTCTAGACGCATTCTTCTCGGAGCTTGTCTAACTGGAACGACAGTGGGATCCACTCCAAATTTGTGAACTGCGACTTCTGGAGCTAATCCTGGCATTTCATCGTAACTCCAAGAAAAACAATCCTTGAATTCCATTAGTAACTTGATTATTTCCTCGGAGTCTTCTTTATTGAGTAAGGAGCTAACAAAGGTTAGCTTAGGCTCTTCTCTAGTACCTAAGTTAACTTCCATTAACTCGTCTATTGTTGATTTGATTTCTTCTTCGAATTCTGGTGGAAAGTCGCCGATTGGTAGATATTCGAGGTCTTCTGAAGCTTCCAATCAGTCTTTATTAGGTTCGCAAGTGACAACCAAGCAAAATCCCGTATCATCAACTGATCCTACTGTGCCGAATCCGAGAACATGTTTTGAATTGGGAGGCCGACCGGCATTATTCCATAATTTTTCAAAGTGTTGTGATCGACCTTTTGTCCATTGTCGAGGTAAGACACCACGTTGAATTAAATTTTGAACACCGGGAGAGTACCACTCAAAAGGTAGTTGCATTAATTCGAAAGAAGTAACATCTTCAAATTGTACATCTTTTTCATTATTGGAAGAAGAAGCACCACGGTAAAACTTGATTGACTTAGTACCACTACCGTGCACCTCCTTGACCACCATACCCTCGATCTTATTAGAATGGATTAGGGTCAGGGTCATAGTATGTACATGATAGTTAATCTTCTCGTACATTAATTTATATTGTTCATTCTTTTCATCTTCGAGAGAGATCTTGAACTGGGGTTTCTTTTGACTTATTGTTGCTTCTTCTTTCTTGATTTCCTCTTCTTTTTTCGGAAGTGTTCTCCCAATCAACATTGATGACCGGTTTCTTCTGTCCAACTGTTCCGCCATTTCTTCCACGTCCTCGTCCCCGTCCTCGACCTCGGGTGCGAGTTCTAGAGAAATCTTCACCATTTCGCCGTAAGGGAGTGGTGAGTAACTGTTTTGAGTCGTGTTTTCAACAAGTCTATTTTTTTGGTTGGGACTTTGTTTTTTATAAGTTTTGGCAGAGTCTGTCGGGGTTTAGGATCGTTCTTTTCACTCGATTTTGAGGGACGACTCACCTCCTTTTTGTTGTTCTTTTAGGTCGACCTTCTCCTTTCTTGCTTCTTGGCCGAGTTTTTTGCACTTATGTATGGGCATAAGTGTGCACGTATAGCCTTTTGCTATGTGTGGGGCCATCAAGCAAGGCTGTAAGTAGGACGGTTAGCGGTTAGGATGGTGATGATAGTGCTTATGTGTGCTTATACATAGGATTATTAGAATAGTATCCCTTACCTCAAAGACCCTCGATAAGGGGAGAGGGTAAGGATCGACAATACTATTTGCCAATCCTTAGTGAGATCGTTATTACTGACACTCTTAGGTCTTTAGTAGTCCTAGTTCGATTAGGGTAATTAGTCTGTGGATTGTACTACTTTACAAAAAATTTTAAACAAAATCCCCTCTACAACAAAAGAATTGCCTCTCACCCATGAGTTTCATATGCATGCAAACCAAATTGAAATGAATGAAAATTTACAAAGGTTCACGGTTAACTACTCGGGTCGAGGTTAGGACTACCCTCTATAGGGTGTCAGTCTGGTACCTCTTACCCAAGGTTGGGATGCACACAATGGCTCTGAGTCCTCCCCACCATCATGCTTACGGTCCTCCCGGACTTGCATCCGTTCGTTGTGATTTCCTACGAATTTCATACGAATTTCCTATGAATTTTATACAGATTTTCTACGAATTTTCTACAAGTTTTCTACGGGTTTGTTCCATTTTTTTCTTTCTTTCTTTTTCTTAGTTCCTTTCTTTTAGCTTCCTATACGGTGCCCCGGCCCTTGCTCTTTCAAATATGCAATTGCACCCACTAGTTGGTTAGATTTTCCCTACTACGTTTACTCCTATTTTTCTTTTGATACTGATCCTCTTTTGTAGGAAGTAATAATAATAGGTTGCAGCACGTCGCAGGTAGCCAAAATCAATGATATTTTCACAGTGTTACTGTTCTTTTTACCATACATACTACTTGCCTGCTCCTACTATTTTACTTTTTGTACCATACCCCTGTTTCCTGCAGCTACTGTTTAACTTTTTGTACCATACTACCTGTATCGCTACTATTACTTTCCTTCTTACTGCACTTTACCTTTTGTACTTCACTGTACGTTTACTTTACTACAAATCATAACACCGGCATATGAAAACCAAAATTACCTCATAATATTCAAAATATAAAACAACGCAAAACTTAATTACAAACAAAACAAAACTGCAATCATAACTAAATTAAAATGTCTCATTGTATGATCGGGAATCATTCAGAGGAGGTAACATACGTGTTGCTAATGGGGTTTCCCATGGTCTAAATGAAAGTGTGGTCATTCGGTTAAGTTTAGAAAATTCATTTGGACTAAGTGAATCTGATGAAAATAGTGGTGTCGGGATGATGGAACCGTGGGATCTTAACTGGTTCTGCTTAATCAACTTTAATATTTCCTCTAATAAAACTTAAGGCATCGACTTTGACACACTAGAAAACTTGACCTCTGAACCATGATACTTCTCTCACCTATTTAATTTGACACTTCTTAAACTAAACCTACCACGACAAGGAGCTTGGAGCATGTACAGTGGGTAGCACGACCATCTTCAATAGTGAAACTTGTCAACATCAGCAAAACCATTCCTTTACTTCAAAATAACGAGCAATAGGACTTCGAGGTAGTCCGCCTAGTGCGACATAAATCCTCACCTGTTCTTTTAGGCCTTTGCACATCCATGTTGTGTAATATAAGCCTTAACTCGCCTTAGGATTCCGAGGTTGTCATCCGATACGGCGTAAATCCTCTCATCTTCTAGGTTATTTTCATAATCGGGCATTATGCAAATATAATTCCTATAATTAATTGGCAAGATTGAAATTTAAATAAATTCATTTCCAAAACATAAAGCCCAACAATAGGATAGTCTTGGAAGTCATCGAGATTCTTCTCGAGGTCTGTTTCTTCCCCTAACTTTTTCGTCCTCTGGATTCATATAGCAACTGTTCTAAAACTTGAGCCACTCTCCTATTGGATTCCGATTATCACATTTCTTTAAAAATCATATTCTCTCAAAGTCATAGAAATATATTTCCTGATCTTTATCGAAAGTTTTCTTTGGTGACCTCAGTCATCTAAGATGTAATTAACTATAGGGGATTGCTCCTATAGGAAACCTAAACGAACCCAGTATTATTATAAACCCTATTTAATTCATTTATATTAAATAGGGGAACTTGTCAGTCAACACAAAAGATTCGCAGAGCAAAACGGATGTCATGAATTCTGTAGTTTATTTGATCGAGTAATATCAAGTAGCATGTCTATTCTTCGGGATAGATGTGTTACTTTTGATATGGTGCTCATTTATTTAAATTACTAAATGAATGAGATTCGTCCATTCTCGTTTTTTAAATTTAAAATTTTATTTTTAAAAAAAATCAACATATATATATATATATATATATATATGTATATATATATATATATATATATATATATATATATATATATATATATATATATTATATTAAATCAAAACTATATTTTATAAAACTACACTTTACACTTTTCAAAAGGTTCAATTTCAATTCCAACGGCGATCTAGCGGCCAGACACCATCACCGCCTGATTTTCAAACTATGTGACAATCAGGAGTTAATTTTGGAAGAGATGAAGAAAATTTTGTGCCTCTAAAACCTATTGGAAAAGCGAATATTAAGACCTATGAATCTCATGTTGGATGGAGATCAGGGAGTAGTAGTCGTAGTATTTCTTCTACTTCTAGTGCTCCTACTCTTAATGGTATTATGAGGAGACATTTTGACTATGCATAATAAGATTAAAAATCTAGAGGCCAGAAATGCTTATAATGATGATTTTATGGTGAGAAGAATGGAACATGAGGCTTCTTACATTGAAGCTACGGTTAGATTCATGAAGGGTGATCCTACTGTAGAATTCCCTATTTTCCCTAGTTTCACTCCATATCAGTTGTAGGATCTGGATGATGAAGAAGAAGAAGAAGAAGGAGATGAAGAAGAGCATGATGAGAGCAATTACTGATTGTGGTCTACTGTTATTTTGATTTGTTGTTTTGTATTGTTTGTTGTAGAATTTGTGATTTGTTTTATGTTTTGGTTGCTTAGATAGACTCTTTGATGTGTGTACAGTGTTTAATTTTCAAACTATTTGTTTAAATTTGGATTTAAACTGTTGTATGTTTTCATGTTCTGTTAAATATTTAGTTTAAGTTTTAAATGTCTCTTTACCCTACAAATCTTTAATATGTTATGTTTAGACTTTCTATATTGTTATGTATCTGTTATTATGAGTGCTTAATCAATACCTGCATATCTTGAAGAGAAATGAAATGGAAGTCCCAGTACATACAAGTTAGTATTTTTTGATCTTTCTTCCTAACTTTATATTCTAAAGTAATATATTTGAAACACTTAAGTTTGGGGGGAAAGAAAAACTAAACTTTATTTGCCTTCAAATAAACTATCTATTTTTAAAACTATTTTTAACATGATTTGAAGTAAGAATTTGACTTTAGAAAGTTATGTTTTTATTTTATTTAAATATTTTAGTAGGCTTTAGATTTAGTTTTAATAATGAAAGTTAACTTTAGGGATTAAAAAATTTATTATAATAGTATAAGACTATGTTTGTTATTTAAAGTAAAGGAAAGAGTATTTTTGAAATGTTAAGAGTCTTAGGATTTCATGTAAGAAGAAAATATTGAAACTATATGAAGTAATGTAATGTTTATATTAATATTGATGTATAAAGAAAGAAATTCAATGAGTTAAAACTTTAAGAAGAGGATGGTGATGTGCAAAATCATTAAAGGTTATCCAGATATAGTAATTCTCTTATAAAAAAAGAGAAAAGAAAAGAAAGGATTGAAAAATAATTCACACACACACACACACACACAAATATATATATATGAGGAGAAGCTTGAGGAGATGTCTAACCAAAAATTGGCTTCACTTGAATTAACCTAAAGGAAAGAGCTTAATCACATTTCTGGATTTATATTGATGTATTAGTGGCTTTCTTAGTAGAGTCTTCATGAAAATTCTTTTTCATATGATTTTCTAAGTGTTCTTAATATGACAAATTACACTTATTCTTGAAATGAATAGATGACTAGAACTCTTAAACTTCATTACTAAATATCTTACCTATAGTTTGACTCAAATTATGAAAACTGATTTAAAGGTCTTGCTATTATATTTATGAATAAAAAATTGTAACAATTATAAAGTTAAATTCACTACCATGAGTTATAATTTTTATGTAGTAAAAGAGTTACTTGAGGGCAAGTAACACTTAAGTTTGTAGGATTTTGATGCACAAAAAAAAAGTTCGATTTTTCACCTATATTTTATAGTCATTTTTGGTGATACTGTACTTTAAAGAAGGGTATTTTTTATATTTTTTTTGTAGATATATTGATTTTAGGCATTTGGAGCAAAAGAAAGCAGAAAGAACGAAATTTGAAGTTAAAAAGGAAATTTTTGGAATTCTGGTTCTAGGCGCCGATGGCGCCAGGTTGGGCGTTAACGGCGTCATTTGACAGAGAATTCAAGATTTAATTCATGGCTGGGCGCCGACGGCGCCCAGGACTGTTACCCGAGAGTTCGATGTAGATTCTAAGTATTCATATGTTTTTTGAAGGGTTTTTCGAGGCATCTCTTAAAAAAATCATCCCTATACTATATGAGAAGACTAAAACAGCCAAAAAGAAGGGAGAGTTCACTGGTTTTAAGTGTGTTAGGCATGGGTGTGAGTAAAAAAAAAAAAGTGAAGAGTCGCTGTAGAGAGTCTGTGGAGTCTTGTTTGGAGTGAGTTTTGAGTGTTGTTGTAAGAAGAGAAAGAGAATCAAGGGAACTTCAAGGGATTTCTTTGGCGAAGAACTACAAATAAGTTGTGTTCGTATGAACTTTCTTTTATATAAAAAATTCATGCTTTCTTGTATCTTCCTTATGAATTTTGAGTAGATTTCTTTGTTTTTCTCCTTGCAATGAAATATGGTGAAATGATGAGATATATTGGATGTGCTTTTTAAATGTTAAGCACTTGTGATAATTTTCACTCACTCTTCATTTACTTTTCAATCTGACCAGTTGAAATGTTAAAATTTGTTGTGAAATATAAGATCCGAAAGGAGTATGAGTTCTACAACAAAGTGGAGATCACATTCAAGTCTGTTGACAAGAATGTAGTTCATAGGGTTGAGTGCAAATAAATAAGGAAATATACTTTGTTGGGCGTAAAATTAGAGATTTTAAGAGTGACAGACTAAAATTCTCAATTTGGTCCTAGTGTTTGGAAACTAAAGCTAGAGTTAGCCCTCAGGGGAGGGGGAAGTTGGGAGCTCTGAAGTGGGAGCCAGTATCCTCTTAGCCTAACCACGGATTTAGGGACCAAACATAGGAGTAGACAATGTTTTTTCTGCACTCGGCAGAGAGTAAAGTATATAAATGCTCCTATTTGACACAATACAGTTTCCAACAATCTAAATCTTTCACTAACCATAAACTCATTACAAGGGGAAGGCTGCTTTCTTAAAATTTGAATATTTCGTTATTAAACATAATAAAGCATTATTTAAAACCAGTAAATTTACTTTGAAGTTTAGAAAGTAGTTTGGTAATTTTAGTTCATTTAGCATATTCAAATATTATCAACTCATGCTTTTCACATGTAAGTTTTAAAAAGTTTAAACATTGTGTTTCAGTTCTGTTCTCATAAATTAACAACTTCATTGTGGGATCGATAACTAGGACTCCAATATAGCCTTGTATTACTTGTGTGATACGTATACTTGCATTTGTATTCTAGTGTATAAAAGAAAATATATTGAAATACAAAAAACACCGCATCAATTCACAGCCAAATTAAGTTCTAATTAAGAATTTGTAAACCATTTTTCCATATAGAGGGCTTCATTCTTGTCCCTGAATTTGATTTTCTTTGGGGTAGTTCAAGAGGGGAGGCCTTGCTTCGATTTAAAATGGCTTAATTCCAATCTTGGGAACTAGCTGAGGAAAGGATGCCTTAAAGGGGGGTTTACATCCCATCTAAGAGGTAAACAATTTGACTAGAATAAGAAGGATTGTTAAGGGCTCACATCTAGCCTGTGAACTAGTCCATGTGATTAGCCTTGAAGGGATATCACTGGGCCTCACATCCATCCTAATGACTGATTAAAGAAACTGGCTTGATAGTCTTATAGTTTTAGAGACCTTAAAACCAAGTTGTCTTTGTAGCTTGAGGTCCTTTCCTCGAAGGCTTGTCCAATCAGGTATGAATATTCTAATGAATGTTATCAGATAGTCAAGAAAGTGTGTCCTGATTAGGCATGGATCCATTAAACAAGCACAATGCTTGAATGATATGACATTCTTTCAAAGTGATAATTGACATCAAAGATTTGCCCTATCAATTACCGTATCATAGGAGTAGACACACGAGGTTATCTAACGATTAGAAATATTCAACTTTTAAGCTAATTTTGAGTGTATCATACAAATCTTGAAGTTGTTATGTCTACGAGGAGCGTTGGAGCAAGCCTCGGTAAATGGAGCATGACAATTTACAACAGCAAAATAAGTCTACATCAACTAACTTCTCTTAGTATAAAAAACAAACAAGCCATAGAATTTTCAGGTAGTTTGTCTAGTGCGACATAAGCCCTCACTTCATCTTTTATGTTTTTGTACATTGTGCAAAATGGGCCCTAACTCGCCTTAGGATTTTGAGGTCGTTATCCGATACGACGAAAATTCTTTTATTTTCCAGGCTATTTGCATAATCAGATATTATGCAAGTATAAGCATCATAATTAATAATTGACAGAATTTAACATAAATAATTTCACTTCAAAAATATAAAGCTCAACAATATGATAGTTTGGGAAGTCACTGAGGCTTGCCTTTGTCCTGTGACATCGCCTAGTTTTCACTCATTTTATTTCTAAAATAATTGTTCCTACTTGTCCTTTCCCACTTGCTATTCTTTACAAAGTACATTGAAAACCCAAACCTTGAATATCTTATGAACGAAACCCTTGATCTTTATCGATAGTTTTCTTAAATGACCTCAGTCATTTATGATGTAATTAACTATAGGGGTTTGCCGTTATAAGAATCTTTAGAACCTAGGTATAATAAACCCTACCTAATCTTTCTATATTCTATATTAGGTAAGGGAACCTGTTGACCATACACATGGTTTATAAACCAAACAGATGTCACAAACTCTTTACTTTAAGTAGTTGAGCCTACCAATAAGTGATATGCTTATCCTTTGGCAAGTGTATTATTTGTGGTATCAAGCTTGACTATCTAAACTAATAGACATGCGAGACCCATTCAGTCCCACTATTTTCAAAAAAAATTACAACACAAATTTTCAAAAAGAAAAATTATACACTATTACTAAATTAAATCAAACCATTTTCAAATTCACAACGCACACACTAAAAAAAAGATAGAGAAAGAAAGAGGAGAAATGTTCGGCTGATATCAACTTGAAGGAGGCAACGAGGTATTTCAGATAAGTCCGACCTTTTGTAAGATTCGAGTGACGAAATCTTTAATTTCTTAGAGGGTTCAACGACTGGAATCTATTGAGAGAACACATTCTCCGGTTAGCTGGTGGGGGGGGGGAGGGGGAAGGGGCGGCCTTAGTGGGCCTGAACCACTGCCTGTTTATCAATGCTGACCCATCATTCTTCTGGCATTGGGAATCTTCAGCTCTTTCTTCGGGCAACTGTGCTCTTTGATTATTGGGCGCCAATTCCTGATGGGGGTTTTGTTCCTTCTACCTGATATTGCTTCTCTGACGGCCTCTCACATTTGGCCCATTATATGATCATTCAGCTCTTGAATTTGTTATTGTACAAACTCTTGCATGCACTCCATGTTCATGGCGTCTCTTTGGTGGGTTTTTCTCTACGTTGTGCTTCTCTTCTTGTTGTTTGCATGATCCACGTTCACCGCACCTTTTAGGATGTTAAATCTAAACCAGTCTTGTGATCACACCCAAGAAATATAGATTAAAATGGGGGAGAGATAGAGGTAGATAGTGCACAATAAAGAATTGGTTCTTTTATAATTGATTGATTAACCCCTTATTGTATAAATGACATTTATGCGTGTATGCAAGGGGGTATAAACGGTACAATTACATGCTTGTCTCAGCTTTTACGAGGGCATTACAAGCAATTTTAGGTAAAAAATATAAATGAGCCTAAGGTTTGACCACCATATCACTCGACCTATTGAGAAAAGTATTCCTTGGGTGGGCAACGCTTATTTGGCCAACTCTGCTGAGTTGGGCAGCATGTTAGCTTTGGTTGTCGTTCAGTCATTCAGATCTTTGCTCGGACAGTTTGGTCAACCGGTCAATTGCTTTGATTTATCGGTCTACCGCCAGGGATGAGACTAAGCTATTGGGTAGATGGTGAATCACCGTAATCCGATGAGTAGCCTACTCCTTGACATGAGGTCCACTGGAGGGTCAGTGGCGTGTCATAACGAGAACCTTAGGACCCTTGAAGTGTCTAAGAGGTTCTTGTGAGACAATTAACGATTTTGGTAGAGAGTTAGGTCAATGCCTTCTATCGGCTAAGTATTATTGTTATATTTGACACCAGTGGTCTTCGTTCGACTAACTTTGAATCCTTCTCTAATCGTGCTATAGTTGGACACTCGAGCTATTTAGTCATCTATTGATGTGACATTTGATCTCCCCTCTTTGGGCCATCCTTGACCACACTTGTCATTAGCCCGCTAAATTTTCTCCGGTTTTGTGCTAATGCATTTTTTTACATATAATATGAAAATATAAAATTTAGGTGCTAGGTATTTAAATACATAATTTGATGGTATGTATGTAACTTGTAAAGGCTCCAAGAAAAATTGTTTTTATTTTTATTTTTTTATTTTTAATTTATAGATAGGGTGTCCACTCTGTAAAAATGAAATTTGGATATGAGATGTAAGTGCAGTGTATGAAATTTGCGTTATTTTTGTTTGACCTCAACTGACTTCGAATCAATGCGACTATAGGATTGGAGTCCGGCAGCTTACATCGTTTCGGCTCGCTCGCACCTAAATACCCGTCACTGTCTGCTATCTGCCGTGATCGTGTACCCGCGACCGGATTTCTGCTCTGCCCGCGTTTGGGTTACGGCGATTTATTTAGATTGCTTCTTAAATTCAATGGTATGACGAACTGCAAATCCGGCTAGCTCTAATTGGGCGGGTGCGTGGCGCCTTCATGAGTTCTCTGCCTATGGTTTGAATTGAATGAATCTAACCTTAGGAATCGAGGAGATATCGTCTTTAAATTTTTGCGACGTACTTGGATCGTGCGTGTTTGACGATACTTGATCTGCTTTAGGTTGAGTGTCTTTGTTTGGATGCCAGTTCTGTGGACCAAGGCTTGAAGAAATCATGAATTGGAAAGAAAAGGCGAGAGACAATAGAGAGCAAAGTGGAGGTATTCCCTGTGGCCAGGTTCGGGTTCTTGTTGCCGGTGATTCAGGTACTTCTAATCCATTTTTTTATCCTTTTCTTTGATTACTTAATTATTTCATGGAGGGATGGTTTCAAAGAGGATTATTCTACTTTGTTGCTTCTTTTTTTGTGTATTTGTGAATTATTATTACGATGAACAACTTAGAATGGTTAGGGAAGGTAAATGTAGCTACGCTCAATGATATGATTTGGAAGCTTGTTTAGATTTGTTTGTGAAATGGCACCGGAAATTACTGGAACCCTAGAAAAATCAAACTCCTTGATCTGCCATTTTCTTATAGAGGCTGCCATAATTTTCATTATTAACGGCCTCAATTAGTTGTCGATCATGGGTTATAGAAATGATTTTGAATCTTTTGTTTGGTTGACCTATGATTTAATGATCATTTCAATTTATGCTAGAGTTAGTTTAGAAGGAATATTTGGAATTCAGAATCATAGGATGCCTAACAATAGATTGATTCGAGTGGAGTTGCGTACTGAGCTGATGAAATCTTTAATGGGTGAAGAGCTGATGAAATCTTTGATGGTGGTGGTCATGGAGCTTGACGCATCTTGAACATTGAGGAATTAAAGGTAAGTATTTAGGTATCCTAAGGAGTTAGAAAAGATTGGGTTCAGCCAATATGATAGAGGGAATGGAACATGAGGAGAAGGGGATCGGCCATCATTGTGATACGACAAATTAATTCAAATTTCATTATTCTAGTTACTATTTGTAATAGACACTGTATTGAAATACTATTATAAACCTACTGATTTCAATGCAATGACAAATAGTTGTAACTACAAATGACACTTTAGCACTTGATAATTCACAGATAGTTAAAGGACAGATGCATGAAACATATCATAGTGTAAATAAAGACATGAATGACATAGGAACATAAATATTGACAAAACTACCAAGCACTGCATCAAAATGGAATTTTGTATATGCCAATTTATGGAACAAACAATTAATAGCTTCATAGCATAGTAATACGCATAGTAAGTGTGAAACCCACCATTTTTGTTAACTGGGGGAGAGGAAACGAGAAAACTGAAGGAGAAGTGAGGAGTCGGGCAGTTAAAAGAGGGAGGTGAAGCAAAAGGGTTAGAAGCCTAAATTTTGCTCTATAAAACGTCGCAAGCGACTTACCTATACGTTGAGCAATTTCTGTTGCAAAGGTCGAGTAGCTGGTGCCTGACCGATCAAGGAAAAAATGCTCCCGTGACGTCATCGTGCTTCGAGCAGGCTGTCGGTGCAAAGTTAGATGAGAAGCCGAGCGCAGGGGAAGATACCGAAGGAGAAGAAGAAGAAACGTGAGGAAGAAGAGGATGGCTAACCCTAATTATGGCGTGAGACATCATCTTCACTGCAGGAGAAGATCCTTTGGGCAGAAATTGCTCGATCTCGATCGACTGAACCGAAGGAGAAGAAAGGGAGGAAGAAGGCGCAACGACATTCTTGCATACATGCGGGTGGTTGAGCCGAGTATTGCACGTAGAGAAGAGAGGGATTCCCTTTCAGTGCGTCGGGCTCGATTGAGCTTTGTGGCTCGATTCGAATGGATTAGGTCAAGGGAGGGGGAAATAATGTAAAAATACATAATTAGTCAAGTTATTATAATTAATTAAAATGAAAGTTCAGAAACCTTATAGTTAATTGATTTCAATTTTATTACTAATTTTTTAATGATAATCAATGAAAAAACTAAAGCACGAAAAAGAGAATTTTGCTATAGGAAGGAATTCAGGTATGAAGCTTAATTTAAATGTTTAATTATTCTTTATATGAGATTATGTTTACGAGCTGATTTAAAGGTTTTGAAGTTAAGCATGTTAAAAAATATAGGAAAATAAATTATGGCATAATATATAGTAATACGAATATATGAGGTAGCTTAATATTAAAATAAAAGTTTGGTTAAATTAATTAGTTATATGTTTCATGAAAAACTATAAAAAATTGGATCACCTTATAAGTATATCTTTATATAAATAAAATAATTAATTAATTAGTTAATTAATTTATTTATTATGAATAACATTTTTATATTAAGTTTCAAATTTTAGAATAGTCGATGTCAAGACAAATCAAAGAATAAATTAATCGACGTCGTGGTGAGTTTTCATGTTCTTATACAATATTGATATTTTGTTTCTTCTACACCAAATGCATTTACTATACTACATTTATTATATTGAAATAACTACAAAGTTGGGATTTTGAATTCTAGTAAATTTTTGTTCA
Organism: Papilionanthe hookeriana x Papilionanthe teres; assembly: GCA_022702705.1. Taxonomy (NCBI): domain Eukaryota; kingdom Viridiplantae; phylum Streptophyta; class Magnoliopsida; order Asparagales; family Orchidaceae; genus Papilionanthe; species Papilionanthe hookeriana x Papilionanthe teres. Next base: position 104,596,615 of record CM040427.1, read on the forward strand.
TATTGTAGGAATGATATGTGTGCATGACATTTTAAATGATTTATAAGTATAATGTCTAATATGCAAATGAGAATGAAATTTATTTTTAGTATATAATGATTTTGATAAAATGATTGTATATGCATGATTGACCATGATGAAGTCACCTCTTGATGGTAATAATGGGGGTACATTAATGTACCTGTGTATGAATATGAAAAAAGGTATGGATATTGAAGCACCTTAAGTGATACAATTTTTAGACGGTGCTTTTGTGACATTACATGCAAATATAAATGATATAAATATTCTATTAATATAGTAAGATTCATTAATAACATCTCAATTGTTAATTTTGATTTATTAAAAGTTTAATTGACATATATTTTATTTTCTTTTTTCTTGTATTGTAGTTTAGAAATATGAGTATTCACTGTCTTGTTGAACTCACCGTTATTTTTAAACTAACTATTCAAGTTAATTTAATTTGTTAAAGGATGAACGATGGAAGTGAAAATATATATAGATGACGCAGACAACCAGTAACAATGTAATTTAAATATGTTGTTTTAATTTAATGTGATCAGTGGCTCTTTTATTTATTAAATTGTAAACTAATATAGAAAATTTAGTTGCCACTGTCCGATCGTCTGTTCCTGTCTTAGTTAATTCCATGTTCCGGGGCGAGTCATGATAAAAATAATATCAGAGCTAGATTTAGGTTTAATTAGTAAAATCTTGATGAAAGAGCCAATAGAGTAACTATAAGCAAATTTTAATAATAATAAAATTAAAAAAAATTAAAGTTAACTTAAATTTATAACTATATCTATTTAGCATTAATGATACACCGGAAAATATAGTAGAAGTGAGTCCGATAAAAAAACTTATGGATTGCTAATGTTGACATACTTAATAAGATGTGATTAGCGGTTTGTTTTTTTTTTTTTTAATTTCGAGGATGAATTTTTGTAAATGGGGAAGATTGTAGAACCCCATTTCTGCTAACCGAGGGAGTGGAAATGAGAAAACTGAAGAAGTGAGGAGTCGGGCAGTTAAAGGAGTGCGAGGAATCGAACAACCAGGAAGCCAAAGAGGGGGGAGGGGGTGAAGCAAAAGGGTCGGAAGCCAAAGAGGTAAATTTTGCTCTGTAAAATGTCGCAAGTGACTTACTTGTAGCGTCGAGCAGTTTCTGTTGTAAAGGTCGAGCAACTGGTGCCTGGCTTCATGGAAAAGATGCTCTCATGACGTTGTCGAGCTTCGAGTAGGAATTCGGTGCTAAAGTACATGATGAGTCTAGCACAGTAGAAGATACCGAAGGAGAAAAAGAAATATGCGAAATAAGAGGCCGACCAACCATTTTCACGCGCAAGACATAATCCTCACTGCGTAAGAAGATCCTTTGCACAAAAATCGCTCGATCTCGATCGACCAAACCGAAGAAGAAAGGGAGGAAGAAGGTGCGGCGAAATTCGTGCGTATGTGCGGGAGGTCGAGCCAACTATCACACAGAGAAGAGAGTGATTCGTGTTTGGGGCTTAGGGCTCAATCGAGCTTTGTCGCTTGGTTCAAATGGATTAGGGCAATGGAGAGGAGGAAATATGGTAAAGAATAGTTAATTATTTGAATTATTATAATTAATTAAAATGTAATTTCGAAAACTTTATAGTTAATTGATTTCAATTTTATTACTAATTGTTTAAAAATAATCAATAAAAAGGCTAAATCACGATAAAGAGAATTTTGTTGCAGGAAGGAATTGAGGTATGGAACTTAATTTAATTGTTTAATTATTCTTTATACGAGATTAGGTTTACAAGCTAATTTAAAGGTTTCTAAGTTAAGCATGTTAAAAAATATAGGAAAAAAATTTATGGCATAATATAGTAATACAAATATATGAGGTAGTGTAATATTAAAATAAAAATTTAGCTAAATTAATTAGTTACATGTTTCATGAAAAACTAAAAGGAATTGGATCACTATATAGGCATATGTTAATATAATTAAAAAAATTAATTAATTAATTTATTATGAATGACCATGTTTATGTTAGGTTTCAAATTTTAGAAAAGTCGATGTCAAGACAAATCGAATAAAAAATTAATTAGCAACGATGTGAGTATTCGTGTTCTTATACTATAATGATATTTTATTTCTTCTACACCAAATACATTTACTAGTACTATCATTTTTTATATTGAAATTACTGTAAACTCGGGATTTTGAATTCTAGTGAATTTTTGTTCATATGGTAGGAATGATATGTGTGCATGATATTTAAAATGATTTATAAGTAAAGGTTTCTAAGTTAAGCATGTTAAAAAATGTAGGAAAAAAATTTATGGCATAATATAGTAATACAAATATATGAGGTAGCATAATATTAAAATAAAAATTTGGCTAAATTAATTACTTATATGTTTCATGAAAAACTAAAAGGAATTGGATCACTATATAGGTATATGTTAATATAATTAAAAAATTTAATTAATTAATTTATTATGGATGACCATGTTTATGTTAGGTTTCAAATTTTAGAAGAGTCGACGTCAAAGAAATCGAATAACAAATTAATTAGCAACGATGTGGGTACTCGTGTTCTTCTACTATAGTGATATTTTATTTCTTCTACACCAAGTACATATTCTAGCACTATCATTTTTTATATTGAAATTACTGCAGACTCGGGATTTTGAATTCTAGTGAATTTTTGTTCATATGGTAGGAATGATATGTGTGCATGACATTTTAAATGATTTATAAGTATATTATCTTATATGCAAATAAGAATGAAATATATTTTTAAAAATAATAATTTTAATAGAATGTTTGTATGGTGCATGATTGACTATGATGAAGTCACCACTTGATAGTACTAATGAGGGAACATTTAGGTACATGTGCACGTATATGAGAAATGATATTGATATTGAAGTACCTTAAGTGGTACAGTATTTAAACAGTGCTCCTGTGGCAGTTGTACAACTATAAAATGATATTTGTATGTTATTGATGTAATAAAATTCATTGATAATATCTCAAATATTAATATTGATTTATTAAAAGTTTAACTGTCATGCATTTTACTTTTTTTTTTCTTGTATTATTGTAGTTTATGAATATGTGTATTCACTGACTTGGTTTGTTCCGTGTTATTTTTAATTAACTTTTTCAGGTTAATTTAATTGATTAAAAGATGAACGATAGAAGAGAAAATCATTTATAATAGACGCGGACAAACAATAACGAGGTAATTTTAAATATATTACTTTAATTTAATTTGATTAGCGGCTCTTTTATTTATTAAAATTTAGACGAATATAGAAAATTTAGTTTCCACAATCTGCCCGTCGTGACAGTAAGGCTAACAAGAGAGGTTAGCTGTATATAAACAAAATTGGTTGTATAACAATCATAGGTAGAAGAAAAATAATCATACCACGAAGATCCTTTCATTATAATAATGATTTTTGTGCATAAGAAAACATATTGGTAATTTTATTTAGGGGCATTTATAGAAACAACAATTCCAATGTATTTACATATCAAATATCTAAACTATCATATTTACATGCATACCACTCAAATCCTTAACATCACATAAAAAATACCACAATTCGTAGCTTCTTATAAGTGAAATAGACATTTTCATGCATTGATTTATGACATCAATGTGTTATAAGTATAAATATTAAACTTTGGGTGTTAGATTTGTAAATACATAAAAATGTGTCGCATGTACATATTTTTCCTTTTTGTTTATACAGAGTATATTATCAATGATATACTTGGGAAGTTTAAAATTACTTGTGACTTATGCGTGTGACAATTTCTGGATTGGGTCATCAATATAATTGGACTAACCAGCCCATTATATAGATGAATTCGGTGGGCTTCTTGTTATTGATAATAAGCTTTGTGACAATGTGAAGCTTAGAGTGGGTTAAACATGAATGTCTTATGTTGATCAATCTACTGTATAGTTATCTTATTGCTAGTTTTAATCTAGAACATAATTGTTCCTAGCTTTAGTGCTGCCTATATTATAGACTACCTTTTAATAGCATATGTACTTGACTTGTGAATAACTGTGAACAAAATTCATTCCGAGATCATAAAACCATTAATCAGTTCTTCACAGGTGTCGGGAAAACATCATTGGTCCATCTACTTGTAAATGGTTTTGCAATCTCTCGTCCTTCTCAAACTGTTGGCTGTACAGTTGAAGTCAGGGTAAGGTTTCTTGCCTTTATTTTGATACAAACACCATTTAGTTTTTCATTGATCCTTAAGTGTTTCCTAATGGCTTTCCAGCATATTACTCATGGACGTGGCGGAAGCTCTTCTAGTAGCATAAAAGGTGATGAGGAAAGGGACTTCTTTGTTGAGCTATGGGATATCTCTGGACATGAGAGGTACAAGGATTGCCGCTCTCTTTTCTACAAGCAGATCAATGGTAAGGGAGGATTTCCCTTTTCTTGATCTTTCTATCCGTTATTTAATCAATGTTTGTAGGCTTGCATGCTATTTCGGCTTTATAATTGTTACCACATATGCATTGCTGCTGTCTTAACTATAATTGTTTGCTGTTCTTGCATAGCTACCCTCTTGTCCAGGTTCCTGTTCTGCTTATTTTTTAGGACGCCTTTCGACTTTCTTTTTATTTGTTCTTTTAAATGCACAAAATTTTGTTTTCTATTAAAATTTTCATTTTAAAGAAATATTAACCTATATTTGGTTCTTTATAATTTGATAACTTAAAATAAAGAAGGGAAGGGGGGCAGATAACATGCAGCATGAGGAGCTTTTCAGTGAACTGTAAAGAATGTTCATATGCACCAATTCAGTGAACAGTCCAAAGAATGATCGTATATTTTCCCAATGTATAGAAATTTAGTGGATAGACACATGTTCCTCTATGCAAATCTATTCATTCATTTATTCTCTCTTCTATTTGGATAAATTTTAAATCTCTTATTTACCATTGTGTGTAGGTGTTATATTTGTTCATGATCTCTCTCAAAGGAGGACAAAGTCAAGTTTGCACAAGTGGGCAGCGGAAATTGCAGCAACTGGGACATTTTCAGCTCCACTAGGATCTGGTGGGCCGGGAGGTCTTCCTGTTCCATATCTTGTTATCGGTAACAAAATTGATATTGCTCCTAAAGATGGGGGAAGAGTAAGCAGTGGCAATCTTGTCGATGTTGCGCGCCAATGGGTTGAGAAGCAAGGCCTGCTTCCTTCAAGTGAAGAGCTTCCTTTGGCAGAGAGTTTCCCGGGAAGTTCAGGGCTTCGATCGGTAACAAATGAATTTTTCATCCTATGGTTTAATTGATCACAGATACTTTCTTTCAGCTTTTGTTGATCATTGCATAATTTAGCTCCAGTTCTACCATGCATTTTCAGAAATTAATGCATTGTTCTTATAGTGTTTGTTTTCAGAAGTATGTAACCCTATTTCAACTGAGTATTTCCTTTCATCTATTATTTCCTCCATTCCTTCAATTAGTGCCACCATCCCCACCCAATAAAATTCAATGCTGTGGTACAGGACGACTGGGTGTTTCTGAGTTAGGGAAGCCTTGTTATTGGCTTTGATAAATTCATTGGCTTCTTGATGGACTTTTGGAGGTTGAACATCACATGGACGATTTGGTAGAAAGAATTCCTAATTATGTAAGGCAGGTTAGATATAGTTATTGTCTACATATAATCATACTTTTATATATATATCAATGTATTTAACCAAATAATTATACCTATACCAAATTATGTTTGTTATGGGTTGTGAAGTAAGTCCTGCTTCCTTCTAGTGAAGAGCTTCCTTTGACAGAGAGTTTCCCTAAAAGTTCAGGGCTTCCATCGGTGACAAATGGATTTTCCATCTCATGGTTTAATTGATCATAGACGCTTTCTTTCCGCTTTTGTTGATTATTGCATAATGTAGCTCCAGTTTTACCATGCATTTTCATAAATTAATGCATTGTCTTATGGTTTTTGTTTTCAGAAGTATGTAGCCCTATTTCAACCGAGTATTTCCTTTCATCTATTATTTCCTCCATTCGTTCAATTAGTGCCATTATCCCCACCCAACAAAATTCAATGCAGTGGTACAGGATAACTGGGTTTTCTGAGTTAGGGAAGCCTCGTTACTGGCTTTTATAAATTCATTGGCTTCTTGATGGACATTTGGAGGTTGAACATCACATGGACGATTTGGTGGAAAGAATTCCTATTGATGTAAGGCAGGATGGATATTATAATTGTCTACATATAATCATACATTTATATATATATCAATATATTTAACCAAATAATTATCCATAATTTATGTTTGTTATGGAAATAAATAGACTTGCTTAGACTATCTCGATCTATTTTGTTAAATGTTTCATAGTACAAATTTTTATGTTTGTGAAGATTCCATTCATGCACATAGTTGCAAATAAAAAATGTCATTTTGTTATTTTCCTCTTTGCATGGGCCTCCATATGTGATGATTGACATGATGGAATGCACATAATGCTTTTCTAAGATTGACAATGATTGAAGTTAGGCTCTTGGACGAACAAAATTTGAGATCGTTTTGAGATCTCATGAGCAAAAATCAAGGTCAGCAATTCGGCTGTTCATGTTTCATTTTTCTTGCAAGAAGATAAATTATCAAATGAATATAGGCAGATAGGAAACACTTCCATTGCAAGGGTCCCAAGTCCCATTTGCGAAAAGGAGAGGGTTGCGTTAAGTAGTTGATAATATTCATAAAGATTTGATCGACTAAGTATGACATGAATCCTTTAAAACATTGTGTCAAATACTATGGCATCCCCTGGAAGCGACGCTTCAGGTGTAATGTTAAATAATCAATGGTTCTCATATTAAGCGGGCAAAGAAGTTAGTTCATATAATTAATATTATGATAGAACCATAGAATATTGGTACTTTCACAGATAAATTATTAAAATTAATAGATGCTATGGTTCTTAAAAAGATGAATATTTTATGCATTCGAGAGACTAAATGGGTTGTTGAAAATGCTTATGGGATGGATAGTTTAGATTTTAAACTTTGATATTCATATAAAAGTTTTACTAGAAATGATGTAGGTGTAATTATAGACAAGAATTTAAAAGATATTGTTGTAAAAATAAATAGAATTAGAGATATAATTATAGTTCTAAAAATCGTTCTTGATATTAACATTCTCAATATTATAAGTGCATATGGAGCCTCAAGTAAGTTTGAATATATGTTTAAAAGAAAATTTTGGAATTACCTTGAAGAACAATTAGAAAAGATACCTCTCAAAGAAATAATTTTTATTAGAGGAGATTTAAATAGACATATGGGTAGAGTAATAGAAGATTTTAGAAGTATTCATAGTGGCTATGATTTGGGAGTGACTAATGAACAAGGTAGAGTCATATTGGATTTTATTTTATGATTTTGTTATTACTAATACTTTATTTTAGAAAAAGATGAGCATTTTATCACTTATAAGAATGATTATAATGAAACACAAATTGATTAGAGATTGTAAAGATTTTGTGGTCCTTCCATGTGAAAATATAAATATCTAACATCGATTATTGGTTTTGAATTTTAAAATAAATGTCTTGAAGATTAAAAATACAATGAAATATTATCATAGAATTAGAGGCATTTAAAAAATACAAATAAATTTCTTTTGATGAATGAACTTCAATATCATAATATTTGGGATGTTTATGAAGAAACTAATACTATGTGGGATAAAATGATGAGTATTATTAAGCTAATTGCAAAAGATATGCTTGAAGAATTAAAAAAATCTTTTATGAATAAAAATAGCTGGTGGTGAAATAATATGTGCAAGAAATGATAAAAAAATAAGAATTTTTGTTATAAAAAGTGGCTTAGATGTAAAAGCTTAGAGAATTGAATAAAATATAAAGTGGTCTAGAGGGAGTCTGAGAGAATAATTTATGATGCTAAGAATTCTATTTTTATAATCATGCAAAGAGATAAGAAAAGTAATGATTTAGTTCATGTAAAGAGTATTAAGGATGAAAATTAATGTGTTTTTTTAGATGAGGATATTCTATGTATATGAGTAAGATATTTGATTAAATTTTTAATGAAGATTGTGAAAATAAGATTACTTTAGTGATGTTAAAAAGCTTTTTATTACTATCGTCACATTAGTAAAACAACTGTTGAGGAGACTTTAAAAAAAATTAAGTATGAAAAAGCAATAGGACCTGATTGTATTCCAATTAAGTGTTAACATGTTTAGGAGATTTAAGAATTTTTTGGCTCACAAAAATTTTTTGTATTATTTTAAAAACTAAAAAGATTTCTATTGAGCGAACAAATAGTGTATTAGTTCTTATTTTTAGGAATAAAGATGATGAACAATATTGTGCAAATTATAGAAAAAGTTTGTTAATCTGTCATACATTAAAGTTATGGGAGAGAATAATTGAATATGGGTTACTACCTAATAAACAAATTTCTCAAAATTAATTTGGATTCATGCACGCAAGTCCACAATGAAAGTTATACATGTATTGAGAGGTTTGATGGAGAAGTATAGAGAGAGTAAGGAGGATCTACATATGATTTTTGTTAATTTAGAAAAAAATTATGATAAGGTTCCAAGAGAAGTATTTTGGAGAGTTCTAGAGAAAAAATGTGATGATATTTCTTATATTCAAATCATTAAATATATGTATACTAGAGCTGTTATTTGTGTTCAAACACAGAGGATTGACCAGGTATTTTCCTATTTCGATTGGATTACCTCAAGGATTAGCTTTAGGCCCATGTCTTTTTGCTTTAGTTATGATGTTTTTATTGGACATTTACAGGGAAATGTACCTTGGTGTATGTTTTTCGTTGATGATATCCTTTTTGTGGATAAGATTAGAAAGAGTTCAAGAATAACATGAATTCTGAAAGTCAAGATTCTAAAGACTTTTGTTTGAGTAGATCTAAAATTGAATATACAGAATGCAATTTTAGTTGTAATAGATCTAATGTCGGGTACGTAACAATGGTTAATCAAGTCATTAAAGGAGTGAACGTTTTTGTCTAAAGTCTATTGTTCAAAGTGATGGTGATATAGATTAGGATGTTATTAGTAGAATTCAAGTTGGATGGTTGAATTGGAGGAATGCACAGACCTATTGTGCAATAGAAAAATACCACTTAGACTTAAAGAAAAATTTTTATGAGATGTTGGCGAGATCTGCAATGATTTATATAGTAGAGTTTTGACCTATAAAAGAGAAGCATAAAGTTAAGTTTTGCTGAGATAAGAATGCTCAGGTGGATGAGTAGCTTTACACTTAAGAGACAAATTTGCGAAATGAATATATCCAGAGAGTGCTGGAGTAGCTTCGGTTGTAGACCAGATTAGGGAAAGTCGCCCTAGATGTTTGTTCATATTAAACGTCAACCATCTGATGACCGATTAGGAGACTAGATGTCTTAGATTTGACTTATGTTAGGAAAGTTAGAGGTAGACCTAAACGTCTTGGGCATTTAATATAAAAAATGCTCTTAATTTATTCGAATTAAATGGAAAGATGACACTTAATAGGACACAATGGAGAAAATAAGATTCATGTAGTCGACCCAACTTAGTACGATAAAAGCTTGTTGTTGTTGTTGTTGTTGTTGTTGAATATAGGCAAGTAAGGATTTTATAAGTATATGAGTAGTTTTTACTGTGAATTGAGATTTTTTCATGGTGAAGCCAACATTTCATGTATGCTCACTTGTGTTGGTAGAGCTTCTTCATGTATGTGTACATACTTTTCTCGAGAAGTGTATCTCTTTAAAGGGGAGCATAATTTTTCATAAAGGTGTCTAGAGGTCCTAAGGTGTAGTTTCTCGACACGAGGCGCGAGTCACGCTGCTTTTAAGATAATAAAAATTAAATAATCTGAAAGGAATTTGTATTTACAACTTGGATTTTTTATCCTAGCAATGAATGCAAACTACTGGAAATCCAAGATAAATAATCTAGGTTGTTTAATAATGATGCTTATGAAAATTATAGATGACGAAGCAAAACAGTTAGCAAAATGTCTTCTTATTATGATAAAAGTATCCTATGATTTTTACTGACTAGTTACTATATTTAAATAACCTTTTTAAATCTAAACCATGCCTTATGGGTGACAAATGAGATTTTACCAATTCTAATGAGGCAAGCTGAAATTTATGGGATAAGCATATGGAAAGCCAAAGGAAAAATTGGTTAGGGAACTTATTGCTACTGTCTTGAAATGATAGAACTTATATATATATATATATATGGAATGATGGTGGCGGCTGCAGAGAGAGAAGCTCTGCTAGGGTTTTTTCTTGGCGGCAGGGTCCATGGAAGGTGCTGGTAGGTTGTCTCACTGGTCCTGCTCTCTGGTTTGGCTCCATCTCTGGTGTTTTTGCTGGGATTCTGGTTTTCAAGCTTCCCGGGCTTCGAAATTTCAAAAGTGTTACTGTTCCATTGTCTCCTCCCTAGGAGCTGGGCTGAAGTTTTTGTTTGTGCCTGGGTGAAGATTGCTCTCTGGTTTGGCTCCATCTCTGGTGTTTTTGCTGGGATTCTGGTTTTCAAGCTTCCCGGGCTTTGAAATTTCAAAAGTGTTACTGTTCCATTGCCTCCTCCCTAGGAGCTGGGCTGAAGTTTTTGTTTGTGCCTGGGTGAAGATTCTGCTTGGGTTTCTTTTCTGTTTCTCTGACCCTATCTTGGCTTGGCTGTGCCCATGGCAAGCCCCATTGACTTACAGACCAACATTGAGTGGGCCAAAGCCACTTATGCTGGTGTTGTAGGAAATGCTTCCTCCATTTCAGATCCTGCTAAACTGATTTTTCCACAAAGACGCATGATGCGGCGAGTGGTAGGATTTCCTGCCCCTTCATCGGACCTATAGAGGAGAAAGAGGGGCTGCCCGGCGATAATCTTTGCGAGCGAGAATTAGAGGATTTGGATGCGAAGTTAAACTTACCTTAATTGGCAAGTTCCTTTTGGGCCACCCAAAGATGGACCGGGTGAGAAAATTCTTTGAATCTCTGAATTTTAAAGGCAGTTGGAAGCTTGGACTCTTGGATGGTAGGCACCTGCTCATCAACTTTACCTCAGAAAAAGACTATGCATTACTTTTTGCTAAATAAGCAGTGAGCATTGCTGGTGTTGAGATGAAAATTATAAAATGGACATCTGATTTTGATCCCAACAAAGATCCCCACATAGTACCAATTTGGTTTAAATTCCCAAACCTCCCCTATAGATATTTCAATCAAAATGCATTATTTCAAATTGGGAGATCATTGGGAACCCCTCTCAAGTTGGATGCTGCTACTATTAACAAGGCAAAACCAGAAATGGCACGAATTAAAGTAGAAAGAGATATCTCACTACCTGAAATAAAAAATATTTGGATTGGAACAGCCAAGGATGGACAGTGGCAAGAGGTTATTATGCAGCAAAAACCATATTTTTGTTCTCACTGTAAAATGTTTGGCCACACTATGGAGAAATGCTATAGAATCCACCCCCCCCCCCACACACTAAAAGAACTACTACTCAGAGTCAAAACAATCCACCTGTGCAAGCAGTTGGTGAATCTGGATCAATTATGATGCAGCTGGCTAGGGTCTCTACTTAGCCACTACAAGATAATATCAATGCAACTTCAAGAATAAATGTTTCTTCTAGGAAAACAAAATCTCCTGTTGCTGTTAGGGGATCCATATCCCCCATTGGCAGTGGGTCTCCACCTGGTGAAACTGAGGATCATCAAAATTGGTGCAGAAGTGAATTAGAGGAAGTCAGAATTCTGACTCCCTCCCAATCAATCGAACGACTTCACGACACACGGGCCCCATCGACCTTGTTGTCAATGATATGCAACAGACAATAGAAGGGAAATGGCACATCCAAAACTCGAGAAAAAAGAAGAGGGATTCTGCTTCTGAAGTACAGAAGTTAGGCACCCCTTTATCAGAGGGGGAGTTGGCTGGTACTTCAAAGACTAGAGGGAGATCTAGATCTAGATCTCAACCTTCTTATCCTTACCCCCCAAATAATGATCAATTTCCTTTGCTGGAATATCAGGGGTATTGCCAACCCCTTATCTATGAAAAGATTGCTAAACCTCAACAAAAAATATAAGTTTTGGTGTATCACTATTTTGGAACCTTTGGTCCACAAATACCCTCAAAAAGTCATTAAGAAGCTGCATGGTTTAATCACTATTCCAACTGCAATAACAAAATTTGTGTTTTCTGTAGAAGTGAGATTACTTGGTCTATCCTAATTGATAATAAACAGTTTTTACATTCCTCATTCCAAATTAATGGAAAAGGTGGATTGGTGACTTTTGTGTATGCAGGCTGCAGTAGGGAGGATAAACAACTCCTCTGGGCTAATTTTCAAAATATTAGTGATCATCTGAACTCCCCCTGGATGGTGGGTGGAGATTTTAATAGCATTGGATCTACTGAAGAAAAACTGGGGGGCAGGGCTCCTAACCTGTCTAACATTACTGTTTTCAATGATAATATCCAATCAGCACAGCTTTTTGACATTGGCTTTAGGGGACTCGCTTTCACTTGGAAAAGGGGAAATATTTGGGAAAGGCTGGACAGAATTCTGGTTAACAATTGCTGGATCACCAATTGGCTTCTCACCTATGTAACCTATCTCAGCTTGGCTGGCTCTGATCACAGGCTCCTCCTGATTTCCATTACCTCCCATAATTACCCAAATAATCCCCCTCCCTTCAGATACCTCAATGTCTGGTCTACATATGATGAGTTTCTAAACATCATTCAGGCCAATTGGTGTAATATTGAACACCCTGATCCTCTCACTAAGTTAAGCCTTTTGCAGATAAAGCTCAGCAAAGTACTTAGAAAATGGAGCTGGAACTTTGTGGGTGACTTCTCCATTGCTGTCCAAAAAGCTGAAAAAGAGGTTAATTTGTTGGAAGCCAATCTCCAAGTGGGTGCTGCTACTGAGGAACAACTTTATTCTGCTCAAACTAATCTGCTATCTGCTAATGAAAAACTAGAACAGTATCTTAAACAAAAAGCTGCACTAAGCCACTTCCTCAATGGAGATAGGAATACCCATTTCTATCATGCCTATATTAAATACAGAAGGAAATGCAACATTATTCATTCCATTCTTTCTGATGAGGGTGGCAAACTCCAGGACAACACGAGATATTGCTCGAGATCTTTGTCAAGCACTTTAAAAACTTACTAAATCACTCCCCAAAGCACAGAATGTCTATTTATGGATCTCTCTTCCTAAATGAATTTCAATATACAAGTGAGCTGGTACTTACAGATATCCCATCTGAGCAGGAAATTTGGAGTGCTTTAAATACTGTGGATAGTTTTAAAACTGCTGGGCCTGATGGCTATACAGCAGATTTTTACAAAAAAACTTGGAGCTTGACTGGTAAGGATGTGGTTACTGCAATTAAAAGCTTCTTCCAAGGTGAAACTATCCCTAGCTATTTCTGTGCTTCTAACTTTGTGCTGATTCCTAAAAACACCACTTTACAAAGATGGGATCACTATAGACCTATATGCCTCACCTCTGTGATTAGCAAGATTATTAGCAAAATCCTTGTGGGGAGACTGCAGCCACACCTTGAGAGATTGATCAGCTTGAACCAATCAGCATTTATAAAAGGAAGATCCATTATTGATAATGTCCTTCTTGCCCGGAGAGCTGCTGCTGGATTTGGATAAAGTCCATAGGGGGGCAACTTGATCTACAAACTGGACATCCAAAAGGCCTATGACACTCTGAATTGGGACTTCATTTTGGAAGTCCTCTCAGCTAGAGGGTTTAATTCCCAATTCTGTCACCTTATCAGCAGGTGGCTGAATTCGAATGAGCATTCCATTTTGATCAATGGCCAAGCTTGGGGCAATTTTCATGCAACTAGAGGACTTAAACAAGGAGATCCACTATCTCCAACCATTTTTATCTTAGCTGTTGATTATTTCTCCAGACTGATTGATAAAAACTTTCAAAGCAAAGACTGATTGATTATTTCTCCAGGTACCACATAGATCAAATATACCTATCACTCACCTTATGTATGCTGATGATATCATGATTTTCTCAAGTGCTCATAAAACAATAGTGAAAAAGTTGAAGCAGTGCATTAACACTTTTCAGAATCAATCAGGTATGATGCTTAACTCTGATAAATGTCAGCTAATCTTCTCTAAGCAGATCCCAGCACACATCAAACATTGGATCCTGGAATTCACTGGATTCACCTACAGTACTCCTCCTATTAAATATCTTGGTGCCTACTTACTCCTGGGTAGGACCAACAAATCCAATCTGATGATATCCTCACCAAGATCAATTCCCAACTCAATTGCTGGACAAACTCTTTCCTTTCAAATGGTGGAAGGATCACTCTCCTGAAGAGCATACTCACCACCTTCCCCTCCTATCTCCTACAAATGATAACCATGAAAAAAAAGTACACAATTACAAATGGAAAGGGCTTTTAATAGGTTCCTTTGGTCTGGTCAGAGAAAGCAACTGCAATGGACTTCATGGCAAAAAGTAACTAAACCAACCTTGGCTGGTGGTCTTGGCCTCAAAGGCATTCCTCACATGCAGTCGATTAACCTTTGTAAACTATGGATCCATTTCAGGGCACAGAACTCATTGTGGGCTAAGTTTATGAAAGGGAAGTACTGTAGGTCCACTCACCCTTCCCTTGCTGTCAGGAAACCAGGTGATTCCAGAATTTGGGTTAAGCTGCTCAAAATCAGATAAACTGCTGAAGACCTTTTTATTTGGGAGTTGGGGAAGGGTGAAATCAACTTCTGGCTGGATAATTGGTGCCCCAAGGATTGGTTAATTCCTAGAGGGGACATCAACGATAATACCATTAGAGTGGTCGATTGCTTTGGGATGGTCAAAGCTGGTCACTTCCACACCTTACAACTATTCTTCGGGATCAATCGCCCACCAAATTTCCACCATTAAATTCAATAGAGGGGCACCGATAAAATTAATTGGCATGCTCATCGGTCTCGAAAGTATCACCAAAGCCATATACGGGAAGTTATATACTTGGCCTTCGTTCATAGGAGTAATTCCCTACGGGGAAAGTACTTGTCCCCTTCTATGTCTTTCTTGTCTTGGAGAACCTTTCATAGCATTATCCCAACTGATGATATTCTGAAATTGAAAGGTCTTAGGGGGCCTTCAAAGTGTGTGCTGCGCAATAAGCAGGAAGAATCCATCTCTCATCTCTTTTTCAACTGTTCTTTCTTCCAGGCAGTCTGTTTGGAGCTATATTTATGCTTTGGGAGGTTCACTTTTCAATGGGAAGATTTCCATAAATGCTGGAGTGAAGGGAATAATCAGGACATTCATACTGTGCATCTCATTGTCATATGGTTCATCTGGATGGCTAGGAACCAAATAAAATTTAAAGGAATCCTGATTACTATAGCTTCAGTTAGTAGAAACTGCAAAGCCTATCTGGAAAAGATCATCATCTATAAAAACTTCCATAACATACTTCATATTGATCTTCCAACTGTGGCAAGCACCTTTGTTAGAACTGTTAATTGGGATCCCCCTAGCAGCCCTGTCATTAAAATCAACACTGGCGGTAGCTACTCCAATGACAACTCTGGTGTTGGGGGAATTTTCAGAAACCACCTTGGCAAGTGTTTACTATTCTTCTATGCACCTGTGATAGCACATGATGCTCTTGAAGCCGAGTTAATTGCTTGTGATGTGGGCACTTGCAATTAGCAAGGATTGCTAACTGGAGAAACATATGGATTGAAGTTGATTCTACTGAGGTATTAAACAAACTGGAGAACAATACACATACCCATTGGATTCACAACTACTGGTTAAACCAAATTCAAAAGCTCAGACCCCCTCAGCTTATTTGTTCTTCTATACTAAGAGAGGGAAATAAATCTGCGCATTGGCTGGCTTGTACTGGTGCTGCTACCCATCAGGTTTTGGTGTCTAAATCCCCCCCAACTGAACTGAAGTTCCTTATTGCTGGAGATCAGCTGAGGCTCCCACACCTCAGGCTGGGTTCATATGCCCACAATTGACCCTCCCTACTCCACCTGGCTGTAGTTTGTGTCACCTTCCGAATTTTCTTTTCTTTGTTTCATGTGGGTTTGTATAATGCTAAGGAATTGTTGGCACCTTGGCCTATGTCCTGTCTTTTGTAATATATATATATATATATATATATATATATATATATATATATATATATATAAAAACTAATTTCTCTGTTGTATTATGGAAGTTTGCTTGATATATTTCATTCATTAAAGCAATGGTCTCTTGTTGAACACATGAACAAATTTGAAGAACAATTATTGTATTCCAATACCATTAATGTCCTAAAATCACACTTTTTTCGTTTCCTACATTTGATATCAATAGAGTTGAAACCTTAATACATTTTCATAACTTACGCTTGATTTTCAACTGAGATTAATCTTTGAACGAATGTTAAAGTTTTTTTTTTTTCTATAAAGTTTACCCTGCAATCAGATAGCGCATTCTTTTGTTAAAGCAATCAAATTTTGTTTACTGCATCTGTTGCAGTTAAGGGTAGTGATAATAGTCAACAAGGATGATAAGATAAAATCAATTACATTTGCATTTGGGGCTTTAGATTTCAGCAACGGAATATTTTCTTATATCATCAAACTAGTCATTATGCAAGTGAATGATATAGAGAAGTACTTGTATATAGATGTAGAGGAAGAAAGTAAAATTATTATTTCTAAGTTTATTCATGAGTTTATTGAAAAAATTACAGATTATCAGGACACATTAGTTGATCATTCTTTAAAATCATAGGTTTCATCATACTACTCCTAAGGTTGAATTTAATTGAAAGAGAACTATAATTTTTCAAAGCCCTATTTCAAACATGATGAGAAGCTCTATAAATTTGTAGTTCATAGTGCGATTGTATGAATTTTGTGTTCTAATCTGTCTTATAGATCTTATAAAATTTAAATTTGGATTATATCCATTAACCTTAGAAGTAGCTTCGATTGATAAACCTGCTTTCTTACATCTTTGAGTTGCTTATTTTGATTCAACTAGCCACCTACGCTGATGAACTTGATTTGTTTTGCTATTTCATGGACTCTACTCATGTTTATTTGGTCAGCAATTTGCTGCATCCTGTTAGATATTACTCAAATTGGGATGTGTAATACATATGCTCTTACTATTAAATGGAAAGGGTAGTTTTGAAACCTACAAAGCCTGCAAAGTAATTTAGTGCTTAAAATGAGGTGAAAAGTTTATGCATATTTTGTGTAAACATGTTATTGAGTGAGCAGGTAGAAGGGCTATTGAGTTGAGTACTCTCGTGCCTGAGGTTGTTATTTTAAGATGTTAGACAAACGTTGGTTGGAGTTTATAGATATTTATCCTGATATAATGCTATCGGCGTATAGACATGTTATTTATTTAATTTCAAGATGTCATTTCCTAATTTTCATGCTTATAAGATGAATTTGATTAAACATGTCAAAAGCTTATAAATTAGTTAAAGAAATGAGTTATTAGGAAAGCATGAGTCCTCGTATTGTATCATCTTTGCTTGCACTTAAGAAAGATGTTAGTTGGATAATGTGCAAAGATCTATTAAATGTAGATTTCTATTTCTTATTTGGATAATATGTTAGATTTGATGAATGAAATTTTTTTTTTCTGTTAGCTTGATGTTAATTCAAACTCTAATGCGAGTTTAGATGATTATTTGATTCATGTTTGTAAGGTATTTGAGATTTCACAAGTTGAAAAGTTGTATTTGAAATGAAGAATTATTCTTTTGTGACTCCCTTTTTGTTCTTCCTTGGTTTTGTGTTGTTTAGTGTTAAACATTTGTTGGTTTTGATAAGTTCAGAGTGATTAATAATGGTCCCAAACCTTTCATGATTTGGCTAATTATATAATAGTTTTATTTAAGCGATTAGTACTATTGTGAATTAGAAATCATCTGAAGAAAAGAGAAATCAAATGAACTAAATCTTTTGACTACACTTTTATTGAAGTCAAATAGAGACTTATCAATGCTCCTATAATTATATTTACTAATTTTAATAAAGTGTTTGAGGTTTCTTATGATGTGTTCAAATTAATTTTTGAAGGAGTGTTAAATTAGGAATGACATCCCATTTCATTAGTTTATTAAGAAATTAAATAACGACAAATAAAATATCTTACTATATAGAAAATTTACGTTAGTATGCCAGTTTTTTGCTATTTGATTCATCATCTATTACATTAAAGAGTGTGTCTTGTACCTTACCATCATGATTTGAAATTTGAGTTCTCAAAAGAAGCTTGGATAAGGGCATGCTAAATGGATCGAGTTTATAAATGAACATTTTTTTTTTCTTAAACAAAGTGCTGGAATTGAAAACAAACATGTTTGTGCCTTAGGTAGAGTTTTAGATTTCGTACATCCAATGCATGTTAAGTTGGTTGATTTTGATTATATAAATAACAAGTAGGTCATTTGTATGGGGTTACTAGTTTTTAAATAATTACTAATCTTTGATTAACAAAGACTATATGTTTATCAATGATTATTTATACAAGGGCACTCATTTTTATAATTTTAATTTATTTTGAGAGAGATTTAGATTTCATAATTACATGTTATTGCGATTTGGCGTGGGAGCTTAGAATAGCAAGGCATGAACAAATGGTAGGATGGAATTTAAATTATTTCTCTTAATAATAATATAAATATAAATATTTAAAAAAATATTCTTATGTTATAATTATTCATTGCATTGGAGGAGCTACTATTTCTACATTTTGTTGCCAATCATGCAAATAATGTATATTTAGTTTAATTGTAGCTAGTGACAATGACATACTAAATCTCCCACTCATTTAATAGGTAATGTTTGTCCTGTAAATATTTGTTAATAATAATTGCGAGTTACCAATAAGACTCATTTGCTTTATCACATCTCTATGTTACATTAACATAAAGGAACTTTGAAAACATATGCATGTTTATCAAAATATATAATTAATATCATATCTCTTAGCAATTTATGCTATTGAAATACGATGTAATATTAATTATTTTAAAGCATTGATTAGTCAATAATATTATATTTTAATAAATTCATATCATATTATATCTTGTAACCTTCGTTGTTATAAAATACAAATGTCATAGGTATATCATCTAATTGTATTTGTTAAATTATTTTAATAATAATATCATCTTTCAATCCTGTGTGAATAGATAAGTAATTTATATGCATGTATCTTAGCATCCAAAATATGTACCATAAGAGTTAAATCATTCATACCAATACGATCCATCGATCCATACTCTCAAGAAAAGAATTAGATCATAAATAAATTGTAATAATGTTTAATTGGTTAATATCATTGTCAATTGATGCACTTGATTTATAAGAAATAATATTTTTATTATAATTTAGAAATAAGAGTCTCTACGTTAACACTAGATGATTTCTGATGATTTGGTTAGGAAAGTAGATGTTTTAGATTCAACTTATGTTAAGAAATGCGGAGGTAGAACTAAAAAGTCTCTAGCATATTGTATAAAAAATGATCTTAATCAATTAGAATTAAATGAAAATATGACACTAAATAGAACGCAATGGGGAAAAAGGATTCTGTAACTGAACCCACTTAGGGATAAAGGCTTGTTGTTGTAAAATAATTTTTTATGCGGAATTTATATTAATTACATTCTTCTAACCATACATATTTCCTTTACTAAAGCTCATCTCATTATTTAATAAATATTTTCTTCTTTTTTTTCAAGTTCATTTCTGAGCATATTTAATTTTTCAATTAATTAAACTGTCTACTTGTTATGTATTTGCATAATAACTTCCTAACATGAAATTTTATATTTTTTTTTAATTTAGATACACATTTAAAATCTTTACTCTCGATTTATATATAAACTAAGATTTAATTGGGTGTGTCTATATATATATATGGCGTCGGCAGACTGCTCTGCTAGGGTTTTGCTCGATGGCGATTCCTTGCGTTGAATCTTTCGGCTTCACTCCACAAGCTACGTCGTGTCCGACGACGAAGAGTTTCACATCATTTGGTTTTGTCATACCCGACGATGAAGGGCTTCTCTCCTTTGTTTTACTTGGACGTCGTTTCCTTCTTGCTCGACGACTACGGTTTTCTGGCAGGCTTTCTCGCACAAACTCCTCTTCCGCCCGACGACGAAGGGCTTTTGCCGAGCCTTTCTCGCATGGTCTCCTCTTTCTGATGCAGTCTCTTGAACGTGGGGTTTGTGTTGTTTGCAGACCCTGGCCGCGGTGATGGCCTCAGGGCTTCGTTCTTACGCTGCCGCCCTTGCCGGTGGTAACCCCGCTCGCGCCCCCCTTTTTCGAATATGTTCCAACAACGATACCACAATGTTTTCGCGCTCTGCATTGACACCGTGTTTCTCAAAAAAATATCCCGTAGAAATGGTAAGCCTGCAATATTTCTCTCTGAGGCTGAGATTTTCACCTTAGCTGCATCCTGCCTCTTAGTTAGTAAGTTCTTTTATGGAAACCCCAAAATCGAGCTAATTAGAAAATATTTTGAGCAAATGAAACCGAAAGGGGATTGAAAGATTGGTAAACTGGATGGTAGACATATTCTCATACAATTAGCAGATGATGAAGACTATGCCCATTTGTTTGTGAGAAGACTCGTTCGAATCGATAACCGTGTGATGAAGGTTTTAAAATAGACGGTCGATTTTGACCTTCTTACTGAACCTCCTACCATTCCTGTATGACTGCGCTTCCCGGGTTTGAAGGGGTTTGAAGTTCCATCTCTTCGATCAAGAGCTCATCTTCTCCTTAGCTATGGTATACGGTAAATCTCTCAAAACTGGTATTTCTACGGTTAATTTGGGTCGGCCTTCTGAAGCCAGAGTTTTGATTGAATGATATATTACTTTAGCTTTTCCGGGGGAGATCTGGATTGGCTTACAATATCAAGGCTTTTGGCAGCGGGTGGAAATCTTCAACTATCATCGTTAATTCAAATTTTAACAATTTTGGATTTCTTTAACTATAAATTTATAAATTTCTATAATAAATTTTATATCTTTACCCTCTTTCTTCCTTTTATGAAATCAACAACAATCTCCTCTTGCTTTCTCTTCTCATCCACTGCAAGTCCGAAAAAATTCTCTAAAATTAAATAAAATAAATTTAGGGTTTATAGATTTAGAAAAATAAACTAGGCTAAAATTTACCTCTAATTTGGAAGAAAAAACAAAAAAAATCAGCTTTAGAATTGATGCGGTCTTGTGTGGTTTAAATGGTGTCATACATTCATATTGCATGCTTGGACGATCTCATAGCCTTGCTTGGTCTTCCATGTCCCGTTGTCCTTGCTCGATTTCCCTTTCTTCTCTCTCTTGCACTCTTCTTATCTATCTCGATCATTCAAACTTGTTTGCTTTTTCTCTGTTACATTCTAGCCCATTTTTGTCTCTTTAATTACTTGAAGATGGAATGAATTAACTTTGATTCAATTGACTTGATACTAATCGGTTAAAATGTTTTCTATTTAATCGGGTTTGACAAATCTCTCCTTAAATTTTAACAAAATTAAAAAAATATGATAACAACAATCATTACTTAATTGGAGAGTTGTGGATAACATTTTATCATTCTTTTAATTTTTTTCCCATTACTTTTCTTTTTATCTCATGCTTTCATAAAATTTGTAAAAATAGAATCTCTCGATTTAGAAGTTATTTTGCATCATAGTATCATTTTTTTTTATTTTTTTATCTCATTATTTTTCTTTTTATCCCATGCTTTCATTAAATTTGTAAAAATAGAATATCTCGATTTAGAAGTTATTTTACATCATAGTTCAATACGTGTATATGTTAGGTTGGGTTGTATGTCTATGGAGTTTGTGGCAACTCTACTGAAATCATCAACTGTGTTTTCACTGGGAATGGATTTAGAAGATATTATCTACTCTATGCATGGGTGATGGTGAAGCCAGTATGTAAGCTACCTTCCTGATTCTTTCAATAATCTATATGATTCTACATATTATGGACTCAATTTTTTAGTATTGATGGAGAAGTACAAATAGAGTAAGGAGGATCTACAAATGAGTTTTGTTGATTTAGAAAAAGCTTATGATAACGTTCTAAGAGAAGTGCTTTGGAGAGTTCTTGAAAGTAAGGTTTTGATATTGCTTAATGTCATTAAAGATATGTATACTAGAGCTATTATTTGTTTTCAAACGCAAGGAGGATTGATCTAGTATGTTACTGTTTTAGTTGGATTACATCAGGAATTGGCTTTAAGCCCATATCGTTTTGCTTTAGTTATGGATGTTCTTATTGAACATTTACAGAAGGAGGTACCTTGGTGTAAGCTTTTCGTGAATGATATCCTTCTTGTGGATGAGAATAGAGAGAGAGTTTAATAAAAACTTGATTTATGGAGGTTAACTTTAGAATCTAAAGATTTTTGCTTGAGTAGATCTAAAATTAATAGTAGTAGTAGATCTAGTGGCGGGGTTATAACAATTGGTGATCAAGTCATTAAAATGAGTGAACATTTCAAATATCTCGGGTCTATTGTTCAAAAGTGATGGTGATATTGATGGGGATGTTATTAGTAGAATTCAAGTTGGATGGTTGAACTGGAGGAATACATTGAGCCTATTTTGTGATAGAAAGTATTGTTTAGACTTGAAGGAAAATTTTGTAAGATGATGCTGAGACCTACAATGGTGTAGAATGTTGGCATGTAAAAAATAAATAAAATTAAATTGATTGTTGCTGAGATTAGAATGCTCGGGTGGATGAGCGGCTTTACATTAAGGGACAAAATGCAAAACGAATATTTCAGTGAAAGGGTTGGAGAGTAGATGTTTTATACTTAACTTATGTTAAGAAAGGTAGGGGTAGATCTAAAAATACTTGGGCATGTTGTATAAAATATGATCTTAATTTATTAGAATTAAATTAAAATATTTATAGGAAAAGGATTCATGAGCCGACCCCACTTAGTGAGATAAAGGCTTATTATTTTTTATTTACTTTTTTAAACTAATCAATAACTTGTTCAATAAAATGTATGGCGGGACGAGTAAAGTTATGGATAGTTCTACCCCCCCCCCCCCCCCAACACACACACACAGAGAGAGAGAGAGAGAGAGAGAGAGAGCATAATCATATGCTAAATTGACCCTTAAAGGTTATAGGAAAAATTTGGTAAAGGAGCTTATCAGATGTTTTGTTACATGTGCATGGTGGTTTAGCAGTGGTTTATATACTTATAAGGATAATAGGAGTCATTATTTAGATCTATAGTTAGCATCTTGAATCCCATTAGAGTGCGATGATGGAAAACTAAAGAACTATATCAACCACGGGTGAAGGCTCCTAAAATTCACATTGGGGAGTAAGTTGATTCATAGTGCTCAAAGGGAATTTTTCTTGAACAAAGTGTTACAATTCATCTTGTATGATATCACGAGTGGTATCCGTGAGGCGAGGCTTGATGAAATCCATTATGGCTATTGGTTGATTTTGGGTCTGCAGGCAACCCAAGAAAGATGAGTGAATTTGGCTATGTTGAGGAAATCTAAATTAGTTCGTGGTGGAGGAACATCAACACGATTAGGGCCTTGCGTGGGCATCTTCAAATTGATCAGCCATGTTTTATTGTAGACTTTATGATAGCAGAATTCTCTTATGTTGTGGTGGCTTTTTTAGTTTGACATTTTAGCTTGATGCTTCTTTGTCTTCTGGTTATAATATTCTGTGGAGTAGCCTTAAGAAGCTCTCGTACCAATTTATAGTGTCCTCGTTGGTTGAGGAATTGATTCCTAAATTAATGAGTGTTTGAGTTAGGAACTCCATTATGGGCATTACGCATGATAGTTATTTGATAAATGTTTGTAGGATACTAAGAATAATTCTCACCGATGGCTTAAATAGTTGCATCCTAGAATATTTTTCATGGTAGAGAGTTTATTGTCATAGCTTTGGCACACACACAAATAAATGAACATGTAGTTGGGTAATGGTAATCAGAGTGTGGCAGTCAAGTGATGATAGTACAAGAATTGCACATAGATGATGATGGTCTGATAATGTTGGTCGTGCGATGGTGTTTAAGAGACGATCATTCCTGGTGTTAATAATTGTTTATGACCATCAGATAGGACTTTGTCACTCTTTATATCTTTAAATTTTGTCCAAATTTTTTTTTAATGTTCAGTATTTATGAGTTTTTTGGAGTGATATTTTAGAACCAAACATTCTCTTGGACAGTTCATCTATATTTTAGTTATTATTGATCATTTCTTAAACATTTAAGTCTAATAGTGCTATTGGAATGGAGTGTTCTTTAGCTTATGTGATTTTTTTTGTCTAAACACTTGTTTGTTCTGTATGCACTTAAGATTTGTAGATTGTATGGTTCCTTTAATGACGTCATAAATTGTTCAATGACATATAAATTACTTGATTTAAGCTCATTTAGACTCGGATCTGAACACTTTTTATGCCATGCATATCTCATCAAAAAGTTTGTTTTGATTGTATGTTTGGTGAAATTAAAGTTCATAAAAAAAATTTAATTTGAAAAAGTTTCTATTCAAATATTCTATCAAAATTTATGCTTAATCAAATAAATTATCTGGTAATGTATTTTGTTGAATCCCTATCCACCCATGGTGTATGTTCAAACATTGTTAATTTAAAGAAAAATGAAATAGGCTTGAAAATATTTGAGGTGGAGGAACCAATATCCACTACAGCCAGGCTTAGGTGATAGAGTAAAGGGTGAATGGATAAGGGTGAAAGGATCAAAAAGGCCAAACTCTTAGCTTTTGTTGGATCCCCCATTTACAGGAAAAGATCATTAAGGCTTTAGCACTGTAGAGAAGTCTACATAATGAAAAATACATGCATAAAAAGTATGAAGAACAAAAGTCATGTAACTTTAATACAAACTCGAACTAGGCAACCGACTTGTTGAAGAAGTCGCAAGGTCCCTTAGGAGGTCGGATTGCATCTCTTGTCATAAGCGGCATGTTTGGTCTAGTCAGCTTATGGAGTCTGGTATGACTGAAGGTGTTGTCATGAATCGTAGTGGATGCTTCTTTTTTATAGGCATGTGAATATGCCTTATTGTTGACGGGTAGATGTCTTGAATCTTACTAGATGAGTTCTTTTGCGTTCACATAAACTCGATTAGTGAGTCCACATTTAGTTTGGTATCATGAGCTTGCACTGAGTTGTCTCTTTCGGGTAAACATTAATTCTTATTTGTTCCTTTGGAAAGTGTATGAGAAGAATATGATAAGTGGCAATTGATTATTTCCTTAGAATGGAATCTATATCTTGCTTGTTGTTATGTGCAGATCTATATGCCATTATCAGCTTGGCTCAGTAGTTGGCTTGTAGAGGCTCATCAGAGCAAGTAACGGCATTTAACTTTTCTTAAAAAAGTTAGCAGAATTTAAAAAAGTTAACATGGATTCAAATTCATGGACTGAACACATTTGTTATTTAGCCCACACTAACACAAGCTGTTCTATAAATTTCCAGCCACTCCACTTTGAGAGGGGTTTGCATCTTGCCTTTCTCTTTCTTTATCAAAATTTGTGTTTTGCAATCGCGAGTCATGGACATCTGGGACTTTAACGTCTCCAACGAAGCCTTCATGGCCATGATATTGAATTGTAGGAAGCCAGCTGTCTCGGGGAAGAGAAAAGAAAAGATGGTTGTAGTTGGCCCTTCTAAAACAAAGAAGGTAAAGTAATTGCCCCAATGGAAGAGGCGACATTTCTATTGGTTTTGTTTGGGTGAATCCACGTGCAGCTATCCTCTTGGAGGAGGAAGTCATAGCAAGATTTGAGTTGGTGTTGACATTAACTAAGTTTGCAAGAAAATCTTACAGCATTGTTCTAATATTATATTCCTTTTTTCTTGAAGGCGGCCTAAGAGGATGTGGTTGTTGAGATGGCGGAATCTGCCATTAAGGTTGTGGAATCAATTACTACAGAAGTTGATATTGATGACAACATCTTGGGTCAAGGAGAGGTTACTCTTATTGTTGCCATCACTTGGATAGCACCTTGCAGATCTTATTGGGTCATGAGTTGCGAGGTTTTTTCTGAGTCGGTTATAGTCTCCATGTGTGGCGAAGTTATGAGTTCATTGAGGCCACCCCAACAAATTAGGATATTGCCATCAAGCTATCTATACCCATGTGCTGCCTATAGCCATTGAGCTTGAAAGCTGTCTATTTGTCACCACTATGGAAGCACTGCCTGAGGACTCTACCAGTATTGTCGAGTTGACGATGAGGTTGGAGGAAATGTTAGCGTTGATGGCCCAATTAGTGAAGAGATCATATGCCCAATAGGGGCATCTGCGATCTATCAGGGGAGAGTTGTTGGAGCAAGCCTCTATTGTAGAAACGGTGCAGGAGAGGCTTATTGCTTTGGAACAGCTTCTCAATTTGTTGATCAAAGCATTCAACTATTTAGGAGGAATTTTAGAGTTTGATGACTTGAAGTCGCCCTCATTAGTTATGCTTTAGATCACTTAAACCCAACCAATTTCTGGCAGGTGACAATTTCATTCTTCGTCACCTAGTGAGAACTAGCGCCTATATGTACAAGTTTGAGTTGATCCAATATCTTGTTTGGAGTTGTTACGAATGGAAAATTTATAAGGGACCAAATCGACCTGAAATTTGTAAATTATTAACATATTTTATGTTTGAGTTGGGTGATTCATGTATTCGTTGTAGTTGCAAAATATAGTGGAATTTATGATATTGGTCTTATTTACATTTTGTTGTGTACTTAGTTTTTGCTTCTAAATAATGATCGGTTGTCTTTATAAATAAGAATGTTGCTTTAAGGTTGGATCTCGTATCAGGTTAACTTGTTGCATACTGGCAGGTGACAATTTCATTCTTCGTCACCTAGTGAGAACTAGCGCCTATATGTATAAGTTTGAGTTGATCCAATATCTTGTTTGTAGTTGTTACGAATGGAAAATTTTATAAGGGACCAAATTGACCTGAAATTTGTAAATTATTAACATATTTTATGTTTGAGTTGGGTGATTCATGTATTCGTTGTAGTTGTAAAATATAGTGGAATGCATGGTATTGGTCTTATTTACATTTTGTTGTGTACTTAGTTTTTGCTTCTAAATAATGATTGGTTGTCTTTATAAATAAGAATGTTGCGTTAAGGTTAAATCTCGTATCAGGTTAACTTGTTGCATAAAAAATGAGTTGCAAGTAAATGTATAATCACCTCATAGGACGAAGTGGTATACATGTAATCAATTCTCCTAACCAAGATGAGTATAGTGTGTCAATGTAAAGAGTTCACTTGTAGGGAACACTAACTCATACTTGGCTTGGTAAGTGGAGACGTCGTAGTCACTAGAATAATGTGCCATAATCATATTCTCTAAGCATTAAATGCTGCTAATTTAAATGAAAAGTATTGAATTGCTTATATGTTAGAAATGATGCTAAGGGCAATAGTCAACGGTATAAATACATTTTCCACGCGTACCATAGTTACTTTCCTTCGCTGTGCTCTCTCTCTTTAAAATTCTGAGGGTTCTCTCTTGAGATCCGTTGATTCTTCATGCTCGTTGAGATAGTTGAGATGTCTCATACTTTTAAGTGATCGACGATTTGATGAATTTAGATTTAAGAACTTCATTCAAGTCTCATCCTTTTGTTCCAGGATGTGCGTGTCGATCTATATATACAATGGTATGCAATTGTTGAGGGTGCTGAAGGAAGCGAGCTCACAAACTCATACTTGGATGATGAGGTGTGCGTCTATGAACATCATTTCAAACTTGGGCTGCGATTCTTTTTATGCTCAGAGTTAGTCGACATCTAGAAGTGTGATGGACTAATGCTTGCCTGGATCTTCTTGACTTCAATGGTGGGCATCATGACTTCTTTTATGCACCTAAGGGAGGCGAAGTTGGATTTGAACCTGAAGCTATTTCAACACCTTTTCATAATGAAAGCATTCAGTGATGGTGGTGTATTTTTCTTGTCAACCCATATTTAGATGGAGGATTTGGTGAACAAGATAAAAAAATTGGAATGATAAGTTTTAATTCCTAAAGTTAAGTTGCTTTTCTATCCACACCAGGCTAGTTGGCCCTTAGAGCTCGCATATGCTGGTCTTGAACAACATTGACGAGGCTAATTTGGCAACTTTGAATGCCTTGAAGCTGGGTAGCAAGTGGTACCTGGCACTGACTAATTAAGCCATCTTAATTAGTTGGTTAAAAAATTCGTAAGTATGTTATATTTAAGTGAGATATTAATGTCATTTTTGTTTTTGTTGTAGCCAACTCCCAAGCTTACTTGACTTTGGATGATTCCGATATCTTGGCATTCCTGGGTAAAATGAAGCATGTTCTCGAAGGAGGGAGAGTGTTGAGGTGAGTTCCTCTCTCTCTGCAATCCGTTTTGTTGAGGCGAGTTCCTCTCTCTCGGATAGAGTGGGAGAGGGCAAGTATTTGGCGGGAGATGTCTTGTAAAACATGGATCCAATGAGCATACATTTTGAGGAGGAATTCGTTAATGGCCGAGCAACCCCAAACCCACGGGTTAGGTTTGTAAACCTTGTCACAAAGGGAGAGTCAAATTCTAGGCTAGGACCCTTCCTAGTAGTGTAAATAGGGATTGGCGACTTTGAAGCATGTGATTTGATGTTAACCATTTATCTGAGTTTGAGTGGTCAGTACCTTTGAAAAGGTTTTTCTATTAGAGTTAAAGTCTTGAGATATTATATATTATTCTTGAGATAATTTAAATTATTTTTGAGATATTTTAAATTATATTTCAAAGGTTTTTGTTATTGGCACATTATCAACGTCTCATCATATATATCATAAACTTTAGATAGCGACTTTTTGAAAAAAAATAAAAATAAAAGATGAATTGTCAAGTCCCGACAACATTTTGCTTGAAGGTCGTAGGTCTCTTTTAGGAAGTAGTTTCTTGTAGTTTTTCGAGTTAGGTTTGATCTCATAGTCTTTAATTCTTATGTTAGTCTACTTCTTTCAGGCTGAATTATAATTAAAAAAAGATTTCTCTAATGTTGCCTCCTTAAGAATCTGAGTCTAATATTTTTAATGGAAAATATTTTATAAATTACTTTTTTAGTAACAATGAGTTCCCCAAATTCAAACTTGGAGGAGCTTTTTGTAGTGTGATTTGAGGACTCATTATAAATAACACACACACACACACACACACACACACACATGTATATAGATATACATGTATATGTGTATACATGTATGTGTATGCATGTATGTATGTATACACATATATGTACATATACTATTGTATGTACTTATATGTATGTATGTATGTATGTATGTATATCTATTTATTTATATATTTATATATATGTATGTATATATTTTTTCTTTTTTTTCAAAGCCCTAAGACCTGATTTATTGAAATAAAGCGGTTACAGAAGATTTAAGGATAGAGTCCGGAAGATGAAGTCTTATCACTACATTACAAAACAAATAAAGGATACAAAAGACGTAAAGGAAAAATACAAATAATAATGTTTAAGAACGGTATCGCCAAGGCAGTACTCTCGTTCTAGTTCTTGGCGATCCACAAAGTAATCTCTTAAGTGCTAATTCATTGCCAGGAGTAACCGAGATATCATCAATTAAGTCTCCAAGTATACCCCCAGGCTTCTTCTATCGAGAAGTGTATTCTTTTTCTTCTTCTTCTTCTTCTGATTATTCTTCTTCTGATTATTCTTCTTCTGAAGATTGATCCTTCTGATTCATGGAAGGAAAGGTAGGTGCAACAATGGGTATAACTTGGGGTTTCTTCTCTTTCTGCTGAATTTTTGAATATATCGGTCGGACCCCACAGCTTTAGTAGCCACAGGAACATCACGAGGAGAAAATAGAGTAGCCTCCTTTTCAACCTCTGAGGTTCTAGCCACAAGGGTAGTCTCAATTCGATCCACCTCTCCAGCAGCTGAATCAGAGATAGTTAAGGAGTAACAATAGGAACCAATTTATTAACCTGGCTAAGTCCAACTTCAGAAAGTTTCTGCTCTTCAAGGGGTATAGTGGGGGGTAGTGTCAGCCAAACCATTGGCTTTCTGACCCACAGAAGTCCCAACATTTTCTTTAGATCTCTTAGTTGGGGGATAAAGCCTATAGCACCTATCCCTGGTGTGCCCAAAACATTCTGCAGTGAGGACAGTAATAAGACTTTTGCTCCATAACCACCTCCTGCCAAACAGCGTCCTGATCAGAGCCCACCCAAATTCTATGGACATCTGGAAGAGTAATATCTCTCCCAATGAGAAGTCTCAGCAAGATCGTGTCTAGTTCATTATAAGTTGTAGCATCCATTCGTTAGCGGTAGGAGTAGCGGCTCGCTAATTTAAACAAAACATTCTGAATATATATATATATATATATATATATCTATTATTTATATGTGTATGTATATGTATGTATATTTATTATCTATATATCTATATATCTATATATGTATGTATGCATATATACGAATATATCTATACGTATGTATATATAGTTGTGCGTGTGTACATACATATATATGTATGTCAATACATACGCTCATAGATTTACACACACACTCATATATATTATATATATGTGCCGCCTACTGTGACTTCTTGGTTTACAGAGTTTGTAAGATCCCTAGGGTCATGAGTTTAATTTCACCTATGTGCGGATGGAATTTTTATTTACATGAGGTTGGTCAAGAGGCTCGTATAATAGCCTCTGGCCAATCTTTTAAAAAATATATATCTATTGAAAAACTCAAAGGGCTGATTTTATTGAAATAGAAAAGATACATAAAGGTTGTATGAGAGGACCCAAAAGAGGCACCTTACCCATACAATATAATGTACTTTAATACCACAACATAAAAGGAAATAGATAATCTCAAAAAATTGAAAACATGCTGAAAACAAGTAGCTAGGAACGGGAAAGTTTTGTCCTGCTTCTTCTAATTTTAGGAGCGGAACCATATAACAAACTTTGAAGTGTCATGTCATTGCTAGGAGTAACCAAGTATCATCCATTAAGTTTCCAACTTGAAGTGTGCCCTCAGCCTTCTTCTTCCGCCGAGAAGTGTAAACCTGTCATTCTTCATCTGAAGATTTGCTCATGTGATCCTCGGTCTGATTAGATAGTAGAATCGCAGTAGAAGGAAAGTCAGCCTTTGCAACGACTATATATATATATATATATATCCCATAATACATACCAATTGATTTCTTCTTCGACGTACACCTTGTCGCTTTCGTCTGTTTCGTCGCTTCGTTCGTGGCCGTGCTTCATCTTCGTTGTGCTTCGTTTCTGCTCGTCCTTCGTCGTCTCGAGGATGAAGGGCCAGCGTTCGTAGCGCCTTAGTTTCGTCTTGCGTCCTCTGCTCGTCCTGCGCCCTGCTAGAAGAAGTGCTCGCGTTGCGTCTGCGTTCGCGTCGTCTTTCGCATCGTGCGTTGCCCGCTCCTGCCTCCTCGACTTTGGCTTTTCTTTGAAGGACCATCTCTAAAAGTGATCTTCTCTGCTCTGTTCCTTGCACGTGGTGATGGCCTCGAGATGTTCCTACAACCACCGCTCTTGCGGACGACACCCCCACTCGTGCTCATACTTCGTGTATGTTCCCACAGAGATATCATGACACCTTAATGATGGGCGTTGACACCGACTTTCTCAAAAAAGCGTTCCGTAAAAATGGCGAGCCTGTAATATTTCTCTCTGATGCTGAGATCTCCACCTTAGCTTCATCCTATCGGTTGGTCTTAGTTGGGAAGTTTCTCTATAAAAACCCTAAACTCGAATTAATTGGAAAAGAGTTTGAGAAAATGCATCTGAAAGGGGAATGAAAGATTGATAAGTTGGACGGTAGACATGCTTTTATCAAATTATCAGATGATGAAGATTATACACATTTATTTGTGAGAAGATTTGTTTGCATAGAAAACCATTTGATGAAAGTTTTAAAATGGGCGGTCGATTTTAATCCTCTCACTGAATCTCCTACCATTCCAGTATGGCTGTGCTTCCCGGGTTTGAAGTTTCATCTCTTCAATCACGAGCTCTTATATTCCTTAGCTATGGTTTACGACAAATTCCTTAAAATTGATGTTTCTACAGTTAATCTGAGTCGGCCTTCTGAAGCCAGAGTTTTGATTGAAAGAGACATTACTTTACATTTTCCAGGTGAGATCTGGATTGGCTCACAGCACCAGGGTTTTTGGCAGCGGTTGCAATTTGAACAGTTTCTACTTTATTGCACTCACTATCGTATGTTTGATCATTCTCATTCTCATGTCACCATTTGCATCCTCATTTAAAACTTGAGTAAAAATGCCACTGAGTCCCTTGCACCAACTAATACCTGCCCCTCGAATACCCCTGAGTGCAACCCAGCTATTGAAACTTTGGTAGACCCGACATCTGCTCTCCCTCCCACTCTTCCTCCTAATAACCCCTTATTACCGGAGACCCTCCCCCTGAAAATATTATTTCTGTTTCAGTGAGGCAAGAACTTTACTTACAGAGGACAATGTTCGGTCCGATCATCACGAGGATTTCCAGGCTCCTCATCTTTAGGAAGTCTCGGGTGCAGTGGTGGCAATTTATATTTCACCTACCCTAGCATCTATCATTGAAGCACCTGTTGATAATCTTTCTACTACGGCTCTACCACCTCTTCAGACTGAGTAAGTTGTTACTGTTAGTTAGATGCAAGGGACTCATGATGTGCAACAGTCTTACATGCCCAATATATTGTAGACCAACACACTGATCAGATGAGTCAATCATTGGATGGAGAATGACATGTTTATACATTCCGGAGGAAGAAAAAGAATGGAGATCTACTCGAGCTCAGAACTTAATGGATGATACGGGCAACGACACTAAACTTAACAATTTGTTAGTCGGCTCCCTTTCTAGAACTAGAGGCAGAGATATAACTAAATTGGGTCGTTCTCATGATGTGCAACAGTCTTTACATGCCCAGCATATTGTAGACCAACACACTGATCACATGAGTAAGTCATTGGATCAGAAATGACAAGTTTATACATCCCTGAGGAAGAAGAAGAATTGAGACCTCCTCGAGCGTAGAATTTAATATTTTAGTTGTTTCGGGCAACGACACTAAACTTAAGAATTTATTAGCCGTCTCCCTTCCTAGAACTAGAGGCAGAGGTATAACTAATTTGAGCCGTTCTCTAGCTACCTGATACTGCAAGTGTTTGGCAGTTTTGACTTTTTTGGGCATACATGTACTTTTCTTTTTTGGGCTCTCTCATACAACATATCTGTACTTTTCTTATATATATATATATATGTATATATGTATATATGTATATATATACATGCATGCAGGCATGCATGCTTACATACATACATATATATATAGATACATACACATGTATGTAGTTCAGACATATATATGTATATTTATATAGCCACACACATTCACATATAGCCACACACATTCACACATTTATTAGGGCATACACATACATGTTTAGGGCTTATCTCACATGCATTTTTCAGGGCTTACCACGGGGGTTGGGCCCCCCAAGGCAACTAGAAGAGGGTGTTTGTTAGCTTGATTGCCCATATTATAATTTAGGTAATCTTAAAATAAATGATTAGAAATGTTGAAGCAAATTTGTACGCAAATATAACCTTTTTCTTTTTTTAATTTATTAGGCAAATTTCTCAAGTATAGACGTGAAGGCTATAGAAAAAATCCTAAGCTGACCTTTATTTGCTGATAGCTCCCTCATCGACCCACTTTTTCATTCTTCTTCATCATCGCCTTGCTTGATCTCTACTCCTGCACTAACATGCTCGCTTAGTAAATCTCCCTCTTCAAGTTTGTTTCCTATCACTAGTTGGGATCCTATCTCCATTAATTCATCATCTCCCTCTTCTCCATTTGTTGTCTCTTTCACTACAGGGGGGAGGGGTTTGCCAAAATCCCCCCAAGGCAACTAGAAGAGGGTGTTTGCTAGCCTGATTGCCCATATTATAATTTAGGTGATCTTAAAATAAATGACTAGAAATGTTGAAGAAAATATGTACTCAAATATAACTTTTTTTTTTAATTTTTTATTTATAATTTATTAGGCAAATTTATCAAGTATAGACGTGAAGGCTATAGAAAAAATCCTAAGCTGACCTTTATTTGCTGATAGCTCCCTCATCGACTCACTTTTTCATTCTTCTTCATCATCGCCTTGCTTTGATCTCTACTCCGGCACTAACATGCTCGCTTGGTAAATCTCCCTCTTCAAGTTTGTTCCAATCACTAGTTGGTATCCTATCTCGATTAATTCATCATCTCCCTCTTCTCCATTTGTTGTCTCTTTCACTACAGAAGAGAAAGGCCTTGATTATTTTTCGGCACTTCATGGATCTCTAAAGCTTTTCAATAACGTTGGTTAAATACATAAGTTATTTAGCTTTTTTTTTAATCTTTATAGTTTAGATGAGACGAGCCTTTGGTCTTTACAGATTATAGGGATTTCGATGTTAATTAACTTTTCTTAATATTTGGATATTTATAAACGTTTATCTAGCCTTTTCACTAGGATAAAGGGTTGTCAAATTACAGACCAATGTTTTATGTTTATATTATTATATTTTGGAATCAGAATGCCAAAATTTGAAATTTATTTTAAATTTATTATTAAATTTTTTTTTATAAAATATTGAAAAAATAAATTCTGAGGGATTCAGTCCCATGTTTAGGAAAATATCTCGTCTTGTTCCTCAACCTTTTGAAACACCTGTTCGTGTGTGTATTAGTTTATTAATCTCTTAATCTATTGTGAATAAGCACGCATGATCCTCAATATGAATTCATCTCAACTAAAATGCATTTTTCGTAGTTGTCTGTATTCATGTTGGACCACTTTAGAGTTTTATTTATCCATTGGCTTTGGCTTAGATTAATTAGAGGGAATTGTCAGGAAAGTTTGGCCCGTGATGATGAATTTTAAATTGATTTGAAATGCATTGCGGGGGTGATATCTTTTATCTCACAGACTCACGATACATTAATACTTCTTACATCTTGTTGAATTAGAAATTTAA
This sequence comes from Papilionanthe hookeriana x Papilionanthe teres, assembly GCA_022702705.1. Taxonomy (NCBI): domain Eukaryota; kingdom Viridiplantae; phylum Streptophyta; class Magnoliopsida; order Asparagales; family Orchidaceae; genus Papilionanthe; species Papilionanthe hookeriana x Papilionanthe teres. Next base: position 104,631,837 of record CM040427.1, read on the forward strand.
TGACTCATTTTTTTTCTTGTAATTAAAATGGCAGGCTGCTAAAGAAGCAAGATATGACAAAGAAGCCATAACAAAGTTCTTTCTCATGGTTTTTACATAACCTTGCATATCATTTCCTCTTTCTGCAACTCCATGTTCTCAGTTCTAAATTTTCAGAAAATTTTCTGTCAGCTGGTCAGAAGGAGATATTTTTCTGATGAGCTACCTGCCCCAAGTTCATGGTCTGCATACCCCGTACAAAGCTCCGTACTTCCTTCTGGTGAAAGCTCAAGTGAAGAAGATCAATTTCACAGGAAATGGAGGTATGTAGAACACGTTTTAACTACACTGTTATCGGGCATATTATTCCATATATTTTGAAAATTTCATTTCATAGTCTATATTAATTTGCTTCTTTCAAATCATTTATCATTCTTCGTATCTTGCCTTTCTGCAAATCTTTTAGTCTACACTTTCGTCATTCCTTCTTATCTATTATGCATTTTAGGTATGTTTTCTATATTATTTACTCCTAAACTGATGAGTTTTCATATAGGTGTTCTTTGAATGAAATTAAAAGAATGAATTGCTCAAAACCTAGTCAGTATATTCATAACTTGGGTTTAAGTAGGGTATTACAACGTTTTACAAATAAACTCCTATACTTCTTCAATATTCTCTTTTTTACCAATAGGACTCTAAATAAGGTCCAATTCAAGAACACCCCCCTCAAGATGAGCAAAAGATATCCACTAAGCTCATCTTATCACATAATCTAGACAAATCCAATGAACTAAGTTCTTTAATGAGGCAGTACGCTACTTGCTCTCCAGTGGCTACATGACTTAGCTCTAGTAGCCTATTATTCAACTTTTTTTTGATGAAGAATCTATCAATCTCCACATGTTCAGTTCTATCTTGTTGCACCGGGTTGTTGGTAATACTGATTGTTGACTTGTTGTCACACCACAACTTCATTTGAGTTACTTGGTCCACCTTGAGCTTGAACAACAAGGCTCTCAGCCACATCATCTCGACAACTGTACTCTGCCTCTGTTGTTGACCTTGCTAATATAGACTGTTTCTTGCTCTTCCAAGAGACCAATTCCCCCTCTACGAACATGCAGTATCCTAAGGTGGATCTTCTGGCATCTGCACAGCTCGCATAGTCAGCGTCACAAAAGCCCATAATGTCTACATGTTCATTCTTCCTGAAGATCAAAATTCTCTGGTGCACTTTTCAGGTACCCCAGAATCTGAAAGACTCCATCCATATGACCCTTCATTGAATCATGCATGAAGAGGCTCGCCACGCTCACTGCAAAAGAAATGTCAGGTCGAGTGTGGAACAAATAAATTTGACGGCCCATTAATCTCTAGTTCTTCTCATGATCATGATCAACCGATTATTCTGCCTCTGCACTTAGCTTGGCTTTTTGGTCAGTTTGAGAGACTGCAGGTTTGCACCCTAGCATGCTTGTTTCTGTGATGAGATATATTACATACTTTCTCTAAGACAAGATCATCTCTTTAGGTACACGGGCCACTTCAATCCCAAGAAAGTATATGAGCTTTCCAAGATCCTTAACCTCAAATTTATTGCCCTATCTTACCTTTAATTGAGAAATTTCTGCATCATCATCACCAGTGACAATGATGTTTTTAACATACATTGTAAATATATTGTTTTGACATTCTTGTTGTCGAAATAACACTGTATGATCTGCATTGATCTGTTGATATCTCATCTCAACATAGCCTTTCTAAACTTATCAAATCAGGCTCCAGGAGACTGCTTCAAGCCATATAGTGACTTCATGAGCCTACACACCTTGTCCACTGTCTGGACTACCGAATCCTGGCGGTATCTCCATACATACCTCTTCCAGTAACTCATCATGAAAAAGTTCATTCTTTAAATTGAGTTAGTGTTAGCTCCACCTACCATTCATTGCAATAGAAATCAATACCCTCACTGTGCTCAGCTTTGCTACTGGTGCAAAGGTTTCATTGTCAATGCCACATCTTTGATCGTACCGTTTCGCCACCAGTCGTACTTGTACAGCTCCATCTTCCTTTCTAGAGTTTGCTTCAATGTAATGATCCACTTGCACCCAAATACTTTTTTTTTCCGTTGGTAGTGGTACTGTCTCTTATGTTTGGTTTTTATCAAGAGCTTTAAGCTCTTCATGAATAGTTTTTTTGCACTTGGGATCCACCTTACCAACTTGTTAGCACATGGGCATAGAGATATTTTCTAATGATGCAATGAATGCTCTATGTAATAATGATATGTTAGAATATGAAACAAAATTAGTAATGTCATGTTCCCACCTAAAAAGATCAAGAGGATATCCCGCATTGCTGCAAGAGGTCCTCCTTAAAGTTGGGGGTTAGTAGAAGAAAGAGAAGGAATCATATCACGGGAGTTCTGAGTCGGAGGCGGATGCTATAGTGTCTTAATAGCCAGGGAAGTCCAGGACAAGGGAATAGTTGGCGTAAGAGGCATTACGGGCACCGTTCACTCATTTTGCTTTTTTCTCTGTGTACACACCCTTAACTCACCTTCATCCTGAATCCTATCACTTCTGGATTCACTCTCCTCTTTTTTTCGGTTCCTCAACTGATTCATCCCACATCACAAGATAAGACATTGCTCCCACATGTACCACTCTCTCAACATTGCTTCTCACCCTGCATTGTCTCATATCTCTAGTATCTGGCGAGTCACCAAAAGGTGAAGTCACCTCTTGGGCGTAGTACAGTTCAAATTCTCTAAATGACACATCCATGCTCACAAACTGTCTCTTCTCTATCAGCCTCCAACCAACATACCTTTCTTGGATAGGAGAATAACCTACGAACACACATTTCACAACTCTAGGAACTAATTTCCACACTGGTGGTCTGTTATGTTTCACAAAATATACACATCCAAACACCTTCAAGAGGAGCTATCATCTCCTTTCAACATTTGACAAAGAAACTCCCACTCCAACACCCTCGATATTCTGTCGATCAATTGAGCAACTGTCAAAACTGCTTACCCCCATAAGTGCTTTAGGTTTTTCATTGCGATTATCATGCTTAGGGTAACTTCTAGAAGTTGTCCATTCTTCCTCTTTGCTACTCCATTCTGTACTGATGTGTATGGATATGCTGTTTGATGTTGTATCCCTTGGCTGACATGTATTCCTCAAATGCTTTATTGTTATACTTTGTCTTATTATCAGATCTCAATACCTTCACTATATTTAGTCTGGATTTCCTTATGGAAGTATTTAAAACAAGCAAACACATCATCATTATTTTTCATCAAATATAACCAAATAAACAAGAAAAGCAATCGATAAAGGTCTTAAAATATTGATAATCATTCATAAAACTTGTAGAACAAGGTGCCCAAATATCATAATGAATTAAGTCAAAAACATCAAAACTCCTATTCTCTGAACTGATATAAGAGCTCTTAGTAAGCTTGTCAAAATCATAAGTATCACAATCAAACATTTCTTTATTTTTCTTTTCATACAAAGAATGTTACAACCGACTAAATAAACTAAAACAAGATTGTCTCATGTGTCTATGATGTAGCAGCAACACATCATCAACACTCCTCCCAAATTCTCTTACCCTATCACTCTCTACCATGGATGTCAAAGCTGAGTCCATCCCATCCCTGTTCAAGTACCATAGTCCACCATGTCACGTTCCTGTCCCAAGTGTCCGGTCTGTCCCTTTCACTTGGAAGATCACCTTATGAATATAAAAAGAAACACCACAATTTAGTTGGAGAATAATAATACTTATGGATAAAAGGTTCACTAGAAAAGGAGCATGTAAAACATTAGACAATGTCATATAATTAGTACCTCTCATTGTATTCTTATTAGCTACAAGCTATGTTGTACCATCAATAGTCTAGATGTTCTCTGGTACTGCTGGGGGAGTATAAGAAGAAAACTCTCTAACAGTACCTATCACATATTGAGATGCACCAGAATCTACTACCAATTCTGATGATCCTATGGTAGATTCAGAGGCAAGAGCATATGTATCACAAGTACCTTTGTTAGTGTGAGCAAAAGTGACAGTGTTATTCTTTGATGACGACTGGTTGGAAACATCCTCTGCCACATCTCCTGCTTCTTTCTGTTTCATATTCAACAACTTCAAACACTTATGATCTTTATTGGTAAAAATCACACCCGTCTTCCTCTCCTCTACTATCATCAGATTTACCCGGTAGCCCCATTTTCCACCTTTTCGACCTCCACCTTGTCCACAGATCTGCTTCTCTTTCCTTAGGTGGCCTAGGACAGGACTTACTTCGATGCTCGACTTCACTACAATTGTAGCACTTGCGAGTTTTCCCTGGACACCTATCATACCTGAGCTCGAGGCAGTCATGCTCATGACGCACCCAAAAATCCACTCGGCTCAGAGTGTAGCTTCAGAGTGTTTATTTTTAATTATTCTTTAATTAAAAACACACCAATGATGATGTGCAGGAAATATTGTATTAAAATAAAAAAGGATATTGGGTTGAATAATTTTTTTTTTTCCTAGTTTCAATCTTCTGAGTGTAATTTGGCTGAATAATTTCTTCAAATACAATATAGGTGTGATTGCCTAATTCTAGGACATGTCATATCCCCATAACAATATGAGACCAAATTTTTGCTGCCTTTTAACCTATCTCAAGTATATAGATGAAAAGACTCGTCTTTCTGAAGTTGAGGTTGATGAAAATGCTAAGATGTTAAGCCAAGTTTTGGTTGGTTATGCAATTAGAGGGCGACCGTTTTTGTAGTTTGTAAACATTGTAAACTAGAAGGTACACTTGAGGTCCCTTGCAGATCGATCCTTCTTCATTAACTATATGTAGGGATGATTTGGAATTGATCTTTCAAAGGGTGTCCTTGGTTTTTCTAATGAAAACCATTTATCTCTAAGCAATATATGCCGGACTTAAAACTTATAATGGAGGACTTTAAGTAAGTCACACTCTAGATCAGACATCCTCATCTTCAATTTTTATTTTAGAGCCCGTTTGGTTCGCGCTTTTTAGCGCTGCGCGGCGAGCGGCGACTTCCGACCCTGAAAGTTCTTCATTTGGTTTGCGCTTCGCGGTGAAAGCTGGGCGAACGCGGCGTGAAAGCCAGCCGCTGCAATACCCCCCACGGCCCGCCGTTCGTCCCGTAATTTTTTCGCCTTTACCCTTGTCGATTTTTTCCCTCGCGGCGACTTCTCTTACGCCCTAACGGCGCCCCATCTACTTCCCTCACGACTGCTTCCTCTTCTTCTTCCCTACCCCTTCGATCTCCAAATCTCAGGTAAAACATGAGGCATTCGGTTCTTCTACTTGCGGATCCGAGAGATTTGATGAATGTTTTTTGCATTTTCTTCCTCTACTTCCTCCCATCTTCTACCCATCTCCTCCCTGTTTCTAGATTTTGGTGGATCGTTAGTTATGGCTTTGTTAGATTTTGCTAGAATTTGGTGAATGTGACAATAACTACCCAGCTCTTCCATTTTTGCTCTGTGAATGTGGCGATGGATTTATGAGATAACATATGTAATGTTACCTCTTTAGAAGTTCTAGGTTTTGTGAACACACTCATTACCTAAGCTCTCCTTGGAAATTTTTTTCGTTTTCGTCAGTGAACTTTGGAGTTTACTATTAAAATAGCCTGCTTAGAAAATTGGAAACAGTTCAGTAGAATTGGAAAATTGGAAACTGTTGATTGAGCATTGATTTTGTTCACTTTTAAGTTAATTTTAATTTTGTTGTTGTATCATTTTGGTAGAAATTTTTGCTATATGTTCCAGTAATTTTAATTTTTTCTATATATTACATATAAATATAATAATTTTAAATTGAATTAAACTGGTGGCTAAGCTATTTTAAAGTAGAACCGTTTCTTATTTTTTTAACAGATTTACTAAACAAGTGCAGTTGGTCAATCATCCCGAAACAGTTGCCTACATATTGTTATCGACATATTCGCAACTAAACAGACAACTAGTTCTTCCGCAATTGCTTTCTCATAGTATTCTCAGCAAGATACAATTGCAATGCTGTAGAAATGGCTATTCTGCGCCAAACAGGCCCTTAGTCACAATCGGTTATATCTTACATTATGGTAAGATTTGTAATCCCCTTGCTATCGATCCTCTTGTGATTTTCAAAACTTGACTAACTTTTGCATTAGTCAGTGTCCAAGCTTTCATCTCTTATGCTTTGCCCTATTTTATCCCGTCTCTTGATGGTCATGAGATCGTACATCCCATTTTATATGGATAGAAGCCTTCGCATGACATTTGTGATCCTTTTGCTCATGACTTTTACCTGTACCAAATCTGCAAACCTCAACTGATTCCAAATCCAAAGATTTTTTGCAGTGAAGTTAGAAGTAGAAGTTGAAGTTGAAGGAGTTTCCTTAGAGGAATATCCATCCTAAAATTGTTTCAATCGAACCAACGACTATTCCTCTTATTATTATCTCTGACCTCTATCCTCTCAACTACTTCACAAATGATGGCAAGAATTCTTCTTTGAGCTGGACACTAGCAGCCCAACTTTTTTCTCGCTATTCTGAGTTCATGTTGCTTGTATGATTGTAAGAATTCTCATGGTACTCATATTATTGCACAGTTTATGTTGCTAGAACAAAATCTTAAAAAGTTTTTGGAGATGAAAATACTAATGTTTACATTCCAAGAAGCAGGACTCTTTTTTTTTTCAATTCACCTAAAGAGCAGGAGATGGAAATTTAGATCTGAAAAAGCTCGATAACATATCACTATACTAGAGATGAATTTTTGTTTTGCTATTTATTCAGTTCATTGTACTTTTATTTGGTTTGGCTTTGTCCTTCTCAATTTTGTGGAGTGGCTTGCTGGAGCACTTTGTATGGCATTCTTCATATCGCTGCTCTCCTTTTTAATCGGTCTATATTGGGACCCCTTTCATCTCATGGCGGTTCACTTGGCGGAGGAGGGGATATATCTATATATATATATATATATATATATATATATATATATATATATATATATATATATATAAGAGCATTTCTTTAAATGGTTAGATTGTGCCTCTCAAGAAAAATTTCTCGTTCCGTCACTGCCTGCAGTCGCTCTATTTCTTTTATAAATGGATTTTAACTGTAAAATGAAAGGTTTGTAATCCTTATTTATTAATGCAATTCATTGGACACTGCTCTCATCTTTCCAAAAAAGAAAATAAAAACAAAAAAATACCAGAAAGTCTATTTATTTATGACAACTTAAGATCATTCCTTGTGTGATTGTGTTTTTTTAGAACATTCTAACATCTTTCCATAACTATTTTTGGCAGTTTAAGTGGGGACAAATTTAAATACGATGTTCTTCCTCCACTTCCTGCACAACGGAATCTCCCACCACCCCCAACACTGTATCCACAACAACCGGTTTCAGCATCAGAAAACTATAGCAACAATAGATATCCAGTATCTGGATCGTTGGCAGCCGGAAGCAGCAAGCAAAGACGAGCAGACATCAGTGTATGATTAATCATTTTCTAAATGAAGACTGCCTAATGTACTCTTTTCTACGTCGCTGAAGAATCCTTGAACTCGTAATCATAACCGGAATGATAAGCTTCATCGAGTGCGTTAAAAGGATGGGCTGGGTTTGTTCGTGCGGTATCATTTTTTTTTTCATACAAACTAGCTGCTTTACTTTGCCAACGGATCTCACAGAACCTAATATGTGGGCTTTGTTTCTACTATTTATTCTTTCCTAACAATTCTATTAATTTATTTTATTATTTATTATTTATTATTTATTATTATTATTATTATTTTGAATGTGAGTTTTAAGGGCAATGAAGTTGGTGATTAGCATGCAAATCAGACTCATCACCCGAGACATTCTCTGACGACTTTAACGCCGATTCATTGGCTCCAAGCAATTCTCTTGATATGTTATCTTAGAAACCAGATGCTTTGATGGCCGCGCGACCCTTTATTCGATTGGGAGTCCTTGTTTTATACCAGCGGAACTCGTGAGCAAGGATAAAGATGAATTTTTAGTTTAGAAAGCATAACATTAGAATATAGTCCCGGGCGACCCAACTGCATGAAACTGGGACGAAACATCAGTCTCAGACATTGATTATGAGCGAATACGAACATAATAGACTGACTTTCATGATTCAAACATTTCAAGCAAAAAGTCTTAATTATTTGATAATTTGTTTTGCTATTATATTATCTTAAAAATGTTATTATTTTTTTTGTTAAATTTTATTTCTTTGTTTTTTCTAAATGGTATTCTTATTAAATTTAAAAAAAATTATTTTTTCAAATATTTTTTAACGAACTTTTATAAAACAAAAAGTTTTAATAAAACAATGCTGTAAATGTTTTGGTCAAAAAACAATTCTTAAAGGATATAGATATTGACTAGCAAGATTTAAAAGACACCACTCCTGAATTTCAAGAGCAGATGACATGGCTATTGAATTTGGCTCGCAATATATCTGTATTATATTTGAATTGAGCCAATTTTGAAACAAATTAAATTAAGTTTAGATCATAATACAATTATATAATTCTTTATATTTATTTATGCTTATGGTATCTATATGGATCAATATATGCTTGGATTTAGATATATAAATGACCATATAAATTTGGTTGAAGATACTAAAATTAAATTGAATTTTTTGGCTAGTGATCACTATCTGGTTTATTTTCATTGATCCTCTTATAAAAATAGAACATTTGAAAATTCCTGCTTAATTTTATTGGTGGATTTTAATATTTGTTAAACGACAATTATATATATATAAAATCATGGTGGCGGCTGAGGTGAGAGAAGCTCTGCTAGGGTTTGGTCTGTGATGGGAGCTCTCCGGCGGCGGCTGGTTTTCTCCTCCTTGTGGTGGTCGACTGGTGCTGGGTCCTTTGGCTGTCAGGTAAGGTTTTGGTGGCGGCTAGTGGGAGGTCTCTCCTAGTTTGGTTTTCCCGGGCAGTAACCTTTTGAATTGGGTTACTGTTACATTGGTTGTTTGCTTCCTGGTGGTTCTGCTAGGAAGTGTGAATTGGGGCTTTGCCATCTCTTTTCTGTGGTCTTCTGTTCAGTTACTTCCACTGGCTTCCTGCATGATTTTGCACCCTTTTGCCATCTGTTTCTAGCCGGGTGGTTGGTTTTCTGTCTTTATGGTTGGGGGCAGCAATGTTCCTGCTATCTCTTATGCTTCTGCTGTGAGTACCCTCTACCAGATCAACTGATCAGCTAGTTTTCCCCCAAGCTCTTCATGATGTAGCTACAGGAAAATCTGCATGCCCTTTTATCAGACCCCTTGGTTCTAAGGAGGGCAGACCTGCAATCATTTTCACCTCACAGGAAATGGAGTCACTTGCTGAAGCCATTAAATTCTCTATAGTGGGACAATTCCAGTTTGGCCACCCCAAAATGGAATTTGTCAGAAACCCTCTTGAACAACTTAGTTTTGTGGGCAATTGGAAACTAGGTGTGATGGATCACATACACCTGTTAATAAGACTATCTAGAGAGGAGGATTATGCCAGATTGCTTGGTATGCAGGGAATGCAGATAGCCAACACTTATATGAAATTCTTGAAATGGTAATGCAGATAGCCAACACTTATATGAAATTCTTGAAATGGTATCCTGGTTTTGACCCAGCCAAAGAACCCCCACTCAATCCTTTATGGTTTAAGTTCCCCAACTTGCCCATACAACTCTACCACACACACGCCATACTCCAAATCAGCAGGGCCTTAGGCACACCTTTAAAAGTAGACCCTTCCACTTTTGATATGGGAAACTCTAATGGTGCTAGAGTTCTGATAGAAAGAGATGTGTCTCTTCCTGAATTGGACAAAATCTGGATCATTATTTCTGACGATGGAGAAGGATTTTGGCAAGAAGTCATTTTAGAAAGTAAACCTGTCTTTTCCAACATTGTAGAATGTTTGGACATTCCAAGGAGAAGTACTATAGGCTAAAACCTCCTTCTAAAAAGCCCTCTAAACCAAGGACTGTGGAGAAACAGGCCATGGTAGCAGGTGAGGAGAGTTCTTTGGGGGGCAGTTCTGTACAGATCTCAATGGCAAAGGTGTCCGCTCGCCGATGTCCCCGACATTGCCGAAGATGTCCCTGATAATATTGTAAATGACAACCCTGGTAAATCATCTAATGAAGAAATTTTACACTCAGTTCCTGAACTTACAGAAACTGAGAACCAAGAACATTTGGAAAATGAAGAAAACCTAGAACTGGAGATTTCCCCCTCCAAAGTCCAATTGGAAAAAATCCATAAAAAAATGGAAGACGTATGGCAAGAACAAAAGGCAAGAAAAAAGAAAAAGGTTCTTTCTGAATTACATAAATTAGCCCATTCTACACAAATCACTGAAGTCGATAACAGCTCTCATGGTTCCCCTCTGGCAGCAGAAAGGGAAGAACCAGATCCAGATCAAGATCCATCCCAGCTCACTCCCCAAGTCATACCAAACATCCAGATGTTTAAATTCCTATGCTGGAACATTAGGGGAGTGGCCCACACCCTATTCATTAAAAGATTATTATATCTCTATAAAAAACATCAACTGTGGTGTATTGTTCTATTGGAACCCATGGTGTACAAAAACCAAACAAAGCTTCTAACCAGGTTCCCTGGCTGCTCCTTTTTTGCTAATACCTCTAACAAAATCGGGATCATTTGCAGGAAGGAAATAAATTGGAAAGTGGAGATCAATCATTCTCAATTGGTTCATCTCCACTGTAATTTTAATGGTCTCACCTTTGCTACTACTTTCATCTATGCTGGCTGCACCAGAACTGCTAGAAGAGAACTTTGGCAGGAGATCCATCTTATTCATTCTAAGGAAGACCTCAGCTAGATTGTGGGAGGAGATTTCAGTAATATTGCTTCTGCAGACGAGAAACTTGGTGGTAGACCCCCCAATTGTCTAAACTAACTAAATTTAATGATAATATACAAAGAGCTGCTCTATTTGACTTGGGCTTCCAGGGGAACCCTTTCACATGGAGGAGAGGTAGAATCTGGGAGAGATTAGACAGATTCTTGGCAAATAATGCTTGGCACCAGAATTTCCTTCACACTACCATAACCCACCTCAACTTTGTTGGTTCTGACCATAGACCTCTTTTCATCACCATCTCCTCCCCACCCTGTCAAACCACCTCCCCATCTTTCAGATATTTGAACTTTTGGTCCTCCCATACTACTTTTCAATATGTTATTACTGAACACTGGCATGGCTGCCCCCACCCTAACCCCTTTATCAGACTACAAAATCTTCAACTAAAATTAGCTGCCATTCTTTCACATTGGAGTTGGGAATTTATTGGAGATATTTTCCAGGGTGTTTCCAGGGCTGAAGGGGAGGTTAATTCTCTTGAAGCTGATGCTTTTTCTGATGATGCCTTGTATGGCAAATATTTGGCTGCCCAGGAACATTTGCTCACCCTAACTGATTGGCAAGACCAGCTGCTAAGACAAAAAGTTGCTATCACCAAATTTAAAGATGGAGATATAAATACCAAATTCTTCCATGCTTGGATCAAATACAGAAGGAAATACAACATCATCCACTCAATCATGAACGATCAGGGAACTTTGCTCATAACTGTTTCTGAAATTGCCAATGATGCTGTCACTTATTTTCACAAACTCCTCACTTACAATCCTAGCTGCAGACCCCCAATTGATGGCAGCCTTTTCAGCAAAGAATACCAATTTACTAACTCTCTAGTATTAACTAATACTCCTTCTCAGGAGGAAATCTGGGAGGCTCTAAGCTCTATAGACAGTTCTAAAACTGCTGGACCAGATGGCTTCAGTGCATATTTTTACAAAAAGGCGTGGGTTAGTTGTAAAGCTGAAGTGTCTACTACTATCCAAAGCTTCTTTCAAGGCATTGACATTCCCCAATACTTTCATGCTTCAATTATTGTTCTGATACCAAAAAATAATGCCCCTAAAAATTGGAACCACTATAGACCTATCAGCCTCACCACTATCATTAGCAAAATCATCAGTAAAATCATTGTGGGAAGGTCATCTTGATGCTCTTATCAGGCCTAATCAATCTGCTTTTGTTAAGAGAAGATCTATTGCTGACAATGTCCTCCTTGCACAAGAGCTGTAGTTGGATTTGGATAGGCCTTGTAGGGGAGGTAACCTCATCTATAAACTTGATATCCAAAAAGCCTATGACTCTATTGATTGGAATTTTATTCTTCAAGTCCTGCAGGCCAGAGGCTTCTCCAATGACTTCTGTAATCTCATCAAGAGATGGCTTAAACATAATAGTCATTCCATCCTAATTAATGGGCAATGCTGGGGAGATTTACAAGCCACCAGAGGACTTAAACAAGGATATCTGCTCTCTCCTACTATCTTCATCATTGTTATGGATTATCTGTCTAGACTGTTGGACACTTAAGTCAACTCCTCTCTCAATGCTAGATATCATCATAAATCAAATATAGTAATTTCTCACCTGATGTATGCTAATGATATTATGTTATTCTCAAGAGCTTCCAAACCAGCAGTCAAGAGAGTTTATGATTGTCTCAACCTTTTTCAAGAGGTTTCTGGTCTGCAATTCAACAAATCCAAATGTGAACTGCTCTTCCCCAATCATACTCCACCTGATATATCTCACTGGATTACCAATTTCACCGGTTACACCAAAGCCAGCCTCCCTATGAAATATTTAGGGGTTCTTCTCCTTAAAGGAAGAGCCAAACAAATTCACTTTGAAGAAATTATTGAGAAAATCAACACTCAACTATCTAGCTGGACTTCTTCATTACTATCTACTGGAGGTAGAATTACTTTACTGAATAGTATGCTAACTACTTTCCCTTCTTACATATTTCAGATGACTTGCATGAAGAAAAGTTCCAGAATTCAAATTGAAAGAATCTTTAACAGATTTCTCTGGTCTGGGCAAAGAAAACAAATCCCTTGGGCTAGCTGGCAAAAATTAGTAATACCCGAGGAAGCTGGTGGGCTGGGCTTCAAAGGTCTTAAACATCTTCAACAAGTCAATTTTTGTAAGCTCTGGATTCATTTCATGCAGCAGAATTCTCTCTGAGCCCTTTTCATGAAAGGTAAATACTGCAGAAACGTCCATCCAATAGCTTCCCAAATTAAACCAGGTATCTCTAGAATATGGAAGCACATGCTCCTGAATAAAGACACTGCTGATTCTCTTTGTTTATGGGAGCTGACAAAGGGGACATACTTTTCTGGCAGGATCACTGGTGCCCTGAGGGCATTCTTGTCCCTTTACCCAACATTGAAAAACATCAGTTTCCAGTGGCAAGTTGCTGGGAGGGTATGACTTGGTCCATTCCCACTCTTCAACATCTTCTCATGGAACCTTCTGTTAATCAGGTGTCCAAAATTCCTTTCGACAGAACCAAACCTGATAGGCGCATCCAGCATTATGGTAAGGGATATAGTATTACCAAACAGATTTACCTCACTATTCATAATTGGACCAAGCTAGCTGGGGAAAGAAAATCTGGAACAACTACCTCACCCCTTCCATGTCCTTCTTTATTTGGAGAATTTTTCATAGGTTCATTCCAACTGATGATATCCTTAAGCTAAAAGGACTGAGAGGGCCTTCCCAATGCCTTCTCGGTGGTTTCCATTCTGAAACTATACAGCACCTCTTTTTCAACTGTTCTTTCTCCCAGGATGTTTGGTCAGGTCTTATTAATTTACTCAAAGTTAATCACTTTCTGTTGATCGGTATGATATTTATAGCTGCTGGCAATCCTTGCAACAAGCTAAAGCTGGTAACATCCCTTTCATTGTTGCATGGTTCATCTGGATGCACAGAAATGGTGTGAAATATGAAGGTAATATCAGCATAGTGGCTTCTGTTGCTAGTCACTGTCATACTTTTATATCAAAGCTGATATCTTTAAAGAAGTTCCCCAGCATTCTAAACCCCCCCACAAGAACAACCTAAGAAGTCCAGAATTATCCAAATCCACTAGAAAGCTCCCGCCCCTCCTTTTATTAAGGTTAACACTGATGGTGCATTCACTGATCTTACTTCAGGCTTTGGGGGCATCTTCAGGAATCATCGGAGGAAATGAATCTTATTTTTTTCAGGCTCCAATCAATGCTGCTGACCCTCTTGAGGCAGAACTTGCTGCTGTTTATTGGGCTATATACATTGCTAGTCTTCACCAGTGGACTAAATTAATTGTGGAGGGGGACTCTTCTCTGTTAATACAACTTTTGTATACTGATACCCCCTCACCTTGGCACCATTGTATCTGGATAAACAAAATCAAGGCCCTTTCTCTAAATGTCTATCCAATTTGCCTTCATTTACAGGGAGGGCAATAGACCTGCAAATTGGATTGCTAAAAGAGCCAATGTTTCTCAAGAGTTGGTCGTTTCTGCCACCCCTCCCCCCCACCTTCTTTTCCTTCTGGAAGCCGACCTTTATCAGGCACCTCATTTCAGAATTGTGGCAGTATGAAGTATTAGATGATCATCTTGCTGGTGTCTCCTTTTCTCTTTATTTTTGGTTTAGTTTTTTGTTATCCTTTGGATAATTTTTGGGTTAGGCTTTAGTTACATTCTGTTACTCTTCTTTTGGCGTGGAGTTGTAATTGATTGGGTTTGCCCTCATTGGGTAGTCTTGTAACTTCACAATTTCCTAACATGTAGGGAGTCAAAAATTACTCCTTTGTTTTAATATATATATATATATATATATATATATATATATATATATATATATATATATATATATATATATATATATATATATATATGATACTAGAACTGGTAGGAAAAATATTGAAAACATAAGAATAAGGGTCGTAGGTGATCAGTGGCAAGCAGAGGGGTGGTTGGAAGGTGCTGGACAGCGAAGGAAGCGATATTGGGGTGAGGAACGATCGGTTAGGAGTATTGCGAAGAAGGGAGGTGATCCCCGAATATTTATGCTTACGATTTAGATAGGAAATTTACAATTTATAATATGGGATACTACGCAAGTATACATATCGTTTATCAAGTAATATAAGATTTTTTGATTAAGTCTCGAGATATCGAACCAACAGAGAAATGTCTAAAACTTTAAAGAAATAAGAAACATAACTTTTTACTTTTTCAAGTGATTTTTGTAAGTATGTTTAAAGGTACAAATTTTGAAAAGTTGTTTTTGATATTTTTAATAAAGAGTTAAGCAGGAAATAAAAATTATCAATCTAAACACGATATAAAAGCTATGTAGCCTTAGTATTAGCTAGGCTACATAGTAATCTAACCTAAACAGTTTTATGTTTATGTAAAATATTTTACTATTATTATCATCATCATCATCATCATTATTATTATTATTATTATTATTATTAGTATTACTACTACTATTATTAGTAATATTATTATTATTATTATTATTGTTATTATTATTATTATTATTATTATTATTACTCTTAAAATGTATTATCTTAAATTATTTATTCTTAAAAAGTTTCAAAACTATTTAAAACATCTCAAAAAAAATTTACCATTATTTTTAAAATTAATTTAATTTAATTTAATTTATTTGTTTTAAATCATTTTCAAGTTGTTTTAAATTTAGTTTAACTATATGAAAGTTTTTAAGTTGATTTTTTTAATGTTTTTACAATTATTCTTTTAAAAGATATTAATTTTTACTTTTATTAGTCTTTTTTTTTTAAATCATTTTCTTGGGGTTTTAATTCTCATTTTTTAAATGTTTTCACTTTCATTTCTAAGTTTTTGATCTCATGAGCTTGCAAGAGGTCACATTTTTCTGTATGATCATTATAAAGAGAACCTACACATGAGATGTTCTCTTCCACCTTTTCTTATTGATTATTCACTTTTCACACATATAAACATAAGAAATTGCATGTGGGTCATCATCATAGAGTGGTCTACACATGGTTTTAACATAAGTAGGAAATGTTGAAACATAATGAAACACATGCATGACATGCTTTAAAACAAAAATAAGCATACGGGTAACATTATTTGAAGCAAAATGATAATAACATAGATTAATTTTACATTTCACATGATTTTAAACAAGGGAAACAATGGATAAACTTTATATTTCACATGCTTTTAAACATAAATAAAACCATGGATGAACATTATATTTCACATGCTTATAAACATAAAATAAATTCTGGATGCACTATATACTTCACATACTCTTACACATAATGAAAATGATGAATGGAAAGACCACTATATTAAACTAATCATTTCATCTAAAGGAACATATAAGGGAGAGTTAGTATTGAGGAGAAGAGGAGGAGGAAAATAAGAAGTTTAAGTTGAGTGAAGAAGAGAAATGAAGAAGCGGAGTGAGTTGAAGTGTAAGAGAATTGAAGTGAAGTGTAGAAGAAGTGAAGTGAAGTGAAGTGTAGTAGAGATTAGGTTAGGAGAAATATAAGTGTAGTGTAGTGGAGTGGACATTAGGTTAAAAGAAATAAAAATGTATTGTATTATACTATAGATTAGGTTAGGAGAAACATATGTGTAGGGGAGAATGGAGAATAAGTGACAGAGAATGAAGATTAAAATTAAAGAAGAAGAAGATCAAAGAAGGAAGAAGAAACTGAAGAAAAAAAGGAAAAAAAAATAGATGAAGAATGAAGAAGACATAGAAAAAGAATAAAGAAGACAAGAAAAAGAATGAAGAGGACTTAGAAGAAGAAGAGAAGGAGACCTAGAAAAAGAAGGGAAGAATACATATAGTGGGGGAGGCAAAAAGACAATGAATAATATAAGAATCCAATTGAATGGAGCAGGGAGCCAGACCGAGCAACCAAACACCAGAGTGGATGAGAAGAGAAGGAGGAGGAAAATCTTAGATGAATTCCTCTCCAGAACTTTAGAGTAGCCTCATATAGAGTTGAGAGGAGACCACACTGAAGGAACGCATCGTTTCGTGATCAAAATTGAGTAGGATTCCCTCAAATTGTCAGCAGTGTAATTACATATCTCATTTGGATTGGGCAGCATGGCTATGCCACCTCATGATGTGGCTGCACCGAAAAATAAGTTTGAGTGTAACCAAGAAAGAATGAGTGAGGTTACGCCAAGGCTGGCTTAGCCACACAAAAGAGTGGCTTGGTTATGCCGATCAAGGTTAGGATTTGGGGGCTTTTTTAGCTAGTTTTGAGATTGGAAACCTTACCAACATGGAATATCTTCCCATATGAGGACTGGAAGTGTTTTTTGAAAAAATGGTTGAATAAATTGAGGTCAAAACTCTTTTCTTTCAGCATTTATGTATATATTTAAATTCTTTTTAAAATCCTTCAAAATCTCAATAAAGCAAAGTGCCGTGTTTTTATCATTTTATGAAGAAGCTTGTTAGGCCATCATAATACATTAATACTTTTGCACACATTTAAGTACTTAGATAGGTTATAACCCATTACTAATTTGTATAAAGCCTAATTATATCAAAGATAAAGATTTACTAAAGGATCCTTGCTTAGGATGGATCACTTTAGCACATGAACGAATATATACCCTAATTTTAACCACAGAAATAAAACTTTAAGCATAAGACATAAAACCCTAAACATGGAAACACTATCAGCAAGGAGCTTGAAGTAAGCTTTAAGAGAGCATGACAAAAGATTTCAGCTAACAAATTAAGGTTATAACACGATCTACTTTAGCTAAACCCTTCCTTAGAATTAAGTAACAAGCCATAAGACATCGAGATTATTCATCTAGCATGACATAAATCCTCACATTATCTTCAGGTTTATACATAATTATATTGTGCACAATAAGTGACCCGACCGCAAATAATGCAGTAATTTATGCTTCCAAAAATATGTTATAGCAAATACTTTGACCCAAATAATAATAGCAGCTATTGTATATAAATATAATTTTATGAAAAATATTTTACACACTAGAGGTACTACACAAGTATACGTATCATTTCAAGAAATATAGAGCTTTAAATAAAGACCTCAGTATCAATCCCACGAGGAGGTTTATAGATTTTTAATCATTTTAATTTTATTTTTATGTATTTCTTTTAAATTTACAAATTTAATATTTAATTTACTAAATGCAGAAATAATGCAGTACTAAAATAATGAGTGATGTAAATAATAATAAGCAAACAACTTTCTTCCTTTCAATTAATCCAAAACTTTTTAGATAATGTAATATTCGTGGAGAATATAAATTTATGGTATTGTGCCAAATAGAAGCATTCCTATTCTTTACCTTCGCTCGATAGTATAAAGAATATTGGCTAATCTATAGATCAGGTCTGGATGTATTGTTAGTAGAATGAGTTAATCTAGGCTCACACTACTAGATGTCCAAGGGTGGTTATAGTCGGCCCTACTAGTGAGCCTTTCCTTTTCTATAAACCAAATTAAAAGAATTTAGTCTGTCACTCTAAAAACTTATTAATTCTACGCCCATTCAATAATATTTTCCTATTTATTTGCACTTCAACTTGAATAACTCGCACAAGGCCTTCGACTACCCAATGATTCATGTGATATCTACTAGTTAAGAATTCATCTCCTTCTAGGTCTCAAAATTCTTCAACAGATTTTAACAACTTAAATGGCCAATTTAAATAGTAAATTAAGATCCGGTATTAATATCATCACAATATTTAAACTTTTTTAGTTTTTAATTCTCCAACGAATTTTATATTATCTTATTTATCTTTTCATAATTAAAAGGAGAAAGTAAAGTAACTACTCAGAACACATTGAATTTAAATAAAAAAACATATACATGAAACTTTGAATCAAATTACAAATACTTATCTCAAGTGTTTCTCCAACTGAACCTCTGATTCCTTCTGACTCCAAAGCGAAATAGACTTCAAAAGCACCAACTCTTCCAAACTCTCAATACAAATTCTAAATAAAATAAACTCACTAATTTATGAAAGAAAGTAAACTAAAAGTGTGGCCCTATATTTAAAATTATCTCTCTAATTGGGGGGGGGGCTCTTTTCTGTAGAAATGGCCTCCTATTTATAGGCTTCAAGTGTTGTCTAAAGCATCTCTTCAAAATGTGTCCAAGTTCAATGAATCTTCTAGAAACTGTGTCTGGCGCCTAGGCGCCGGACTCCGCGTCTAGTTCTTCGCACCTCTTCACTTTGGATCGCACCTCTTCGCGATCCAAACCGTTTCCAAGCGTCTAGATACAATGTATCACATGTCCTATAATCCAGGAATAACTGCCAATCTTCTAGAAGGTCCAATAACCGCTCTAACCGTCAAAATAACTGCCCAAAGTAGTTACAAAATCGTAACTGTTTTGGTATCGAGCATGGCGCTTAGGCGCCGGATTCTGGCGCCTAGGCGCCATACCCATTATTTTGGTAATTTTACATTTTGGCTCCATTTTTGCTCCTTTTTGCTTCTTGAACATTTTTGCATCACATATATCCAAAAATTAAAAAAATACCTTTCATTAAAGCATAATATCCTTAAAAATTTAATAAAAATCAAGGCATAAAAATAGGTATTTTTTTCATGGATCAAAATCCCCCAAAAGTAAATGTTACTTGTCCTCAAGTAACCCTTATTACTATATAAAATGTATAACAATTGGAATAAAAGGTAAATATTTAAGATTTCCTGAAATTTTTGTTTTTATAAAGGCTTTAGTAAATCATTAACAAAATTTCATTAAATAAGTTTAATTTTAAGAATTTAAAGAATATTTAACTACCAAATCGTAAGAATTCAAAATTTTTTTCATTTATTTCAAAAATAATTATAGTTTATTATATTAAGATCACATAAATTATTTACAAGAAAAAGATCTTCATGAAAATCTTTTCTAATAAAGATGCATGCATAAGAATTAAGTAAAATATGTAATTAGTTTTCTTATAATAAGATAATTCAAGTGAAGCCAATTTTTAATTAGACATCTCCTCAAGCTTCTCCTCTCTTTTTTTTTTTTTCACAGTGAGGATTACTGTATCTGGATAGCCTGTTAATGATTTTGAACTTCACTATCCTTAACTAATACTTGCAAATACATCTTCACTTAATCACTATAACATGAATAGTTTTCAAAAAGACTTTCAATCTTTTCTTTTTCAAGTTATAATTCTTGATTTCTTATTACTTCTAAAATTCAATTATCTCTACTATGAATAGAAAAAATTCTTAATCTTACTCTTCTTAAAGTTGAATAATTTTATTCTTAAAATCAATCAAAGTTATTAAAGTTTTGGTTAAGTTTACTAAATTATTTATAATTTCAAAAATTTAAGTGATCTTAAATAGATTTTTCATTCCTTATGTTATATTAATATATTTTTTAAGGAAAATATTAGCACTTAAGGACAAATAAAATTTAAATTTGCATGTATTTTCCCTTCCCTCAAACTTAAGTTTTTGTATATCATGAAAAATTCTAAAGTATGAGAGAAAGAAAGGCATAATTTTAAAAGGAATTTTATAAGTATGTAAAAACTATCTATAAAGAAAAATTTTCTTCTACACATGCTTTTTATGAATATCACTGAAATAACGAAGCATATATAAAAGTAAGCAGGTTCAAGTTTTATATCAGTAGCTAAATTAAATGACTATACTAATCACAATAACAGAAACATAACATCATCAATAACTAAATAGTACGACAATCAACAATACAGCTAACATCAACACAACATCAAACAAACATAAACCAATCATACTACTAAGTTTAACACACATATAAATAAAACAAGAACATAATCTCGACAATCTAATCATCACTGGCAGTCTCCTCATCATCATCATCATCGACACTAAAGGAAAAATCCTCAGTCTTCTTCGGATCATAAGGTGTGAATCTAGGACAAGTAGGGAACTGAACAGACTGTTCTCCCTTTAGGAATCTAATAAGAGCTTCATCATACTCAACATCATAATTGCTCTTCCTAAGGGTAAAATTAGCAAGAGGATCAAATTTCGCATCGATCTCATCTATGCGAAAAATTAGCTAAGAGTAACACATTCTGCTACTCTGAATACCTCTCATCCATAATCTCCCAAAAACTAGGTGGTGGTGTAGCAGAAGTAGAAGGTCTAGAAGTAGAATATCTACCTGGAGTAGGAACAGAAGTAGAAGGAGCAGTATATCTCTTCCCTCGAAGATGAACATAAATACTAACACTCTCCTGCCCAATAGACTTTGTAGTCTTCAGCTTCTCCTCAGAAATATCAACAATAACTCCATCGCTCAAACATAAAGAATATATCAAAGATGGGAATCCTAATCCCACAGAAGTACTGGATCGTGCAATCGACTCCACAGAATCATAGATAATGCTGCCAACATCTATCAGCTTCCTTTCCTGAATACAGTAGTTTAGGATAGCTCTATCTCTGGTAACTTCACTCAGGTGGTTGGAAGGAAGTAGTCTAGCAGAAATAAAATAGTGGCAGGCCTTT
This sequence comes from Papilionanthe hookeriana x Papilionanthe teres, assembly GCA_022702705.1. NCBI lineage: Eukaryota > Viridiplantae > Streptophyta > Magnoliopsida > Asparagales > Orchidaceae > Papilionanthe > Papilionanthe hookeriana x Papilionanthe teres. Next base: position 104,653,332 of record CM040427.1, read on the forward strand.
GAAATACCATTCAGCTTAGAAGATTTAAAGTTTACCCTTTTGTCGTTCCGGATCTTCCAAGCTCCAGTGCCGTCAGCCAGATATGCAATGATCATATCCAGATCACCTTCAGATGGAGATAGACCAGAATAGTAGCACTCGATGGTAGGTGGTAGGCCGTAGAAAATGTTGATCCGTTCCGGGGTGAATTCCACTTCGACACCTCTAATGAAGACTTAATAGTCTTCCGCATCCATAAAGTTGGCATAAAACTCTCGTACAACAGGAATAACAACAACGACAGTGAAATAACAGAATCGCTGCCAGTTGTGTGCAACGATCGTATTCTTGATCATCTCTCAAGGATTGTAAAAACTGCATTCTGAGATAAATTTCCTCGATGACGCAAATTCGTGGTAACGAAAGTGCGCTGCCGTAGTAGCGAATTTGCTGCGATAAAAATTTTCTCGTTCTTTTCTGCACTTAGATTTAGGTGCCATCTAAACATGAAAGAAAACACAAATAAATTATGGAATCAAATAAATTAAACTCTTTTAAGCTTAAGAAACTTAAAATGAGTTTAAAAATCCATGGAAAAATTTCTAAAAATCAAAATTTTTCTCCAAAATTTCAGTTTTTAGCAAAAATAGGAAAATCCATGGTAGAAATCAAAAATAAATGGATTAAAAGGTAGATCTGACCTCAAGATGAAGAAATCGAGTGATTTTGGGCTAAAAACGTGAAGATTTGGCCTCTAGATGGATCTAAGGGGTAGGTTTTCGCGAAAAAGAGGAAGGGGATGAAGCTTAGGCGCCAGCAATGGCTAATGGGGGATTAAATCCTGATTTTTGATTAGCAGGCCAAACCGGCGTTTAGGCACCGACCTCTGGCGCCTAGGCGCCAGACTCGCCTTTCACAAAAATCATTTTAAAAATTTAATTTTCCACCAAAACTTACAACTTCAACTTTCAATTACTCATATAAGAGTATTGCTTCAGTTTCCAACTTCCAAAATATTTTCCTAAAAAAATTTTAGAAATTATAAATTAAATCCACCAATTAAACACAAGTTTAAGTTAAACTCTTCTAATTCCATTTATAATCTTCAATTTCAGGCTCAATACATTACAGATAAGTATAATAATAAGATTCAAGTTTTAACAAACAATCAAACAACACAATTTCAATGCAAATACAACACACATTGAACAATAAAACAAACACATAAACAACACATTCGATTTACCAAATCGATGCAACGACACACTAGATAAAGTCTTGATCTAACCACATTTACTATCTAATCTTCAAATTTGAAATTTCCATTCTCATCGCAATGAAGATTACTCAGCCTACTTGGGAAGAACACTAACGCCCTTGGAAAATCCGTAGTCATTTTCTCATCGATCCATTTGTTCTTCGCATACATCTCCACTTGAGCATCTTGATAGGCCGCTAGATGATCGAATTGAAGCTTTGCCTGCCATTCCAGATGCTCGATTTGATGATACATCTCATGGAGGCGATCTCCAATACTTTTGAATTCCGCTTCAAACTTATCTAGGCGACTCGAAAACTTCTCTAAACTTACAGCAATAAAACCATTGAAAAAAGGTTGAGGATCCTTTGAACTCTTATCTCTAGCCTCTTCTCCATGATTTCTTCTCTCTATTTCTTCAAAATCTTTTCTTATATCCTCAAGAATGAAGTGTAAAGATCGTATCTTTGGTTGCTTAGGGATTGGGAACGAAGATGGGGTAGTTTATATGAGAAAATCGTGTGAAAAACGGAAAATTTTTGGTTTTTACATGACCCAGTAACTGTGGCGCTTAGGCGCCAAATCTGGCGCCTATGCTCCGAACCCATCGATATACAGTCTACTCTGGCGCCTAGGCACCGGAACCATGTTCGACTCTGTTTTGCCAAACATCAAATTTCAAAGGTTCGATCTCTAAAATAAGTAAATTAGAATGGTAAGATCAATATAGACTCAGTAATTAAAATTAACTCAAATTATAAAAAATCATAATGAAGGTTAACTTGATCTCCTTTTTACTCACATACAAAATGGAGTGATCCAAAGTCCAAACTTTATATACTTCGAGATAATCTTTAGCTTAAGTCAATAAAGACTTGTTAGCATTCAATTTTCTAAAGTTATATAAAATTAGTCAAGAGCGAGGCATAACCTTACATTAAAAATGTAAATACACACAAAAATAACTATGGGTTGCCTCCCACAAAGCGCTTGGTTTAACGTCGTTAGCCTGACCAAATTAAGTCTTTAATCAGGTTGACTTAACTCGTAAGCCTCTTTATAAATCATTTTTATGTCTCCCAAATAAGGCTTCAGTCTTAATCTGTTAACTTTAAATATTTTTCGTGTTTTGGGGTCTTTAATATCCACAACTCCATAATGGTATACTTTCTCAATTATATATGGTCCCATCCATTTAGATCTTAATTTTCCAGGAAAAAGTCTCAAACGAGTATTAAATAATAATACTTCTTGTCCAGGCTCGAATATTTTTCCTGAAATCTTTTTATCATGTAATATCTTCATTTTCTCTTTATAAATCTTTGCATTTTCATATGACTCATGTCTTATTTCATCCATCTCATTTAATTGTAAAAATCAATTTTCTCCTGCAGTATTCAAATCAAAATTAATCTCCTTTATCGCCCAATAAGCTTTATGTTCAAGTTCAACAGGTAAGTGACAATGTTTACCATAAACTAATCGGTAAGGTGACATTCCGATTGGTGTCTTATAAGCTGTTCTATAAGCCCATAATGCAGAATCAAGTCTATCAACTGAATCAATTCTTTTAGGATTAATAGTTTTCTCTAAAATTCTTTTAATTTCTCTATTTGATACTTCAGCCATTCCACTTGTTTGTGGGTGATAAGCGACTGTAATTCGTATTTGATTCCAAATTTTTCCAAGAATGATTGAATTCTTATATTTCTCAAATGACTTCCACCATCTGTGATATTTACCTTAGGCATTCCAAATCTGGTAAAAATCATTTTCTTTAAAAATTTCGAAACACTTTTGGAATCACAGTTAGGTAAAACTACAGCTTCAATCCACTTTGAAACATAATTAACTGCTAATAAAATATAAATCTTTTCAGATGATGGTACAAATGGTCCCATAAAGTCTAAACCCCATATATAAAAAATTTCAACTTCCAATATATAGTTTAAAGGCATTTCATCTTTCCTAGATATATTTCCCATCTTTTGACATCGATCACATGTTTTCACATATTTTCTCACATCTTTGAACAAGGTAGGCCAATAAAATCCTGAATTTAAAATTTTAAATGCAGTTTTATCTACTCCAAAGTGTCCTCCAAATTTGGAATCATGACATTTTTGAATAATAGCAAAAGTTTCTTCAAAAGGTACACATCTTCGAATTACGTAATCTCTTCCCAATTTAAATAAATGAGGTTCTTCCCAAATATAAGATTTAGCATTATTTTTAAATTTCTTAATATATTTGTTATTCAATCCATAAGGTAGAATATTGCTAACTAAATAGTTAACTATATCCGCATACCAAGATGTTTGGCATCCTTGAATAACATATAAATGTTCATCAAGAAATTTCTCATTTATCTTTTCTTCAATAATAATATCATTCATAATTCTAGATAAATGATCAGCAATTTGGTTATTAGTTACTTTTCTATCCACTATTTGAAAATCAAATTCTCGTAGAAGTAAAACCCATCTTATAAGTCTAGGTTTAGCATCTTTTTTTGACATTAAATATTTAATAGCGGAATGATCAGTAAGAACTACGCATTTGGCACCAAGAAGATAAGGTCTAAATTTATCAAAGGCATAGACTATAGCTAAAAGCTCTTTCTCAGTAGTGGTGTAATTTCTTTGAGTTTCAGTAAGAGTTTTACTAGCATAATATATACCTTTGAAAATTTTCTCATAATTTTGTCCCAATACAACTCCAATTGCAAAATCACTTGCATCGCACATTAATTCAAAAGGTTTATTTCAATTAGGTGCAATAATTATAGGTGTAGTTATTAATTTTTCTTTTAAAATATTGAAAGCATTAACACAGTCTTCATTAAATTCAAATTTAGCTTCTTTTTCCAAAAAAATGACAAAGATGTTTAGCAATTTTAGAAAAAACCTTTATATATCTTCTATAGAATCCAGCATGTACTAGAAAACTTCTCACATCAGTAACAGTAGTAGGTGGTTGCAGTTCAGCAATAATTTTCACTTTTTCTTGACCAACTTCCATCCCTTTTTGTGAAATTTTGTGACCAAGTACAATGCCTTCTGTGACCATAAATTGACATTTTTCCCAGTTAGGAACTACGTTTGTTTCTTCACATCTTTTTAGAACTTTGGAAATATTTTCCAAATAAGATTCAAAATAAGTTCCAAAAACTGAAAAATTGTCCATAAATATTTCAATTCCTTTGTCAATCAAATCACAAAATATTGACATCATACATCCTTGAAAAGTTGTAGGTGCATTACATAAACCAAAAGACATTCTTCTAAATGCAAATGTTCCATAAAGACTTGGAAATGTTATTTTTTCTTGGTCCTCAGGAGCGACAGGTAATTGATGATAACCAGAATATCCATCCAGGAAAGAGAAATATGAGTGTCCAGCTAATTTATCAAGTATTTGATCCAAGAAAGGTAAAGGAAAATGATCATTTCTAGTGGCGTTATTTAATTTCTGATAATCAATGCAAATTTGCCATCCAGTAACTTGTATTGTAGGAATTAGTTCATTTTTATCATTGACAATGACAGTTACTCCTCCTTTCTTCGGAACACAATGAATAGGACTCACCCATTGACTATCCAAAATAAGATAAATAATTCCAGCATCTAACCATTTTAAAATTTCTTTTTTAACAACCTCTTTCATGATAGGATTTAATCTTCTTTGAGGTTCAATAGTAGGTTTAAAATCTTCTTCCATTAAAATCCTATGCATACAAATGGAAGGGCTTATTCCTCTTATATCAGTAATAGTCCAACCAAAAGCTTTCTTATAATTCTTTAGCACTCCTATTAATTTTATCTAAGCTCAGTTTAGAAGAAATAATAATAGGCAAAGTTAATGAATTTCCAAGAAAAGCATACTTTAAATGTGCAGGTAACATTTTTAATTCCAGTTCAGGGGCTTTTTTAATCGAGGGTAAAAGTATATCATTTTGAGTTATGTCCAAAATTTCCCAGTTATCTTTAATGTAATGAGTTTCATTCTTCATTTTCGTCAGTTAATAATTCAATTTTTTCTTCAGAAATGACTTTATATATTTCTTGATAATATTTTTCAATTATATGATCAATAATATCCATTTGATAGAATTTTTCTTTGTCAGGGTACTTCATTGATTTAAGGACATTGAATTTAATCTCTTAACCATTAACTCTCATAGTTAATTCTCCTTTTTACACATCAATCATAGCCCGTCCGGTAGCTAGAAAAGGTCTCCCTAAAATATAATTATTTCTTTATCTTCTTCCATGTCAAGTACAATGAAATCCACAAGGAAAATAAATTTATCCACTTTAACAAGAACATCCTCTATAACTCCATTAGGGTAAGTGATAGATCTATCAGCTAACTGAAGGGTTATAGTGGTGGGAGAAATCTCTCCTAAATTCAACCTTCGAAAAATAGAAAATGACATGAAATTATTACTTGCTCCTAAATCACATAAAGCTTTTCCACAAAAATTTTCTCCAATTGCACAAGGTATAGTGAAACTTCCAGGATCTTTAAGTTTCTGAGGTAATTTCTTTTGAGTTATTGCACTACATTCTTCACTTAATGCAACAGTTTCAAAAGCTTCAAATTTTTGTTTCTTACTTAAAATATCATTCATAAATTTTGCATAAGTTGGCATCCGTTCCAAAGCTTCGAAGAAAAGGTATGTTAATGATAAGTTTCTTAAAAATTTCAAAGAACTTAGAAAATTGATGATCAAGCTTCTGCTGTTTTAGTCTTTGAGGAAAAGGTGGTGGTGGTTTTTCAACTTCCACATTAATAGGGATAACAGTCTGATCTCTACTAGGAGAAGGAGTTTCTTTAGGCTTTTCAATCTCTTCAATCTCAATCTCATTTTCAATTTCATCCTGAATTCTTTCTTTTAATCCTTTCCACTCCTAAGTTGTACAGCTTTAGCATGTTCATGTTCTTTTCCAGTTTCTTTTGGATTGATTTCAACATTACTAGGAAGTGTTCCTCGAGGTCTGTAATTAATTAAATTAGTAATTTGTCCCATTTGATTCTCAATATTACGAATAGCAGTGTTTTGATTTTGTAATTGATTACTCAGTTGTAAAATTAATTCTTCTATAGATAACTTTTTCTGTTGATTATTAAAAAAATGAGGTTTATAGTTTGAATTTACTTGATTGTTCCAATTTCCAGTTGAATGAGATTGATTATTACCCCATTATTGTTGTGAATTATTCCAGTTAAAATTAGGGTGATTTTTTCATCCAGGATTATAGTAATTTGAATAAGGGTTATTTTTACTAGTAATAGCTTGTAAAGTTTCAATAGTTTGAGAATCTTCAATATTAGCAGAGTTGTTATGTGATATATTGATAGCAAAATTATCTAATTTCTTAGATATTGCAACCACTTGTGAAGCTAAGATAGAAAAGGCTTCATTATCATGAATACTTGCCATTCTTTTAGGATTAACCCTTTCAGAAAGCCATTGAAAATTATTGTTAGCCATTTCTTCAATTAAAGTATAAGCTTCTTCAAATGATTTAGCCATTAAAGAACCTCCAGTAGCAACATCAATAATTGATTTCAGTGATCCAATAAGTCCATTATAAAATGTTTGAATAATTAACTAATCAGGTAAAGCATGATGAAGACACTTTCTTAATTGTTCTTTAAATCTTTCCCAAGTTTCATAAATTGTCTCCCCGTCAAATTGACTAAATGAAGTAATATCATTTCTTAATTTAGTTGTTTTAGAAGGAGAAAAATATTTAGCAAGGAATTTTTGTGCCATTTCAGCCCATGTTTTAATAGAACCTATTACTAATGAGTTCAACCACATCTTTCCTTTATCTCTTAAAGAGAAAGGAAAGAGTCTAAGTCTAACAACGATCATCGAAACATCGTTATATTTAAAGGTAGCACAAAGTTCTAAAAAACTAGCAAGGTGTAAATTTGGATCCTCATTTGGTGTTCCCCCAAATTGATTATTTTGAACCATTTGAATAATAGACGGTTTAAGCTCAAAAGAATTAGCATTTACAACAGGTATTTGAATACTAATATGAAGTTCATCAACTGTAGGGTTAGCATAATCCCTTAATGGTTTATAAATATTTTGTCATTAATTTCAATTGGATTCTGTAAATTGTTATTTAAATTAGCCATCTCTTGATATTTTTGAATTTGTTTTCCTTTTTTAATTCTTCTAACAGTTCTTTTTGATTCAGAATCTAAAGGTAATAATCCTTCAGATCCAGAACTACACATAAAATGTAAATAAAAAGTAAAATAGCAAGAAATAAAATCTCTACTTACTTTTTTTTTTATTTTTATTTTTATAAATGTTTTTGTATTTTATATTTTTGTATTATGACAATAAAAGAAATAAATAAAATAAAATATTTAAAATTTAAAAATTTGCCTCCCTTGCAACGGCGCCAAAAACTTGACCCTACCGCAAATAACGCAGTAATTTATGCTTCCAAAAATATGTTATAGCTAATACTTTGACCCAAATAATAATAGCGGCTAGTGCATATAATTATAATTTTATGAAAAATATTTTACACACTAGAGGTACTACGCAAGTATACGTATTGTTTCAATTAATATAGGGCTTTAAATAAAGACCACAGTATCGATCCCACGAGGAGGTTTATAGAGTTTTAAATATTTTAATTTTATTTTTATATATTTCTTTTAAAGTTGCAAATTTAAAATTTAATTTACTAAATGCAGAAATAAAGCAGTACTAAAATAATGAGTGATGTAAATAATAATAAGCAAACAACTTTCTTCCTTTCAATTAATCCAAGACTTTTTAGATAATGTAATATTCGCGGAGAATTTAAATTTCTGGTATTGAGCCAAATAAAAGCATTCCTATTCTTTACCTTCGCTCGATAGTATAAAGAACATTGGCTAATCTATAGATCAGGTTTGGATGTATTATTAGTAGAATGGGTTAATCTAGGCTCACACTACTAGATGTCCAAGGGTGGCTATGGTCGGCCCTACTAGTGACCCTTTCCTTTTCTATAAACAAAATTAAAAGAATTTAGATCGTCACTCTAAAAACTTATTAATTCTACACCCATTGAATAATATTTTCCTATTTATTTGCACTTCACCTTGAATAACCCGCACAAGGCCTTCGACTACCCAAGGATTCATGTGATATCTACTAGTTCTTGAACAAATTTTAACAACTTAAATGGTCAATTTAAATAGTAAATTAAGATCCAGTACTAATATCATCATAATATTTAAACATATTTAGTTTTTAATTCTCCAACGAATTTTATATTATCTTATTTATCTTTTTATAATTGAAAGGAGAAAGTAAAGTAACTACTCAGAACATATTGAATTTAAATAACAAAACGTATAAATAAAACTTTGAATCAAATTAAAAATACTTATTTCAAGTGTTTCTCTAACTGAACCTCTGATTCCTTCTGACTCCAAAGCGAAATAGACTTCAAAAGCACCAACTCTTCCAAACTCTCAATACAAATTCTAAATAAAATAAACTCACTAATTTATGAAAGAAAGTAAACTAAAAGTGTGGCCCTATATTTAAAATTATCTCTCTAATTTGGGGGGCTTTTTTCTGTAGAAATGGCCTCCTATTTATAGGCTTCATGGGTTGCCTAAAGCATCTCTTCAAAATGTGTCCAAGTTCAATGAATCTTCTAGAAACTGTGTCTGGTGCCTAGGCGTCGGACTCCGTGTCTAGTTCTTCACACCTCTTCACTTTGGATCACACCTCTTCACGATCCAAACCGTGTCCAAGCATCTAGATACAATGTATCACGTCTTATAATCCAGAAAAAACTGCCAATCTTCTAGAAGGTCCAATAACCGCTCTAACCGTCAAAATAACTACCCAAAGTAGTTACAAAATCATAACTGTTTTGGTATCGAGCATGGCGCTTAGGCGCCGGATTCTGGCGCCAGGCGCCAGACCGATTATTTTGGCAATTTTGTATTTTGGCTCCATTTTTGCTCATTTTTGCTCATTTTTGCTCCTTTTTCGTTGTTGTACATTTTTGCATCACCTATATCCAAAAACATAAAAATATCTTTCATTAAAGCATAAAAATAGGTATTTTATTCATGGATCAATAAGCCCTAACACTTTTAGGATTTTAAGGTTGTTCATTCAGAACGACGTAAAACCTCATATCTTCATAGGCTATTTATATGATCATGTCATGCAAGTATAAGACCTAATCTTAATAAAAATGGCAAATGTAAACATCAAATAATTTTGCTTCAAAATATAAAGGCAAACAGTAGGATAGTTTAGAAAGTGATTGGGGGTTTTCCACGTCCCGTGACATCCCCTACCTTTAACTCATTCGGGCTCCTAAATAATTGTTCACACTTGGCACATTCCCATTTGATTTTCCTACAAAAATAATGAAAGCTCAACTTTGAATTTCTTGAAGACTGAACCACCGATCTTAATTGAGAGTTTTCTTAAGTGACATAAGTTACTTAAGTTGTAATTAACTATAGAAACTTGCCACTATAAAAACTAAGAACACAGGTAAAATAAACCATATCTAATCCTTATATTATGTAGGGGAATTGTTGGTCATACATAAAAGGTTCACAGATCAAATGAATGTCATATATCATTTAGTTTATATAATTTAGCCCAACATAAGTAGCATGTCTATCCTTTAGGATGGTGCACTACTCATGGTGGTTTGCTTGTTCGTTTAAAATAACAGATATATGAGATCTATTTTGTCTCATTTTTTCAAAATTAAACAAGATATCACTTTTTTTTAAAAAAATTATTTATATATTATATTAAATATCCGCTTTTCAAGAATAATCGGCCGACACCCCTTAGGTATTGATATCAGGAGACAAAGTGTCTCGTTGATGGCATCAATATTGTTGGGGAAGGATGTCCACCAGTGTGAGAGTCGGATATGACGGTGGATGAACTCCTGAAATTGCTTATCCTCATGGGCTTTCCATGTACAATGACGGACAATAATCTTGATCTTAATCGTGACTTGAGTAATTTTCTCTTTACAGTATTGACATTGGTGATGGTGGTGGCATCGACGACGACAGCAGTGACTAGTCGGTCTCCCATATGGAGCTTGGTGGAGACACAAGACGGTGGTGCTTTCTTGTGGCTGTGGAGTGGTGTGGTGGACTTATCCTTCTTCAAAATTTAGACTTTCATCCTGGGCAATATGGCACAACCCATTCTTTCTACTAATCCAGTGACAGAACAATTCTACTTTTGAGACAATCTCTCAAATACTGAGTGGACTCGGATGGGAGGAGTGGACCTTGCCCTATTTTCACCGCGTCCATTTTGGAGATATTGTGGTGGTAACATGGCAGCAATCCAGTAGATGCCCTCCTCTCTAGCAGCGGCAGATAGAGGGTGGGACCTACTCCACCCTAAGGTGAGGCAGGTCTCCGGTGAATATCTCCTCTGGCAGAGGGGTTGTCTCTACTAGGACCAACTTAGCAGCTTGTGCTCTCTGAGCCTATAACTTTCTTCTATTGCGGTTCTTCCTCTGAGAAAACGTCAACGACATTGGTTTAGAGGAGGACCCAATCTCAAACACAGAGTGGGTGGGGAAAATTCATTCATTGAATTGTCCTAAAACAGAGTTTCCCTTCCTTTGGCTGACGGGACAACTGGTGCAGTAATGGTAGATCTGGCAAGTGAGGTGGTAACAGTTCTGGAGGTAGTAGGAATGCTTCCGATGGTAAATGGAGTGACAATTGTAACATGCACAATACTGACCTTCACCTCATTGAGGAAAGGGAAGTCCTGCCTATAGTGCATGTTAAACTTAGAAGACTGCTCTTGAACATCGGGGATGGCCTTCTTCACTATCATGTAAGGTGCTTTTTTGAGTAACACCTCAAACTCATTTAAACCCGGACCCAAATTAGATCGTTGCTGCTTGGCAGGCATTTTTTCCGGTAAGCACGTTGAACAGGAAGTTCAAGCTTGATGGCAAAATCATTTTTTTCATTTGAAAACTTCCAAATGTTAGTGTAATCCCACGTTTTATTTGTGGGCATAGTAAGTATAAAAGTTAAAATTCTCTTACCAATTAGCTATCATGTTGAAATCTGTTTATGTTTTTTTTAGCATCATTTATTTGGATTTGGTTTTATTTTAGGACTTTTTATGCGTTAATTTTTAGAATTGATGAAGTTTGTTTTAGAATTTCTTTAAGAGAAGAATTATGAAGATAAATTTTAATTTAACTTATTATCAACAAGTCAAACCCAAATGAAGGAACAAGATGAAAATGAAATATAGGAATCGATCAAGATCGGGGCTTACCTCACAGGGGAGCTCGCTTATCACTTCAAATCTATCCACACCTATTAGGGGTCCAACCCTCACTAGAGCCTAGAGATTATAGAACCCCTCTGTTTAAGGGTGTTTAAACAGATGGCTCTAGAATCCTAATTGGAGTTGAGTATACTTGCTCAAGGAAGAAATGAGCGAGGCACTTCATTGGATGAATGGTAGTCTGGCCACCAAGGATATGTGCACACTACTAATGTATGAAGACAAAACCCCCCAATCAAAAAAGCTGAGAAGAACTAATCCCCTGCGGAGTTGCTAGAATTTGTTGGCAGATTTTTCTCCCTTCAAATTTGAAAATAATTTAATATAGTAGATAATTTATAATTTTGGTTTTGGAAAATGGTGTTGTAATTTTTAAAAATATGAGACTGAAAGGTTCTCACATGTTTCATAGTTTACATAACGAAGTACAATACCACGAGTGGTACACCATCTCAAAAGATATGTTTATCACTTGGCGGTAGACTCAACTATATAAACTAAGAAATATAGACATCAGTTTGGTATGTTGACCCGACCGCAAATAACGCAGTAATTTATGCTTCCAAAACTATGTTATAGCCAATACTTTGACCCAAATAATAATAGCGGCTAGTGTATAGAAATATAATTTTATGAAAAATATTTTACGCACTAGAGGTACTACGTAAGTATACGTATCGTTTCAAGTAATATAGGGTTTTAAATAAAGACCCCAGTATCGATCCCACGATGAGGTTTATAGATTTTTAAATATTTTAATTTTATTTTTATGTATTTCTTTTAAAGTTATAAATTTAATATTTAATTTACTAAATGCATACTAAAAGAATGAGTGATGTAAATAATAATAAGCAAATAACTTTCTTCCTTGTTATTAATCTAAGACTTTTTATATAATGTAAAATTCGTGGAGAATATAAATTTATGGTATTGTGCCAAATAGAAGCATTCATATTCTTTACCTTCGCTCGATAGTATAAAGAACATTGGTTAATCTATAGATCAAGTCTGGATGTGATGTTAGTTGAATGGGTTAATCTAGGCTCACACTACTAGATGTCCAAGGGTGGCTATGGTCGGCCGTACTAGTGACCCGTTCCCTTTCTATAAACCAAATTAAAAGAATTTAGTATGTCACTCTAAAAACTTATTAATTCTACGCCCATTGAATAATATTTTCCTATTTATTTGCACTTCCCCTTGAATATCCTGCACAAGGCTTTCGACTACCCAAGGATTCATGTGATATCTACTAGTTAAGAATTCATCTCCTTCTAGGTCTATAAATTCTTCAACAGATTTTAACAACTTAAATGGCCAATTTAAATAGTAAATTAAGATCCGGTATATATATTATCACAATATTTAAACATATTTAGATTTTAATTCTCCAAAGAATTTTATATTTATCTTATTTATCTTTTTATAATTGAAAGGAGAAAGTAAAGTAACTACTCAGAACACATTGAATTTAAATAACAAAACATATAAATAAAACTTTGAATCAAATTACAAATACTTATCTCAAGTGTTTCTCCAACTGAACCTCTGATTCCTTCTGACTCCAAAGTGAAATAGACTTCAAAAGCACCAACTCTTCCAAACTCTCAATACAAACCTTAAATAAAATAAACTCACTATTTTATGAAGGAAAGCAAACTAAAGTGTGGCCTTATATTTAAAATTATCTCTCTGATTGGGGGCCTCTTCTTCTGTAGAAATGGCCTCCTATTTATAGGCTTCAAGGGTTGCCTAAAGCACCTCTTCAAAATGTGTCTAAGTTCAATGAATCTTCTAGAAACTGTGTCTGACGCCTAGACGCCGGCATCTAGCGTCGGTCTCCACGTCCAGTTCTCCGCACCTCTTCACTTTGGATCGCACCTCTTCGCGATCCAAACCATTTCCAAGCGTCTAGATATAACGTATCAAATGTCCTATAATCCAGGAAGAACTGACAATCTTCTAGAAGGTCCAATAACTGCTTCTAACCATCAAAATAACTGCCCAAAGTAGTTACAAAATCATAACTGTTTTGGTATCGAGCTGGCGCTTAGGCGCCAGGCGCCGGATTCTGGCGCCTAGGCGCCATACCCATTATTTTGGCAATTTTGTATTTTGGCTCTATTTTTGCTCCTTTTTGCTCCCTTTTCATCCTTTTTCCTTCTTGAGCATTTTTGCATTACCTATATCCAAAAACACAAAAATACCTATCATTAAATCATAATATCCTTAAAATTTTAATGAAAAGCAAGGCATAAAAATATGTCTTTTTTTCATGGATCAAAAATCCCCCAAACTTAAACGTTACTTGTCCTCAAGTAACCCTTTTTACTATATAAAATGTATAACAATTGGGATAAAAGGTAAATATTTAAGATTCCTTGTAATTTTTTATTTTATAAAGGCTTTAGTAAATTATTAACCAAATTTCACTAACTAATTTTAATTTTAAGAATTTAAAGAATATTTAATTATCAAATCGTAAGACTTCAAAATTTTTCATTCATTTCAAAAATAATTTTAGTTTATTATATTAAGATCACATAAATTATTTACAAGAAAAAGATCATTATGAAAATCTTTTCTAATAAAGATGCATGCATAAAAATTAAGTAAAATATGTAATTAGTTTTCTTCTTATAAGATAATTCAAGTGAAGCCAATTTTTGATTAGGCATCTCTTCAAGCTTCTCCTCTCCCTTTTTTTTTTCACAGTGAGGATTACTGTATAGCCTGTTAATGATTTTGAACTTCACTATCCTTAACTTATATTTACAAACTTATACAACTTCACTTAATTACTATAACATGAATAGTTTTAAAAAAAACTTTCAATCTTTTCTTTTTCAAGTTATAATTCTTGATTTCTTAATACTTCTAAAATGCAATTATCTCTACCATGAATAGAAAAAATTCTTAATCTTACTCTTCTTTAAGTTGAATAATTCTATTCTTAAAATCAATCAAAGTTATTAAAATTTTGGTTAAGTCTACTAAATTATTTATAATTTCAAAATTTTAAGTGATTTTAAATAGATTTTTCATTCCTTATGTTATGTTAATATATATATATATATATATATATATATATATATATATATATATATATATATATATATATATATATATATATTAGAGAAAATATTAGCACTTAAGGACAAATAAAATTTAAATTTGTATGTTTTTTCCTTTCCCCCAAACTTAAGTTTTGATATATCATGAAAAATTTTATAGTATGAGAGGAAGAAAGGCATAATTTAAAAAGGAATTTTATAAGTATGTAAAAACAGTCTACGAAGAAAAATTTACTTCTACACATGCTTTTTATGAATATCCCTAAAATAATGAAGCATATATAAAAGTAAGCAGGTTCAATTTTTATATCAGTAGCTAAATTAAAAGACTATACTAATCACAATAACAGAAACATAACAACATCAATAACTAAATAGTACGACAATCATCAGTATAGCTAACATCAACAAAACATCAAACAAACATAAACCAATCATATTACTAAGTCTAACACACAGACAAATAAAACAAGAACATAATCTCGACAATCTAATCATCACTCGCAGTCTCCTCATCATCATCATCATCGTCACCAAAGGAAAAATCCTCAGTCTTCTTCAGATCATAAGGTCTGAATCTAGGACAAGTAAAGAACTGAACAGATTGTTCTCCATTCAGAAATCTAACAAGAGCTTCATCATAATCAGCATCATAATTGCTCTTCCTATGGGTAAAATCAGCAAGATGATCAAATTTCGCATCGATCGTATCTATGCGAAAATGAGCTAAATGTAACATATTATGTTGCTCTGAATACCTCTCACATAGTCTCCCAAAAACTAGGTGGTGGTGTAGCAGAAGTAGAAGGTCTAGAAGTAGAAGCACTGCCTGGAGTAGGTACAAAAGTAGAAGGAGCAGTAGATCTCTTCCCGCGAAGATGATCATAAATACTAACACTCTCCTGCCCAATAAGCTTTGTAGTCTTCAGCTTCTCAAAAATATCAGCAATAACTCCATCGCTCACGCATAAAGAATATATCAAAGATGGGAATCCTAATGCCACAGAAGTGATGAATCGTGTAGTCGATTCTACAGAGTCATAGATAATGCTACCAACCTCAATCGACTTCCTTTCCTAAATGCAGTAGTTCAGGATAGCTCTATCTTTGGTTACTTCACTCAGGTGGTTGGAAGGAAGTAGTCTAGCAGAAATAAAATAGTGTCAGGCCTTTGAAATACCATTAAGCTTAGAAGATTTAAAGTTTACCTATTTGTCGTTCCGGATCTGCCAAGCTCCAGTGCCGTCAGTCAGATATGCAATGATCATCTCCAGATCTCCTTCAGATGGAGATAGACCAAAATAGTAGCACTCGACGGTAGGTGGTAGGCCATAGAAAATGTTGATCCGCTCCGGAGTGAATCCCACTCCGACACCTCTAAAGAAGACGTCATAGTCTTCCGCATCCATAAAGTTGGCGTAAAATTCTCGTACAACAGGAATAACAACAATGACAGTGAAATAACAGAATTGCTGTCAGTTTTGTGCAACGATCGTGTTCTCAATCATCTCTCAAGGACTGTAAAAACTGAGTTCCAAGATAAATTTCCTTGACGTCGCAAATTCGTGATAACGAAAGTGCGCTGCCGCAGTAGCGAACTTGCTGCGGTCGAAATTTTCTTGTTCTTTTTTGCGCTTAGATTTAAGTGTCATCTAAACGTGAAGGAAAACAAAAATAAATTAAGGAATCAAATAAACTCAACTCTTTTAAGCTTGAGAAACTTAAAATGAGTTAAGAAAATCCATGGAGAATTTCTAAAAATCAAAATTTTTCTCCAAAATTTTGGTTTTTAGCAAAAATAGAAAATCCATGGTAGAAATAAAAAATAAATGGATTAGAAGGTAGATCTGACCTCAAGATGAAGAAATCGAGTGATTTCGGGCTAAAAAACGTGAAGATTTAGCCTCTAGATGGATCTAGGGGGTAGGTTTTTGCGAAAAAGAGGAAGGGGATGAAGCTTAGGCGTCGGCAATGGCTAATGAGGGTTTAAATCCTGATTTTCGATTAGCAGGCCGAACCGGCACTTAGGCACTAGACTCGCCTTTCACAAAAATCATTTTAAAAATTTAATTTTCCACCAAAACTGAAAACTTCAACTTTCAATTACTCATATAAGAGTAATGCTTCAGTTTCCAACTTCCAAAATATCAAAAAATTTTAAAAATTATAAATTAAATCCACTAATAAAACACAAGTTTAAGTCAAATTCTTCTAATTCCATTTATAATCTTCAATTTTCAGGCTCAATGAATTACAAATAAGTATAATAATAAAATTCAAGTCTTAACAAACAATCAAACAACACAATTTTAAAGTAAATACAACACACATTGAATAATAAAACAAACACACAAACAACACATTCGATTTACCAAATCGATGCAACGACACACTAGATAAAGTCTTGATCTAACCACATTTACTATCTAATCTTCAAATTTGAAATTTCTACTCTTGTCGCAATGAAGATTACTCGGCCAACTTGGGAAGAAAACTAACGCCCTTGGAAAATCTGCAGCCGTTTTCTCGTCGATCCATTTATTCTTCGCATACAACTCCACTTGAGCGTCTTGATAGGTCGCTAGATGATCGAATTGAAGCTTTGCCTGTCATTCCCGATGCTCGATTTGATGATACATCTCATGGAGGCGATCTCCAATACTTTTGAATTCCGCTTCAAACTTATCTAGGCGACTCAAAAACTTCTCCAAACTTACAGCAATAAAACCATTGAAGAAAGGTTGAGGATCCTTTGAACTCTTATCTCTAGCCACTTTTCCATGATTTCTTCTCTCCATTTCTTCAAAATCTTCTATTATCTCCTCAAGAATGAAGTGTAAAGGTCGTATCTTTAGTTTTTTAGGGATTGGGAACGAAGATGGGGTAGTTTATAGAAGAAAATCATGTGAAAAACTGAAAATTTTTTGTTTTTACACGACCCAGTAACTGTGGCGCTTAGGCGCCAAAACTGGCGCCTAGGCTCCTGACCCATTGATACACAGTCTACTCTGGCGCTTAGGCACCGGATTTCGGCGCCTAGGCGCAGGAACCATGTTCGACTCCGTTTTGCCTAACGTCAAATTTCAAAGTTTCGATCTCAAAAATAGGTAAATTAGAATGGTAAGATCAATATAAACTCAGTAATTAAAATTAACTCAAATTATAAACAATCATAATGAAGGCTAACTTGTTCTCCTTTTTACTCACATACAAAATGGAGTGATCCAAAGTCCAAACTTTATATACTTCGAGATAATCTTTAGCTTAAGTCAATAAAGACTTGTTAGCATCCAATTTTCTAAAGTTATATAAAATTTAGTCAAGACCAAGGCATAACCTTACATTAAAAATGTAAAAAAAAAAAAAAAAAACTATGGGTTGCCTCCCACAAAGCGCTTGATTTAACGTCGTCAGCCCGGCCTAATTAAGTCTTCAATCAGGTAGACTCAACTCGTAAGCCTCTTTATAAATCATTTTTATGTCTTCCAAATAAGGATTCCGTCTAAATCCATTAACTTTAAATATTTTTCACGTTTTGGGGTCTTTTATATCGACAACTCCATAATGGTATACTTTCTCAATTATATATGGTCCCATCTATTTAGATCTTAATTTTCCAGGAAAAAGTCTTAAACGAGTATTAAATAATAATACTTCTTGTCCAGGCT
Organism: Papilionanthe hookeriana x Papilionanthe teres; assembly: GCA_022702705.1. Lineage (NCBI taxonomy): Eukaryota > Viridiplantae > Streptophyta > Magnoliopsida > Asparagales > Orchidaceae > Papilionanthe > Papilionanthe hookeriana x Papilionanthe teres. Next base: position 104,671,653 of record CM040427.1, read on the forward strand.
CGAATATTTTTCCTGAAATCTTTTTATCATGTAATATCTTCATTTTCTCATTATAAATCTTTGCATTTTCATATGACTCATTTCTTATTTCATCCATCTCATTTAATTTTAGTAATCATTTTTCTCCTGCAGTATTCAAATCAAAATTAAATTCCTTTATTGCCCAATAAGCTTTATGTTCAAGTTTAACAGGTAAGTGATAATGTTTACCATAAACTAACTAGTAAGGTGACATTCCGATTAGTGTCTTATAAGCTGTTCTATAAGCCCATAATGCAGAATCAAGTCTATCAACCGACTCAGTTCTTTTAGGATTAATAGTTTTCTCTAAAATTCTTTTAATTTCTCTGTTTGATACTTCATCCATTCCACTTATTTGTGGGTGATAAGCAGTTGCAATTCTATGTTTGATTCCAAAATTTTCCAGTAATGATTGAATTCTTATATTTCTGAAATGACTTCCACCATCTATGATAATTACCTTAGGCATTCCAAATCTTAAAAAAATCATTTTCTTTAAAAACTTTGAAACACTATTGGAGTCACTGTTAGGTAAAGCTACAGCTTCAATCCACTTTGAAACATAATTAATTGCTAATAAAATATAAATCTTTCCAGATGATGGTACAAATTGTCACATAAAGTCTAAACCCCATTTATCAAAAATTTCAACTTCCAATATATAAATTAAAGGCATTTCATCTTTCCTAGATATATTTCCCATCCTTTGACATAGATTACATATTTTCACATATTGTCTCACATCTTTGAACAAGGTAGGCTAATAAAATCCTGAATTTAAAATTTTAAATGCATTTTTATCTTCTCCAAAGTGTCCTCCAAATTCAGAATCATGACATTTTTGAATAATAGCAAAAGTTTCTTCAAAAGGTACACATCTTCAAATTACAGAATCTCTTCCCAATTTAAATAAATGAGGATCTTACAAATATAAGATTTAGCATCATTTTTAATTTTCTTAATATATTTGTTATTCAATCCATAAGGTAGAATACTGCTAACTAAATAGTTAACTATATCCGCATACCAATGTGTTTGGCATCTTTGAATAACATATAACTTTTCATCAGGAAATTTCTCATTTATATTTTCTTCAATAATAATATCATTCTTAATTCTAGATAAATGATCAGCAATTTGGTTATCAGTTCCTTTTCTATCCACTATTTGATAATCAAATTTTTGTAGAACTAAAACCCATCTTATCAATCTAGGTTTAGTATCCTTTTTTGACATTAAATATTTAATAGCAGAATGATCAGTATGAACTATGCATTTGATACCATGAAGATAATGTCTAAATTTATCAAAGGCATAGACTATAGCTAAAAGCCCTTTCTCAGTAGTAGTGTAATTTCTTTGAGTTTCAGTAAGAGTTTACTAGCCTAATATAAAACTTTGAAAATTTTCTCATATTTTTGTCCCAAAACAGCTCCAATTGCAAAATCACTTGCATCACACATTAATGCAAAAGGTTTATTCCAATTAAGTGCAATAATAATAGGTGCAGTTATTAATTTTTCTTTTAAAATATTGAAAGCATTAACACAGTCTTCATTAATTTCAAATTTAGCTTCTTTTTCCAATAAATGACAAAGAGGTTTAGCAATTTTAGAAAAGTCCTTTATATATCTTCTATAGAATCCAGCATGTCCCGTAAAACTTCTCACATCGCTAATGATAGTAGGGGGTTGCAGTTCAAATAATAATTTTCACTTTTGCTTGATCAACTTCCATCCCATTTTGTGAAATTTTGTGACCAAGTACAATGCCTTCTGTGACCATAATTTGACTTTTTTCCCAGTTAAGAACTAAGTTTGTTTCTTCACATCTTTCCAGAAGTTTGGAAATATTTTCCAAACAAGATTCAAAAGAAGTTCCAAAAACTGAAAAATTGTCCATAAATATTTCATTTCCCTTGTCAATCAAATCACAAAATATTGACATCATACATCTTTGAAAAGTTGCAGGTGTATTACATAAACCGAAAGACATTCTTCTAAACGAAAATGTTCCATAAGGACTTGTAAATGTTGTTTTCTCTTATTCCTCAGGAGCGACAGGTAATTGATGATAACTAGAATATCCATCCAGAAAATAGAAATATGAGTGTCCAGCTAATTTATCAAGCATTTGATCCAAGATGATCCTTTCTAGTGGCGTTATTTAATTTCCGATAATCAATGCAAATTTGTCATCCAGTAACCTGTCTTGTAGGAATTAGTTCATTTTTATCATTGACAATGACAGTTACTCCTCCTTTCTTCGGAACACAATGAATAGGACTCATCCATTGACTATCCAAAATAGAATAAATAATTCCAGCATCTAACCATTTTAAAATTTCTTTTTTAGAAACCTCTTTCATGATAGGATTTAATCTTCTTTGAGGTTCAATATTAGGTTTAAAATCTTCTTCCATTAAAATCCTATGCATACAGATGGAAGGGCTTATTCCTCTTATATCAGCAATAGTCCAACCAAAAGCTTTCTTATAATTCTTTAACACTCCTATTAATTTTTCTTCTTGATCTAAGCTTAGTTTAAAAGAAATAATAATAGGTAAAGTTAACGAATTTCCATGAAAAGCATACTTTAAATGTGCATATAACATTTTTAATTCAATTTCAGGGGTTTTTTTAATCGAGGGTAAAAGTATATCATTTTGCGTTATGTCCAAAATTTCCCAGTTATCTTTAATATAATGAGTGTCTTTAGATAATTCTTCTTCTTTTAGTTCTTCATTTTCGTCAGTT